>CM053583.1:4804220-4851431 GCA_028627135.1 Pseudochirops cupreus | reverse complement strand
CTGAACTAGGTAAATGGTATTTGATTGATTAAAGTAAGATTGTTAACCCATTTTGAGTTGCTTTCCTTTAGAAAAGCAGATCTAAGAACCTGTGCTAGCAGCCACCCTGGTTGTGCTGGGGTGCTTGCCGATACACCAACCTGCTCAGACTTGGTCCTCCCAGGGGCGGGACTCTGTTTCTTCCTCTCTGGGCTTGTTTCTCCCCCACAACTCACCAGTCTTCTCCCCCTGCCCCTGTGGCACCTTCCTCTGATGGATCAGTCTTTCAAGAGTGTCCATTTTCGGGAAGGTGCCCGGGTTTTTCTGAACTCTGCTTCCTTTGATGTGTTGCCCCCTCTGCTTGTCAATGCCCTCTTCAGAGCAGTCTCCCCATTAGAGCAGAAGCTTCTGAGGGCAGAGACTGGCTTTCTTTCGACTTGTATTTGTAACTTATTGATGACTTCGTGTCCAGCCAATGGGATCGATAGCCATTCTCTGAACTGGCATTCTTTCTCCTGACTGTGTCTTTCAACCGCTTTTTTTTTTCCATGCTTGGGAAAGCATTCCTTCACTATTCCCTCTCAGGAGACTGATTTTCCTTCAAGGTGTAGTTCATTACCTCCTCCAGGAAGCCTTCCCAGATGTCCCAGTGGTCAGTGCTTTCTTCCACCTCTAATTCATTCATTATTTGTCCATGTCCCATAATTAGCGAGAGGGCTGAGATCAGGTAATTTTTGTCTTTGTATACCTAGCCATGAGCTCAGGATCCAGTATATAGTAAGAGCATAATAAATGTTTGCTGATTGCCTGGAAAATGTCTACTCAGTCTCTAATATACTTTTGTTTCCTGGAGTTTGGCTAGTGAATCCCTGTTCAAGGTCCTTATTCAATAAGAATCTTTGTGTTCTTTCAGGCAGAGTGGAGCTCATAGCTGGTCAACGTGTGTGTGTGTGTGCGTGCCCATGCGCGTGCGAGGTGCTTCCTTTGGCTCCAACAGGAAGCCAAATCTCTCTTTTCAAACAACCAGATGGTTCTGGGTTCCCATCTGTAGGGCTAAACCTGAACTAGTCAGGTCAAGCTTGAGTCCTTGCCTTTAGCTTTCCTCACCTTCCTGACCTTGAACCTCGCTTCCTCATTGGTTAAGAATCAGCCTTGAGCCTCACTTAAGTCCAAGTGACTCATGCCTGTCCCAAGTCCAAGTTTTTGGGTGAAATATGTCATTTGGCCCAAAGGTCACATCAGGAAAGAAATGGTGCATCCTTCCTCCTCGAGGGCTCCCAAGCATGGCACTGAGGACTGGACAGGACTTTGTTTTCCTTTGATTTTTAAAGTTTAGCTGATGCCTCTTATGTTACACTCATTTCTGCTTATATGCCTCATCTCCCACCCCCAAGGAAGTTTTCCATGATGAGGAAGGAAAAACCAATTATGCGAAACCAACCAGCACGAAGACCAAAGCACCCAGCACAAAGACAGCATCCCATTTCTACCCACACATCTCTCCCATCTGACTCTACTCTTCCCTCACCCAATTGGCACCTTAATTCAAGTCCTCATCGCCTCTCATCTAGGTAGGGGGCAACAGCCTCCTCCAGAATCCCTTCTCCACTCCCAGCCCTCCTTCACACTCCTCCCCATGATGATTCTGACCCCACATGACTCCTCCACTCAACTCCTGTGCCTCCCTATTGATTTTTGGAAAAAATGCAAAAGCCTATTCTTAACTTGTGAAGTCCCACTCATCTTGAACTCAGCCTCTCATTTCAGACTCACGTATATCACTCCCTCCTCACCTCTGCCTAGGAGAGACCCTCTCCTCCTTTACTACTAAGTTCAGACTCTTCCTTCTATGTTAAACTTTCCTGTAGCTAGCACTCCTCAAAGCGGAAAAGTGTCCAAATGGCGGGTGTAGACTTGCAGATTTCTTACTCAGTGGCTGGATCCCCACTAGTACAGCAGGTGGTGCCCATAGGGGATTCTTTATTTAATGTATTGTGCTAAGAAGTCTCCAAACTCCTTTCAATTCTCCAAATCTGTGATCTGGCTGGGTTACCCTCTACTCAATAAACTCAATAAAATCCCACCTTTTATAAGAAACTTTTCCCAGTACCTCTTAAGCCCAGTTCCTTCCTTCTGTGGGTTATTTCCAATTTATTGTTTGTACATCTATCTGTCTGTCTGTCCATCTGTCTACCTGCCCATCTATATGTCCATCTATCTATCTATCTATCTATCTATCTATCTATCTATCTATCTATCTATCTGTCTGTCCATCTGTCTATCTGTCCGTCTGTCTATCTGTCTGTCTATCTGTCCGTTTATCTATCTATCTATCTATCTATGTCTGTCCATCTGTCCGTCTGTCTGTCTGTCCATCTGTCCATCTATCCATCGATCCATCTATCTATCCATCTGTCTACTTATCTGTCTGTCTGTCCACTTGTCTGTCTATCTGTCTGTCTATCTAGTCTATCTATCTGTCCATCATCCATCTATCTATCTATCTATCAATCTATCTATGTCTGTCCGTCTGTCCATCCGTCCGTCTGTCCATCCATCCATCCATCCATCTATCTATCTGTCTATCTATCTATCTGTCTATCATCTATCTATCTATCTATCTATCTATCTATCTGTCTGTCTGTCTATCATCTATCTGTCTGTCTGTCTGTCTATCTATCCATCTATCTGTCTATCTGTCCATCCATCTATCTATCCATCTATCTGTCCATCTATCCATCTATCTATCTATCCATCTGTCTATCTATCCATCTGTCTGTCCATCTGTCTATCTAGCTTGCATGTTGTTTACATCAGACTGTGATTTCCCTAAGAGCAGGGACTGTCTTCTGTATTTCTTTGTATCTTCAGAACTCAGCACAATGCTTGGCCTTGGCACATATTGGGCACTTAATAAGTCTTTATTGACTGACTACAGGAAGTGACATTGATGGGAGCATGTGGGAACTAGACTGTTTGAGCCCATTCTCCCCAGGAACTGAGGTGGGATAGAGGACAGTGTGCCTTCGAGGTGTTGGGGGGAAATGTCTCTACTTTTGTCCTTGCTATGTCTTGCAGATACATATTCTTTTATCAAAAGTAGTTGATGTTAAGTGATTGAATGGAACTAGAATGCTAGTCCTTCAGTGGAATTAGTGAGGGGGATACAATACCATGACAAGGGACCCCTCAAATCCCCCAGGGCACTCTTGGAACCCAGGGGGGAGGCAGTGGGCTGCTGAGCCTGAGCAGTTTTCCTGCAAATGTATGACACTGCTCTTGCCTGCCTCCCTTGACCATTGGTTTCTTGTCTGGGTCCACGTGAAGGAGGGGAATGGCCAGGAGCATGTGTAGGCCTCAGAGCCCTGGGCAGTCTTTGGCCTTGAGTCAGAAAGGAGCGCAGCAGCCCCCACCCAGGTCCTTTACTGTTTGTGTGAGATTAAGCCCAGGGTCATCCAACAGATGGGTTCCAAAGTCCCTTTCCTGAAATGTTTGGCTGGAGCAGGCCAATTTGACAATTAGCAAAGCCATGTCCTAGCCCCTCAGATCCTGCTCTGTTCCCCAGGAGGTGGCCTGTTCTCAGTCTATAAACACCAGCTGAACTCAGATAACTCCCTCTTTGAAAAAGCAAAAATGGTCAGCAATCTGTTGGACTTAACAAGTCATTCCTAGGGATTTTTCTGTCAGTCAGTGACCCTGCCCTTAGCCCTGGACCCGAGATGGGGGCAGAGCGGGTCTGCTTTTGAAGAGCTTAGAGATCCAGAAGGGGAGATGGGAAAATACACATAGAAAACCTCAGGAGCAGGGAAGAGATAAATAAGCACATAATGAGAGATGTGCATAGTATGCTGGCTAATGTCTTGGGGTCAGGCATCTGGAGAGGCTGGGAGACCTGAACTAGCCCCCAGTTTAAAAACTAACAAAGGGAATCTTGGGGTCCCAAGATTAATCCCTACCTGAGCACCTCAGCTTCTGCTTGAAGACTTCCTGCGATGGGGAACTCCCTCCCTCTGGACACAGACAGCCCATTCCCCTTGGCGGCAGCTCTTAATGCTGGCATGTTTTTTCTTTTTAACCTGGAGTCTATACTTAGTACCTCTTTGCAACTTGAACCAACACCTGGTTCTGCTGTCTGGGGCCAAAGAGGACCAATCTAATCCTTTCTGCATAAGACAGCCCTGCCAACTCAGAAAGATAGCTGTCATTCTCCCTGAATCTTTTCTGCCCTTGGCTAAACATTCCTAGTTCCCTGAGCTGATCCTCCTGTAACAAGGTTTGGGGACTCTTCCCTTTTAGAACCATCCCCCTGTAGACAGTCACTCACTAGCCCATCCACGAACCTACAATAAATGACACCCACAGCTGAACAGACTCCACTGGTTGAGTTGGACTAGAGAAGGCCACTGTGGTCAGAGGATGGCCGGCCTTTCTGCCCCTCTCCGCCCCTCCTCCCAGCTCTTATTATATGGCCCACAGTCATGTTGGCTTTTTGGGATTCCAGGTCATAGTGCTGACTCCTAGGAGCTTGTAGGCCATAACCCCCCCTCTCCTCCCCGCCCTGATTTTTTCATCTGAACTGCCATGATGGAGTGATTCCCATTCTATGAATGTGCTGTTGATTGCTTGGAGCCCAAATGTAAAACTTGACATTTATTCAATTCAATAAACATTTATCAAGCACCACCATGGCTTTTGTTCAATTCAGTCCATTTTTCTTTATTGTCAAGGTTACTTTGGTCATCTACTCCAAGAGCTGACTGTAAAAGAGGAACCCCAAGGACTGGATGAAGAGTGCTTAGAGGGGTTATTTCATTTGATTCTTATAACTGCCCCAGAAAGAGGCCACGGCATCAGCTCCACTTTTCAGGTGAGGAAATTAAGGCTTACAGAGATCAAGTGATTTGCCCAGGGTCACCAAGCTAGTGTCAGAGGCAGGATTTGAACTTGGCTCTCCCTGACTTCACCTCTAGCATTCCTGGATTATTCCTCCTAACTTCATATTTGATACTAAGCTGACAAGCATCTTAATTAACCATCAATGACAAGGACAGTTCTAGAGAAGGAGCCAGGGGGTGTCAGGTTTTGCAGCAGCTCTGTGACCTTGGGCACACCTTCTCCCCCCAAATGGAAGTTTAGTCTCCTCTTCTCTAAAGCGGAGGTGATAGCCCTTCTCCCTCCTGGGCCACTGGAATGCTTTGAGGAGGAAGTAAAGTGAATGGGGCAACTTCCTGGTCATTCAAGGCCTTTGCTGCTCAGGACTTTGGGACTGACAGTGACTCTTACTGAGGTGGGACAATCTCATGGCCAGGTGGACGCTTTGATGAGTGCTAAGGGTCCCACAGTGTCCTGAGCTGGTCCATTGGGAGGATCTTGAGGGTAGCTGATTCACAGCCAGTTCACAAGCAGGTACACCTCCACCTTCATCTTTTTTTGTTTTTGTTTTTTTTGCTTTTGGAGGGGGGAAGGCAGGGCAATTGGGGTTAAGTGACTTGCCCAAGGTCACAGGGCTAGTAAGTGTTAAGTGTCTGAGTCTGGATTTGAATTCAGATCCTCCTGACTCCAGGGCAAGTGCTCTATTCACTGCACCACCTAGTCACCCCTTCAACCTTCATCTTTTGTAGAGTACAAGACTAGAAGAGATGGGAGGCTGAACAGAGAAAAGCTGGTCACACACATGTGAGAGAGAAGGGGGGGGGAGACAGAGAGAGGAAGAGAAAGAAGAGAGACAGACAGATGGAGGAGAGAGAGGAAGGGAGAGACAGAGACAGAGATGCACAGAGAGAAACAGAGAGAAGGTGGGGAGAAGAGAGAGAGGAGAGAAGGAAGGAGAGCCAGGGAGAGAGAGTTGTGGTCCTCTGGAGGTGAGTATGTGGTGTACAGCTAGGCATGTGGCTCCTCCAGCTGACCACAAGGTCCCAAGGAGGGCATTGGGTAAAGGCAGCAGTGGTGTGACCAGGGAATTATTGGACAATGTTGAGTTGCAGGGTCATGTACAAGCTGAGGAACTTCCAGGGAAAGAGCCACAATGTGCATGAACAAACTCAGCAGGTGGAAAAGAAGTCTGAGTTTGGAGTCGATAGACCTGGGTCCAAGTTCTAGTACCCTGTCCTCTTACCATAGCCTTGGGCAGGTCACTTGAACTCTCTGACCTCTTGACTGATGTGTCCAATGTGAGGGTTGGTCTAGCTGACCTCTGAGCTCTCTTTCCACCATGAAATCTATCCTTTCACTGGTGTCATGACTGCTATGGCCCAGGCAGGTCCAGGATTGGGTGTTTGGGGACTTGGGTGGGAGCCCTGGCATTTTTGTGTGTTCAGTAAGACACAGATCTGTCCTACCTATTTTTGCTGCCTTGTTAGCCTGAGTGCTTGTGTGGGAGCTAAGTGGAGACTCTGACCTGCATCAAATTCTGATATTCCCACCAAACCCAATTTCTCAATTGTGCATTAGACTGGAAGTTCCTTGAGAGCAGGAGCTGTCTTTTGCTTTTGTATCCCCAGAGCTTAGCACAATGCCTTCCACATAGTGGCTTAATAAGTGTTTCTTGATTGATTGTGTGGACCCAGACCTTTGGTTCTGCACCATGGAGGCTTTTCCAGGAATGTTTTGAGTTTTGGGTCAAGCAAAGCAGACTCCTGGACTAGCCAACTTGTGACATTTCGTAACACCACTGATTTCTGAATGATCAGTGGCCAAGTTTAGACAGACTCTTATAAGAAGAGGGCAGGCACCAGCTCCAAGGAGCACTGGACAATTGTGCATCTGGGTGAATGTAAACACCAGTTAAGAGATCTGGATGCTGGGCTCCCTACCACGTGTGAGCAGGGTACCATGAGAATGTTCTGTATTCTGGACTCTCTCTGAAGGAGTGAGCAGAGAGGTGGGGCTGCAGTGAATAGAATGCTGGGCTTGGAATCAGGAAGACTCATCTTCCTGAGTTCAAATCTGACTGCAGACACTTCCTAGTTGTGTGACCCTGGGCAAGTCACATAAAGTTGTTTGCCTCAGGTTTTTTCTCTGTAAAATAGGCTGGAGAAGGACATGGCAAAGTACTTCAGTATCTGCCAAGAAAACCCAAATGGGGTCCCAAAAGGTTGGCCACAACCGAACAATGTTGGCTGTACAGTCTGTCAGAATCCTCGGGCCTTGTCACATAAACAACTTTTCTAAACTCTTCTTCTCACCCTGCACTGGTGCAGTTGGATTTTACATTTATTCCTATCAAATCAGCATCATCTGTTAAGGCTGAACACCGAGGCAGGAAGATGTCTGTACTATGAAGATGAACTAGGAACTTGGCATCAGACATCAATTTTTTGTCCATCCATCGTCCCAGGCCCGCAGGCTAGAATGAGACATCAACGAATGCTTTGGATTCCGCTCATCAGTGTTCAGAAGGGTCCAGAGTTCTGGTCCATGGCTACGTCTGAGACAGAGCCTGGAGCAGTTCCTGAGGGACAGAGAAAGCATTCAGGAATATTGGTGACTAGACTTCGAGGATTAATCATAACATTTTTGTCTGGAAGGGGAGTTGGCCTGTGTTGTGAGTTAATACCAATATTCCAAGAATTCTGAATGAATGGGACTGGAGTGTGACCAGTGGAGAGCCCAGTAACTTCTGAGGCCCTGAGAAGGAGGGAAACTCCCACCTGGGTGCTGGGAATGTGCAAAGAGGGCTTACTGGCGCTAGTGAGAGGCTCCTAGGTAGGGGTTGTGGTGTCCTCCCATGGACCAACATTAGCTTTTACGGAGAAATGAGGAGAGAGCCCTGGAGGATGCGGACATCTGGATGGCAGAGCAGTAAATGCCAAAAGTCTCTTATGAGTAAAGAGGTTTCTCCCAGGGAGAAACCACTGGACACAGGCCCTGGTTATGAGTGTAGGGTTGGTGTGATCTATGGTACCATCTTTAGATCCTTCTGAACACTGATTCCACTCTCTGTATTGGCTAGCCCTCCCAATGATGTATCATCTGCAGAGCTGGCTGGGCAGTGGTGTCAGAAGCTGGTATCCAGCTGTGACAAGCTTGTCCAAAAGCCCCTCTGCCTGCCAGAGACGAGCTCTGCACCCAGTAGTCAGGTCTGCCCTGGTCGCCCACTTGGCATGCTGGGAAGTTCTACCTCCCTCCTTACTGTGCCACCACCTTAGATTCCCTAGCTTCTTCCCAAACTCAGTTCCACTCAGATGCTAGTGCCACTTCAACCTGGGAAACTGCTCACAGCATCAACCCTCGAACACTTAGGAGACAAGAATATATGTCCATGTGCCTCCCCCCCTCCTGAGACTGTGAGTCCGAGGCCAGGGAACGCTCCCTTTCTGCTTGTTTTCTCTGAGCCCGGCAGCGTCTGGAGCAGAGCAGGCACTTCATTAATATTTGATGGTTTGTGGATAGAACACAGGCTACGAAAGGGGGATGAGCAGCACCCCAGTAGAAACTGTGATTCCCCATGACTCAAACCTTCATTATTTAGGATAACAATCTTCTGCCCTCTACTTTTAAGAAGCAACATAGAGAAAAACATCAAAAGCAACACTGCCCAGGTTGTGGCACAGGCTCTGGTAGTGTGCGTTCCAGATCTCTCATACTTCCTGTGACTTGGGCAATGGTTCTGGCTGCCAGGATGGAGCCTCCCACAGCAGAGAAAAGTCCCTGTTGGGCTCTAGATTTTTACCCACAGGGCTTCAAGTGATGAGAATACTTAGTCTACAGATGACTGTGCACATCCTGCTGCCCACCTGAGGGCTGCCATATTCACAAGATGGGATTATTATTTCTGGTTTCTTCCATCTATAACTTGTTTGTACATAGTTGTTTGCATGTTGTCTCTACCATTCGACTATGAGCTTCTTGAGAGCCAGGACTGTCTTTGGCTTGTTGACTTGACTTGGGTTAAAGGTTTTTAGGAATCTGGTTTTAAGAGGCTATTTAGAATTTTAGTATTCTAAGATTCCTCCTCCTCTCCCTCCCCCCCCCACTGAAATAAATGGACCAGGAGTGTGACTCCAGACATAGCTTTGTTCAGCCACAAAGAAAGGGAAACACAAAATCCCAGACTTAAGATTGCCTAGTCCAACCCAAGCTCAGACAAGAAACTCCCAGAAACATCCCCATTAACTGGTCACCATCCTGTGATTGAAGACTTCCAATGATGGGGAACTGACTACCTTTAGGACATCAAGCTAAATGCTACACACACCCAAAATCTAGAAGAAAGAAGGGAAGGAAGACACTTCCAACTTTGAACATCTAGGCTGCTGAACTGACTTGTTTCAACCTTTCAAATCTACCATAGATAAAGGGGCAATGGAAGGTCTCCAACTTAAGAAAGGATTGTGCATTTAAATTTATTCTGAATAAATGCTCAGCCAAAATACTACATGGATCTGTGTACATTTACTTTGCTTTTAAAAAAATTGTTTCCATGAAATGATTTTTTTTGGGTAATCACCTAATTTTTAATACAATATTTATATACAAACCCCCATTTCAAACAACTTCCTATACAAGAGAAAATAAAGCATCCATTTGTACAATTTCAGCAAATAACAAAAGTATCAGAGCCCTTAGTGTTGGGGACAAGTACTGTCTGCTGCTCACACAAACATCAGGCCATCACAAAGGGAATGGAGAAGATGTGGGATTACATTCATTATTCTCGTGGAGAGGGTCCAGCCTTCAGAAATCTCAGACCTGTAGGCTTTGGTGTACATGGAGAAGAACTCCTGTCACTTAGGAGAACTCTGTGTGTGTGTGTGTGTGTGTGTGTTTAATAAACCTTGTAAATGACTGTCTAATAGTGAAATTCCTGTAAGTAAAGATAGAAGAGCGTGTTACCAAAATATAAGCCCTTTATTAATAAAAATCTTTGGTAGGAACAATCTTTTAAATGCCTTGCGGAGATATTTGGTTAACATAATAAACTCTGTCCACCTCTGGTACGTTTTAGGACAACTGCAGAAAAAAAAATCAATCTCACCTCATAATTTATTTTTGAAACCAATAAATACCATGAAGCTGAGACTGTCTCCTCTGGAGCAAGTCGGTATGACTTCTATTTAAAACTTGAAATAGCCTCTAAAAATACCCCTCAGGATGCCTCGCTTCTAATAATCTGTCAAAGTGGTTTCATCCAAAGCAAAGGGTTTGACAGGAATGGGGGTGTGTGGATAGGGGAAGGAGAAGGAGAGGTTACATTGGGGTTGGCCACTGGGGTGTGGGGGGGTGGTCTAGAGTGCCTTCCCCCCATGGCAGGCCACACTCTGCTCCTCCCAGCACATACTGCATCTGGGACCTGGAAGGCCAGACTCCAACCCCCAGTTCCCTGGACTGGTTGGGGCAGGGTTTTCTTGGGTGGAAGCTTGGAAGGCCCCACTATGAAGGACAAGAACATATCTGGGCAGAAATAGATTCCCCTCCCCTGCTCTGGCAACTTCGGAAAACCCACCTCCAAACCTAGCTTGTGATTTGGCAACTCCCTCTGCTGCTAGGAGCACAGGCTTACATCTAGGAAAACTGCTTTGTCTACATGTTAAGGCATCAAAAAAGTGAAAAAGGTTTTTTCCTCTGGTGACCCTTGCTCATCTTTCAGCAGAAAAGACACTACTGAGTCTTCAGAGATCTGTTTCTATTAAGTATCTGCACAGACCCTATGGGCATCACCATCAACTTTTTTTTTTGATTAACCTTGAATTGAGAGAGAGAGAGAGAGAGAGAGAGAGAGATTCCCTGCATTACAGTTTGTGCAAAAAGAAAATAAAAAGGAAAAAAAAAATGTCCCATCAGGACGTGGTCCTCCGTTTCTGCAAGAAGAGAATCTCTGTTCAGCACAGGTGCCACAGGTGTTGACTCGCTCTGGCCCCTGTGTTGGGCTGCATTGCAAGCAAAGCAGCTTGCACGGGTGTGCCCCATGGCTCTGGAATTCTAAGCCTCCCTCTCGCTAAATTGCCACGTGGTAGGAGCATCTGGATGCTGTGCTGTCTCCTTGGGTCCTGGGGAACGGGGGGCTGTGGTTAGTGCAGTTGTCACCCTGGAGGTTATCTTTCTCCTTCAAGGTGTCTAGCATCTGCTGCTTGCCCTGCTCTTCCTTCATGAAGAGTTCCACCAGGAGGACCTTCTCCTTGTGAATCTGCTGGCTGATGTCTTTGGGAATGTCAGGGATGATCCAGTCTACGAAGTCACTCATGAACATGACCAGGTTCTGGGGGGAAGAGAGAGGGAGAAGGTGGGAAGGCAATCACCAACGTAAGAACACAACCTTATTTCTAGCCATGGCTGGTGACCCCTATGCTCTCACTCGTTGCTGGGCTCTGAGTGGTCTCTTGGCCCCTCCACTGGGGGGCCATTGAAGGGGATGGGTAAATGAGCAGAAAGTCATCTATTCAGGATGTCAAAAAAGAAACAGCTTATGCTTGGGAACTCTAGGAGTTCTAAGGGATGGAGGTCATGGGAGAGGGAGGAGGGAGAAGGGAGTTTGCTTTTCCTTCTTTTCCCTAGCAGAAGTGAAGGTGAATCAAGCATGGGAAGTGACCCAATCCACATGAGTAATTCATGTTCCTTCCATCATAGTGGCCCCATTTGATGACCCCCTTCTCTGAGGATTCAGAATGCGCTCCAGAACTTTGTAGGAATCATCATTCTGAATCTTTGAAGTAGAAGAGATCTCAGAGACCATTTAAGTCCAGTAGGAATGCATTCTCCAACATCCTAAGCAGGGGCTGTCCAACCCCCTCCTGGAACCCTTTGAGGAGGGGGAGCCCAAGTCCTTTCAAAGCAGCCCCCTCTACAACTGACCACTCCCAAGCCACCACTCCTAGCTCTGCCTTTGGGGGTAAGCAGAACAAGTTGCTCCCTTTTCCCCTACACTGTCCTCCAAACACTTTCAAAATGGCATCTGAGGTTCTCCAAGAATCACAGATCTAGAACTGGGAGGGGCCCTGTAGGACCACTGGACCCTATGTTTAGGGACCATCCCATCCAATCCTCTCATTTTGCCTGGGAGAAGACAGAAGCCCAGAAAGGTAAAGTCACTCTAGGGGGAGGCGTGGTGACTCCAGGTTTGGGTGTCTTTTCATTGCATCTCAGCACCATCCCCAGGTTCTTCAGTTGATTCTGTATGTCACAGTACTATTGGTCAATACCATAGAGAAGTGGGCAGGCAATGACTTGACAGGCAAACTTGCTCTTCTGGCCAGTCAAGGTCCTTTGGTTCTGTGCCAAACTGATTAATTCTATCATTGGGCATTTGCCAAGCACCTGGAATAGTCTACATGGCTCTGTCCATGGTGCTGCAGTCATTAATGCATCTTCTCACTAAGATGCCTTGAAACCTCTGGCCTCATGGTGGTATCCATGCTGTGCCTACTTTAAGCATGAGTCAGAGTACATGGGCAAGGGAGGTCAGCATCTTTCTGCTGACTCCACAGGGTGACCCACCTTTCTTTGTCATCACCACCCCTACGACCTGGCCCTGATGGGCAAAAGGAACTGAAGGATCAGCTTCTTCCAGAAGCTTCTCTCTTGACTCCTATAACCCACAGCCCTCAGCTTCCACATGGCTTAGAAAGTCACAGCCTGGAGCTTGGGATTGGGCTCTCTTGGTCCTGACATCACCACTGGAACACGATTCTGGATCTCTGCCTAGGACTGGGTCCACGGTTTGGGCCCTGCTTTCTGCTGGAGAGCTCTTTCCAGCCTAATTTACAGAGAGACAAGTGGTTTCCCCCCTCTACCTCTCAATATCCTGTTGGAGAGAGAAATAAGTGACAGCAGGCTTATACAGACTGCTCTCTGTTGTGGCTGAGCAGTGATTTTCAGTTGTGTACAACTCTCCATTACCCCATTTGGGGTTTTCTTGGCAAAGATGCCAGAGGGGTTTGCTATTTCCTTCTCCAGTTCATTTAACAGATGAGTAAACTGAGGCAAGCAGGGTTAAGTGACTTACCCAGGGTCACGCAGTTAATAAGTGTCTGAGGCCAGATTTGAACTCAAAAAGATGAGCCTTCTTAACTCCAGCCCTGGCTCTATGGCACTACCTAGCTGCCTAAGGCTACTCTCTAAGAAGCATCAAATACAACAGCCGGGGTTCAGGTCCTCAGTGTGGATATGTTTCTTTAAGGAATTCTGGTAGTTAAGGCCCAGACCTTTGTCTGTGTACTTTTTATAGACCTGACATCTTCAATTCCCCCAATTAGTGCTCTAGGAAATAAAGAGATATCTTTAACAAATTAATTTAAAATGTTCACTGACACATTTTGTTTTCCATTCCTTTCATTTCCACCTGCATCCCTCTCCCACATCTATCCAGTGAGCCATCCCTTATAACAAAGCAAAAAAAGAAAAAAGATCTCCAATTGAGCTTGACAGGGTATGCCCCGCTTCCTACCCATAGTCCCTTACTTCTGCAAAGGGAAGAAAAGACATTTTCTCAGGTCTTTAGGGAGTTTCTCCTGGGAAAGTGTTCTGAGAGGCCCCACCCACTGGTCTCTCCCCTAGTTATCTCATATTTGCTGATGTTTCATTGAAACTCTTCCTACCCTTAGCTCCAAGCATTCTTTCCCCAGTCTCCACAAGCCTTCCCCCTTTCCCCTCCTATTTAACTACTAGCATCCCCACATTTGTTGGCCTCTCTCCTTGGATGAGTTCATTAGCTGATGTTCTTTCTACTACCACCTGGGCATAGATAATGCTGGAATTATTGGCAAGCCCTGACCTCTTTCCATTCTTGAATAAATGAATGAAAAAGCATCTGTGAGGTGCTGACTATATGTGCCAAGCACTAGGTGAACCTCTGGGGATATGGATCCCAAAGTGAGACAATCCTCGACCTCAAAGAGTGTACATTCTAATAAAGGGAGACATCAACTTCACTGACTCTTTAGAAGACTTCAGAAGATTGGGCCAAATGAGTTCTGCAGTTCCTTTCAGCTCTAAAATCCATGTATGACTTTCTAAGGATATCTACTTGGGTGTCTAACTGCCACTTGCCCCAAACTAACCCCAAAGTCCCTCAGTCCTAATTTCGTCACTGATACCTTATCTGTCCCCTTATCACCACATCCTGTGCTCTCCCCTTTATCCACACCTCTCAGATTTGTCCCTCTCTTCCTTATTTCTGCAGCACTCCCTACACATCTCCATCTTCTCCTCCCCCATCAGATTATGCCTAGATTCTTGTGACAGCCTCCTTGGCGGAATCTATGCCTCCATTCTCTCCTGTGCCCACCAATCGCAGAATTTTAGAATTCCACCGGTACTTAGCAGCCAACTAGTCCAACTCATATCCAAAAATAAAAAAAAAATGAATCTCTACTACCTCATGTCCAACAAGAGGACATCTTGCCTCTGCCTGAAGACCTCCAAGGAAAAAGGAACCTGCCACTTTCTAAGGTTGGTCACACTATTTACAGCAAGGAGACCAGGACTGCTCAAATGCCCTTATCATTAGGTCACTCTTCTCCTTAAGAACACACAGTGATTCCCTAATGCATCCAATGACGAGCCTGCAGTCTTCCTATGGCTGCCCATTCTTATTGTGCCAACCTTGTTTATTAAGTGTGTGCCAGGCTAAATGCTGAAGATACAAAGCAAGACAAAAATGGTCCCTGTTCTCAAGGAGTTTATATTCTGATGAGGGAGACGACAATAGACATCTAAGATATTCAAAGATGGAAGACGATGGAGAGGAGAAGGCACCACCATTGGGAGGGATGGGTGAAGGGCTTCTGCAGAAAGTGGGATCTGGAGAAAAATAGGAGGTGGAGATGAGGAGGGAGACAGCCAGTGAAAAGGCAGAGATGAGATGGAAGGCTGGCATGTGTGAGCCACAGTGAGGACCCCAGGGAAGCTGGATTATAGAGTGTGTGTATTGGGGGGCAAAGGTGGGAGGGGATGTGTGAGAAGACTGGAAAGGCAGGAAGGGCTTTAAAAGTCAAACAAAGGAGGACAAATGAGAAGGAGCCACTGGAGTTTAGTGGGGTTGGGTGGAGTAGAGTTAAGAGTCAGACCAGGGCTGAAGGAAATTCCTTTGGCAGAAGAGTGGAGGGCAGATTGGAGACAATTAGCCAATGAGGAGGTAATTTGAATTGAAGGGAACAATGACAAGATTTGGCAACAGATTTGAGCTGAACCCACTGTTCGGAGGAAGAGGGCGACCAACCCTCCCGAGGACCCTCAGCCCTGTGATTGTATGGCTCACTTCCAGATGCCACATGAGGGGTCTGGACCTGCCCAGGTACCTGGAAGACGATCACAAAGGCCAAGCGGGCAGCCAGAACAGCCCAGAAGTCCTTGGATATCTCATACTTGTTTTCCGACCAAGGAGGCTCTCGGTAATCTTTATACCTATAGAAGACAAGAGGAGTCCAGACAAGGTTTTAAACAGGACCTTGGGTTTCTTGTTGCATTCATTTATTTGTTGGGCATTTGTTAAGCACCTGCTGTGTTCCAGGCCATCTTCAAAGACTACAAATGGGTGGATCTGCACTGATAGAGGGATTGCCCTCACTGGGAGGTCCTCATGTTGATGAAATGATAGGATTAGTTAGAAAAAAAAAAAGCATCAGGTGTCAGGCACTGGGGGTCCCAAGATAAAAGCCAGGATTCCTGCCCTCAAGGAGCTTCTTTCTGGGAGACAACACTTCCTCCCTTGAGCAGAGGCAAAGGAGAGGAAAGGTCATTGGAGGGGCAGCAATCAGGGGGCAAGGCCTCAAGGAGGAGGAGCAGGAAGGTGGGATGTGAGCTAAGCCAGGAGGGGCTGAGGGGGCACAGGGAGAGTGATCGAAGTGCTCCCTGGCAGACAAGTCCCACCACTGACCCTAGGTCTGACCCGTGGGCTGAGACACCCCCAAGAGGTGCCAGGCGGCCCCTGAAGATGGCGCTGGGACATGGACTGAGCCAAAGAGGTGAGAGACACTGCCTGTGTGCTCATCCCAGGGCTGGGGACGGGGATAACCAACATTTATTAAGTGCCGACAGTGCACTAGGCTGTTTTCAGGGCAAGGAACACAGAGAAAAACAAAAGAGAACAGGGAGGGGCAAGTTAGAAATGGAAAGAAGAGGCCTTAGAGATCACCTCTCTGCTCCTTTCACCTTACAGATGGGGAAACTGAGGTCCAGAGATGAGAAGTGAATTGACCAATGTCACATAGTTATTAGTGTCAGAGTTAGGACCAGAAACCCAATTCAAGACTCTTCCTCTTACTCCTGCCTCAGTTTCCCAGAGTGTCAGGCTCATGATGAGACTATGTCTGCAAAGGAGTAGGGCAGGTTCCAAGGATAAAATGAGGGACAAACTTTCCCTGGGAAAGGGAAGGGCAGAGTCACCCCAAAACCAGCTCTTCTGGTTGAGCTAAGGCTGAGAGCCACGGGCCACCAGGGACGTGTTTTCTGCCTGCCTGGGGAATCCCACAGTAGCTCTGGGAATATGAAGGACCTGTCCCACTGCCGCACACAGCTGGCACAGACCAGGTGGCCCTGGGCTGGGAGTCAACAGGCCTGCTTTCTAGTCCTGGCACCCTTTCCAGCTTGCTACACAACCTTGGGCAAAGCCCTCACCCTCCTTGGGGCTCCTCTTAACATCAAGGGGGTTTAAGAAAAGTCTGATTCTCCAGCCCTTTCCGTGATTCCAAGCTGCCCCACAGAGCAGCCCCGGAGGGATAGAGCTGGGTCACCACCACACCCCTGGGCCACCAGAGGCACTGCTGCCTTAGCCTTATCTCCTGCTTCTCCCTCTAGACCCGTGCTCAGAGGGCTTTCGGCTTGGAAGTAGCCAGAGTGAGCCAAGGCTGCACAGACCAGGAAGGGAGAAGGCCTTCATGGTTTAGGACACCAGGCTCCAGGGAAAGAGGAAAAAGGCCAGTGACGGGTACTGGTAGCTACTGCTCCCTCAAAGACCCCATTGTTCCCTTCCTCAAAGGCAAAGACTAGCCGTCACTTGCTTCAGTCGGGTGCCAGGAAGGTTGGTGACTTCATGCCTGTGACACAAACTGACATTAAGGAAAAAAGAGGGTGATGTGGGAGTGACCTAGTCCTCGGGCAGGGAGGGAGGGGCATATTGAGGAGCAGGCCCAGGGTGGGGTCCCAATGCTATTATATAGATAAAAGGAAAGGCAAACACTCTGGGCCTGTCCTCAAGGAGCTCCCATTCTAATGGCAAATAACTATGCTCACAGAAGATAAAGACAAGGTGGATCAGGGCTGGGGCCCTTCTAGGTCCTCGAGTGAGTCCAAATTCTACAGAACAGATCCTTTTACAAAGGGGATTTGTTCTGTGAAGTTTGGATTCAGTCAAAGGGCTTCACTTGAGGGCCTAGAGGCCTGCAGACTCCCCACCCCTGGTGTAGATAGAAGGGAATGGCCAGCTGAATTGTCAGATTACTGAGGTATCACTGGATCTCAGAGTCACAACTCAGACATTTTCATCCTTGGAGGAAGACCGCCTCCCCAGATGTCAGCCCCCGAGGGCAAAGCCCACTTTGCTCCCTGCTAGTTAATGGCTTGGCTGTATTTTGTCCTGACTGTCAGCTGGGATCCCCAGGGAAGGGAAGGTATGATGTTCCCAACCCCACACTAGGCCAGCATGCCCACTGTGTGTTCTTCTCTTTTTCAAAGGGGCCACTCTAAATCCATACCTGCAGATCTGCACCTCATAGCCTAAGTCCATGGGGTCATTGGGAGCCGTTCCGGCTTGGAAGTCGCTGACGTTGAAATAGGAGAGTGTGTGGTTCACGAAGCCATGCATGGAGCCATCAGAGCTGTACATGTAGCGGTACACGAGTCGAGGGATGAAGTCTGAGGTGAAGGAGATGACGAAGGCCTAAGAGGCCACAGAGAAGAGAGTCAGTAGCACAAAGGTGGCCCAGCCACCCAGCCCATGGGGGATCCTAGCCTGATTCCATCACGCGGAAGGAATGTCTCAGGATTTTCTCTGAGTAAACCTGCCTTGTTCCCATTTCACAGTGTCCTGAATGAAGTGAGACCCTTGACCAGGCAGCCTTGAGCAAGGTGCTGACCATAAGGGGAGGAAGAGGGGAGTGGGGGAGGTCACTTCCTGGAGATGTCCTCTCTGCACCCCACCCCTTTCAGCCCAATATTCCAGGCCCCTCAACTCCACAATATAAGATTCCATTGTCCAACCCCATTCCCAAGCAGTGCTTTATGCTCTGGGCGTTCTTCCCTCTTCCCTCCCCAGACTTCTCCATCCTGTGTTCTATGCCTTCAGAACTCTGGTCAATCAGATAAATCCAGTCCAACTGGGCTGATAATGGCCTCATGTCCATTGTCAGTATCCTTGCTCTTGTTTACTGGGGACACTGGAGGCCTTAAGACAAAGCCTCGAGTCTTGGGGAGATGTTAGTACTGAGAAAAGCCAGTGAGAGAGACTGAGGCTGTTCTTCAAACCACACACTGGCAAGGAGGCTGATCCTCCTCTACCCATAGGGGTAGCCCTGGTCTGGAGGCAGCAGACACAGACAACATCTCCAGAGATGCCTTGAGGAGCCCAAGGGCGGGCTCCCTGCCAATCTATTCCTGATAAGATTACTCAGAAGATGTTGCTGGGACAATGGCTGGGTGCCTCCCTGGGCTCCAGGCACAACAGGTGTTTCATAGATTGGGTAAGCCTGTGCTGACTGACTGCCCCAAGGACAGGCTTTGGCTGCTGGAGAAACAGCCTCTGGCCTTCTTGGACAAAAGTCCACTGTCTTCTAATTGGGAACAAGGGGCTCGAAAGACACTGCTCAGCTGCCAGACTTCCTCCCGCCTAGGGAAATGGCCAAGGAGACTGCACGTGAAGTGACTGCCAGGCCCAGCATACACATGCTAAATGCAAGTATCTCCTTTCCAAGGCAATCTGGTCTGGGGCCACCATCTTAAGAGAACTTTAACCTAAATAAAGTGACCATAAATCTCCCTCCAGCAGAGCGCAGGGAGATAGGAGGAAGCTGCCAATGCTGCCTGGTAGGAGGGGGAAGGCAGGCAGGTAGGAAGGAGGGGAGGAAGGAAAGGGAACCATGGGCGCAAAATCCTGAAGGAGACCAGGAAACTGGCACAGGGTGAGGAGCCCCCATGAGAAAGAGAGACCTAGTCAGCCCCTGACTTGTTGAGGGATGGTCAGGGTCATGGGGAACACATGGAGTTTTCGGAAGAAGGAAAGGGGCAAACTATGGAATCCTGGGGCAACGAGGGACTTCAGGGTCTGTCTGGCCCCACGTCCTTGGTTTATGGTTGAGGAGGGTTTGGGCCAGAAGTGAGATGTCTTCTCCGAGGTCACACAGCACCTACGCTAGAGGGGGGATCTAAAGCCAGGCCCGGGAGTCCGGAACCCTGCCTCTTCTCACCCTGGCCCCTGGCTCAGTAGGGCTCGGGGAGTCCAGGCAGCATGAGGGGACCTCAGCTCCATCCCTGACGCCCCACGGGAACTTGGGCCAGTCTTTGCTTCTTGGGGCCTCAGTTTCCTTGTCTGTCACAGGGAGGGACTAGACTATCTGGCCTCTGAAGTCTTTAGTTCTGAATCTTCTGGGCTTTTCCTGAGGTTGTGGCAAAGAGAGATCTAGGATGAGCTCATATAGTTTTTAAAATCTGAACTAGCCAAGCCCCGGCAATGGGAGGAGATAGCCAGGGGGCACGACACGTCTTGGGGTCAGGGGGACCTGAGTTTGAATCCTGCCTTAGGTGTTTATTGGCTGTGTGACCCTGGGCAAGTCACTCATCCTGAGGCACCTATGAAATGAGGGACTTTGGCCTCAAGGGAGTCTGAGGTTCCCCCACTTATCTAGGATCTCAAGAAACAAACTGTCTGGAAGAGAAACAATTTCTTTGTCTAGGTTTCACTCTCTGACGGTCCATGATCTCACCTCTTCTAATTAACCGAATGGCCATTCAGGGGATGAAATAGTAGGGGAGGCGAGGGAAGGGCCTGGACCCCGCAGGGACCCTGGATGTGCCTGATCTTCATGCACCCAGCCCACTGGCCAGCCCCACACTGATGCCCTTGCTTGTTGGGCCAGTCATTGTACTTACATTGATGATAACGGCCAGCTTTCCGATGCCTCGAAGAATATTGTACCAGATGCCTAGAGGAAGGAAAAACCCCAAATGAAGTCAGAGGGAGGGCTGCATTCTTTGGGTTCGTCGAGGTGCCCAAACATGGTCAGTCGGGACCAGCTGGGGATAAGAGCCATCAGAATCTGTGAAGAGCCTTATTTGAAAAGAAACCCCATTGGATTCTTTGCAGAGGGGTGAGGGTGGGGGGAGGGGGTGTAGCCAGGACTAGAATGAGGACAGGGCACTGAGGAGAGGTCCTTAAGGAACCTGCTTTAATGCACAGATGAACCGTGATCGTTAGCTAATCTGGTGTTTAGAAGGAAGTATTTGCTTCTAAAGAGTTTGACAGGGCCAGCTTATTCCCTTTAAGTGTTTTGGACTATCTTCCCTTGTTTACACTGATCATTTGCTTAGAAAAAGCTCCCAACATAAATACAGCCCAGCTCAGCTTCCGTTCAGGCCTGGACCAAAGGGTCTCTAATTCCCCAGGAGTGGTGGCCAGATCCATGCACTATGGGCCACTCTGCCTGGGGAGGCAACTTAGGGACAGAACAATGGCCAGTGAGGCCAGGGCAGCCCCTGGGAAGAGGAGAATCTTGCTAGGAATAAGCTCAGAATGGAATTCACAATGGGCCCCCCAAGCCTGCCAGGGTCTTGGGTCATATGTCAAGGTAGAGGAGGATTCTTGGAAGCATGGCTGGCGTTCCCCAAGTAAACAATTCCCACCCCTGCCACCAGTGAGTTTACATTAGGAAGGGGTGTCTGGGAGGGCAGACTTCTGCCAGATCGCATGTGTAAACATAGGAGGAATAATTCAGACTTGGATTATACACAGCACTTATTCATCCTCTCATTACCCCAGAGAAGAAGGGCTTCAGCAGACGCCATGGAAGCGGCCCAGCTGCTTCCGCTCACAATGTGGGGTCAATGCTTCCCTCTTGCCTTCAGGCCAGGAGTGATCCATAGGCACAGTGAAATGGTGGCCCGATCTTGGGGTAGACAAAGAAAGGCTAAGCCTTCAGGGTGAGAGGGCTGGAGTCCTGCTGTCCTCCCCTTGGGCACCAATCCAGAAAGGACCTTGATAAGCTGGAGGACATCCAGGAAGGTGGTTAGGATGGGGAAGGAGCCTGAGAGCAGACCATCAAGACCTGGAGGGAGGAACTGAACTAGGCTTGTTTATTCCCAAGAAGACAAGACAAGAGGTGTCAGATGTGACAGTGTCGAATAATTGTCTCCTGAAAGAGCCATCATCACCCGTCATCTGAATTAGTGCAAAAGCCTTGCGGCTGGTCTCCTCGGCTCCAGCCCAGTCTGAGCTGCCAAGGAGAGGTCCCTGAGTAAGACATGGCCACAGCACTCTCCTGCTCAAGAAGCTCCAGTGACTCCCTGTTGCGTCCTATAGGGCATTTGGGACCCTTCCCAAACTGGCCCCAGTCTTTTTTCCAACTTTGTTTATGATGCAAGATTCTCCTTCACGCAGTCTGTAGCCCAGCCAAGCTGGCTGTCTTGCTGCTGCTCAGACATTGTGTTCTGTTTCCCACTTTCTTATCTTTGTCTGAGTATATTCTCCCACCTCACTTCTGCCTCTCAGAACACCGTTCTCCTCTACAGAAGGCCTCCCTGTACCCACTGAAACTGCTGCTACTTTTCTCTCTCCACCAAAATGACCCGATCCTCTTGGATCTCTTTGGTGCAAACCTCTACGGTTGGCACATCCGTGTATCGTCTTCCTTGGTAGAGAGGCACTCTCTGAAGGCAGGACTGATTGTATGACTTTCTTTTGCATCGTCAGTACCCAGCTAGGTGCTGGCACATGGTAGGCCCTCAATAAAAACTTCAATTGATTATTCTGCTTGGTCTCTGCAAAGAAGCCAACTTGGGCTTGAGGTGAAGAGAAGCTGTCAGAGTGGGCTGGCTGGGGTGGGTGATGGGCTCCCCATCACTGGAGGTCAGAAAGCTGGGTGGGTGGCCACTTGTGGAGATGGTAGAAGGGAGTACTGTTCATGGATGGGCTGGATTCAAGGCCTCTGAGGTCCCTCCTACCTCTGGGAGCTGGTGCCTCTGCATCATTTGTCATGACCTGAATGAACTTGGTTTGGTCATTTTTGGCCCCAGCAGAGTCTTGCACACAGGAAGTGCCTAATAAGTGTCTGAATTCAATAAGCATGCATTCAATGCCTACTGTGTGCTTCAGCCCTATTTGGGGGGGTACAACAGAGTAGCTGACATCTTCCCTGTGACTCAGGGGGTCACAGGAGAATCTAAGCAGATAAGCCTCAGACAGGTGGGCCATAGCTGAAGGACATGTCCAGGTTTGGGCTGGCCAGGGAAGCCAGAGGAAGGAGAGGGCTGTGGGGCAGCAGTGATGCTGTGGGACGTGTTCAAGGCAGGGCAGATTTGGACGAGTGGTGAGGAGGGAGGACCAGCAGAAGCAGAGATGTGAAGGAACAACTTGGCCTAAGAGGGACAGAAGGACACTTTCAGGAAGCACTAGGAGGGAATGCAAGATCTCTGCTTGGAGCTTTCCAGTGATGGGAGACTCACTATCTCCTAGGCAGCTCATTCTCCTCAGAGACGGCTGCCATGACTAAGAAGCTTCACTTTACCTTGGGCCCAAATGTGTTTCTTGGTCACTTGCGCCCACTGTTCCTGGTTCTGCCCTGGGACTCAATGGACCCAATCGATTCCTAATTTGACAGACATTCACCACCAAACATCTTCTATAGGTTAACTATTGGTTCCTTCAAGCAATGTTATATGGCATGAACTGAAGGCCCTTCCTTCTCAGATCCAACTGCCTGTCTTTGGATGCTTGCTGGGTGAGATCTGCCTTTGCCCAGGTCAGGAGGGGGAAGGTAGAGTGGAGAGAGAGCCCTGAATGCCAGCATGAGTAACTGGGACTCCGCAATCTGGGGGTCAGGGGCAAAGCCCTTAAGCTGAACACAGAGGGACCATGGTTAAATCCTGGTGCCACTGCTAACTGCCTGTGCAATCTAGGCTGCCTCTGTTTTCTCCACTGTAAAAACTGATTCTCACAACAACTTTGCTATTATTACTCCCATTTCCCAGATAGGGAAACTGAGGCTAAGTGGGGTAAGGTGATTTGCCTAGAGGCACACAGCTAGTATCTGAGTCAGGGTGCCAACTCAAGTCTAAGCCTCTATCTAAAGCACTGCCAAGTGGGCAGAGGGCTGGGGCTGGCCTAGAAGGGCCCTTCTAGCTCTGGCTCTGTGAACTATGGGTAGCTGGGTTGGAGCCGTGCTTTTGGGTTCCCCCTTGGGTTTTCCACCTTGGGAGGAGCCACTGATTGTTATCACCACTGGCAACTGAGGAGCAGCTCCAGTCTCACGGTGGGGGAAGACAGGGGAGGCCCCAGGCAAGGGGAACTTGCCTCTCCTCCAGAGAACTTGGGGTCTCCCTCTACCACTCCCAGTTGAGGTTGCTTCACCTGAGATGCCTCTAGACCAACCCAAGCCATCAGGCCAGACAAGCTTCTCAGAGCCTCCCTCCTCCTTCTAAGGCAGAGGGATGCGTGTAGGGACCCAGCCCAGTCTTGTAGGGGATCCCTGAGGGGGCACAGACTTTAGCGTCTCACCCAGAGCTTCTTTGGCAATAGTCACTCACTGCTAGAGCTGGCACCCAACGTGAGAAAGGAATCCTCCTTGTAGCCAGCCCCCTGAACTCCCTTCCCCTGCCTGGGGCACGCTGCTCCAGGCCAGACCATGGATCATAGGCACAAGACAAAGAACTCTTTTCAGGAAGGGCACATTCATGGAGGCCACAAACAAGCCCCGGAAAGAAGAGGCAGATTAGGGGTTATGAAGGCCAGACAGGTAAAGGCCAGCTAACTCTGCAGGAGGCATCCAAGTGAGCAAGAGCTCAAAGGACCTAAGCTGAAGGCTAGTCTTGTGTCAGGCAGAGGCCCTGTGTCGGCCCCTCTCAGCCCCTCAGGCAAGTTAAGCCATGTGTCCAAGGCCACTCAGGTGGAGAGTGCCAGAGCTGGGACTGGGACATGGCTCCTGAGGCTCCTTAGCCAAGGATAGCTGGAATTACTCCAGGGTTATGGGTGCAGGCTGGGGGTGTGTGTGTGTGTGTATGTGTGTGTGTGTGTGTGTGTGTGTGTGTGTGTGTGTGTGTGGTATCAGCCTCCCAAAAGAGGACAAAAAGCCATGACCAGAAGTGAGTCCAAAGAACCTTCTGCCCCAGAGACAGAGAGAGATAGAGCCTGGAGCCAGGGAAGGAGGGCCCTCTCTGTCTGCCTGGCCCCCAGAGGTAGAACAGAACATACTGATATGAGCTGCTGGAGCACAGACCCAAATGGGTATTGTCTGAACCTCCTCTTGTTTGGTCACGCCCTTTCCTGTCCTGTGTACCGATTTACCAGACTCCTCTCAGAGAAAG
This sequence comes from Pseudochirops cupreus, assembly GCA_028627135.1. Taxonomy (NCBI): domain Eukaryota; kingdom Metazoa; phylum Chordata; class Mammalia; order Diprotodontia; family Pseudocheiridae; genus Pseudochirops; species Pseudochirops cupreus. The sequence continues at coordinate 4,827,011 of CM053583.1, read as the reverse complement.
TAATCTTGGGGGAGGGGAGGGGTGTTGCTATTCTTTCTGCATGGACAGCAGTCACTCAATGCTATGGACATGTTTGCAAGGTGTGTAAAAAGAATGTGTTGAACTGAACCAAATCTCTGGACCTCAGTTTCCTGCTTTGTTAGAAGATGATCCCAGAGGTTCCTTCTGGCTTGAAACCAATGGATGTGCATTTATAAAGTGCCCACTATGGGCCAGGTAAGAGGGGGTCATGTCATGCAGTGGCTAGTGGGCAAGTTGGCCCTGGAATCAGGAAGCACCAGGTCTGGGTATCTCCTCTGCCACCTCTCAGATGTGGGATCCAGAGTAGGTGCTGATATGCCTAGGCACAGGGAGAAGTCAGAGCCAGGTTTAGGTGGATCCCTTTGACAGCAGCAAGGAAGATAAGCTGGAAAGGCGAGCCTAGAGGCAGGGAGAACAGTAAACAGGACCTCACAGGAGGCCCAACGAAGTGGGAGAGAGGCCTAAACCAAAGCAGGGGCTGCAGGAGTGGAGAGAGCTGACGGGGGTGTGAGACAAAGACTCAGCAAAGTTCGGCAGCTGATCTAATGTGTGGAGTGGGGGGTGAAAGAGGAGCCTGGGGCCAGGCAGCTGAGGATCCCAAGTCCCAGAGATGCCCCTGGAGGGAGCAGCAGGCCTGCATTGTGGGGGGTGAAAGAAAATTGCTTCTGATTTGGCTACGCTGAGTTGGAGGCGCTTGTGGCCCATCCAGTGGAAGCTGTCCAACAGGCCCCTGGTGACACGGGGCTCAGCAGAGAGATGGAGTAATCTCCAAGAGGAAGGTATGGAGAGCCAAGAGGAGAATCCTGAACAGAGTTGGAGGGGAGTCTACAGCAAAGCCTAATGTGCTGAGCCCAGGATCCCAGAGGTCCTGAAGGCTGGCTGACAGCAGCAGAGGAATCTTGCCTACACTGCCTGGCAGCGGCCATCCCTCCTCACCTCCTGAAGCTGCCTATTCCAGTAGGGGCTAATTCTACTGCTTAGAGAGCATTCTTTCTATTTAGACTAATTCAGCCTGTTTCCAATGGCAGCCTGCTCCAGTCCTGCTCTCAGGGGCCAAGCCAAGAAGCATCAGTCTCTCCTCTTGCTATGCAGCATCCTCCCTGCTAAAAGATCCCTGGTTCTTCCCACTGTTCTTCACGTGACAGGGACAGATGACATTGCTAGAGTTTCCCATCCTTTGTCCTTAGTTTTATCACTTGGAAACAGGAGCTGAGTCCTCAAACATATTGGCTGCCTCAAAACTATCCTCTCTCTGTTTACAGGGACCAGAACTGTGACTTCACTGATAGGAAACTGCCAATGGAGAAATGCCCTGTGCCAAGGCTGGCCTGGGTGCACTGAGATCTTAGGGGGCTTGCTCAGAGTTGCCCAGCCTGTGCATGTCAGGGGCATGACTTGAGCCCAGGACTGGCTCTGTCTGCGATGCCAGCCTGCTAGGCTGCCCCATCTCAGTCAGCCCTTAATGCTGTAGCCCTCCTGAAGCATCCTGGACCTTGGGCTGACAGACTGTCCTCAGTGATTCTGTGGGAAGCAGCAGCTCATAGGAAGGGGCTGGCTCAGTGGGGACAGTGATAGTGAGCTGAAAGTACCCAGACACAGGAGGTCCCCATCAGACACCCACTCTCTGAACAACTGGGTTTAGGGCTGCTGGGGAATTCGAGAGACCAACAAATGATGGCCTTACTCTTTTCTCTCCTTATTTACCTATGTCTTTGGCTCTGACTGCCACAGGTCTCCGGAGCTCAGTGACAAACTTCTTGGCATCCAGACGGATTTCTATGATGTTGTTCAGCAGGGCAAACAGAGGTGCCAGCGGGAAAGAGGCGACGAACAGAGTGACAAACCCAAACTGGATTACTGGAAGAAAGATGAGCATATATTTAGGGTCTCTGTATATGTGGGTGTCCAAGGGTGCCCTGACCCAGCTGAGTGGCTTTAGCCTTTGGGAGAAAGGTACCTTCTGGACAACTGATTCACTCAAGGCCTCCTCTGAATTCACACCATGGGGTGGCACCCCAAGATTTAAAGTGGTAGTGCCTACCATGGCAGGTCTGATGACATAAGAAAGGGTTCAAGCAAGGGCTCTGGGACCAGTGGGGTATCTTCTTTCTGAGGCCGCTGACTAGCTCTGTTTTGGGAGACTGGCTCCAGAGGAGGAAGTCTTCAGCTATAGCAGCACTCAATACTGACAAACTCCCGAGACTCCTAGGGTGAGGAATGGGTAGAGAAGCTATACAGGTTGGCTCCTAAGTCACAGAGGGCTTGGCATCTGATGCTGGTGCTCAAAGTACTCCTTCAACAATCCTTTCTATGTGCTGAAGAAAGATATTGGCCATGGTTAGCTGTGCAACCTCAGGCAAGATCCTTAACCTCTCTGGTCCCTAGTTTGTAAAGAATGAAAGCATTGGGAAAAAGGATGACCCCTGAGACACATTCCAGTTTTAGGTGACCTGCCTCAAGTACCCAGAACAAAATATACCATGGAGACCAAGCTGTGCTTTCCTGACATGAGAGGGCCTCAGGGAGTTCAGGTCTTTTCTTGGCCCCACCCCTGGGCGACTGTTCCTCACTCATTCCTGTCTTAGGAGGTGGTGAAGGGAGCCTCTTCCTTCCCCACAGTCTGTGGGATTGGGGCACCTCTGACAGAGCTGGATGTGCACACTCTGCCAAGGAAGAGCATGGAGTTGGTGGTGAGAGGGAGCAGCCAGCCCATCCCTCTCTTATCACTCCCCCTTACACCTGGAGTGATTGCATCCCAAACACAGAGCCCTGAGATTTGGCCCAGATCACAACCATCTATCACTGAGTGGATGAGTCTTCCCCTGTTGACTGAGGCTCAGAGCAGGCAGGCACCCTGCCCATGGTCACCTAGCTAGAGAGGGTCTGAAGAGGAACCCAAAGTCAACTCTTCCTGATTCCCAGTTCACTACATCACACTGCCTCATCTGAAATATGGGAAAAAGTAACATCAGTGCCCCCTAAGGTAGTCAGGAGAAAAATGCTTTGTCAGCTTCAGGCACCAGACAAGTGAGGCTGACATTGACCCTGACCCAAACACCTGTAACAGTGCCTGCTGCCTGCCCAGCCTGGAGCTCTCCCTCCAGGAACTCATTTTCCATGGCAACAAAGACTAATGTTCAGAGATGAAGCCAGTGCATTGGGAGAAGACTCCAAGGGGCATGGGGAAGCTCATCCCCCCCCCCCCCAAATACAAAGAGTAAAAGATGAACCCTAAAGACACCAAGCTGGCCAGAAAGCCAGAAACAAGGAGAGCCTCTGAGGCCTCCCTGACTATAAGGAAACTTTGTTACAGCAGCATGTGGCCCGGCCAACTCCAGGGAGCTACATTGTAGCAGAACTCAGCTTCACTGCAGGAGCAGAGTGGGTGGGCCAGGGGCTCCAAGCACCTTCCCCTGGGATGGGGCAGGGTCCCATCCACTACTCTGTCTTTTATCTGCAATAGTGTTCTCCATTAGGCTGGGTGACTTCTGCCTTTTGGGGAATTGCCAGTGCTTTGCCAGCACCTGGTATACAGTAGGCACTTAATGAATGCATGCTGACAGCCTGGACTGAACAGAAATCTTTTTCCATATTAAATCTCAAAGTTCTTTGTATATGTACTGGAGTAAATTCCTGTACTGTACTCCTGCCCACTTTCCCTGGAAAGTCCTTCTGGAACGTCAGGAACTTGGTTTGTTTAAAACAACAGTTGTAAGAGAAGGAATTTTTCCCCCCAGGAGGGCAACTACCCAGAATGCTTTGCCCAGTCCCATCTTCTTCATTCTCATTCAAACTGAGGTAGAGAAACAACACCTGTGTGGGCCTCTGGATGCTACAGACCCTAAAACCAAGAGGTAGCAGAGAGAAGCCAGTCTTGCCCAGGGTTTGGGGGTGATCACAGAATGATTACCTGTAATTTTTGGCTCCAAAGCAGACATCTCCCAAAGAGCCACGATTCCATCCTGTAAGTGCTGCTCCCTGCTTCTCCCTTTCCCCCATCCTAATCCCTCATTGCCTTAATCGAGGATTTCAGTGGATGGCTGTGTCCTACAAACTTAGCTTGGATGGCGAGCTGGTCCTTGGATAACTATCCATCATAGCCTTACTTATCTCTGTTTCTGGAAGGGCTTCGCTGGGCCCTTCCAGGACAAGGCTGGTTACTTCCAGAACATAGGGAGCCATCAGAAGTTGGGGAAAGGAGAGAATGAGGGTGAAGGAAAGGAGAGCTTCCCACTGGGAATTTGATAAAATTATAGTTGGTGAGGCCTCAGGAGCTCTCATTTGATAAAAATTCCTCTTTGCCCAAACTGCAAAACAGGTGAGCTCTGTCCTTGACAGCCTCCCCCATCCTTCTCCAGCTCCTTCTGCAGATAAGGCCTTTGCGCCTTCCAGGAGGCACCCACACTGCCACACAGTCTGAATTCCTTTAAGTCTCACTCACTCATTTCCATGTACTCTGGAGTCAGCCCTGCAAAGGGTTCCAGGTTGTAATCCACCTCATAGCGCTGCTTCTTCTTGGTGGACTCTTCATGGTCAATTGGCCCATGTTGTTTTAAGTAGCGGAAAAATTTCTTCATTTTTCTGGAAGACAAACAAGGTGGCATTAATCAGCTTCCAGAACTAAGTATTTTTTGGTGGCAGCCAACTGGTAGGTACACGCCATCTTGGTTTTAGCAAGTAATTAACATGACTCAGGCAATAGAGAAAGCCCTACATTAATTACAATGTGGAGGTCCCCCCTTTATTCTTGAACCTACCTAAAATTCAGGGAGAGCAGATGAGGAAATGGGGGCCCCGAAAGAAAATGACTTGTTCAAGGTCACGCAGGTAACCCATGTAGAAGTCTAACTCTTGGTCTAGGGCTCTTTCTGCTGTCCCTGGTACCACCCACCCCAGGAGAGTGGAAGCTACTCCTTGAGGGCAGGAACTGATTTCAGTGTTCTCTTTTTATCACATGTGTGCAGCACGGGACCTGGCACATGTGATTTATCTCGAGAATGATGGAATCTCTTAGACTCCCAGAATGTTGAGTCTGAAAAGACCTTTGAGGTCATCTTGTCCAACCTCCTTCAATTCACTGATGTGAAAAGCGATGTCCAAGGTCCTACAAATGGCGAATAGTGGAGCTGGGACATGAACTAAGGCCTGCAGATGCCAAGCTCAGTGCCCTTTGTCCCTTGGTCTGAGGGAGAGCAGTCTCCAGTCTCAAGCTTCCAACAGGTTCCCAAACTGCTTATCCAACTGGATGTCGATGGCCTCCATAGAACACAAAGCACCCTGAGGCAGCCTCAAGCTGAGAATGTGACTTGTTAGTAGATCTATCCACACATCAGTTCACCAGATAACTTAGCCACTGCCTTGGAGGCCCACAGAGGTTAAATCACTTGCTCAAGGCTACTAAGCCAAACCAGAGCCACTGAAGGCTCCCACTTTGTATCAGGTCACCCCCCCCCCCCTCCATCCCCGTCCCCAAATGACTTTTCTCAACTATGTATATTTCAACAAGAGACATCCTGGCTTGATGGACAGGATGGAGGGCCGGCTTTGGTGCCAAGAGGGCCCTGGGGTGGTTGAGTCCTGCCCCCCCCCACACGCTGGCTCTGTTATCCCAGGCTCTAAATAACTCTCTAAGACTCTAAATTGGGAGGGAGGTGGCTGTCTACATAGATGGAAAGCATTTCCACACCAGGATTTCCCTATGCCAACAAAATGACTAGATGAAACTTCAAAATAAAAAATTCTCAGAGTAAGGTGAGTAGGTGGGAATTGTTATGGTGATTATACTTGTTTTATAGATGAGGAAGATCTGCCTTTGTATCTTTTAGCTGAGTGATCATGGGAAACACATGGAAACACCTGTAGGAGAGGGCTAAGAGTATCTGGAGGAGTTACCTCCCAGAGAGATTGGGACCTCTGCAACCTGAAGCTAGGGGGCATCACAGTGCACACAGTAAGAAGCCTGCACTCAGCGAGATCAGAGTTCAAAACTGACCTCTGACACTGACCAGCTTTGTGACCTTAGGTAAGTCACTTCACCTGTCTGCCTTAGTTTCCTCATCTGTAACATATGGATAGTAACAGAACCTACCTCACAGGCTTGTTCTGAGGATCAAAGGAGATGAGCACAGAACTAGGCACACGGCTGGCACTTTACAAAAGCTGGTCAATGCTGTTATTATTATTATTATTATTAATCACAGAAATCTCAGCTTTCAGAACTTAGAGGAAACAGTTCACAGATCTCAAGAGTTTCAGGGGAAATTAAAAAGAAAACCTCTTCCATTTCTGTGCATCTTAGAGTTTACAAAGTCTGTCTTCCTGTGAGCCTCCTTAATAAGAGTGAGGTGGCTGTCACAGGTGTCCCCTATCTCTCCACACTGCCCAGAGAAGGTGGGAATGTTCCTCAGACTGTCCTAATGCCCAAGGAGGTGAATCCAAAGGCCCCACATTTCCATGCCCTCACTGCCAGGGACTTTTGTAGGGGAAATAAAAGGGGCCTTCAGGGTTGTCCAATACAGCTTCCTGCACAGGGGGCTGCCAGTCAGCCTCCTATGGGGAGAAGGCCCCACTCCACCCCAGTAGGAGACCATAATCTCGGCTGCTCTAGGGCCCCAGCCTGGGCTCCTTCAATCAGCCCCTTCCCCCACGGTGGGTCACTTACGGGATGCCAATCTCAAACAGGTTGTTCTGAATCAGCTGCTTGCCCAACATGATAATACTAAGCTGGATACAGAGCTCCATCAAACAGCCTCCAGGTGCACACTGCGACAGCAGAATGGAAGGAGAACTCATCAGGCTCCGCTGGCCCCCTCTCCTCTCTCCTTCTCTGCCTCTTGCCTCCTCCTTCCCTCCCTAACCCCACCAAGGCAGCTGGGGTGGGGGCACTCAAGAGCATCTCTCTGCCAAGCCCAGTGTTCCCCGGGAACAGAAAACCTGAGTGAGCTCCTGGGAGAGCACCAAGGTCAATGCTTCTTATCAGACCTGGGGAGACTGAGGTCCAGAGGGCACTTACTGAGCTGCTAGCAGAGTTAAGACTGTAACCTGGCTGTCAACCAGACATGGATGGCTAATGCTTTGCCCATTAGGAAACACTGCCAGTCTGGTCTATGTGTGTTGATATTTATCTTGGTTTTAAATCTAGGGAAATATCCTATTTGGGGACCACAGTCTAAAGAGATGGACCGTGCAAGATCCAGGCTCAGCTGAGGATCTGGGGAGGGGGATAAGGAAGAATCGGTAGCTGTCACTGCTTCCCCAAGTCAGCTTCTTTCTCTAAAAGGCCCAAAGGTACAGGTGATGGAATCAAGGCCAGAGCTGGGTGGTGAGCCCTGGGGAGGGCCAGTTACCTCTTCCATGCGGAAGGAATGAAAGATGTAGACATAGTCTCCCGGGCGTCCGACAAACCTAGAATATGGGGGGGAAGGGGTGATGAGTAGGAAGCCCAGCTCCTGAAGCATCATGGGAGAGCAGCTCTTCCTCCCCTCCCTCCTCCCACACTGCTCTGGTGGGAGGAGTGGGGAGTATGACCTGAGGTCTAAGGCATGGCTGTTGCTCTTTGAAGTGGGACCGGGCTGAGGCTGCGCTATCTCCACATTCTCATCTGCTGTGAAAATACCACAGATGTTTCTGCTTTGCCAACATTCGTCTGACCCCCTGCCTCCCCTGTAAACATCCCTTAAAAGTGTAAGAGAGTCAAGAAGAAAGACGTTTATCTTCCCCAACAGGAAAACAAGGATGGAGGACGAGGAGAATCTCGCCCCAAAGTAGGGGTGGGGAGGACAATGAGCTCAGCATCTTAAAAGACTCTGGGTCAGCCCTGGAAGCCATCTGGAACCAAGTAGAGTGTGGTGCCCCAGGACCATGCCCTAGTCTCTCCATACACTTCATGGCCGTGAGATAGACTTTCCTACCCAGTGCAAGGTCAGATGGCCTGACGGGCAGCAGGGCCACCCTGTCCCTGGTGATGGTCAAAAGAGGCTCCAGGCCTGGGAGGCTTGTTGTGAAACTCACTCTCTTTTCTCTCTGTCTCTGTCTCTGTCACACACACACACACACACTCTCTCTCTCTCTCTCTCTCTCTCTCTCTCTCTCTCTGAAGGAGATTGAAGTAGCAGCTAGGGGGAGGAGAGGATTTTCTTTTTTTCTATCTTTGCCTTTCTCTCCTCTTTTTCATTGGAATGGGAGACCCAAGGACGTTGGGAAGTGGTGTTTTCCTGGGGCCTCTCCTGTGAGGCAAGGGCCCTGCTGGTGGAGGTGGGGAGTTGGTGTAGAAAGCGGGGGTGTCTTGGTCTCCTTAGCAGAGCTGCTCTGTGCTGGCTTCAAGGCCAGACAAGCCAATTCACAGGTTTGCCTGTGGATTTGGATTAGAAGAAGTTCCCAGAGATATTAGTGTAACATTTGACTGCCTTTAAATAAAATAATAATTAATAGTGGGCCACAAACCAGCATTTTCCATGGTTCCCATCAGAATTCTGGGAGGGAGGTGTTGCTATTATCACTGTTTTATAGGTGAGGAAACTGAAGCAAATGAAAGTTAAGTGACTTGCTCAAGGTCACACAGTTAGCAAGTGTCAGAGGCAGGATTCGAACTGACTGCAGGCTTAGAGCTCTAGAGGGGTGACCTGGAATGTGTCCCCCAGGATGGAATCTTTTAGACTGGAAATGAGGCTGACTACACAGGAAGCAGAAGTGAGCTCTGAAATCCAGGCCTATTCCTGGGAATGTGGCCAGGGGAGGCCTTGATGCAGATGGTCTGGAAGCTGTGGGTACTGGGGGGGCCTTGCCAAGACCACCCCCAATGGCCACTTCCCACTGGCCAGCACCTAAGGAGGTGGGACTAGGCAGGCTATGACTAAACAGCTGGAAGGGACCTTTCCCTTATTGACCCAGGACTCCATGTTGAGTTACGATTCCAACTCAAGTCCTCAGACTCCAAAGCCAGCTGTCTTTCCTTTCTGCTACATGCCAAACACCCAGGCTCACTGCCCTGACCAGCCCCAGCCCAGGACGGGTCTCAGGTCTAGACACTAATGGGTAATTGGGGTTGTCTAGGCATCTGTTCATCTTAGTTGGGGGAGGAGAGCCCCTTGACTCTATGTGATGTGAAAACCGCAGCTGTGGTTCCCTTGGCATTGAGTGACCTGCCAGGGCATTTGGGTGTCCACGAGGTTATTTTATCATATACAACCTGAAGGGCTGCCTTCCCCCATAAGGCCACAGACTCCCTGGGACCAAACGTGCTGTTGTTGGGGTTCTCACCGGCCTTTGAAGAAAGCCACATAAAATATGGGTGTGTAAGCATTCACAAACTTCAGCAGGAAGGCCTTGAAGATCAACCGCTCCTCAAAATTCTTGTCCGTCTTGGGAACCTCTAAAACCAAGAAGACGGGGTTTGTATTCAGATGGCCCCTGGCAGGAGGCCGCAGTGGGTGCCCACACTGGGCTGCCCGCTACTCACCAATCTGGGTTAACCATCGCGCTATGGAGCCATACAGCTCGTCCAAGACAATGATGACCACCAAGTTAATGATGACTGCTGTGGCCGTGACGGTGACACGCACATTGGACCGGCCGGAGGGGGAGGAGCTGATGGCCAAAGCAGCCGCGGTAGAGATTCTGTAGATAATGACTCCAAACACGATGGCGAAAGTCAGTCCGATCTGGGAAGGATAGAGAGAAGCATGGACTTCATTCTCTCAGGAAGAAACAAGAGCATCAGCAGAGTAAGTCCTGTAGGCCATGGATGCGAGCAGCCAAGGTAGTCCTGGCTTATTGGAACCATACAGTGTGGGTTCCCACAGCACTCTCTGGTAGGCTGGGAGTCGGTCCTTCCATGTCAGTTTCTCTTTATCAATCTGTACCACACTGAGGGAAGCAGCAACATAGCATGGATGAATAAAGCATTTATGGAGGAATTACTGTATGCAAATCACCAGAGATGAATATAGCAAGGCAGGTCCTACTCTCAATTCAATGGTGGAGACAGACAACCCAGATGAAGTTGTCCTATGGTGTAATGACTTGTCCAGGGTCACCCAGCTAATTCATCAGAGGTAACACTTGAACCCACATCCTTCCTCGCTCTCTGTCCACTGCACTGAGCTGCCTACAAAGCACTTCACTTTCATTCTATCCTGATGTTTACAACCACCATAGAAAGGAGCTGCTATTATTGTCCCCATTCTGCAGATGAGGACACTGAGGCTAGTTTGCTGGGAGATATTCACCAGGAACAGGAACATTCAAGTTCTAGCCCTTTCTGGTTGGTTTGATTCATCACCAAAGAAGCCCATGACTAAGCAACTGGAAGATGTGATGAGTTCAAATCCTGCCCCAGACACTATCTGTAAGATCCTGGGCAAGTCACTTAACCTGAATCTCAATCTCCTCATCGGTAAAGTGGGGGCAGCCAAATATAGAATATCTACCTCACAGGGCTATCTTGTTGCTATCATTTTTTGCAGTCATGTCCAACTCTGTGACTCCATTAGTGAAATGATTTGCCATTTCCTCCTTCAGCTCATTTTACAGATGAGGAAACTGAGGCAAACAGGGTTAGATGGTTTTCCCAGGGTCACCCAGTTAGGAAGTGTCTGAGACCAGATTTGAACTCATGGCAATGACTTCAGCACCACTGTGATGCCACCTAGCTCCTGTCCCAGGGCTATGGTGAGTATCCACAGAAAGGCTATATTAAACATTATACATGTTTTGTCATTCTTACTGTTGTAACTATTTTCACCAGCAAAGACATATTCTAAGATAGGTGTAAAAGAATTAGTTAAAACAAATCATGCCCTATTTTTGTTTGTGGTGTCTGGAAACGGGGATAACTGGAGGGAGAGGAACAGAAGCCGCCAAGAGATTCAGGAGATGAACAAAGATTGTACCCAGAGCCCTTCCCTTCACAGCTGAGCCCTGTGGGGAGACCCTCCCTGATCAGATAGCTGTTCCTAAGCCAGAGGCTTTCTTCCACCTTCCTCATGCCTATCCAGACAGCAGCTAGCAGTTCTACCTTGTGGGTGCGAATGCAAGAAAAGGTGATACCACCCTGCTTGCTGATGAGGGTGATGAGAGGTACTGAGAGCCAATAGCCTTGGCAGGAGGCAGGGAGCTCTGGCCTCCCATTAGGGTCCTCCTCACCAGTGGATCCCAACAATGCCTGGAATCCCACTCAACTGGAGAGGCTGCTTCCTTTGCTTTTCAGGATTTGAGTTGGGGAAAGAGGAGAGGACTGGAGGTAGAGTTTGGGAGACTGGGCTTTTAATTCCCCCTTTAGCCAACTCCTGGCTGGTTGACCCAGGGCCAGTTCACCTTTTTTGTGCCTCAGTGACCTGCTCCATGAAATGGGGAAAGGAAGACCTGCTCCCTGTGAAATTCACATAAGATCTCACACCCCAACCTCAAAGGGAGATGGAAGTGTGAGCTTTCCTTGTCCAGACAGGACCTTAATGCTGAGTCAGCCTGAGGCTCACATTTAAGAGCTGAGAACCTGGTCTCATGAGAAAGACAAACAGCTGATTCTGAAGCTAATTTAGTCATCCAAGAACCAAGACCTCAAAGGGCTGATAAACTTCAAGGCTCCCATTCTGGCTCATAAGGGGGCCTACTAGGCAAGGTATCAAACAGGCGCCCCTGCCTGCTCCAAGTCCAGGATTGATGGCTTCACTCTCAGAGTCTTGGGTTTGAAAGTCCTAAAGCACAGGTGTAATCATGCTACTCCTCTGGCCAAGAACCTTCAGTGGCTTCCTATTACCACTCCATCCCCCAGTTCTTACCACTTCTCCCCTAATTACTTTGAATTGCAGTGCATGTATTTCCTATTTATTTACACAAGGGATGAGTCCCTACAGGGCAGGGACCATCCCAGTTTTGCCTCAATCTCTCCAGAGGCTGGCAGAAAGACCTAATAGAAAGACTAGTGAATTGTCTAGGATTCCTGCCCAGCCAGGAGAAGCCTCCAGGTCTGCCTTTGGTTTCCTGAACACTTACCATGAAGATGAAGCTGACAAAGTTGGTCAGGTAGGCTGGGAGTCGGTCCTTCCATGTCAGTTTCTCTTTATCAATCTATAATATGAAATAAACATGTTGTCACTTAGCCCTGCTCTGCCAGCCCTAGGCAGGAAGCAGGCTTGTGTATGCAATGAGTTAAAACAGGGGGGCAGTCCTAGAGAAGGGAGGCCAGGGGGTGCTTCTGCCCACTTCCTCCCAAGCTGGGGGAACCTGGCTCACTTTGGTGTCCATCCCAGTTATTTGCTGCCACCACATCAAGTTGAAATAAGCATTCCTCATCACAGGTTAAAATGTTGTTTGCCACCCTTGCCAATCATGATGCCAGTTTCTAAGCACTCTTTCTGATCTCAATCTGTTAATTTACCCCTTTCACTATAAGAACCAAGAAGATGGTTATCAAGCATGGGAGGCAATGTTGTTTAGAAATCTGCCATTGACCTGGTCACCTTTCCTGGACGGGGCTGGAGGACTCTAGGGTTCTTCAACTATCAAAGTGCTGTTTAATGAAGACATTCCTGAAAACTATGAAAGGGATATAGACATGCCAGGTGGGCAAGGGGGCATGCATGTTCATTAAAAAGAACACGTGCACCCAAACCAAGCAAACGACCCACAGGCAATTGGGTCAAGCTCGCTTGTCATGCTTCCGGAACTGCTAACATCTCCCTCCTCTCAAAAACAAATCCTGGTCTCAGCCATGCAGTGCCAAGTTCTCCATGGGTGCCAGATGGGCATGAAAATCAGGAGCAAAAGTCTGGGAAGCCAGACCTGATTGGTGGCAGGGGGTTAAGGTAGGGAATGATGGAGATCACTGACTTTGTTTCTCAGCAAATGCGCCAACATTTCAATTCCTTCAGGAAAGGAAATGTGCCGATTTCACCCCCCACCATGGCTGTCTTAACTCTTTTTCTCCATTTGTTTGCTGTCTCCTGAGGCAAATGTCCAGGCTTCTGAGAGCAGGGGGAGGGAAGGAACAACAAAAAAGGGACCAGGAGCTGGAGTGTCACCCGAGTGGACGCCAGGGCCCGCTGAATCATCCTCACCCGCCCGACTGGTGTGCACAATCCAAGCAGAGAGCTCTCTCCAAGGCTAATTTCTGGTTCAGGTCAATTTAAACAAAGAACAGATGGCAGGTGTTCAACTTTGAAAAGAAATGCCACAGAAGAGACATTTGGGAAGAAAGGTCAAGCATAGAACAGAGCTGGATGTGGCTGCCACACTTGAAACAACTCCATCTCCTGGTGCTGGAGGCCAGGATTTAGAACTTGGAGGGACCTCAGAGATCACAGGCTCCACCTCTCTCTTTTTAGAGGAAGCTTTGGACTAGGCCAAATCTTTCTGGGATCTGAGCACATAATCATAGATTTAGAGCTGGGGGAGATCTCAGACTTCAATCCAACACCTTCATTTTACAGTGAGGAAACTGAGGAAAAGACACTTACTTGCCCAAGGTCATGTGTGGAATTCAAACCCAAGTCCTCTATACCCAATCTGATGTGTTTCCCCCACTGATCCTCTCCTGCCTCTGAGTCTTTGTCTAGGATGCTCCTCCTGTCTGGAAGGCATGCCAGTCCTTCCAGCTTCTGCCTCAGAGTCTCTAATTTCCTTCAAAGTCTTTCCTGACCCCACTCCCTGCAGCCATCAGCACTTTCTGCTGTTCTTTGTACTAACTCCCTTGGGAACTGCCTGGTGCAAACCCTCCTCCCTTCATACCTGGACTATTGCTGTTGGGGGGGGGGGAAATCTGCCTGTCTCAGTCTCCCCCCACTCCAGTCTAGTCTCCACTCAGTCACAAAGGTGATTTTCCTAAAGCCTAGCTCTGATCACATCACTCTACTACTCAATAACCTCCTGCGGCTCCCTATGGCCTCTAGGATCAAATACAAAATATTCTTTGGCATTCAAAGCCCTTCCTACCTCCTACCTCTTTCCGTGCTTTTATCTTATGGCTCTACTCTGTGACTCAGTGATACTGGCCTCGTGGCGCTTCCCCAAACAGGTCCTTTCACCTCCTAACTGAGCACACTCACCTGCTGTCCTACAACTCACCCTCTCCCTCCTCTCCCTGCCTAGTGAGTTTCCCTGACTTCCTCCAAGTCTCTGTTGAACTCCCACCTTCTCAAAGAAGTCTTGGCTCATTCCCTTCCCTCTGAGATGATCACCAGTTCCTTGGTCTCCATCTGGTTTGTGCACAGTCATCTCCCCCTCCTACTGTGGGCTCCTTGACAGCAGGGACCGCTTTCACCAGGCTGTTGTTTTATTTTTTGGAGGGGGGGACCCTAGCACTTAGCACAGTGGTTAACACACAGTAAGTAGATACCTAATAAATGCTTATTGACATGTACAACATGAAGATCTGACTCAGTACATGGGCAAGGATGTCCTGTATTAGCAGTGAGGGGCCCAGGCACTGGAGAAAGCCTTCCTTCATCTGCCTGCCTGGGCACCTCCTAATTCTAAGACTGACTCCTCCACAGACACCCTGGGGCAGTGCCTGGGAAGTCTGCTGGGAAATCTGGCTGGGGAGACAGTGAGCTTATTTTTTTAGGTGTTTCTATCATTCTCCAGACACAAGCAAATGCAGAGGCTCATAAGTCATTGAGGAAGAAAATCTTCCTTGCAGACGTCAGAGGGAAAAAGGCCTGGTCACTGGCAAAAGTATATCTGGGATGGAAGACAGTGGAAATGAAACCAAGCTCTCTACACCTCTGTGCCTAGCACAGAAATGGCTGTTCAGGAGGGCTGAGAGCTGTGCTCGGGAGAGAGGGAGGGGCTTCTTGGCAAAATCCAGTGGGGCCAGGCCCACCTCCCGCCAGTGGGATTCTGGCTGCTTACTGAGGGTCCTAGGATCTTTCTGTGGGATCCTGAGGCTTCCAAGGGGGGATGATCAGCCTCAGAGCAGGCGCAGGACTGCCCAGTTATCAGAAAGGCAGAGGTCAGGCCACCTCCTGGCTCAAGGAGCTGCAGGGGTCCCTGCTGCCTATAGGCTGCCATACAGAACCAGAACTCCTGTTTGGGGTGGAAGGTCCTGCTGGTGCGGCTCTAGGCGGCCTTCCCAGAATGAGCTCCCAGAACGGCTCGAGGTGCTGGCCTGGGGCTCTCTGCATCCCCCCTCCTTCCCTTCAGCTGCCTCAGCCTCCAAGGGTCTTTCCCGACCAATCCCCTATCCTCTCCACATCCGACACTTGGAGCTACTAGGCAGACATTTTGCATTTACTTTTCAGCATTAACACTGTATTTTCTCCACTGCACATCACTTTCCTGAGTGCACTGGCCTTGCAGCCAGAAAGCCCCGAGTTTGAATCCTGATTCCAACATTTAATAGCTGTGTGCCCCTGGGCAAGTTATTTCATCTCAGTCTCAGTTTCCTCATCTGTAACATGGGGATGATGGTAGCATCTGCTTTCCAGGGCTAGTACGAAGATCAGTGAAGATATTCTACGTAAAATGCTTGGTAGACCTTACAGCCACGCATATACCTGCAGGTCTGTGTGGCACCACCATCACTATAATGGTCAGTGCTTTGTTTCGGTGCCCCAAGTGCCCAGTGGAGCACCTGGGACAGGGGCACAGGGGCAGCAAACCATAGGGGCTTACTAGCCATCCCAATGGGCTCACTGCTGGAGGACCCTTTGCCTGGTGAGGCCAGCTTCAGGCCCCTGAGACAATGCACTCCCGACGAAGGATCCTGGCTCTTACTGAGAACTGCCACAGCCGAGTGGCACCTACCTCCTTGTGTCGGGAATCTTTCCGAAGGGATTTCTCCAAAACCTTGGCCTCATACTCTGCCCTTGGGTGAGCCTGTGGAATAAAGTCAGTATCCAGTTCAGTTACAAAGCAGAAATTCCAGGCCAGCCCAGATGTGAACACATGGCCAAGGGCTCCCTCAATTTGGGTCAGGTGTGTGCCTGCCCAATTTGCAGAGCCGCTGGAGGTTGGTGCCAGGTCAGAGCTGTGCCTTTTGGATCCCCCAGCCCCCACCCTTCCCTGGCCCTCACCCTTGTGGATTCCTGGGAGTCCTCCCTGCTGGCAATGGAGGAGAGGAGCTGCCCCCTGTCCCTGGGGCAGCTTTCTGTTTCCTGGCAGCAAACCCCAGGCAGTGGAAGAACTCACTGACCATAGAAATGGTAGCCAGAGACAAGTGCCATACAGCCATCAGAGGAGAAAAGAGGAGCCTTAGCAAGCACCAGCAGATGCAAGGACCCCCCTGCCTTCCCCCTCCCCCCGACTCCCAGATTCAAAGGCAGGAGCTTGGCTTGAACCAGCTTGAAGAACAGAAATGTGAACGGGAGGCTGAATGTTAAGACAGGCCATTGCTGGCAGGAAAGGCAGCCTGGCTACTGGGCAAAGGGGCCCACCAAAAAGGGCTCTGTCAGAAGCAGGAAAGGAGGTGAAATGATGGCTGAGCATCAGGGGTGAGCGCACAGTCCCTTTCTGCAGGGAGACAGGGCAGGAGAAGGAAATGGAGTCACAAAAAGTTCCAAACCTTGACGGTCTCCTTCATGGATCAGTAAAATGGGGGGAAGAAAGAAACACAAATTTGGAATTACTTCAGTGGGCTTAGGGGAGACATCCACTAAAAACTGCAATCTCTCTTTTTGCCTAGATGTCAGAAAGCCAGGGAGAGTGGAGCTGGAATGGGGGCAAAAGGGGCGGCTGGGGAAGGTTCCACCCTGGCGCCTGTCAAATCCCCAGTCATTGTTTAGGGAATCATTGGAATAAATCATCTTTATTCCATGTTGGAGCCTCCCAGAGGATGTAATGTGTTTAAATACTTCAGGCTAATGTGAAGGAAGCAGGAACTGAGTAATGAGACTCCATATGCCTCATACTTCCTGATTTTATCCTTAGGCAGTGGTGCCCAAACCTCTGGGGACACAAAACACCCCAGGGCGCTAGCACCTCACTCCTCTCTTGTCTAGTAGTGACTGGGGGGCCCAGTACGGGGAGTGGGCCTACCCTCAAAAAGTCCACTTTGGAGACACTCAACTGTTTCCATTATCACCATAGCAGTGTGGCCTGGCTCTGGAGCCAGAGGCTCTGGGCTCAGTCCAGGCCTTCAACTTAGTAACCTGAGTGGCTTCAACTCCCTGGGCCCATTTCTTCCTCCTGTCAAATGAGGGGCTTGGGCCTCTAAGGTCCTGTCCTTCCAGCTCTCTCTCTAGGTATAGTAGCCTATGAAGGACTCAAGAACTTTGTCTTCTCTGGAGCCTCATTTTCCTTTTGGGAATTTCCCATTCCCAAGGCACACCAAGCACTGGTGATTTCCATGGTGCAGGATCTTCCTACACAGAAGATGACCCATTGATAACTTAGAGTCTTGGAGGATTAGTTGGCTGAGGTTTTGGTTGCTGTGTCTAGGGCCACACAGTTAGTAAGTGGGAGAGGTTGGGTTTGGCCTTGCTGACCCCAAATCCAGCACCTCTAATCATGATGCCATGTTGTCCATTAGGCACAACATGTCAAAAATGCTTCAGGACCCAGCCATGCCAAGCACAGCTCTGGGTGAAGAGGAACCTTCCCCCAATTCCCCTCTTCTCTTCCTCCCAATCAAGTCAGAGTCAGACTCTTCTTAACTTACATTAGAAAGGGAGTCCATTGTATCTCAGCACTTAGCACAGTACTTGGCACCAAGCAACAGCTTACTAAATGCCAGTGTAATCTCATTTGATCAAGCTTCATCCATTTGTACCTATAATGCACATGCATGTTCTCCTCATATGTGCCCAAACCTCCTGGGTGCCTGGCATGCACGATCCATTACTCAAGTTTCCTGCCATATCCTAGCATATCCTCCACAGGTGTTCCATGTATATTCCCCAGCCACATGTTTTCTACATGTGTGCCCTGCCCCAATATTTCTGTGGTAACTTATGGAAGAGTGTGCCTACATAGCAGGGATCATTTCTCATCCCTCAGTTTCCAGGTGGTTGGTTTAGTTAAATGTCTTTTTTGGGACAAACCATCTTGTCTTCTGGACAAATGGTAGATGTAAGCACATCCGTGGGGGCTCATAAGTTGTGTTTGTTTGTGGGTAGCGACCCAGAAAATGCCTTCAGCCTAGGGCACAAGCGTGGGGCCTGGGCACCACATTTTGGATAACAATGAGGGGTGTGTTGGGGGTTATGTGATCCTCGTGGAACAAATCAAACAATGCGATAAAATCATATTTGTGCCTCTGACCTCAGGGTGACTCCAATGAGATAAGTGAAATGGCTGCTTTTGTGCCCCTAGATATATCTGGCTGTTTTTAGACACAAAGGAGATTTTTTCGTCATAACCCAAATACCTCTAAGGGTTTAAAAAACAAATGAACTAACAAACTCAGATAGTCTGTTATGATGTGCAGAGGAACTCATGAGGTCACAGGACTGGCATCTGGTGGGAGCTCTTGAGGCCTTGGGGTCTGTGCCAGAAACATTTCTAATAAATGATCCCATTTTCTCATCTGACAAGATCTGAGGGCCTGTACCCGAGGAAACCGGCAATTAGTGATGAGTCAAAGGGGGTATTTCTCCTCACATGCTGGGAGAAGACAGAGAACTCTGGCTTCAAGCCCTTCCATGAAGCTATAATTACACTTTGAATCTTCCCTCCTTTTTTTAGATCCCAAAGGGGCCAATGGGTTTTGTCCCCTTCAGTATTTCCATCTTCTCCCCACCCCCTTGCTGTTAACCACACCCAACCGTAGAAATATTAACCAGCCAGCTGGCCAGAAGAGGGAGGTTTGGGTCTCCTTTGTGAGCCTTTCATCTCCTATTACCCTGGCAAGGTCAGTGGGCACGCCTGGATAGGCGGGCTGGCTTGCATTGCATGGCCCAGGCCCTGCTTTTAGCACCTTAACCAGAGCATGGAGGGAGTCTGAGTAGACAGGAATCTCCATGACCACACCAAAGGCTACAGTCTTCCACTGGTGTGGATGTCCAAAGCATTCCTGCACATACATGGGGCAGGTCTCCCTGGTAACCAAACATGCTTCCAACACAACCAGAGATGAGCTCAGAAAGAGACCATGTGGAGGATTTTCCTTCAGCCCTTGGACAGGGATAACTTTCCGTCCCATGCCACACTCACAGAAGGCTGGAGGATAGACTGAGTTGTTTTGGGGCCTATGAACTCCCCAGCAAGTAAGAAGCAAGAAGGGTAGAGATGCAGCCAGGGCATCCAGGGCACTGACCTCTTCCTCCTCGAACCCAGTCAGGTCCCATTTATAGTTGAGCCTCATCTGTTTTCTCTTCCAGTGTTCCATAAACATGGCAGCTGGACAGAGCGGAGAAAAAAGAAGTGAGTCAAATTCACAGGCAATTTTGTTGATGTCTGTACAGCCGTCAAAACCCACTTCAAGCAGCTCAGAAGGCCCTGTTTCGACCGACACTGGCTGCTGAGGTTGAAGTGAGTCATTAGGGCAAGCCTCCCCACCGGGCTGGCCCAGGTCAGCTTTACATTTCCAGGGCCCTGGGAGGGTCTGTCTCCAGCCTCCCCAGCCCAGCCCAGATTCCCAGAACCCAATCTTTCTCAAAGCCTTCCCTGGTATCTCCAGCTGGAAGCCAACCCCAAAGCATTTTGTCCTCCTCTTGAGGCACTCATCACAGTCTCCGGTTATTTTTATCCATGTTTTATGTTCCTAAGTCCCATGAGGGGTGGGACTGAGTGACCTTATACATCTACCTGTGAGCTCTTTCCCCATCTCTCTACAAACATCTGAGTCTCCCACATCCTTCAAACAACCAAAACCCTTCACTTGACTTTGCCGTCCCCTCAAGCTGTCACCCTGTCCTTTCTTTCCTCTTACTGCTCATTTTTCATTCCTTTGTAGACTGGCTCCCAAACCCACCACTGGACTCAAAACTCTTCTCCCAAGGCCACCAGTGACCTCTTAACTGATAAATCCAATGGCCTTTTCACAGTCCTCATTCCACTCGAGCCCTCTGCAGTTTTGACATTATTGGTCACACACATCCCTCGCCTTGACAGACTCTTTGGCTTCCATGGCATGGCTGTCTTGGTCCTCTTCCCATCTGGCTGGATATTGTTCCTTCTCAATTCCTTGGATGGATGATCATCTGTCTCCTGGCCCTAGAACAGCTGTTGCCTAGGTCTGGATCCTGGACACTCATCTATCCTTTATTTACACACACCTCTATCTTGAAGAACTCATCAATTTCCATGGGTCAGTTACCACCTCTATGGAGCTGCCTTCCAGATCAAGATATCTTGCCATAGGCCTCTTCCTTGGGCATCAGGCACTGACCTCTTTGGGCGGTCTACTGGACTCTTCTCCTAGAAGTCCTGTCCTATATGCATTTACAACTCATCTTGGCCAAACTGGAATTCAGCGTCTTTCCCCTTGACTTGCCCCACCTCAGAATGTTCCTCAGTCTCTTGAGAATATCATCTCTGCAGCCATCCAGGTTCACCACCATGAAGTCTGCTGTGACCCTGGCCTTGTCCACTTCCAATCAATTGTCAAATCATGTTGCTTCTACGATGATCATTTCTTTTGCATCAGTTTCCTCCCATCTACTCTCATGGATACCTCCCTGTCTCAGACCCTCAGTAACTCTGTTGGTTCATTGTGACAGCCAACTGTTTTTCCTGCATCTCCCAGCCCGTCCTCCCCACACCTGCCATATCGATATCGCTAAAGGACAGGGCTGACTATGTTACCCCATTGCTAATTGCTCCTTCCTCTCTTGCTCTTTAGCCTGGCTTTTAGGAAGCTCCCCCATCAGGTTCCAACACACCTTTCCAGACTCATTTCATATATTTTTCTATCCCAAATTCCCCGTTCTACCCAAATGATTGAGTCACCATTGCTGAAAGCTGGTCTCTGGCTCCTGTCTCTGAGCAGCCCTGGCAGCCATCGCTTGAACCCAAGACCCACGGTCATCTACTGTCAATCCTTTCAGGCTCCTCAAGCTGCCATCAGTCCCCCAACAGTGACTCTGAGGGCAGGACTCTGGACTCACACTCATGGAATTCTATCAGTATGTGTTAAGCACTTAAGCTTGGCCAGGGCACAGTGCCAGGCCCTGGAGGTGGTACAACAAAAAGAACCAAAGAAATTGTGCCTGCCCTCTGAGGGCTTCAAGTCTCACTGAACACCAGCTGCCTGACTTTCTCCTCCCTGCAAGCTTGAGGTTTGTGTCCTCATCTCTCTTCTCTCTCTTCAATCTATTATCTTTCTTTGCCTTGGGGACCTGCTTGGCACACAGAAGACTTAAACCTGAACTGAACCGGAAATGTGCTTACACACTGGTCCGTGATGTGCCTACTTGCAGTCTTGTTAAAGGAATCTTTGAAAGGCAGTCTGGAGAGCAGACTCTCCGGAAAGATGGCTCCAGGAGGAATCTTAGTCTAGCGGCTAGAGGACTGCAGATCTTGACTTGAAACCTGCCTCAGTGTGACTCTGGGCAAATGACTTAGCTCACTGGGCCTCAGTTTCCTGATCTGTAAAATGGGAAATGCTGATCCAAGGGGGTTGTTATCAGGCTAGAATGAGATAATGTGTGTAAAGGGCTGGGGCAAATCTTAAAGCCTCATAGCCTCGCAGGCAGTCTGAGCTGCCCTGAAGCTGCACACCTGCATCCATTTGCCTGCCTCGAGACTCTCCCTTGGTTTAGATGCTTTAAGCTTGTGGGCTGCAGCCCTGCCTGCTCACCTGACTCTGGGCTCTCTGCTGTCTCCATATTTTATGGATTCTCTCACCTGTGGCCAGGTGAGGGGACCAAAAGGGTGGATATTAGATACACGGTAGAGAAAGAAACCCACAAATAGGAGCTGCCTGAGGCCAGGGGGGTCTTGGGCTCCAAATGCCAGCCACGGTACCTGGCACAGAGCAGGATCTCCAACTCTCAAGGGCTTGGCTTTGTATGGTATAAAGCAAGGAGGGGCCTAGCCATGCTGTGGATGTCAGGGATGGGTGAGCCAAAGACAATGCAGGCCAGAATCCTCATAGTGGGGGGGATGTAAGTCCAGAGACAGAAAGCAACCTGCCCAAGGTCACACAGCGACTAAGTGGCAATTAAGTCTTGTAATTCTGACTTGCTTCTAGGACTGTGCCAGCTCTTTGGGAGTTAGGACTGTGCCAGCTCTTTGGGAGTTAGGACTGTCACACACAACATGCAATTCGTTCCAGCAACAGCAAAAGCAGGCAAGTTATAACTGGGGTGCAGAAAGATCTAAGAATCAAGGTTCTACTCAGGCCTCCCTTGAACCCCAGAACCGTGCCCCCCTTACCACCCTCCTTCCCTTCTTCCTTTCTCCTTCCCTCCTTCTTTCCTCCCTCCCTTCCCTCCCATCTCACCTCCTTCCTTCCCATCTCACCTCCTTCCCTCACCTCCTTCCCTCCTGTCTCACTTCCTTCCCCTCTCTCTTTCATATTTTAACTTTCACTGATGCTTTTTTACATGGAAGTTGCTTCTAGAAATCCTCCATTGCAAAATCAAACTTTTCTTCGAAACAGAATCAAATTGTTGACCACAAACACTCAGTAAGTGTCCTAGATGATCACCCGTGACCAGGGGCACTGCTGGCACCTGTGTAATCACTGGCTTGCCAGAAAAGAAAGTACCCACGCCACACTTGAGGCTCTTCTGCACTATTAACATGTTCTTCATCACTTTCTTAAGCCTATATAATCGGCAAAACAAGAAATCAAGCCCTGATCTCTAGCAACTGTTGGTTTTCAGAGTGTAAATATTCCCACTGAAAATTTAACAACCGGCTCTTTAACAACCTAACATTGTCGCGGGGGGG
>CM053583.1:4723014-4804120 GCA_028627135.1 Pseudochirops cupreus | reverse complement strand
ACCTTCCTCAGCAGGTGAATAACAAAGCCTGTGACACTTCAGGAAGTAGACACTTGGGCAAAGGGTGGTCCAACAGGTGAGGACAATGTCCTCCATTCAGTTGGTGCAGAAACAAAAGTCAGTCTGGAGTGGGGGAGAGCCAAGCTCCTCCCTTTCTGCCATCACTGCCTTCTAGGAGGAGCAAAAGGAATCCAAAGGCTCTGGGGCCCAGGGCAGACCTTGCCCAAGGCTGGCTGACCTCAGGCTGGCCCTCCTGGCTGACCCACAGCTCCAACCCAGACTGGACCCTTCCAGTGAAAATGCCCATGCCCTCCTGTGGCCATCTGGGCTTTTGCCTCAGTATGCCTCCATTACCCCTCCCCCCACCCTTCTACTTTCCCTCTGCCTCCCCCCCACCCCTTGCCATGCACATCCCAGAGCATCAGAGCTGTGCCTTTTGGTGTCCAGTAAAAAAGAAGGCAGGACTCTTGTCTTTGTGCCTCTAGTGCCTGGCACATAGTAGGGCCTTCATAAATATTTGTTACATTGAAGAGGGGAAGCACTGAATGGCATCACATTTAGGCCAAATAATATCACTAAGAAGAAATACTAGACTGCCCAGAGGTCTTGCGATTCCTTCCCTCTAGAAGGGGAGGTGTGACTAGACAGCAGTCCATATGAAAAAGACCTAGGGGTTTTAGCGGACCACAAGCTCAACATGACTCAAGAGCAATAGCTTAGCATCCAAGAGTATGGCATTTCATTTCTGGTGCCACTCTTCAGGAAGGACATTGATAAGCTGGAGGGTATCTAGAGAAAGCCAACCATAATGGGGAAGGGCCTGGAGTCAACACCATTTGAGGATTAGCAGAAGTGAAATGGGGATGTTTAGTCTGGAGAAGACTCAGGAGTAGGGAATACAGGCTGCTTAAGTATCTGAAGGGCCACCAAATAGAGAGGGATTAGCCAACCTAGTGCTGATTGGCCCCAGGGGGGCAAAGCTAGGAACAAAGTGGGAGGGGGAGGACATTCACTGAGGCAGACTGGGGCTTGTGGAACCCTACCTCCTTCCCACCCACAGAGGTCTACAAGCAGAAACTGGGTGGTGATTTCTGCTGTGCCATGGATTCTCATTCATGTATGGGCTACCCTCTGATGGCCTCAGTGGAGCTCAGAGATCCTGGGCTTCTGGGGCCTTCTAAACTCGGTGGCTCTCACCTGTCCTTGGACTTGGCCTCCTCCTCACTGGAGCTGGAAGGATGGATTCGTCTAAGGGCTCAAACCTACAATCTTCTTACTGAGTCATGAGGAAAAGGACCCATTTAGTCTCTTAATTAGCATTCACACCAATTACATCTTTTGCCTTTTAATTATGGTGGAGAAACCACAATGTGATCTGCCCTAAATCCTTGGTTTGGGGGGGAGGTGTGTGGTGTGTCCTAACTTGTTAAATTCCATTCAAGGCTCCAGGATCTTGGGGCAGGCCTTGGAAGAAGAGACATTGTCCCATCTTGGGACATAGCTTCTTTAAGGAGGGACAGATAGACCAAGCCTCTCCCACTGGTGTCCAGTTTCCTGGACTCTATGTGGCAGTTAACAGCCCATGACCAGGGAATGTCAGAAAATAGATCCTGAGAATGCCAGCACCTTGGGTTCATCTTAAGCAGCCCCATTAAGTAACTTGATGAACTAAATGGTTTTCAAATGAGAAAGAGCATGGCATCATGGATAGGAGGGTGGATTCAATGCCTGGGAGAGCTGGGTTTAGGTCTTATCTCAGACACGAGCTCTGTGGAAAGAGACAAGAAGCTCTGGGTCTCAGTTTTCCCCATCTATAAAATGGGTCTGCAATGCAAGCAGTACCTATCTCCTTGGATTATTATTTTTATTCACAAAGATCAAAGTAAATACTCTGTGGAAAATAGTTTTTCTACTCTTAAAGTGCCAGGACAAACACCAGTGGTGACTAGAGGCCATTCCATTCACAGTTTTAGAGCTGAAAGAGACTCTAGTGGCCATTTAATGCAAGTCTCTCATTTTACAGAGAAGGAGCCTGAGGAGGGGCTACTTAGGTAGGGTGGGGGAGGGGGGGTTGAGCTAGGATTTGAACCAGGATCCTCTGATGACAAATCCAGTCTGATCTAGAAGTCACCAAGGGCCACCAATCCAAAGTGAGAGTGACTGGAACAAATTTCTGTGACTACTATCAATTGTCTGAGCCTAGGGGCCAGCTGGCAGCACTATGGAATGCAGCAGGCTGGAGGTGATTCATCTGCCACCCTAAATGCCCAGCTTGGTTCCCACAGTGACAGAGAGGCTGGGACCTGCCTTAGACAGTGCTTATCAAGGCCTTCTCTAGAAGGGGAGGGGAACAAAGAGGGCCAAGAAGAAGTAGAGGAAGGAAGAAGGGATTTAACTGCCCTTCTTGAGGGGCTCTCTGGGTATCTGAGCATCCCTGGATGAAGAAGGCACTTCTCCTGGGCTGGCAACCCCTGGCAAGTAAGCTTCCTTTGCCTAAATGCCATCCTGAAAAGGCAGCACTGTCCATCAGGGTGTCCACCTGTCTGCCTTCCCATAGAAGTACCTCTGTCAACTAATGAACAAAAGCTCTTACCCAGAGCCAGGCTGGGTTAGGTGTGGGGTTATCAAGGAAAAGGCCACCCTCAAGAAGCTTACAGTGTAATGGAAGAGACCCAACTCTGCCTGCTATAGATGAAGTTGAGTAGAAAATGGACTGCACTGGGGAGGATCCAGTGAGGAAGGCGCAGGCTCGTTGTAGCTCCCCCTTGGGGTGACAGTTCCTATGCGTGATCTGCACTGAAGGCAGCTATCAGGACCCCTAGGGGCTAAGGAGGTGGGGAGGGGAGGGGGAGAAAGCCCCACAGCAGCTTACCACCAGTCTTCACTGTCTGTTCCCTCCACCACACCCTTAAGGGGTGGATACAAAACCCCCTTTTCCCCATTTGTCTAATTTCCCTCTGGTGTTCTGCCAACACATGCAATTTTGGGCCTGTGATGGCTTGCAGAGAGTACACATGGATGAAATGCCTGTTATGTGTAAGGTGCTATGATGGGAGAGAAAGATGAAAAATAGCCCAGGCCCTGTCCTAGGGGAGCTTATGTTTTTCCCGGGGTGGGTGGGGGTGGAATGTGGTGGAGCTATTATAGAACACCAAGTTTGAAGGGGTTAAGACAAAGGTGAAGTTTCCTAAAACAATTTGAGAAAAGAGAAAGAGAATGTTAATAGTCGGAAAAAGCAGGAAGGCTTCATGGAGGAGGTGGCTCTTCAGCTTGGCCTTGAAGGCAGAGAACAATTCTGAACAGATGCAGGGATTGTTGGCCACAGGGCACACTGGAAGCTGCCTTCCTGGCACCTGCTTGTCCCCATGGTGGTTCAATGCTGGGAGGACAGTTGGGTGAGATATAGCAAGCCCTGAGCAGTCTCTTAGCCCTTTCCCCTTCTCTGTGACAACAGCAGAGGCATGTCAGCTAAAAGAAAAGACAGCTTTTGGCTGGCCTTGCTCCTCTTAGCCTGGATTCCTCTCCATGGCAGGGAACCATGTTCTATCTCTAGACCTAATGAAAGATGAGGGGGCAGGATGGGTAGTGCCCTTTGCCCTGATACTGATGCTGTTCCCACAGGAAGCATGGATTCCACAGGTGAAGCTTGTGCTTGGACCCCTGCAGGCTTTTTATATTTTGTATTTCTTTTCCTGAGGAGGTGACATCATTCTCAGGTTGGCTGTAGCTAGGCTTGGAGGCAACCTTGGAGTGGTCTGGTAGCTCTGGCTTCTAAATGACCATACCTGGAGGATGGTAGTGGTAATTTCTGCATTGGAGAGGATGGCTGGCAGAAAGAGGATTGACCCGAGCCTCTCATTTTACCCAGAGATGTACTGGGAGGTTGGACAGTGTAAAGTGGAGGTGAAATAGAAGATGTCTAATTAGCACTGCTGCAACCATTTTAGGTTCTAACATAGTTTAAGTAAAATCAGCCCCTCAGCAAGGTGTTAAGTAGCTGGAAGTCAAGTTACTGAATAAGACATTCTGTTAATATGAACTAGAAGAGGGATGGCTAGGTGGCACAGTGAATAGAGCATTGGCCCTGGAGTCAGGAGGACCTGAGTTCAAATCTGACCTTCAGACACTTTACACTTGCTAGCCGTAGGACCTTGGGCAAATCACTAAACCCCAATTGCCCTGCCCTCCTCCCTCCAAAAAGCCAAAAAAGAAAAAGAAAAAAAATATATTAATTAGGAACCTTTTATATCTAGCATTTCTTTTGTATGTAGGAATGTTATCTGTCTCACACCTGACAGAAATCCATACATTGACTATCTTTGACTCTCCCTCCGCAGGGAAACCCTAGAAGTGAGTCATAACCTAAATTATGAGTAAATTTGTTCCTAAAGGTGTGAGAGTGGGGATTTAATGAGTCAAAGAACAGGAGAAAATGGAGCTTTACCTCTTTGATTATAAACCAAGCTCCCTGAGGACTGACTGCAGTCTAAATGACATGTTTTAGGTCAGAACAGAGGGACCTCTTTTCTTTGGGAAGGACGCGCAGTAGGACCTCAGTGTGATGGGTCCATCAAAAATCCCTCAAGGTCAGACAGAGGTAAGGAGGGGAAGTATTCCAAGTCAGTCTGGGCAAGGGCTCAGAGGAAGGCGGGAGATGGCACATGGAGTCTGAGAAACAGTATGTGGCCTGATTTGTCTAGCTTAGAGTCAGTGAAGCAAAGTCAATAGATATGAGTTTGGAAAGGAAGGGGAGAGCTACACTGTGGGGGCCTGAAGAGCTGGGCAGGGATCTTTACTTCTAAAGGCAATTTGGGAGTCTACTGGACTTATAGAGCACGTAGTCGGTTCTCAAGGGGAAAAACGCATGGATGTTAACTGAAGGATTGCTTGAAGGACTGTAAGCTATATTGAGTGGAGTCTGCTTGGTGAAGGCAAATGGAAGAAATGTTTGTTGAATCAAATTGAGTTGAACTGTATCATTCTCCCCCAACCACCACGGCATTAAACCCATGCAAAAAATCCTCAAACCAAACTAAAACCCAAACCAGAAAGTGGCTGAGCCTTCAAAGGCACAGAACACTCTATGCAGAGGCTTCAGGAGTAATGGAGAGGGTGGCTCTCAGTCTTGCCTAATGGAAGACAAGTATTTTAAGAATATTGGAAGGAAGTAGAGAAGGACATGTTTTTTTGCAGAGAAGAGAGTCTTTTTGAGGGGGCAGGGGTAAGGATGAATCTGAAGTCATGGTGCTGAGAAAATATTGTTAAGGTCCCTCCCAACCACTAAATCCTTTGAATCTATGAGTAACCAGCCCCAAAAGATAATGTGGATGGAGCTGGGGTGGGGACAGAAATCAGGTTAGCTAGAGGGGGTTTATATTTCTGTTAGAGTTGCTTAAGCTGAAGGAGATATGTTGAAGCTCCCAATAATTACCGACAGTGACAGTTAGTTATTCAGTTAGTTTTTCTTTCAAGTATTTAGATGTTGTAGCATTTAGCGTGTGTGTGTGTGTGTGTGTGTGTGCGCAAATATAAACACTATACACACACATGCATACGCAGAAAAATATTTAAGGATTACATTGTTTCATTATCTATGGACCATTTAAGCACAATGTAATTTACCTTCCTGAACGGATAAGTTTCAGAAACAATGTATCTGAAACATATCTATATTTTACGTTTCCTTGTCTGAGATAAAATCCAGCGCTGTTAAAAAACAAACAAATCACAATTTTGTTCTGCCTCTTCATTTTAACCCTATAAAGCTTTATGTTTTAAGTGTGTTCCTTATAAATAATTAATGGCTAATCTATTCAGCCACTGTCCTCTATTTTATGGGCAAGTTCCATCCGTTCACATTCACAGTTATGACTGAATTTGTTTTTCTTTCCATTAGATCCTGTTAAAATGTTTTTCTTCCTCACTTCACTGGCAGTTAGCCTCAGTCTGAAGAAGAGACTTGGCCAATAATTTAGTTGAGAAGAAATAAGAGCAATAACAGACATAGGGCCTTAAACACAGGATGTGGCAGCTTAGATGTGACACATCTGGGATTGTGTATATGTTGTTTTGCCCAACCGAACATGAGCTCCTGGAGGGCAGGGCCTATGGCAGAAGCTGCCACAAAGCCTGGCACAGAATGGGTGCTTAGTAAATGTTTGATTGATGATGAAGTGACCTCTGACGCTGCCTGATTGTGTTTGTCTGCGGGAAGAGAACAAGGGCAGGAGTCAGTGTGAGTAATTTGGAGGCCCTGGGAGAGTGTCTTCCATGTGCTCACTTTGCAACAAACAACCCTAGGTTTTAATCTCCCTGCCTCAGAGGATACCCAGGAAGAGCCTGCCTACCTATGGCAAATGAAGGCTGTGGCAGAAGGGGTCCCTGGAGGAAGCCGAGCCCCCAGGGCCTTGTTCCGCTCTGAGCCTCCACAGATGGGCCCAGCAGGTTTCTCCGTGGCATGCCACAGACCCAGGAATGGGAAGATGCAGATACATTTTCAGAAAGCTACAGTGACTGGGATCCAGCCTCACTCTTGAGGGCTCTCTCAGTGGGGGGATGACCTTTCCTCAGCACTTAAATCTGCAGCCCTTGGGTAACTGGGTGGCTTCAGCCTGAGATGGCAACAGCCTAGATGAAGTGTTTCATTCCTAAGCTGGGTGTTTGTTCCCCAACTTCCCCCAGAACCAGTTGCTTAGAATACAGCACAAGGAATTAGAGAAGACAGGGAAAGTCAGGTGTTTCTCCTCTGCCAAAAACCCAGAGATTTTCTGGTGGCTAGAAACTTCTTCCTATCATTCTGGATGCCTTTTGTATCATTAGCCAGCTGTGTCTTTAGGTGACAATTCCATCAACAACAGGCCAAGGAGGAGGGGCTGAGGGGCCCAGTGAGAACAGGGGCACATCCTTGACTCTATTTGTCCTCTGAGTCACCAGAGGCTAGGTAGAGAGTATGGGTACGAGGAAGGAGACCTCCCAAGGCTGCCTCCTCCACTCTGGGAGTCCTCATTGTTTTAGAGAAGGCCTCCCCATCCCAAACCTAAATCTGCCTCTGCAGTCTGCCCTGGGGCTCCTTGGTCTGTCCTCTGCCCAGGCCCTCCTTGCATGACAGACAGCCCTTCAAAGACCTGAAGACAACTCTTGTGTCCTCCCTGTGCCTTCCCAGGCCTGAATGTTCTCAAGTTCCTTCACTTGGTCCTCATGTGACATTGTCTCCAGAACCTTCACCACTGGGCTGCCTGTGTCACCCTGATCTATCAAATGAAGTCTCTCCTTTCTCAGTCTGACGTCATCTTTCCACCAGCCCCTCCACACAAGTGGTCAATGATTCCTTTGGCACTCACAAAGGGCAAAGGCCTGAGGCTCCAGCCCTTCTGGGTAGAGAGAGTCCAGAGGGATAAATATAGAATCCCATTCATTCACTTATTCACTCACTCACTCCCTCATTCATTCACTCAACAGACATTTGTTGAGACTCATCTCATGCAGATTCAGACCCTGTCCTTGAAGATTAGAGCTTAGTAGAGGCAGAGGACTGACAAGGACTAGGAACCTATAACTTTGATACATGGGACAGTGGGAAAGGGAAGCAGAGCCCTAGGTGCAGGGCTGGGAGTAGTCCAGGTAAGCACCCCTGCATTCGGGCCTTTATCCTCCTAACCAACTGGCTCTTCTAAAGATCAACCCCAGGAAGGCCCTGGAGTTTCCCGTTGGCTGTTCTTTGCTGTTTCACACTTGAATGTTTGTGTTGTTCTTGGACATCAGCTCCTGGGTGAAAATGAACCTCTGGGCTTTGGAAGGAATGGAATTGTATTCCCAGCTGGTCTTGGGCTCTGTCACTCTACAAAGTCATGGGCCCTTGGTGGAGGAATGAATTCAAGGACACTCTTCTTCCTGTCTCTTCACGTCACTCAAGACATTTAGCCCTATCTCACAAAAGGATGCAGCTCTTCTCATTCCCAAGGCAAACTCCTCAACATGCACAAGGGGTCTCCTCCCCTTTCATCTTTGCTGGTAGACTGCTTCTTCTATCAACTCCATTCTCTAACTCTTCAATTTCCCAGACAACTATCTCCTTCTCTGCTGCCTAGAACCATGTTTATGTCTCCCCCAGCCTTAAAAAGTTCTCACTTGACCAAACAAACCCACCAGTGATCATTCTGTCTGTCATGGCCCTCTTCAACTCTTTGAGAAAGCCACTGGCCTTCCTCTTCTTTCCTCCCTTTTCTCTATTACTTCTACAATCAAATATCAATCAGCTTCTGCTATCACAACTGACTACTCTCCAAAGTTCCCATGATATCTTTCTGGCTGATTTGAACAGCTCTTTCTCAACCTTCCTCCTTCTTGATCTTTCAGTAGCCTTTGGCCTTGGAGATCACCTTCTCCTGACACGCTCACCCTCTTCTGATTTGGGCCAGGAGGCTTTCTCCTGCTTCTCCTCTTCCCTGTGTGACCCCCTCTTGTCTCCCAGGCTGCTTCTTCATCTAGGTCATGCTTATTAACCATGGACGTCCCCTAGGTTTCTATCAAGGAGAGCTTCTCTTTTCCCTTATATTATTCTACTTGGTGCTTCCATTGGTCTGGGGATCTAATGATCATCTCTATGATTTCAGTATCCATGTCTGGCCTTAACCCACTTGACCTGGAGTCACACATCACTAACTACTCCTTGGATACGAATTAGATGTACAGCCCTGGGTGTTGATAGCTCAAACTCAACAAGTCTAAAACTGAACTCATTATCTCTTCTCAGCCTGCCCCTCCCTTCCTGCTCCAGCCAAGCATACCCTCTCCCACAGCTGTCGATTCCTGTGGAAGGCCCGCCATCTTGCTAAGCCACTGGGCTGGCTCACCTCCAACTTTTCTCACAGTCATTCTACAAATCCAATCTGGGGCCAGATCGATTGCTTCTACCTCAGCAGTATCTTTCATAGATGTCCTTTCTCTCTACTGCCACAGGCCCTTGTTACCTCATACCTGGAGGTAAGGCCATTGGGTCTGCCTGCCTCAATTCTCTCTCTGCTCTAGTCCATCCAGTCACTGGTGATCTTCACAAAGCACGGGTCTAACCGTGTATCTCTTTCTCTCTTTCTCTTTCTCTCTCTCTCTCTCTCTCTCTCTCTCTCTCTCACACACACACACACACACACACACACACACACGCACACACACACACCTCACTTCACCTCAGTGAGTCTCTATTTTCTCTAGAATTGGATATAAAATCCTATAAGGATTTAGGGCTTTTCATGACCTCCTGGTCTCCTTCAAGACTTAGCTTCACTGCCACCTAGCCCAGGAAGCTTTTCCCAGACACCCCCATGAGAGCACTTCACTGTACACTGTATTTTGTATGCACAACATTATTCATATGAAGTCTTCCCCTTTAGACTGTGAATTCCTTGAGGGAGTCTTTTAGCTTTTCTGTCTATCCCCAGAACTTAGCCCAGGACACAGTAGGTGCTTAATAAATGACTGCTGCCTGATGTGGGTCTCTCACAGAGCCTTCCAGAACAGAAATGCAGAACAGACCAGGACCACTGACTCAATACACCTCCCACTTCATAGTTCAACCCAAGGAAAGAATCAATATTCCACGTCTTGCAAAGAGAAGGCCCATCATTGGCACCTCTGATACACATGCCGAGACGATGGCCTGCCCCACCTCCTGAGGGCACCAGCTGCCATTTCCCTTTCTCACCACCGAGCATTTTCCAAATTAGTTTAGAATTGTACGACTTCTGGGTGACCTTGAAATTCCAAATCCATCAGCAAAATGGGCTGCCCTGTGTATTAAAATGACACAGAGGAGAAAGGGCAGCAAATGATCCTGAGGACTGGACGGTCTTAAGCCATGGGGCTGAGTGTTTGTTTGGTTTTGAGTATCATTCAACACTTTGAATAATTGGAGACTTGAGCCCCATGGAATTTCTGGCACAAACAGGTCCAATTCACCCTCAGAGAGTGAGGGCCTTTGACACATGGCCCAGGAGGCACCACAATGCCTTCGCATCCCTGGGCCTCAGGGGCCTTGGCTGCAGAACCAGCCAGATTTCCCAGGTCTTGGCCAGTCCTGAGAGCCTGTGACCTGCTTTACTACCTCCTGAACACCATGAGAGTGGTTCTTCTGTCCACCAAAGGACAGTGACTGCTGAAGTGGGCCTGCCGAGATCAGGCATCTGGGCTTCCTTAAGCTCCCCTCCCTTCCATCCTCTGTCCTCTGCCCAAGGTCCTGAGGATGAGAAGTGGCCCC
This sequence comes from Pseudochirops cupreus, assembly GCA_028627135.1. NCBI lineage: Eukaryota > Metazoa > Chordata > Mammalia > Diprotodontia > Pseudocheiridae > Pseudochirops > Pseudochirops cupreus. The sequence continues at coordinate 4,793,868 of CM053583.1, read as the reverse complement.
ATGCTCCCCTCTGGGCAGGCTGATGGACAGAGGCTGAGGAGGGGGCATTGATCAGGGGCCCAGGGGCCCTTGAGTGGGGGATGTGCTTCAGTCCCCAGCCCTCCAGGCTGTGCTTTCAGCATAGCCTGAGGAACAAACCAAGTTCAATAGACCTAGAACAGAGGAATGAGCCAGGTCATCTGGCCCAACCTCTCATTTGACAGATGAAGAAACTGAGGCCCAGGAGGATACTAAGCAGACTCACCCAAGGTCACATAGAGAATGTGGAGCTGAACTGGGATTAGAATCCAGGTCTTCTGGCTACAGACATAGCAGTCGCCCTCTGAACCATATGCAAACCACTCTTAGGCAGTCAAGAAGCCCCTACCAACCTCTTTCCTTTTCATCAGCAGCAAAGGCCATTTCAGGAGGAGAGAAACAAGATGAAATACTGTGTCCCCTGCCCCAGGCAAACCTATGCAGGCCTGCCCTCAGCAGGATGCTTGCCCTGGGGCTCCTCCAAAGACCTAAGTCAAGGCTAGGCCCAGGGCCTACTTACCCCACAGGGCCATGAAGACGGAGAAGAAGACCGTGGCCGGGTTGTCGAAGAAGTGGCTGGCTCGAGCTGTGGCACAGGCCGAGCTTAGCTTCCAGTAGCTGCATGTCTGGTCACACAGGGGGCACATGGTGATGTTGTTACGCTGGTCACACATTTCCATGCTAGAGAAAGATGGGGAGGAGGCATGAAGATGATCAGCCCAGTGGGGCAGGGGCACGGGGCAGGGCTTCTTGCCTGGGTGGGTGAGTGGGTGGGAGCCCCTTACCCCTAAGAGCCTTTTCCCTCAAGCCTCCACTCTGATGATGGAGTGAGGGACCAGAATCGGTATCAGCTGGAGATGGGAAGAGAGGATGGGCAGGACCCTGAGGAAGACTGACCTTCATTCTACTAGCCCATTGGACATGGCTCATTCCTTGCTTTCCTCTCACCTTGGCCCTCACTTGAGGCTCACACAAAATACTTTGCAGTGTAAAGGTTAGCCTTCCTTCTGACCGCCTACATTAATGAGCAGAAACACAGTGAGCACCTGGGGGCTGTGCCCCCCAACTTTGTGGATCTTGGCTCCCCCTTTTCCTTCCTTGTTTCCTTTCCTCCCCAAGCTTTTGCTCTGAGTTCCAGCTTTAATGAGCTCAGCAAAAAGGATCTCTTTTATTCTAGAACTGAGATGATGTAGAAAGAAAACACCAGGCCAGCTTCTCCAGTGCCCAGGGCCCATCTCACCATCCATGCTGAGCTTTCTTTGACTCCAAGGGTTTGCTTCAGTTTCTTGGGCAAACAGACCACAGGCAGAAAAGCCCAGCTTCTTGGAAAGGGATGAGCTGTTCCCCCTTACACTCCTGTGCCCTCACCCTATCCCCCATCCCAGACTCTCTCTTGTCCCAGGGGAGGGGGAAGGGAAATGGTAAGGGTGAAGGGGAGCTGGCAGCCACCAGGAACTTTATACATCATTCCCAAAGTGTCTTTTGCCAACTTCCTCCATTGGAGAAGAAAAGCCACTGAATTCCTAGGCTCCTGGAAGGACAGCTGCACAGGACCTCAGAGGGCTTCTCTTGCCTCCAACCCCCAGGCTTGGCATTGAAAGCCCTTCCCCTGCTGGCTCTGTGGATCTGTCCAGGTTTAGTGCACCACGTTTGTGCCCTTTGGGACCTTCTTAGGTTCCAATACAGCTGGCCAGTTTGTGTCCAAGCCTCCTCACCTCTGCCCTTTGGAATAATTGGTTTCTCTTAAGGCTCAGCTCTCAGGCCACCTCCCCTATGGAGCCCTTTCTGATCACCCAAGCTCCTCTGGGTCATCATCAGAGTCACAAGTGACTCTGTATGGACTATCTCAGGGAGGCATCATGGGCCAGGCTGGCCCTGGGGCTCAGGTCTGACTTCTAACTTAGACCCGCTGTGTGGTCTGTAGGAAGGGACACAGTCATTCAGGGCCCTGGCCCCTCTCAAAGAAGCTTCTGAAGGGCATCAGTGTGTGGGATCCCATACTAGTGGGATCACAGGGTTCAGCACCAGTCCCCTGCCCCACACACTCCTAGGGCTGTTGTAGGCATCAAGGGCTTAAGAAGGCTTTTCCTCTCCCTCCGTTTGTGCTCACCTTGCCCAACTGACCCATCTGGTGGACAAAGAAACTGAGGCCAAGGGAGCTGACCAAGGCTCTACGCTTGTGACTTCAGGGTTGGCTCATGTCTCTAAATGGCCCCCAAACCACCTCATAGGACCAAAGAACAGCAGAGTTGGCAGGGATGCCAGGTGGCCTTGTCCAAATTGTAGCTGCTCTAGAATTCCCCCACAACACAGCTGTCTGGGGGGCCCCCACCTCGGCTTGCAGACCTCCAGTGACGGGGATCTCATTCCTTCCTGAGACAGCCTGACCCATGCTGGGATGCTCTCACTGGTGGGAAGTTCCTCACTATCAGGCCAATATTCATAACATCTATCTCTTGGTTCGTGGCTCTGCCCTCTGGGGCCAAGGAGAATCTGGCTACCACTAAGAGGCAAATTTTTTCTTTTCTTTTCTTTCTTTTGCAAGTGGAGAAAATTATTCCAGAAGGATGGAAATTATGCCAGAGGCTTAGGAGGGAATGCTAAAGCACTTCCAATGTGCCAAGCACCATCCTCAGGGAGGAGGGCAGGCCCTGACCTCCAGGGAGCTCCCATTAGCTGGGAGGATAATGGTCAGGTTTGAATGGTGATGGGAGCCACAGAGGAGTGAACAGAGCCCACTTTCCAGGAGCCACGCCACTACTGCAAGGGTTTTTAGAAGGAAGATGCACAAACCTTGTTGACCTTCACCAAAGCAGGCAGCACACAGTAGGGCAGAAACCCCTGGCTTTGGAGCCATAGGACTTAGCTCTGCCACTCGCTTCCCAAGGCCCTCTCTCTGTGTGCTTTGGTCTCCCCATTTGTAAAACCAAGGGCCTGGACTCAGTGATCTCAGAGGTCATTCTGCACTCAGACAATTTGAGATCAGGCCAAATCACCAGGCCTCTTAGCTCTCACTGTCCCTCCCAGATCTGAACATGTTTGAGTTTTGCCTTTGAAAGGAGAAGCCCAATGCTAAGCCCACAGTTGACACCTTGCCCCATGCTCAAGCAGCAAGGGATTTTTGTTTACAACATGATTTCTGCAAAGTTCCCCTAAGTCACGGGGCTGATAGACAAGGTGGGAGGGGAAGCAGAGGCAGCCTCAGCCAGGGAGGGTGAGAATTTGGGGAATCTCCCAGACTTCACTGGGAGGCAGTCACTCTCAAGTCACTTGGTGCCGAAACTCTTTTAAGAACTATAGAAAGATGAAACGAGGTCACATCCTTAATCTGTCTCCCAATTGAGGGTAAATTTATCATGAAAGTGTCGAGCCCAGGAATAACTCTCACCCTCTTAGTGCATATACTGAACTACTTGGCGCACTTCCTTGGACCCTTTCTTCTCCCTCTGGTTCCTCGGGAGCGAGGAAATGATTCCTGAGGTTTGGGTGGAACTACAGGATCGTGAGGTCCTAGGAGGTCATTGAGTCCCATCTCCTTTAGAGGTGAGGAAATTCAGGGCCCCAGTCACAGAGGTCCTGAGCAGCCTGGCCTGAGGCCTGAAGCTGGACTCTCAGACTGATTGGCTTCTGGCCTACCTGGGTGTGTTTTCGTCCACGGTGAGACATCCATACAGAAACACAATGATGCCAACAATAGAAGCTGGGATGAGCATTTGGGTGTACACGCCCAGCCAGGCAAAGTACAGGCCAACCTTCTCTCCAAAATACTTCCTGAAACCAAAGAAGGGAGAAGGGCTCAGAGAAAGAGCGACTCTCCCAGTCAATGGTGAGGGGTGCCCCCATGCCCCATGCAGCTTCCAAGGCCCGCACCTGGGCTGTCACTGCAGGGGTGGAGGGTGGAGGATGGGGTGCCAAGCACATTCTTTCCTGGAGATGTTGCCTTTCCCCCTCTCTCTCCCCCACCCTTCCTGTCCCCCCTTCTTTCTTCCCTTACTCTCTCATTTTCTTGAGTCTTACTGACACATGGGAAGGGTTCTGGCTTCCTGAGCTGGCTGTCCCAATCCTCCCCTTTTCATTTTCCTGAAAGGAATCTTTTGCTCATAAGAACAAGAGAGCTCCCCAGACCTCCTTGTCTGCTGCCTAAGAGATGATTTTGTCCTGTTGTCCCCTGTGCAATGGGTATCTCCCTCACAGTGACCTAGGTGAGAAGCCAAGGGCTGGCGAGGCCTAGAGAGCAGAAGACTGGGCACTGAAAGACAGGAAGGAGAGGAACTCTTCCCTCTAAGTGGGGTTTTCCTTAGAAGTCCATTGTCTACCTTGAATAAAGACTCAATAATCTCTAGGGCAGACTTCAGTCACCTCAGGCTAGATTACACAGCCTAAGAAAAACCGCCACATTCTCAAGAGGAGATGGGTTGGTTGCTGTAAGCCACAGTCTCCTTCAAGTTCCAACAGGCTCCAAAGTGGAATGTAGCTTCAGTCACGGGACAGATTTGAAATCTATGTCCCTAACTGGGAGGTGGATCTGATGCTACCTGTAACCCTGGCTGATTTTCCCATGATCTCTGGCCAGAGAGGCAGAGTCCATTCAAGGCCAGGTCGACCTCACCTGATCAGGTGAATTGGCTGGTACTTGTAGAAGGCCCCATAGGTGGCCCACTCCTCACACAGAATCTGGAAGACAGAAGGGGTTAGCAAGGGGAGGAAACCACATCACCCAACTTTCCTGTGTACTTAGAAAGACAAGGCAGCCAGGAATCAAAGACATTGCCAGCAGAAGGCATAGACAGAGGGTTAGGGTCAGTGTCCTAGACTACTTCGAGGTGGGTATGGGACAGTGGAAAGTTGGTGGGTGCAGTGCCTGGATGTCGCCTACTGCCTCAGGAAGATCCAAGACCCAGAACAGCCCTGTCTTAACTTCTCTGAGGTCCAGAGAAGTGGCTGTTGAGCATTAGTGGATGAGACTTATGCACCAAGAATTCTCATACCCATGAAATCGCAGCTCAGGACCGCACCCACAGCCCTGGGTGGAAAAAAAAATGGGCTTTTCATTGGAAATTGTGGTTTTCCTGTACTTGAGTCCCTGGAGTGCACCCACGCTCTCCATGAGAAACAGCAGAAAAAGCTTGTTGGCAGGGGACAGCCACACTGGTACATCCTTCAGAGCAAAAAGAACACGGCCCCATTTCTCTTGGGAGGACTGGTGGAATTATTTATAGCCTTTAGGAAAAACATCTACACACATGCAGGCACACTGCCGTCACCCCCCTGACCCCTGGGGAATGGGATACCCGCCTTCAGGGAAGGGCTTTGCAGGAAGATGAAGACTCTGCCCTGGGGCGGAGGAGGAAGGCTTCCCTAACACTCCTGCCCTTCCACATTGCGCATGCATGTGAAGCTTTTTATGTCAATTATTCCCTTCATCCCTAGAAGGCTGGCCACCAGGTAAGGGATGCTGTAGGCTACAGCATCATGAAGACTCAGGAGTGTGCTGGGACAAGGGCCTCAGTCTGGATGAACCAACTAAACCAAACTGAAGTGTATCAAAGGGATTTCAAATGCCCCCCTTCCAGTTCTGCCCATGCGTTATTCTCTCTGGCCTCCACTCAACATTCCCAAGTGCCTGGGCACTGAGCCATTCGGTAAAGACAGGCTGAACTCAGGAGACCATGGTCCGTTCGGGCTCCACCTTTCTTTCCAGCAGGGCTATCGATGGCTGGAGTCCTGAGAGGAGCCTCCTCACAAGGGGATAAAAATCACTTTTTGTGAAGTCTAACTAAGGCCCACAGTCAGTCCTAGAGGCAACAAGGGCTTCATTCTCTACTATGTGGATAGATTCATTACAAGAAACTAATCCTTTCAAAAAAAAAAAGGAGATTGACACAGGGGTGTAGATGAGCTTTTGCAATTCCACCACGAGTTGGGTGGATGGGACTGAAGGGGAGTAGGTGTTTACCAAATCTCTGTTCCCAAAGGCCAATTTCTGGGTCATATTGAGGGTAATGTTGGATCCTCAGCTGATTCGTTCCTCAGGCCAACAGCCTGTTCTTGGCTGGGCACTGGGAAGGCCACTGAGCCCTGATACTGAACACTATTCATTATGTCATTGAACAATCCTGGGAAATTCACTTTTTTTTATAGAGCAAAGGGTAAAAGGTTAAACTCTGGGTTACTTAATGGAGATGAATCTTCTGGAGAAAACCACAAAAGCACTTAGAAACAGCTCCCAGGCTGGTGGTCTGGGACAGCAGCCTGACAATGCTGGGATGTGGGGATAATGTGAGGTACCCTCTCTTCCCTTCAAATGGATCTCTACCATTCTGTGATGGCATGCCAGGAGGAGGCAAGGCTGTTTGCCGGGAGTGAGAGGCCAGAAGGCATGGTGATGCAAGGTGACCCTGGAGATCACCCCAGAGCTGGCTCTGGATCAGCCTCCCTGCCTTCAGCATTTCTCCTCTCCAATGGACACTCCACTGAGGCACTGAAGTGACTTTTTCTAAAGCAGTCATGACCATGTTATCCCCAACACTCTCCCCTCAATAATCTCCAGTGGTTCCTGGTCACCTCTAGGATCAAGCAGAAAGCCCCTGCTTGGCTTTTGAAAGTCCTTCCCACTTGGCCCTCGCCAAAAATCCTGTTTGCATCAAGATTCTCCCCTGCTATATGAAGTCTTTCCTGATGCCCCCACCTGCTAGGGAGGTTCTGTCCCTCACTACCTCTCTCATATCAAATATGCATGGACTTTCATTTTGAATCCACTAATTCATATCATTGACCTAATTGATGGACAGCTCCTTGAGCCCAGGGTCTGATTCTGTTTTTGTCTTTGTGTCTCCAGCACAGAGTGGGTGTTCAATAAATGGTTACTGCTTGACAGAATGATTGACCAGTAAGATGGCTCCCAAGGAACAACAGGTCATCTAGATCAGAGCAGGGACACCCAGGACTCTGGCCAAACTCAGCAGAGGTGCCCACCAGGGATTATTGGGATTTTAAGATCACTGATTTAGAGGGGTGAGTGCACTTTGAGGCCATCATGCATAACCTAATTTACAGCCTTAATTTATGAGAAAACTGAGACCCCGAGACATCAAGTGACCTACCTAAGGTTACCAAACTATGAAGCATCAGCAAGCAGGATTTGAACCCAGGTCTTCTGCCCTAGGTCCAGGTTCCTTACCATTGTATCAGGAGGAGGACTTAGAATCCCCAGCCTCACTGAAGTCAGCTCCAGAGCCAGGCTCCCCAAGGAAGCCCCTGATCTCCAGGTTGTTAGTACTTGTTCCCTCTCTAAACATTCACGTATATACTATCTATTTCAATGGTGTACCCCCTCTCCTCCACCCCCACAGTAGAATGGAAACTCCTTGAGGGCACAACTGTTTCTATTTTTGTCTTTTTTGCCCCAAAGCTGGGCACTGAGTCCTTCATAAGGGTAGGTGCTTAATCAATGCTGGCAGCTGGCTGGGATGAGAATCACATGAATACTCTGCATTGACTTACTTTTCTGTCATTCAACTCAACATCTTCTCCTTCAAAGTCACCCTGTTTCAAAAAAAATAAAAGGGAATGGAAGTCACATTACTCCGTGGGTAGCCAGGTGAGGCACTTTCTCTGACGTCCTCAGAGATGTGCTCATACAGCGCCCTCCCACCCCCGCCAGCTAAGAAGACTCAACCCAATTGGTCTTATAGGGCAGAGACAGATCCTTAGGGGAGAACGATGCATGAGAGAAAGGATGGATTGTGCCGTTCCTTCTTCTTGTATTCCTGGCACCCAGTAGGGGCATAATAAGTGCTTGCTGATCGATTGGAAAGAGTCATCACTCTGGACTTAGGTCTTGGGATTGGATTCCAGATCTACTGCTTGCTCTCTGGGTCACTGTGAGGGATCCAGGGCCTCAGTTTCCCCAACTATGAAAGAAAAGTTTTGATTGGATGGCCCTTGCAGCTCTACCCAGTTCCACAGTCTATGATTTGGGATCTAAGCACCTCATTTTACAGATGAGTAAATGGAGATCAAGGATCATCTAAGGCCACACTGAGCGTGTGCTTGGTGGTTAATCCCAGCCTACAGTCCCAGGCTCCTGTTTTTTACTCTCCTGCTACTTACTAGCCAGTTCTAAGCCACAAGCACTCTGGGAAAATTCCCAGGCTCCCACACTGCTTAGACTGACCTGGAATCCTGTCTGCTCTAACATCCCTCAGAGAGCCAATAAGAACAGAGTGGTTCTTCTCTTTAGCCTGAGGGCAGCTGGTTACAGATGGCCTCCCACCTGCCAGGGGACAGAGACCTGTGGGATGCGTCCAGGAAGCCAGCTTCTTGCTCTGAATAAAGCAGGCTGAGCAGGCAGTCAGGCCCAGAGAAAACACATCACCCCCTCAGCCTAGTCCTCAGCTGCCCCTGTGAAGTAGTACTGGAGAGCTGCTCTCATGACCCTCAGAAGGCGGAGGGTGGGGGGCCCTCACAAGGGAAGCAAGGGGCAGGGGGCAGGGCTGTCACCTGGCACATAGGGCAAGAGTCAGTCTTGACACTGCATGTAAACCTGCTCCCCCATCGGATGATCAGAGCGGCAGCTTTTCCTGGACCACTGCAACCTCCTCCCAGGTGACTCCTAGCTTCCAGACTCTTTCTTTTTATGGTTAGGGAAAGCGAGGCTCTGGGCCCCTCACAGATCCAGAATCCAAACCCAAGAATTGAGTCCAAAGCCAGGGCTCTTCCCAATCGATTAGCAATTAGTACCCATCCTGTGGTGGCCAAAATCATCTTCCTAAAGCATATGTCACACCCCTGTTCCATATTAGAGCTCCCTATTGCATCTGGTATTAAATACAACCTGCCTTCTTGGAAGCCAAAACTTCTCATCATCAGGCTCTAAGGCAGTGGTTCTCAACCTTCCTAATGCCGTGACGCTTTAATACTAGTATGTGGGCTTATCTGCATGTGGGCGGGCCCGCCTGGAGATGAATAGAGGAGCGGTGTCTCGGTTTCTAAGACCATGGGAAATATGTGTTTTCTGATGGTCTTAGGTGACCCCTGTGACCCCTGTGAAAAGGTCGTTGGACCCCCAAAGGGGTCACGACCCCCAGGTTGAGAACCATTGCTCAAAGGCCAGCTCTCTGCACCTGTTCACCATCATTCCTCTTCTACTCAATGCTCCAGTCAAATAGGCTACTTCTGGCTCTGTGAGCTCAGCAGTCCATTTCTTCTACTTTGCTCAGGCTGTCCAGCATGCCAGACATGCCCTCACTCCTCACTGTTGTCTCCTAGAATCCTTGGCTCCCTTCGAGGTTCACCACCCAGGTCCCAGCTCCCCGGGGAAGCCTTTCTTGTTCCCTTTGGTCTGGGGGTGGTCTCTCCTGCCTCAAACTGTCATCAGCATAAATGGGTTTACACTGATTGGGGAGCAGAGCCAAGTGTAGGCTGTCAAGGACAGACATCATTTCCAGTTTTTGGCTTTGTGTCTCCAGGACCTATCCTGGTCCCCAGCACACAGCAGGGCTGGCTCAATGCTTGGGAACTGACAAAGAACTGAAATGGTGAAATGAGTCATTTCCATCTTCCCTTCAAACAGGGATGAAGTGTGTCCCAAGTCACTTACATCATGCAGGGGGTAGGCTGCGGTGTACACTCCATTGGCCAGGAGGCTGGTGATTCCTTAAAGAGAAAGGCATGTGAGGGATTAGTGACCAGCCCCACATCCCGTGTTCTCCTGAAATCAGCAGAAATACCTCAGCCACCAAAAGAGTTACCACCAAGAGAAATCAGTAAGTCTGGCTCCCCAGAAATCGGAAATCCCTCTGCACTGATCTTCCCGGGGAGGCTGCCTCCCTCACGGCTGTTACTGAGCAGAAGATTAAAACATGCTCAATTTCCAGGATTAGAAAGTTACAGAGGAAAAAAGGCTGCATTACATCTGAGAGGGACTGAGAACCAGATACTCCTATTACCCCACCTGCTTGGGAGGGAAAGCCTGCAGATTTGAAAGTCTGTATTGGAGGGGTTAGGAAAGGTCCAAGGGGAAATTGATGGTGTGAGAAAACACACAATTTAAAATGAGATTGGAGATTGAGCAGGAGGGACAGCTTTCCCACAGCCTTGGGCAGGAGTGGGGAGGTGGGACTTACCATATTGACCACACTTTCTCCTTTTATTTAAAAGGGCAGAATCCTTCTTTCTTCCCTCTCCTTGCCCTGTTTACACATCAGTCTATTAGTTACATGAATGGGCCCCCAAGCAATTTCACGTTGCATTTGGAAATGAAAGAAGCACACTGAGGGAGAAGGGGGCTGGAGGACTCAGGAAGCCTAGGGGACCATCACCCTGGGGACTGGGCTCAGACCCGTGCCAAGGCCACCAAAGTTCTGGGACCTTCTGGTAGAGGGATGTTTCCAAGGCCAGACTTATTCCTGGAAGCTGTCCCAGCTAGCCCGGGGAGTCAGGGATGGGCAGACAGGCCCGTAGGGGCCGGCTTCTTATAAGCTTCTGTCTGGTACAGTGGAAAGAGCACTGGTTGAAAGAACACAGAGGAATTAGGATTGAATTCCATCTCGGAGGCTGGCTAGTTACTGCTTAACCTCCAGGACTTTTGACCTTGAAGAGGCCTAAGGTCTTATGATCATAAGATATTAGGTCTGAATTATGGAAGGCAGGGCCGGTCCGAATCCTCATGCCAAGGCCGCTCACCTATCCTGAGGGACTCGACCCAGGGAGTCTGTAGAGGCCTCCTCCAAATGGAAGGGGAAGTTTCCCCAGAACAGGATTCTTAAATGGGGGGTGGCTAGGTTACCTCAATGATTGAACCAGAACAAAAAATAGAGTTCATGGCAGAATAGAAAAATGGGACGTAGGTTACAAGATTGTTTCTCCTGCTGACTGAGTAACCTTGTATGTCACTTCCTTGCTGTTAAACGAGGGCCTCTGTGGTCCTTCCTGCTAGCCCCTCATCCTATGTTCTGTCTCTGAAGAGGAAAGGATTCATTGTGAATATTCTAGGGAGAATGCCCTGACCCCCCCTGCCTGCCTGCTGCATGATCCACCCCCATTGGGACCTTAAGCCTTCAGAGGGGAGGCCCCGTGCCTTGTGCATAGAGATGTTTATTCCAATGAAATGGAATGCAGACTGGATAGGGAGCAGACCCTGCTCCGTATTTTGTACACCTCAGGTGCTTTGTCTCCTCATCCGAATGGATGCTCCCGGGCTAACAGTGGGTATTTAGTAAATGGTAACTGAGTGACTGACAGATGGCTTCTGGAGTCTCCTCCCTTCCTCCCCAGTCTCTGGACATGAAGCTTCCATCAGCTGCAGGGATGGGCCCTCCGAGAATTTCTCTTGCTCAGGTGGCTGTAGTGGCCCTGCTCACTGAGGCCTTTTTTCCCACAGGGGGCCAGAGTTCAGGCCTCTCACAGCATGCTCTCAGCTGCCAGGGATGGAGGAGAGAAACTCTGATGGCTTGAGCTCGCATCCCACCCAACCTGGGTTCCCTCAGGAGGGGTTTCTGCCCTCGCAGGAAGTCAGCTGTGGTTAGAATCAGCATCCCTGAAAACAAACTGACTTCATTTATCACCAGACTCTGCTATGAACCTCTATGGCATAACAGGTCACCAGCCATCCCCACCTATGAAGCTGGTGGGATGGCTGAGCTGTGCCCGTGTCCCAACCCCACTAAGACTAGAGAGTCTAAGGTCAGGCCCAGCACCGGTCCAAGTCCGCATGTCAGAAAGCTCCCCTGGGGAGCCCTGATCTAGTGGAGTGTCAGCTTCTAGAAGGGAGGCCCTAGCTTCTTCTTTGTCTTTGAAAACCCAGCACCAAGCTCAGGGCCCAGCCTAGAGGAGACGCTTGATGATGAGTACCCTGATACCAAGTATTAATGTTATTCTTATCATTTCTCAGGGGCTATTAACTTGGCCTGAGAAAGTAATGGTCTCTTGGTCCTCTCCAGTGATAGCCAGTGTTTTTGAGATCTCCTGCCACAGGCCTTAAAGGTTCCCCCTGTAGATCAGTGCAGTCCTCAGGATGAAGAAAGCTCTGGGCCAGTTGATCCAGACTGGCCCAACATTAAAAAGAAATCCTTCCAGCTCCCTTGTTGAAAGCTGGCACATGAACTTAAACCATGATTGAGAACTCTAGAATAGGGGGGGAAATAAAGGAAGGCCATTCCAGCTAGTGCCCCCCCTTCCCACCTTTCCCAGGTCTGCACTGGAAAAGGGGTGGAGATTTCCACCCCTTCCACATGCCTCCTTACCCATGCTGGCCTTCGAGCAGGTTGTCCTCTTCAAAATCTCAAAGACCTAGGTCAGAGACAAAAGCACGGGGAGGGAGTTTCATTTTTAGGAAATCCCAAAGATCCCCAAAGTTCCACTATGACCCCAGGGGACAGCTTTGCACTTGGCTCTGAAATAATGGCAGCAATGGAGATGAAGCCCCTTTCCTGGGCAAGACCCACTTTCCTGAGAAGTCTCAAGGAACCTGCTTTTGTGTGTGTGTGTGTGTGTGTGTGTGTGTGTGCCCCCAGAGTCCTAGGAGACGTTGTCACAAAGCAACAAGACTGTGTGGGCATGGGACTACAGCTGATTTTGTCCTTGATTCCCACCAAGTAGGGTATCACTTACAGGCCTCATGTGCTGCCCAAGGGTTTTCCTCTGGGACTCATGAGTTGATGCCATCAGCTCAGTGGCAGGGGGCAGAATCTGGGGGAGGGGTGCTGTTACGCTACCTGTGGGAGGTCAGATCCCCTGCTGTCTTTTCAGAGCTATGTTGAACTGGGGCTTAACCCCCACTGGCTCTTTGTAATCTCCCTAATTAAATACACAAATCATTTTTTCCTTATTTCAAACATCAACTTTAATAAAATAAAAGGTCTAACCTTTTATAATGGAGGCAACACTAATATTCTTCAAACCCATTGAAGATAAAGGATCCGGAAATCTTACTGCAGGACATCTAAAGAGCCTTAACTATCCTGCTTTAATTTTGTCATTATACCCCTAATGCTGAGGTTCCCAGTCAACTTGGTGAGCTCCCTGGGAGGTGAGGCATCGCTTTGAGAGGACTCAGGGTGGGCTTTGCCTAAGTCTCAGTGACTGGGGTAACCCCTAAGATTAGGAAGATGGCTCATAGGCCAGTGGGATGGTGACACCTACAGGGACATCTATGTTTGCTGCCCTCTCAGGATCTCAAAACCAGAAGGAAAGAGGAAGAAAGCAAGGGCTGAGATGAAGACCTCCCCCATTCCCCTTTGATAGGCCAGGACAAAGTCATCTCCACCACAACCCGCCCATCGTGAAGGAAACCCCAGGCATGGAGACTTCATCACGGGCATCTTTAGTGCCCCCAAGAGGAACCAATGGACAATCTCGATCAAGGGTTCAAAAATTCCCTCCCCCCTAAGCTGGCCATCACTCTCCCTGCCCACCTTGATCAAGGGCGTGCACAACACTGAAGACATTCATGAGAAATTAAATGTGATAAGACCTTTTATTTATTACTGGCTTGTTCATTATACCCCTTTGCTAGATCTGTCTGTTGCAGCCTCTAAACTTGGGGGCCTCCCTTGACTTTCTCCCAGGCTGTCTTCACTTCTCCCTCTATCCTGTCTCCCTTGGAGATCTCAGCAGCCCCAAACAACTGCTCCCTCTTGGACCAGGCTGGAAAGGTGACAAGGAAATTCTTTCTTTTAATTTTAATTTTAATTTTTAAAATATTTATTAATTTATTTGCTTTTTGGAAGGGGGAAGGTAGGGCAATTGGGGTTAAGTGACTTGCCCAAGGTCACACAGCTAGTTTTGTGTGTGTGTGTGTTTCTTAAGTGTCTGAGGCTGGATTTGAACTCAGATACTCCTGACTCCAGAGTCGGTGCTCTATTCACTGTGCCACTTAGCCGCCCCAAGGAAATTCTTTTTTGAAGGACCCTTTGATGGAGGTAGGACAAGCAACAATCTCTCCACTTTACCTATGAGTAAAATGGAAACTCAGAAGAGGAGGTGATGGGGGTAGCTAGGTGGTGCAGTGAATAGAGCACCAGCCCTGGAGTCAGGAGGACCTGAGTTCAAATCTGGCCTCAGACAGTTAACACTTACTAGCTGTGTGACCTTGGGCAAGTCACTTAACCCCAACTACCCTCCAAAAAGGAAAAAAAGAAGAGGCAGGTGACGCAACCAAGGTCACACAATTCATAAGTAGCAGAATGGAGACTCCAAAGCACCCAAAGCTCTCTTGGAGGCTGCCTGCCTTTCAAAGGCCTGACAAGTGCTGTTATAATATGGGATAAGACTTTCCATTGCTAATGGGTGTGGTGGAAGTCTCAGAGCACTGGGGAGTGGTGAGCTGGGGAAGGATTGGGGTAGAGAATGGACTCTGGCCTTCCTTACTTGGCCATCAGTCTGCCCTGCTCAGATACCACCTGGAGGCCTGTGCTCAGTTCTGGGCACCATGTTTCAGGAAGGACATTGAGAAACACAACCAGAATGAGGAAAGGCTTAAAGTTCATGCCATTTGGGGACTGGCTGGAGTTAATCTGGGGGGACGGCAAGGTTTAGTCTGAAAAGATTCAGGCAGAAGAGAGCTGTGTCTGTAGCATTTGAAGGGTTAGGACCTAGGAGAGTGGTTCATGTCATTCTGTTTGGCCCCAGAGGGCAGAACCAAGAACAGTAGATGGCAGAAAGGACAAGTTCAGCTAGATTGAATAAGGGCTCCCTGACAAGGAGAGCTGGCCCCAATGGGAAGATTCTCTGGAAGTGGGAGTGGATTCCCACACTCTGAGGTCCCAGAGCACAGAAAGGATGGTTACTGGTTGGAAATGTTCCAGGGTGGAACAGATCAGGCTGTGCTGGGAGCAGAAGCAGCAGAGTGTCTTGGAATTGGTTTTCAGAGATCTGCGTCCAAATCCAACCTCTGCTCTCTCCTTCCTTAAGGATGCGAGCCCCTTAAGCTCTTTGGACCTTCACGTGTCAAATGAGGTGGGTCTGGAGAATCTGTAAGGCTCCTCCTAGCTCTGAATCTACCTCAATGAACTGGATCCCAATCTGGCTAGGGTCCTCAGGCTCTGGGACTGTACCCACCAGTTGTTTAGGCCTTAAAAAGCACTTTGCTAAGAGAAGAGAGACTCTTCTTAACTCCCTCCCAAGAAAATCTGGCATGTTCTTCAGCAGCAACACAGCTTTAGCAAAAGCCCCTTTCCCTCCAAGTCTACTGGACCCACTGGAGAAGTGTTGGCTAGGACTAGTGGCCACCTGATCCCCTCCTCCTTTCCCCAGAGAGTCTCCAACTCCAGACTTGTCTGCTTGCTCTGCAGAGAAGGCCTAAGAACAACTTGGCTGAAACATTAATTTCTTGTTTAGATAAAAGGCTTGCCCAGGGCTGAGGCACATACAGTGTGAGGACTGGCTGTCTTCCCAGCTGGCAACTGGTAGATAAACACAAAGCAGCCCCTGCACTAGGGCAGGGTGGCCCCGGTCTGATTGCAGGCATTCATTTGTTTTGAACAATAGGCACAATTTCCATACCAGACCTGATCCTGGCTCCTCTGAGACCCACGTTCCATAATATGCAGATCCAGGGGCCATGGAACTCCAAGGCTGAGGGGGCATTCCTGGGGCAGGAGCTCACAGGATACAGCCCAGGCTGAATTTCCAGGGGGCTCTGGGAAAGTTAGCACTTTCTGCCCTGATTTATGATGATTCAGGGCCAGAGACATACATTCTACTTCCTGTCTCTCTCCCGCTATGTTCAAGGTAGGCTTCTTCCTCACCTTCAGTCAGCACAATATTCTAACTTCGAGAATCTGTCACTTCATGATTATGGCATGAACACCATTCTCCCACTGGACAAGGACCTTGGAAGGGAAACTCACTTTGGATTCCCAAGGGCAACCCCGCAGCTGTAGGGGCCATGAGAAGACTAGTCATACTCACTATGGTGCTCCGAGTTTTGCTGTCAAAAAAGGAATCCTTATCACTCAGGTCAAACCTGTAGAGAGATTGAAGAGAACGGGGCATTGGTTACTGGCCAGAGCCTTGTCCCATGTTCTAACTACTGGGAATTGGGAAGTGACAATGTCCCTAGGACCAAATGATCACAGAATCAGGACCATTGTTGGCAGCTAGGAAGGAAGACTGACCGCTTGGACCATATTGTAGCCAAGCCTTCTTTGAGGAAGGAGACCATGAGCAGATGACAGCACAGAGCGGTCTCTCCTGCTTCCTACAAGGCTCCCCCATCCACCTGCCCTGAAAACTTGCACAGGGTTAGAACCTCATAGGCTGCTCAGGGAAACAGGTACTAAAGACCAATGGCTGCTCACTCACTGACTTTGTCAGGGAAAGGCAATGGAGAGAATGCTGGACTTGGGAGTCAGGGAGACCCGAACTCAAATCCTGGCTATGTGACTTTATGAAGTGTGGTAACCTCTCTGGGCTGTAGTTTTCTTATGGGTACTAGGCAGAGTACTGAGCCTGGAGTCAGGAAGACCTGAATTCAGATCTAGCCTCAGGCACTCACTAGCTGTGACCCTCTGAACATTGTCTGCCTCACTGTCCTCACCTGTAAAATGAGCTGGAGAAGGAAATGGAACCACTCCAGTGTCTTTACCAAGAAAATCCCAGAGGGGGTCATGGGGAGTCAGACATTCCGGAACAAGCAGTCTAGAGCTCAGATCCCATGATCTCACTCACACACACACACACACACACACACACACACATACACACACACATTTTACAGGTGAGAAAACTGACCCTCAGAGAAGGGGAGTGAGAGTCCAGGGTCACACACTGCTAGCAAGTAACTTAATTTTTAGTCTATGTGGATACCGATGACGTGGCAGAGTAGAGATGTCAGCAGCCTCGCACAGGAGGGTCGTTGGTCACTACTGTCCAGAGCCAGCAGAGAACCCAAGGTAAGTGGTACCTCTTCCCAGCCCAGCTAATGGAGCAAACCTGCTAATGAAGCATACTGGGCCTTGTCCAGGGTGCCATCAAGCCTGGGACTCAGCCACTGAGTCAGCTGGGGCGGGGGACTTGGAAGGGGAAGATTTCCTAGGCCATGAGACCTTGGGCCAGTCCCTTCCCCTCTGCTGAAGCTCTACTTTATTGGTGGGCTGGGATCTGCATCACTGGATCCCTGGTCCTTGACACACGTTGCTATTTACAGGGACACCCTGAGGAAGATGGAGGGCTGAGGCTGTTGGGGGGATCTGTTTGCAAGTCTCACTGGTTTGCTCAGTATCACTAGGGGTATAACTGCAAATAGTGCTTGCTTGTGTGATGACACCGGGGCGAAGGAGGGGCAGACTTATTGATTTAGGGGCCTCTGCTTCCAAACTAAAGAAAACAGTATTCCCTTATTAGGAGCTAGGCCAACTGCCCTCTTTCCAGACCAGACTGCCTCCCCGGCTGGTGAGGGAGGAGACGCCTGGGTCAGGCCTGGCTTCCTTAGGAGCCTTGATCCCCCCCACTCTCTCCCCATGGGGCTGAATCCTCTGCCTTCTCCTGGCATCCTCAGCAGGCCACCAGGCTCTGAGTGGCACAGCCTGTGGGTCCGGGGACCCTTTCCCTCTGGAGTTGGCCATCTGCTCTCAGACCACAGGGAAGCTTGCTTTTCTTCTCACCTGCTTTAGAGAGAGAGAGCTCTCCCTTCTCAAATTGCTCCCAAGACCCCTTTATTTGCTCACCTTTGGTCTGGCCTATAGCTTCATGGGGCACTCTCACTGCCTACCCCCCATCCCCTGGATTCTAGGTTCCTTGAGGACAGGGACTAGGTGGTTTTTCATTCAGCTCCACAAGCTTTTATAAAGTACCCACTGTGTGCCAGGCTTACTTTGTACTCAGGGATACAAAGTGAGAATGGTCCTGGCACCTCTAGGAGCCTACATTCTACCAATGGAGGGGAGGAACAGCACTTATATCTACACACACATGCATGTATGTGTCCCCTAGAAAAGTGAATAGAAAAGCTGTGCAAATGGAATTGCCAAGTAGCATATTTGGGGGAGGGGGGCACGAGGGGCTGGGGGTTTGATGAAGACTTTGAGTAGGAGGTCCCACTTTAGCAAACCTTGGGGTGCTAAGAGGCAGGTGAGGAGGAAGGACAGACACATACAGGACAAGCCAGCCAGTCTGTAACCCAACCAGCCCTGAACCCCCAGTGGCAGAGAGCCCAGCCCACCTTTCTGGAATCACAACAATTCACTGATCGACCTCAATACTGAACCTATCTACAAACTCTCCTGGCAGAAGGGCCATGCCAAACATCCACTGAGTCAGAACAGCCACGCATGTTCTCAGTTTCCAAAGACAAGATGCCCAGGTGCCCAGGGAAGTATGATGGACAAGAAGCTGGCAGCCTGGGCCAGGCCAGGCTCAGTTCATACTCACAGGTGCTGCTTTTCCCTGGAGAAGGCGAAAGAGAGTCTCTTCATCGTCTGGGATCTGTTGTCAGCCACTCGGGGTTGGATGGGCTCTGTTATTTTCTGGAAGACGGAGTTAATTTTTTTGAGGAGGCCCCGACTCTGGTTAATCTGGTACATCTGAAGATTGGAGGAGAAAGGAAACAGGATTCATTTGGCTGTGGGTGGGGTGACCCTGCTGATCTAGTCCAGCACAGGGTCCCAAAGACCCTGTTGTACATACTAAGATAGACAGACAGACAAACAGCAAGTTCCTGTAACAGACCATCCCAAAGAGCCTGTAAGGAAGACGGAGAGAAGGCAGCAATATTGTCAAATCCAGCAGACTTTCCCTAATGCATTCAATGAGAAATTTTTAGATGATGCAAGAAGGCATGGCTGGATTGATAGGGCTATGTAAACGACCCCTCAGACCTTCGGTCCTTGTCTCTACAGAGAAATAAACCAAGCTAAACAAACCGTGAGGAACAGGCTGTAAAATCCCTTCATAACTGTCCATTTTCAGGAGTGCAGCAAGCAGAAAATGGGATGAAAAGGAAGGGGATAAATTGGACTAAGACACCACAATGAGGCCTGGAGCCCAATGTTTAATTTAATTTTCATTGGCCATCCATTTCAGGGGGCTTTAAAGCCATCTATTCTAGTATCTGAGGCTTTTTTTTCCCACCCAGTTCGGGCTGGTCTTCCATATGCTACAAAATATCAGACCCAGACTCAGGACTGTGTTTCTTCTCTATAAAAGGAACAGAATACTTTGGTGGAGAAAAAAGACCAGTCACCATTGCCATGGTGGGCCACGCCACTGACCAGCAAGCCATCTTGTCAAGCAGCCTGGCCCCACGTCAATATCCTCATCGGAGGCTCATATGCTCCCAAGCTTCCTGAAGCCATGGCATGGCTTGGACAGACACTGAACCACTGACCTTCTTTGTGGGCATTTTGAGTTTCAAAAATTCAGCCTCTCGGCACAGAACGTTCCAGGGCGCATGGATTTTCACAAATCCAATTCCATGTATTTTAGTCTGGAAGGAGAGAAAACAGTTTCAATTGGAGCAGTGGGAGAGCACATTGGGCCTGGCATCCCAGCTCAATTTTAAGCCACAGAAAATCATCCAGGTAAACTCTGGCCTCTCTATGGGCTCCCAGTGAAGCTGGGAGGCATCTAACTGCTCGATGAGTCCTCACAAATCCCATCTTCCTAGTCTACTGTGATTGCCTTAGCAGGGGTATGGAGGCTGGAAAACACTGGGTATGTGTGAGTAACAAAGATACTCTAAAAGAAACCTCAAATGTATTGGTGGAGGGAGATAGGAGGGTAATGTGACTGAAGGAAGAGAGGACCAAGAAAGAGAGGACCAAGATGTCCTCTGGATGAGCTGAAGTCACAGGGCCAAAGGAACTATATCTTTAGGTAAAGATCCAGAGGACATGATTGCTGAGTCAAAGACAAGGAAAGATTGTGGAGAATGAGGGTGCTGAAGGACTGGAAAAAGGCAAATGTATCACTCTTCAAAGTAAGGACAACTTCAGGTCAGTAAGTGTGATTTCAATTCAGGCACTTCTTATTAAAGGGATGGGTAGTTAACCTCTAGAAAGAGAAGCAGTGATCACCCAGAGTCTGACTGATTTCATCCAAGATAGGTCATGCAGGTCAGGCTAAGCTGATTTTCTTTTTTGACTAGGTTATTAATAGCCTGGTAAATCGGGGGAAAAAAAAATATACTCAGGGCTGCTTACCTTAATTTGAGAAAAGCATTTGACAGAGTCTTTCAGAATCTATGCTAAGAATGAGAGATGTAGACCTAATGAGAGGACATTTGGGTGGACCAAGAAATGACTGGGCAGCAAAATGCCTAGAAGAAAACAATTATTAATAGTCAGTTTGGATTGGGGTCTCTGTGGGAGTGCCACAGGAGTCTGTGTTTGGTACTGTGTGATTTAACATGCTTATCAGAGTCTTGGACTGGAGGACAACTTTAGCAGAGAATACCAAGAAATAAAATTATCCCAAGATATTGGTCCACAAAAACATATCTTTCAAGCACCAAGATTCTGGGGCATCTCAGCTGTACAGCAGAATCAGGATGACCTGATTCCAAACCAGCTTTAGATCCTAGGTGTGTGACACTGGGCAAGCCTCAGTCATGGACAGAGTTTCAGCTGGGAAGACGGTGAGATCGAAAGTTCATAGGCTATCGGCAGTCAGGTGACCTGGGAAAAGCGCACTG
This sequence comes from Pseudochirops cupreus, assembly GCA_028627135.1. NCBI lineage: Eukaryota > Metazoa > Chordata > Mammalia > Diprotodontia > Pseudocheiridae > Pseudochirops > Pseudochirops cupreus. The sequence continues at coordinate 4,773,218 of CM053583.1, read as the reverse complement.
GACTTGTATCAAATTGACCTGGCCTGTTAGCAGCATAACCCAGGCCAGTCTCTTCACTTCTTCTACCCTCAGTTTCCTCATCTGTAAAAAGATGACCCCTAAGGTCCTCAGAAGACAAGAAGTCCAAATTCTCATTTTGCAGACGACCCACTTGGCGTCACACAGAGGGCTAGAATTAGTATCTAGGCCTTCTGGCCCTAACTCTAGAGCTCTGTATACACCCCCACACATTCTTTCCCAACTGAATGTAAGCTCGTTGAGAGGAGAGACTGTTTCATTCATTCTACAAACATCAGTTAATTTTCTTCTATGCATCAGGCACTGGTGTGCTGGGGACAAAGACAAAAAGTGGAGCAAACATTGCCCTCAGGGAGCGTACGGCTGCTGGGTGAGAAGAAGAGCAACAGAGATCAGTCGTTTTTGAATGTGTGAAGCAGACACAACTTCGCTTTGTCAGCACACGAGGGATGCTGGCCGTGGCGGGCACAGGCTGCACGTCTGTCTTTCTTCCCGCACACAGTAGGTCCTCACTTGCTGAAGGAACCCTTCAGGCTGGTGCCTATTGTGTCGGTGTTTTTTTTTATTCTAAGAAGCTTAGTCTTCATGGACACTGACAGTCAATGAATTAACTCAACATTGATTAATGCCTCCTGGTTGCCAGATATTGTATTGGGTTCTGAGGGAGACACAAAGTAGGGCTTTGTGGGAAGAGCCAAAGCTCAGCTCAGGGAGAAGCCTCCAAAGGAAATGTGTCACCGTGGCAATCACACAAGGAGATTAGGAAGGGGGAAAGCAAGGACCATTTGAGGTTTGAGGGGGAAAGATGGGAGCATGATAAGTGCCAGGAAGGGTTTCCTGGAGAAGGAGGTATGCAAACAGGGTCTTGGGGATGTCTAACAGGCAAAAGTAGAAGGAATCTCAGAGGCCACTGAATCTGACAGTGTCATTTTACAGATGGAGGAACTGAGGCCCAGGGAAGTTACAGAGTCCTAGAGCTAGGGCTGGGAGGGGTCTCAGAGGCCATCTAGGGCAATGTCCTCATTTTACAGGTGAGGCCTACAGAGTCCAAGTGATTTATTCAAGGTCACACAGGTGGGATTTTAACCCAGGGCATCTAACTCCACACCCAACCCTGCCTCTCAAGTAAGGCACACAAGACAGAGACCCTCCCAGCCCCCCCGCCCCACCTCCACTGACCACAGCTCCTTGGTCATGCACACTCACAAATTCACTGCTGGGGTACAGTGGGGACCCACCCTTGCAGGGAGCCAGTGTCCATCCCAGTCATGCTCAGTAAATGATTTCTGAGATGCCCTAAACCTCATGGGGATGGGGCTGGGGAAGGGGGGGGATGATTGTCATCCCAAGGGTTTTCTTCCCACGTACAGTACACTGCCACACAAGAGACTCCAATTATGTGCCTCAAAATCCACAGAGACTGCTCCTGACAGCGGCCCCCGACCTGCTGTTTGTTTCTGGCTCCTTGGTTTATGTGAATAACACAGCCCATCCTTGGAAACATCTGGCCAGAGCAGGCTTCGGGTCATGGGACCCAGGGTGCACACAGCTCACGCAGGATGGGTTAACAGTAGTGCCCAGTTTATTGGCCAAGGAGGCTGGGAAGCTTGCAGGAAAACTCAGGGAACCGGGGCTTCATTTTTTCCCAAGCTAAATGCCAAAGACGACGTGGGGCTCGGCAGGTTTCCGGCTGCTTTCCTCTAGGGGCTCCCAGACACAAGAGTCAGTTAGTGTGGCTGTTCAGTCCCAATCACCAGTGAGAAGATACAAGTGAGAAAGTTGCCTGAGGGGGCTCAGTCAAAGCCAGGCCTCAAGACCACCCTGTACTAATTATGTCTCCCAACCCCAAGCAAAGCATAGATGCACACCAGCTCATTCAAAGGGAGTAAGACACAGATTCTGATAAGAACATGAGAAATCTTCTGAACAGAGACCAATATAAAGGAATTATAAACCCTTGCTGACCTGGGCAATGGATTTGGCGCTGGAGGAATCCGGGTTCAAATCCTGCCTCAATATTGTGCTTAGCACCTGGCATGTAGCAGGTGCCTGATAACTGCTGATTAACTGACATTTCCCTCTCTCTCCAGGAAGCCCCCTTATTGCCAGTGCCTTCCCTCATTTCTCCTGTCCAGAGCTCACTGTGTCTGTATCTGTTGGCTAGTCATGTGCCCGAGGCTCAGGGAACTTCCTCTCATGATTGGGAAGCCCATTCAGAGCCATAAAGTAGATAAGAAAGAGGGGTACAAAGCTGAGGAGCCTCGGGGGGCCTCCCCACCCAGCACATCCACTAGACTGTAAGCTCCTGGAATAGGGGCCAAGACTGTCTTTTACCTCTTTTTGTACTCCCAGCACTCAAGGTCCAGCACATAGTAGGCATTTACTAAATGAAGATGCACACAGCAGGCATTTAATAAATGAAGGTGCACACAGCAGGCATTTATTAAATGAAGGTGCACACAGCAGGCATTTAATAAATGAAGGTGCTTCAAAGACTCTTCTTGGAGGTTCCCTGAGGTAGGAGTCACAGTGGCCTGAAGGTATATTCATCCAATGTCTCCTCAAGGACTGGAGAAGAAATATCACTGTGCTCACCTGAAGAAAGGAAGTGAACCACTCCCCAGCCACCTGATCAGTGCGATGTTAGCATCATAGATTTTGACAGAGAAGGGACTGGTGAGGAAACAGGCACGGAGAAGTAAGGTGACCTGGCTAGAGTCACACACATCAAGGCCTGCCTTAAACCTAGCTCACCTCACTCTGACCAAGGCTCTTTCTACCTCCCCTCCAAAGAGCCCTGGGCTTGGAATCAGAAGACCTGGCCAGGGCTTCCAGACTCTGCTTTCTCACCTGTCAAATGTGGACAATGAACTGAGCATGACTTGCCTTCCCAGGTGCTTTGAGGAAAGTCCACTGCCTTTGGTAAATGCTAGAGAAGCATGTATTACTGTCTTGTAACAGCACCATCAACCCAATATCATTCTTCTGCTGGATCCCCATTGCCCCCCCCCTCCCATCAGACTGATTCCACCCACTGCCACAGGACAGGAGATTCTGTAAGTGCCAAGACTTGCAACACCAAGAGCAGAAAATAAACACCAACCACCAAGCCTCAGTTAACCAGGAAGCCCAGGCTGCCAGAGCCCTCCTCCCAGCATTCTGGTTAACAAAGGCTTGCCTGTAGGCTGAAGCACAGGTGCTTACCAGGGAGGAGGAAAAGTCCCCAGGGGAAAGAAGATCTGAGGCCCAGCCTCAGCTACCCCCCAGGACAGGGAGCTGATCCATCCAGCAGCAAAGGGGAGAATATGGAAAGACTCATTAACCCCACCAGGTCAGGAAAAAAGGGAAAAGAAAGCTGAGCTGCCTGGTAGGAATACTGGAAAGGGGATTCCTGCTCAGGAGAGGGAAGGCCAGAAGGCCTAAGGGCAGGTCCCTAGCAACTCAGGCTTCTGGTCATGCAGGGCAGGAACCCATGACCAGTGGGCCATACATACAGTAGGTGCTTCATAAATGCTTTCTGAATTGTGCCAAGCCTGGGGGGAGGGAGAGGAAAGGCTATCCCCCAAGGGCTGATACCTGTGTGGCATTCTCATCTGATCCTCACAATAAGGTAGATATGAAGGGTGCTATGGTTGATGTTCAGACTTTTCAGTCAAATCTGCCTCTTCGTGACCCCATTGGGGGTTTTCTTGGCAAAGATCCTGCAGTGGGTGGTCTGCCATTTCTTTCCCTAGCTCATTTTGCAGATGAGGAAATGGAAGCCAACAGGTGAAGTGACTTGCCCAGGGCCACCCAGCTAGGAAGCATCTGAAGCCAAATTTGAACTCAGATCTCCTTGCCTCCAGGCCCAGTGCTCTATCTCCTATGCCACCTAGATGCCCACTATCACCCCACTTTAAAGATGAGGAAAATGAGGCTCCTCAGATTCTTCCTCTCAGGAAAGAGAGAATGTCCAAGGTGGGATTAACATAGCATTTATAAAGCATGAAGCCTTACAATTCTATGGCAGAATTGGAACCCAGACCTTCCTAAGTTCCCCAAGGGAACTCCCTAACTCCTGCTACTGCAATGAAGACACAAAGAGCCTAGAATTGTTAACCTTTATATAGCACCTACTCTGCGCCAGGCACTTTAGAACTCCTCCGCATTTGGTCCTCATAACAGCCCTGGAGGTGGGCGCAATCATGAGCTCCATTTGACAGATGCAGAAATTGAGGCGGAGGTTAAATGACTTCTCCATGGTCATGTGACCAGCGTCTTCCTGACTCAAGGCTCAGAGCTCAATCCACTGCAAACCAAATGGCAAGCAATCCTAGGACCCAGGCAAGTCCTCAGAAGTTAGCTGTCTCTGTGGCACTCGAACCCAGGCCTTGGGGAATCCATGCTCTCCCCTGCATCCACCAGCCGATTGGTGCTACGTCTCCTGATCCTGGCCAGGCTGGCTTCACCCTCTTGGAGAGTAAAGAAGAACTCCCAATTTTAAGCTGGCGCTCTCTGGGAGCCATGAGCACTCCTGGTAGTGGGCAGCCTGCAGCTCTGAAGCACTTTTTCTCTTTACTGAATTCCACAAGGGCCATAAACATTCCATAACCAATGACCCAGTGCCCATGGGGTACCAGGCACTGTGTCAGTCACTCTAGTGGGTGCGATGCCCAGCATGCTCTGGGCTCTATTCCATGTCCTGCCTCACAGGCTCCATGGTAAATTAGGCTTCTGGGGGCTAAGATACCCACTCTCAGAAAACAGGAACCACCCTGGGCTCAAGTTCTCTTTCTAGTGAGTGTGAGTCTTCTACTGAAGAGGTGGATTTAGGTGCCATTTCTGCAGGTGTGCACTGTGGTCCCAGGAAGTAGGAAGGCCACGAGTAGAGGAGCGGCTTCAGAGACCAAGGCTGGTGGGGCACCCAGGGGTGACAGAGCAGCAGGGAGAGGCAGGGGCGGGAGCACTGGTGAGCTTGTGCTGTCACGGTACCGCCTGAATAGGGATGTCCACAGTCATCGCAATCATTAAGAGCTCAGACCAGGGGGAACAATCAATGAGGTCATGACCAGGGCCAGAGGCTGGCTTTCTGGAGTAAAGTCAGAGAGCTCTCCCTGCCAGCTGTGTGAGCCAGGACAAGTACCCAGTCTGTGGGCCTCCATTTCTCGTGTTTCAAATGGGGTTAAGGACACTTTCCCTACCTCACAAGGTGTTGAGAGAATTTCTAATCCCAGAAGAGCTCTAGAAATGTTGGGTCTTTTCTTTTTCTGGGTCACAGAGCCCACCTGCCTCTGTCCAAACTCAGCATGCCTGGGCAGCTGGGTATCCCTTCAGGACTGAGGCTGGAGGGGGTCCCTCTACTCAAGGATGGCCCCAGGCCAACCTAGAAAACTGTGAGGGCGGTCCTTGGCACACTTACACCCTCCTGGTTCAGCCTCCAGGAAGCAGGAAATTGGAGATGTGAGGTGGGGAAGGGGGTGAGTGGGGGCAGTGAGGCAAATTCAGCTTAGCACCAAGAACTCTGAACAAAGCCAACCAGTGGCCACCAAACTTCTGCTTAAAGTTCATCAGTCACAGCCCAGTCCACTTGGGACAGTGGCTCTTGTGGTTAGGTCTAAATGGGACTCCTGCCACCTGCCACCCACTCTCCTGGTTCTGTCTTCTGGGATCAGATCTAATCCCCAATCCAAACAATCCTGCAGATCCTTGAACATAGCCATCACACACACACACACACAAACGCACACACGTAGACACACAGATTTACGCATACATATACAAACATTCACACACACACACATACACACAGACACACACACACACACACACACACACACACATACACACACCCCTTCAACTTCCTCCCTGATCCTTGTGTGGTAAGCCCTTCTCATGCCTGGGTTGTCAGCAACCTCTGAATACTGGCTAGTGTATTAACATCCCTTCTAAACAGCAGAAGGCACTCGACACTCCGGGAGTGACTGGGCCAAGGGAGAGGCCAGCATGGCAGTCACCTCCTTAGTCCTGAACACTCTACCTCTTTGCAAGGTCTCAGCCCACAATGAGTCACACTGCTGCTTCAAATCGAGCTTAGGGTCCACTAAGACACTCAGATCTCTTCCCATTGCTTCTTTAAATAATGAGACAACATTTGTAAAACATTTAGCACAGTGCCTGGCATATGGTAGCCACTTAGGAAGTGTTTGTCCCCTCCCTGTCCCCTCTTTTACCCACTTTTTGGGTTCCCATCTTTTTCCTGTGATTGATTTTGGAGCTGCCAAAGAATTTCCACTCAGCTGTTAAATGGGGTCACCCCACCCCCCACCCCGAGCATCTACATTGATCTAAGGGATTCAAAGGTGTCCTTCACATCCAAAGGAATGACTCTTTCCTGATGGAAACATAGGCATGAGAGCATCAGGGAGCCCTGCCTAGGCTGCCAAAGAGACAAGGAAACTGAGGCAAGTATTGATGATCCTGTATCACCTGGCCTGTAAGTATCCAAGGCTGGACCTGCTTGGATCTTCTCTGACTCCCAATCCTTTCTTCCCCTTCTCCATGATTCCCCCTCGCTGCCTGGCCATAGGCAGTGGGGATATACCAGCCTTCTCACTGCCAGGCATTTTCCACCCAATCTGCTGACCTATGTGCAGGGAGACCTTTCCCTATTCTTAGCTTCTTCTGCTTCTGCTAAATCAGCAGGCACAATCCCCGGCGTCCCTCCACCAGCTCTTGGACCAGCCACTGGACCAGAAAAGTCACCCAGAGGCCTATAAAGGAGCCTGCCTGCCTTCTCCACCAGGGCCAGCCACCTTTCTCCAAAGTGGGAGTATTCACAGAGTCAGGACAGACTCTAGGACAAGTTTGGAATAAGATCCTGGAAACAAGCATCCAGAATTAAAGGTAGGAATGCTTTCATTCACATAGCTCACACTCACATAGCTCACCCTCACGTGGCCTTACCAGCTTTTAATGGTCATGCCTTTAATAGGGTCTCTCCAAGTTCAACACTGGGACAGGGTGTGCTTCCTCTCCCCTTTAAAGGCCAGCCTCCAAGGGCATAGAGTCCAGCTATTTTGGGTCTGGAGTATTCGGCACTTTCTAAAAATAAATTTGTCCCATAATATAAACATCCAGCATCCTATATGGCACAGCTTCAAAAAATGTCTGTTCTAGACAGGAAGGAGGTATTTAGGTGGTGGAGTGCATCCATATTCCCACTAATGGAACCCCACTGCTGGGGGCCTGAGCCCTTAGCCCTCAGGTGCACTGAGGCTTCCAAGCACTTCAGTAACCAAAGGCCTTTGGATGGCATTCACGATGGACTACCCAGACACAGAACACCAGTATCTTGTGTCCTCATCTATAAAATGAGCACATTGTGCTACGTGGACCCTGTATTTCCTCCTAGCTCTACCTCTAGGAGCTTGGGACCTCATCCTCTGGAAGGCATGGGCTGGCCTGTCTAGCTTTTCATGCTGTCAGCTCCAAGGGCAGGGAGAAGAAAGACTTCTTCTTCATTTCCGTCCCCCTGTTAATGTCCAGCATCAGGCTTTGCATACAGCAGGCAGGCACTTCATAATAAAAAAAGTCTGATGAATTTGGTTGACTCATCCATCAGTGAGGGTGGCCAAGGCCACAGGTGCAGGTCCTATTCCAGGGGCACCAACACCTGTTGTCATTGATCTGATCACTCCTTTAATCTTGTCCACCAGACTTGTCCCAAGAGCCACAAGGGAGCCAGGCCATTGTGGCCAGGTACGAAGGTCACGTTGCATGGAGGCTTGGAACCACCACTGTAACACTGGTGTCTCCCAGCAACATTCTAGGCCACTGAAATTGCTGGCATTCAGAACTCAGGCACTTATATAAAAAAGGTCATCTCAACAGCTGTCCCTTGCAGTAGCCTGCTCGTGTATGTGATGCCACAGGCAGCCTCCTACCTCCCCACATGGGGAGGGCCAACCCAGCACCACTCTTGGGAAAACAATTCTAATCACAGTGTTTCTGACTGTGTATTGTAGTTCAAGATGGCTAAAAGAGACCAGGGGAAGAGTCTGCCTTCAGCCTGTCCCAGGGCGGTACTACAGAAACAAAGGAGCCTTGTGGAGCCTCAAAATGGCGCTAGGAGCCTGCTGCCCTGTGGTCTTTGTGAGGACCCTACCAGTGCTGTCAGATATTAGCCACATAGGCCTGGCAAATGACAAGTGTATAGAAGTAGAAGGCTTTGTGGTGGTTTTCATTACTGACCCTAAGAAAGGCTAGAGGTGGCGTGCACCATGAGATTCTTTCTCCAGCAACATTCACCATAGGCACCAGACAATCTTAGAGCAAAGGGCAAGCCATCCTGCCTGATCTGGGGCCCAAGAGGGACCTGAATCATACTGTACCTTTCCCATCCCTGCAAGACACCAAATGTGCATAGAAGAAACTCTGCACCCAGAGCTATGGGATCCTTGAAGAAGGGCTGGAGGGTCTCTATGAAGCTCCCTAGGGCAATTCCCATGATGCTCAGTAAGGTGTAAGGGGGCAAGGAGGGAAGCAATACATCCCCCCCTAGTGTCTAAGCTCAGCAGAAGAGAAGAGGGTCAATCTGCAGGCCAGGGGCAAAGCTCTCCTAGGCCCTGGCGTCCAGGGCAACACAAACTCAGCCGGGTGGGTTCTGACAGTTGGGTGGTTTTTTGTTTATTTTACTTTCATTTCTGTTTTTTCCTCTTTTACTGACTCTTTCTTTCTCTGACCATCTCTTGAAAAGAATTGAGTGTAAGCCTTGAATGTCTAGCCTAAATGTCCTTTTCTCCAAAGGACCCAACAGATGAGTCTTGGTGAGGCCAGGTCAGTTCCCCTCTGCCCTTTGACGTGGGTCTGTGTAGCCGTCCCTGGTAATCAGCCTGGCTCCTCATATATTCCCCATCATCCAGGGAGTCTTTTAATAGATTCTGGTCTGGGTTGGCTTGGTTGTGCAGACAGCAGCTATGTGCTGCCCTCTACAACAGACCCACCTCTGGGGGTGAAGTTCCATTGGGGCATAGGATAACTGGCCTTGAACCTTGATGAAGGCCCTTCCCAACCATGCTGCATCATGCACACCAGATTAGGTGAGGATGGAAAAATTGAGACCAGTGTCAAGAGCATTAAAGTATCTGACAATTTTTAATAGTCATAGTGATGTTTCAGTACATACCCAGGAGAGATGTCCAAGTGGCCACAAGGCAGGCTTAAGGGGCAATCCCCAAATAAATGGATTTACTTTTTTGGAATGGACAAAATGCTTTGCCTTGAACTTAGCTCCCTCAGGGCTGTGCCCATTTTAGGATCTTATTTAGAACTACTGGGGGGGGGGGGGAGAAGCTGATTGCTGAGGTGTGTAAATACACCTCGAGTCACATCCTGTCACAGTGGATGACACCAGGGATCTATACCAACAACTACAGTACTCAGCATGAAATCGCTGCTACCCAAATTGAGTTTCCCCCAAACCTTCTCCACCCTTGTTCTCTGACAGCTTGAAGAAACCTTGCAGAGCAGCAGGATTTTGGAAAAGAAAAGCCTTGCAGTCCATTGGAAGGAATGGGGTTCCTGAGGAGCCAGCAACAATTGGCCCTTTGTCTTTTGGCAGGTGGCCTGGTGCCAAGCTAATCAAGCTATGAGATCTCCATATCCAGCCCTCCAGTCTCTCCTGAGTTTCAGTCAAGCAGCTCCCACTGTCTGTTGGCCATCTCTTCCTGGAAGGCCCATGGGCATCTATTCAACCTGCCTTACCATCATTCATCCCAAACCCAAGTTTGTTCCTAACTCAGGTTTTCTACCAACATTACCACGTTCTACCACTCAACCAGGGTCACCATCTCTGCGTCAACCTTTAATTCCTCCCCAGGACCCAGTCCTGCCAAGGCATAATACCTCTCCTGTCCAATCCCTTTCTCTCGACTCACACCATCAATGTAACTCAGACTCTCATCACCTTTTGCCTGGCCTCCTAATTGCTCTCCTTGCCTCTAGCCTCTCCCTATTTCCAAACATCCTCAACAGTCGTCAAATTGATATCCTTCATACACAGGTCTAAGCCACTCCTGTTCTCAAGAATGTTTTGTTTTCTCACTGCCTCCAAAATCAAATACTAATTGCTTTGGCCTATCTTTTGAGGTGAATAACATGTCCCCTCCTCCCCCTCCATTCTGTGGTACAGATAAATTGGCCTAGTTGCCATTCCCAGTATAAAGAATTCCATATCTGGCCCCTTGGGCTTTGCCCAAGCTGTCCACCATGTCTGGGATGCTTTCCCCTTATGGAATTCCTAGCTCAAATGTCACCTCCCACCTTGAAGCTCTCTTCATCCCCTTGGTTCTCTTCCAGCCTTTATCTTTCCAATTTCCTTGAGATCTTCCCTGGAAATAGATGCATGCTTCTTTTGTCTATGTCCTCTGATGTACATCTAGGAATATGTTGAGTATCCTCCTCCCCCCAGCAGAAGGTGAGCTTCCTGAGGACAGGGATTGTCTCACTTTTTTTCTTTGTATCACCAGTGACTAGAACAGTGGCTGGAAGGTAGTAGGTGCTTTCAATCTCAAAAGGAGATTCAGCGCTGAGAATTAATGAGCATGACTGTTAACCTCCATTAAGACAAAACCAAACAAAAGGGGGGAGCTGTGAAGAGAACAACTTAGGCTTGAAAAGCTTCTTTCATGGAGCGCTATCCCAGAATTAAGGGGCCTCCTTGGGGGCGAAGGCAGGGAGCAAGCTCATCTCCTGGTGGTCTCAGCAAGGGCTTGGTGACTCCACTTCTGGGTGGAGGCTTGTGATGCCCTGAAGGGCTTCTAGCTCAGGCCCAGTTGGAAAAGGGAGGACTCTGAGCTCCCTCCCATTCCTACACAGTTCCACAATTGATATATAAGGCACAGCCAATCTCTGCTTCCCAATCTGTCTCAAAAAATAAGGAACGTGTCCTTTGGGAATTTGAAGCCTCCCTTAAAATCTGGGCCTCTTCCATTGGTGGACTGTCTGCTGAAGATTCCCAGCCATGTTTCCTCCAGTGCTTTGTGCTGGATTTCCAGATAACTGGGTCCTTCAAGAGGCAGCTGCTCATCTAGACAGGAGTTCCTTATTTGCTGAGCATTAAGATCCAGTTTCCCAGCAGGTAAACATTGATTGAGTAAGCCTCCATCTAATGCCTGGGAGTCAATAAAAGCCCTTGGGGGGGTGGGGGGGGGGGAAAGGGTGCCACAGAAGAGAGATCTGTGGTCTGGGTAATTAACACTAAGGGGCCAACCTGGGCTCCTCCCTGTACCAGAATGTGATGCCTCACTTAGGGAAGGGTCCTTTTCTTCACCTTGGCCACATCCAATGGTCATTGTCTGGCCAAGGTCCCCCCATCCTCCTAGGCTGGGTTTGTCCCCCTGAGATCTCTCCTCTCCCTCCTCCCTCTTCCCACCCCCTCCTCATTCTCAATCAGTTGCAAGGTATTGTTAATTTCTCCCCTCCCCTAGTCTAATTGCCCTTCTTCCCATAGGTAGCCTCACCCCCTCTCACTTGGACTACAGCAATTGCCTCCCTGCTCCCAGGCTGGTCTCTTTCCAATCCTGCCTTCCTACAGCTACCAAAGCCAACTCTCAACCATGTCACTCCCCTACATAATTAATAAAATGCCTGTTGACTTAAATTGGATTCATTCTTTCTTTCTGGCTAAATATGAAGTGGATCTGAACCCAAAGCCAATCTCCCAGGAGCCCTCAGTCCTCAGTCTCCCTGCTGCTTTTTCTGTACAGCATTTTTCTTTAGCTGCTCATTCTCACAAGCTCACAGCATCCCAGAACTCAGCTGGAGACATGGTCTGAATTTTTCAGAAATCCCATGACCAGGTGAAAGTGACTGCCTCACTCAGCAAGCTAGTGTAGATGGCAGAGCACTCAGCCCCCTGCCCCTCTCCCTCCCTTCCTGCAGCAGCTATCCTCTGCTCCTTTAATTAAGCAGGGCTTTGGCAAAAGAGGGAGGGGGGAGAGAAGCATTAGGAACTTGTGTCATAGAAGGGTGGTTGTAGGTTTAGGAAGAAGGAAGCAGTTGGTTGGCTATGCTTGGTTTGAAAGTAGACATGGAAGGAGGGAGAAGGCTGAACATGTGTTCAGTTCTCAGAGTAGAGTGTGTGCCTTGGTCCTTGTCTTGGGAAGATCTGGGTATCTGGGGATGGAGCAAGATGTTAATAGTGAAAAAATAAATCTTCCCAGTCCTCCTCATCTAAAAATAAAACTTGACTCTACGAACTGGGCTTCCCAGCAGCCCCATAATGGCCTCCCCCTCCCCCTTGGGCCTTTGATGCCCACTAGGCACACTGATTTAGGGAAAAGATAATTACATCCTCATCTTTCTCCAGCTCGAGTCCAGCCTCCAGGAGGTTGCTCTCATACTCTTCCCGGCGGAATCGCTTGTCATCCTCATGATGGTCCATCTCGCCTGTTTCCAGGGGCCCTTCCTTGCCAGGCAGAGGCTCCTGCTTGAGACTCTGGGTCCCCAGGGAGGGATCAACATGGAGGACTCGGGCCAGGATGTTGTGGCCTGAGGTCCTCTTGTAATTGTAGACAAGGATGTAGTCCACTTTCCTTTGACCGTCTCGAAAATAGAGGCCATACTTGCAGTTGGCATCGGGGTCCACGGTCAGTGAGTTCAGCAGCTATGGAGAAAGGAAAGAGAAAGGTCATTGGTCATGGTACTCTACAGTCATTTAAAAGGAAACAGATTGCAACAAGAAATGATTTGTGTCTCTGGAGAAGAGATCCCAGAAGGCAAACTCTGGGAGAGCAGAACTTTCTTATTTTTAGTCCTATCTCCCAGAGAGAACAATAAAGGAATCACATTGTAGAAGCTTATGCAGACATAGTTAAATGTAGAAGCTTATATAGACAAAGTTACATTGTAGAAGCTCATATAGATATAGTTACATTGCAGAAGCTTATATAGACATTGTTGCATAAGTAGATAAGAGTCCTGGCCAGGAGTCAGGAAGACCTGAGTTCAAATTTGACCTCAGATACTAACTGTGTAACCCTGGGGAAATCCTTTAACCCTGTTTGCCTCAGTTTCTTCATCTGCAAAATCAGCAGAGAAGGAAATGGCAAACTACTGCAGTTATCTCTTCCAAGAAAACCCCAAGGGGCAGCTAGGTGGCGCAGTGAATAGAGTACTGGCCCTGGAGTCAGGAGGACCTGAGCTCAAATCCGACCTCAGACACTTAACACAAAAACCTTGGGCAAGTCACTTAACCCCAATTGCCCTCCAAAAAAAAAAAGGCAAGAAAACCCCAGATGGGCTCATGAAGAGCTTGAACATGACTGAGAACAAAAATCAAGCAGGTATCCGCAAAATCAGACACCAATCTGGTGGGCCCCAGGGACCAGGGGGCCAAGCTTCGAGGGAAGGACGTGACTAGGCCAGGCTAGAGCCACAGCAGACCAAAGCTTCCATACCAGTCAGTAGTGGGATCAAGACCATGAGCAGCTGCCTCACTTCTGGTCTGGATGAGATAGGGAGATCAAATCTCTTTTGCATTTCCATCTCAGGGTCAACTGTCCTGTCCAGCAGAATATAAGAGCTAGGAGGGCAGGGACTGCTCCTTTTCTGTCCCACTAGCACAGGGACAGACCCACAGCAAGTGCCAGGTGAGTACCTGCTGAATTAACCAGAGTGGCTACTCCATGAATTTTCAGCTGAAAAGTGAAAGGAAAGATTGCTCATTGGCCACCCCCAATGCTAAAGGGGTCCAGGACCTGGATAAAGGAAAGTCCCTGAGGGCAGTAACTGATTTTATGGCCATCTTGGATCCCCAGAACCTAGTAGGCTCTTCTGACTGATGGGCCTGGAACATAGTAAGGGCTTACTAAATGCAGCAGTCTATGTGACACAGTAGAGAGACCATGAGATAGGCTGGCAATGAGGTGAATTGACCTCAAGTCTTAGCCAGACTCTTCATTCTTTTGGCCCAAGGCCGCTGACCAACCCCCCAGAGTGGAGAAGAGGTGCTAGTCAGGGGCTCTCAGATTTCTAATAGGAAGGTTCTGATCCCACCAGAAAGACAATAGGCTGGAGCTGGCAGGAAGGAGGCATTCACCAGACCTAGCAACTTGGCTTCCAGCTCTGTTGCTCACTAGGTGGACAGACTCTGAGGAACAGCAGGCTTGGAAGTGCGGGGCCCCTCCCCCTCCATGCTTTGGATTCCTGACAAAGCCAAGGAGGTGAATAAGAATTCTGAGCCTGGTTCTTGGGGGTTGGGGGTGGCTGTGTACATAAGAGCATCAGGATATAACATTGGGTGTAAAAGCAGGTTGGAAACCAGGGGATGTACATGGCCAACCAAGATGGAGAGTGCCTTTGAACCTGCCTTTCTGGTTCTCCAAAGGGATTCTGAGGAGAAAGATCAGATGAGCATTTCCATAAGGTTTTCAAGTTTGCAAAGCCCTTTCTGTAAACTGTCTCATTTGAGCCTCACAACAACCATGGGAAGGAGGAGTTGTGATTATTCCCATTTTATAGGTGAGCAAAGTAAGGCAGATAGTAGTGAAAGATTTGCCCAGGGTCACACAACTAGGAAATGACTGAGGTTGGATCTGCCCTCTTCCCTATCTTCCTGATTCCCAGCCCCACATTCAGGTGCCCAGATATGCTGAGTCACAACTTGGGATTTTTTGGGGGGGTGGTGGTGTATAAGGTACTATACTGGGAATTATTCTAATTGCTAGCTTTAGAGGGCTCACTGTTGCCTCATTCAATTTTCCTCTGAGTGGGTTAATTAATCTTAATATAGAGCAGCCCGCTCTCTCTGAAGACATCTGGGCTGTCATCCTGACCCTGGGATTAATAGCGTTCTGTGCAGGCATTTCTCACTCCGGTAGATGCTGCACCATCTGAGAAGGAATCCACCCAGAGCGAGGATGAAGGCGGCCAGCTGGCTGCCACACACACACACACACACACACACACACACACACACACACACACACACACACACACACACACACACACACACACACACCATGGACCCAGGCCAGAGGGCTGGGCTCCACTCCACTCCCCTGTAGACACGCTGTGCCCCAGGACAGCTTTCCAAGGCTCTGCCCAGATTTAAAATGTCACTGGGCATTTTAGGAGATGGGACCAGGTGCCTGCTCCTGCCATGGATGTCCCAGGGCATGGGTCCCAATGATCCCTCCCTGAATGACCTTGGTGAGGCCCTTCTAGCTCCTACCCTCAAGCTGGAAGCTTTAGGGCTCATCTGGTTCAACATCTGCTTTTTTACAAGGGAGGAAATTGTGTCACAGAGATGGAAGGGGACTCATCCAAGGGCACCTCATAGGTGACAAAGTGAGAATTCAAACAGCCCGACTTACTTGAAATTCAGGGATCTTTTCGCCTCCCTCCTGAGTTAGAGGAGATCATTTCAAAAGGCCTCCCTGGTTCTAAGGCCAAGGCCCAGATCAATATTAAAACTGATTTCATGCAAAATTCTGGAAATTTTACAGAGTCTAAAATTGGATGGGACTTTGGATATTATGTAGCCTAATCCCCTGAGTTTAGTCACGAGGCACAGGCTTTGGGGCCATAGGTCTTGGACTCAAATTCTGACCTGGCTTCTATTTACCTTGGTGACCTTCAGTGAGGACTTTAAGCTTCTGAGCCTCAGTTTCCTCATCTGCAAAATGAGGGAATGGGACCCAGATGGGGAAAGGGACTTGACCAAGGTCACACAAGTGCTAAGTAGCTGATTATAAAGAAAACTTATGATGAATTTCCTCCTTAGAGGCAGCTACTACATGGAAAAGATGACCTTGAAGAGAGGAAACAGGATTTAAGTGCCTACTATGTGTTAAGAACTTTACAATTATAATCTCATTTGCTCCTCACAACCACCCTGGGAGGCAGGTACACATTTTGCAGTTGAGGAAACTGAGGCAGATGTGTCCGAGACTGGATTTGAACTCACACCTTGAAGCCTTCAGGCTCAGCACTCCATCCGCTGTGCCACATAGCTGCCTCTGATTATTGCACGTTCTAACAAGGACCAGCACAGCTCAGGCTCCCTCCCCTCAGTGAGGGGGATCCCCCAAGTCATTAATATTCTCTCCCTTTACACTCCATGTTACTTTCTATTTGTCTGCTACCAATTGTTCCCCTCAGTGGAATGTAAGCTCCCTGAGGGCAGGATCTGTTTCTTTTTTTCAGTCTGTTTCCTGATGCCTAGTGCATTAGTTGGGATTTATTAAGTGTATTGAATTGCATCGAATTCAATGTGGGAGGAGGGGAAACACGTCAGAAGTTTGCAATTTTAAAAAGAAAGGGGGGGGGACCCAAGCAGGTGGAGGGGAGCACAGGTTAGCCCTGGGACTCCGGGGGGAAGTCTCTGATTCAGTCCTGCTTGTAGGTGACTCCCTTCCTCCCCAAGAAGGACAACTCCTTCCAGACTGGTGCCATCTCTGCTAATGGCCCATGTGCTGCTCAGAGCCCAGGCTTCTGCTCAGCTCACAAATGCCACTCAACAAAGATATAAACAAAGGGTCATCAGAAATCTCAAATAAGAATGTGCCAAGTGTCAGCTCAGTTACACAGAGGAGAAACCAGAGCACAGAGCAGGCCCCCCAACACAGCTGGGGCCCCAGTCCACTGATCCCACCCGCGTGGCTGAGGTCACCGTAGCTGCCCAAGATGGAGGGGGGATGAAGCCCTATCAAGTAGAGATGCTGATGCTGGCCATCCCACAAGTCTTTCAAAAAGTAGTCTCACCATCCCTTCCCTTTTACAGATAGAGAAACTGATGTTTAGAAAGGTTAATGGCAATGAAAGAAGAAAAAGAAAAATCTGTTTGAGCAAGAGGTAGAGTGAATCCCTGCTCTTCCACTTCCTCCCTGTGGGACCTTGGGCCCTTCTCTTCCTGTCTCTGGGCTTCAGTACTGGCTCCACAAAATGAAAGTACTGGAATACAGTGTCTCCAGGGGCCCCCTCTAGCTTGAAATCCACCAAGCATGCCCACCTTCCTCTCTTTGGCCCCAGTTACCTCATGATGGCCTCTGACATCCCTCCCTACTTAAGATCCAGGATTTTCTGACCTGAGTCCAATTCCACAATCACTGATTAAGCACCAACTATGGCAAGCACTGTGCTAGTCTCTGGAGAGATTGACGAAAATGGAAACGAGTCCCTGTCCTCGAGGAGCTTACATTCTCTGGAGAGAAATAACACGAATTAACCACGATATATACAAAGCAAAACCAAAGCAATTTTGAGGCAATTGCTGCTGATTGAGGGAGCTGGGCTTGATTCTGGCAGGGGGAAGTAAAGAGGGAGGGCACACCAGGCATGGAGCATGGGTGGAAGACAATGAAGATGGGGACCTCCACAAGGAGGCCAGTTTGCTGGAATGTAGTGTAGGTGAAGGAGAGCAATGTACCCTAAACCAGTCGTGAAGAGCTTTTAGAGGCAGACAGGGGGTGGCTGGGTAGTGCAGCAGATAGCACACCAGGAGGACCTGAGTTCAAATTCAACCTCAGTCACTTACTACTAGCTGTGTGACCCTGGGCAAGTCACTTAACCTCCTACTGCCTCCCCCCAAAATAAGTCAAATGGAAAAGTTTCTGCTTGGGTCTAGAGTCCACAGAGAGCCCTGGAAGGTTCTTAAGCAGGGAAGTCATATGGCCTAACCTGTTTTAGGGAGATTATTTTTGCATCTGTATGGAAGATGCATCGAAGTGGGAAGAGGCACTTAGCCTCTAAGCAGGAAGGTCTCAGAAGAGAAGGCCAGTGGAGTGGGCCAGGCGAGAGGTGAGGGGGCCTGAGCTGGGGTGCTGGCTGGGAGTAGAGAGAGGAGGGAGGATAGAGGGACAGTGTGGAGGGACCAAACTGTTGATGGCTTCCTGCCCCGGTAAAGTGGAGAGCAGAGGCTGAACTAGATAGTAGAGCTCCAACAGAAATGGGGTCCCTAAGCCATCCATCAGGATCCCTGGGGGCTCCGTGTTGAAGAGCTCTGAAATGTGATGGTATCTGCGGCTTATTATTTGTTATTTTTTCTTATTTTGAGAAATGTTTCCCAATCCACTGGGGAGTGTTCAGGCCACATGCCTGCCATCTTTGACATAAAGGCCTCTCCAGCTCTATGCCTATGATGTGACATGACTTGTCCAGGGTCACTTGGTAGTAACAGCCCCAGGATTGGGACCTGGGTCTTCCCTGACCCCAAGCCCAAGGCTCCCTTCACTGATATTTGACTGTCTTTCTGAGAAAGCCTGCAGGAATGAGAGAATCTGGAAATGAGAGGGAGACCCCAGGTTGTGGGAGTCAGAGTTCAGGCGGTCCTGCCAAATGCTGGCTAGAGGTCCAGCTGGGGCCAGCAGCAATGCTTGGGAGCCCCTTCTGCGTACAGTGCCCAGGGCTCAACCTTATCAAGCTTGCCACCAGCGCCAAGAAGCAATGCCAGGCACCGGCAGTTGGAGGGGGTCTTAGGACACTTTTATCTGCTTAGATTCATGGGAAGTTTGATTTAAAGTCTGAGCTACAGAGGCTGGACCTTCAAGATATCAACTTCAGGAAGTAGGAGGAGGCTCACCCACCTGTCACAGCTCTGCTCCCATTGGCAAGGCTGGACACAGGCCCCCACAGGCAGGCTGCCAGGATGAACCCTGCCCTGGCACAGGATGTGGGACATGCAGCATGTGCTTAATACATGCTCACTCATTCATTCATTTCTGAAGACACAGAGTTCCTGACAGTACACACCATCTCTCATCTCCCACCTCCACACCTTTGCACTAGTGGTCCCTCATGCCTGGAATACTTTGGCCCCTCACCTCCACCCGTTTGCTCCTCCAGGCTTCCTTCAAGACTCAGTTCAGCTCCCACCTTTTGAAGGAAGACTTTTATGCCTCAGCCTTCCACCCCTGCCCCAGTTCCTGGAGCCTTCCTTCCCCTCGCAGACTCCCTTCCAGCCATGTGGTCTTTCCTGTTGCTCTATGAGCTCTTGGAGGGCAGAGATGGATTTTTTGTCCTCCTTTGTATCTCTAGAACTTAGCAGCACAATGCTGGGCAGACTGCAAGCACTTACTCACAATGCTTGTGAAGTGGCTGACAGACTATAGCAAAACAGCATAGCAGAATGGTTAGAGCAAGCCCTGGGTTTGAATCCTGCTGCAGGCACTTATTGACCTTTCCACTCTAGGCAAGTCACTTACTTTCTGTTTGCCTCAGTTTCTCCATCTATCAAATGGGGATAATAGTACCTCCCTCCCAGGGGTGTTGTGAGGATTGATAAAAAGTTCAGCTGCTCTCATCCCATAAATGGAATCTGAGCATTCCGGCCTGGAGGAATTTGTGGAATCTGCCCAAAGTCTTTCCCAGGTCGATTCCAGCCCCTCCTAGAATGCCTTCTAGGGTCCCTTTGGTCTCCAGAGACACTCCTTTCAAAGTCCCAGTCCATCATCCTTCCTTCCCAGTCCCATTGATCAGAGCTAAGGTCAGTACAAGGTGCTCACACACTTCTGGGATCCACCTCCTCAGTGAAGGAGCAGCTACAATCATCATCACGCCCATTTTATAGGCAGGTAGAATGCTCTTTGTCACCCTGTTTCTAAGTGCAGGAGGCAGGACGATTCCAACTCTGGTCTCCCCGACTCTAAAACCACTGTATCCACTGGGGAGCCTCCCTCTATGGGTCTGTATTAGCTCAGGCCCAGACTGTTTCAGTAGCTTTCTACATGAGCCTCCAGTCTTCAGTCTTGGCCCCTTCCGGGGGGCCCTTCCTGCACCAGACATCCATCCCTTCATTCTGATTGGCCCTTCACTCCATCTCTGCGCCAGCGCCCTCCTGTCCTCTCACATGGTGCCTCCTCTCCAATTCATCTTCTACCCAGCTGTAAAAATCACCTCCCCAAGACCTACAGGCCTGACGATGGCCCTCCCTGGCTCAGACGTCCAGCATTTCCATTAGTGCTATTGGAAGAAAATGCAAAGTCAGCCTGGCCTTTTGAGCCTGGCCCAAACAATGCCAGCTTTCAACTTTCCTTCCTTCACCTTAATACTCTTCACTTCCTTGAGTTCCAGCCCAAATGTCTGTTAGCTGCTCTCTCCTTTTAACACGCAGCCTCTTGCCTTTGGAAATTCCCACAAGCCAAACCCCACAGGCTGGTGGAGCCTGATACTCAGTTACCTTGAGTAACTGTGGGAGTCTCTGGGGAGACCTAGGCAGGAGGCACATTTGAGCAATATCCAAAGATTTCTCCCAGGTCACTATGGGAGAAGATGACAAAAATGAGTCAGAAGAGCGGAGGCTTTGGGGATGTGCTGAAGATAGGCCCCGCTTTGGGCCGAGGCTGATGTTTGGGCTGTCAGGCCCTGGCTTGCATGGGGACTGCTCTCCCTCCTTCCCTTTCTCTCCTAGCCTCGGTGCCTACAGCCTCCCTTGACCTACCTAGATCTGGTATGTGCTCATTCCTGACATTTGTTTCCATTTCCTTCTCTATGAATGTGTTAATAAATGCCTGGGGAATGGCTCTTTCCCCAAACAGGGACCCATTTGGGAGGGCTTTGTTTCCCTAGTACCTAGCAGTCTGCCAGAAACATGGTAGGCCCTTAGTAAATGTCTGCTGAATGGGCCTGGAGATCCCACTTGCCTGTGGGACAGTGTCCAGACTCGCATGCCCGGCACCCTAGACCCTCTACTATCTGACTCCAACCCATTTATGTCCCACTATGGGCCAGCACTAACAAGCTGTCCCATTTCCAAGGCATGTCACAGCTTCCTCACAAAAGCTTTTCAGCACAGGACAGTCCAAGGACTTTTGGACCCATTTCATAGGTGAGGAAAGTGAGACTCATAAAAATTACAACTTGCCAGTGGTCACCCAGCTACTTGTGTTAGTTAGAGCTAGAACCCATGGCACCTGACTCCACATCTTGAGCTCTCCATGGAGGCTGGTCCCCTAACACTATTGAGCTCTTCCTCACCTCTTCCATCTGGTCCCTGGGTTGGGGACACTCTGCCTTTTTTTAACCAAGATCTACCTGGCCCGACCTTCAGGATTGTCCTCGAGCCCCAGCTCCTGTCCAAGCCTTACCTTCCTGAGCTCTTCCAGACACTCAAGGTTTGCACTGAATGTTTGGTGACAGAAGGTCACAGGTTTAGGGCTTTGGAGGCACCTGGTTTGGCCTCCTCACTTTACTAGACTAAGTCAGAAAGTCAGAAAGTCCAGGATCCCAGGTAATAACAGCTGCCAGCTTCTCTTCAAGGTTTTCTAAGCACTTTGAGATACTGGATCTTTATAACAACCCTGGCAGGTAAGGCGCTTTTATGATCCCATTGTACAGCCGAGGAAACAGACTGAGAAGCTTGTAAGTGGAGGATTCAAACCCAAGCCTTCCCGATTCTAAGTCTAGTGCTTAGCCCACCAAGCCATCTAGCTAGGATGTGACTGTGCCTGAATTGGAACCCAGTTCCTCTGACTCCAAACTCAGTACTGTGTCCTGTGCCCAAATTTGTTCCTGTCTTGTTACTGATCTAGCAGAAAGAACACTGATTTGGGGGCCAAGGCTTGAATTCAGCTGCTGCTAATCCGACCTGTGAGACTTTGGCTAAGTCCCTTCCTGTCTCTGGGCCTCCATGTGCTCCTGGGTGAAAGGAGGGACCTGGAGGGCTCCTTTCTGTTCTGTATCTTATGACCCCCAAAAAGTCAAGATTTCAAAGCAGGTGAGGGAACCCTTTGAAGCTGGGCACAAGGAGAGAGCTGTTAATGCAGTCTTGGTATTTCCCATTAGGCCTCAGGGGAGGAAGTCAGGCAAAGCAGGCAGTCCTGGAAAGGGACCTGGAGAGTTCTTGGGAGGGACACTGGAGGCCATCAAAAACCCAGCATTCAGGAAGGGCCTACTGTGTTCAAGCTCTAGGTGAGGCCCTGGGGAAACAGACAGAAAAACGGGACATTCCACTCCACTAGCTCGTCCAAGCCCCTGCCTGTGGCCTGTGGAATGAGAGACCGAGTGAATGAGTGCATCCCTCTGGGAGAGATCAAGCCTAGGCCTAAGGGGCCACAAGCTCAGAAGGATACTTGACCTCTGCATCAGAGGCAGCTGGGTACACAGGAATATGAGCTGGGCTGGGCTTTAAATCTTGCTGGCTTTGCCACCCTGCATCCCCACACTGCCCCTCTCTCTGTGCCTTAGTGTCATCATCTGTAAAATGACGGCCAGTGTTTCCCTCCCAGGCTGTTTGGGAAGAAAGCATTTGTAAGCCCTGAAGAGCTATGGAGATGGGAGAGAAAATGGTCATCTTTATGGTGGTGGCAGTGTGGAGCAGGGAACGGGGAAAGCTGGAAGCCAGGTCAGCCATGACGCCTCCAGAGTCCTACACCTGCCCCAAGTGAGCCTCAGCTTCCTAACATACACAGCTGGGTGAACGATGCCTCAATCATGTCATGTTTGTTAATGTGGAAATATTTAGTTTGATTGTACATGTACAGCCTATATCAGAATGTTTGCCATCTTGGGGAGGAAGGAAGGAAGGGAGAAAAAATTTGGAATTCAAAATCTTATAAAGTGAATGTTGAAAACTATCTTTACATATAATTGGAAAAAAATACTATTAAGTGGGGGGAAAAACAAAGTTAAAAAAAATCATGCCATGTTTGGGCAGATAGGTGGTGTAGTATCCACTGTGCCTGGAGTCAGGAAGAGCCATCCTCCTGCGTTCAAATTGGACCTCAGATACTTCCTAGCTGTATGACCCTGGGCAAGTCACTTCACCCTGTTTGCCTTAGTTTCCCCATCTGTAAAATAAGCTGGAGAAGGAAGTGACCAATCGCTCCAGTATCTGCCAAGAAAACCCCAACTGGGGCCACGGAGAGTCAGACAGGATTGAGATGACTCAATGATGAACAGTCATGTTCAGTGGGAGGTGCCATATTTTAGGAAAAGTTACCTGTTGGACATCTTGAACTAGGGGTCCCTAAGGGCACCTCAAACCCATTCCCACCTCCACTACTATCAGACGTACCACTGTCCTCCCAGTCCCCCAGGTCTGCCTTGCTGGTCTGCAGCTCCCTTCAACACTCATTTACAGCATCACTGTGTGCAGCAGGAGCCCTGCCTTGGTTTCCCCAGCTGCTGGTGCCTTTCCCTGAGGGAATGACCTCCCATCTATTGTGTCTGTCTGCTGCATCTTGTGTGTCCACTGTGGCTGCCACCATCATCTCATCTCCTCCATTACGATGGGAGCTCCTGCGAGTCAAGGACTGTCTGCATTCCTCTGTCCATGCTACTCCTTAGCACGGTGCCTGGCATACCTACTCTCACTCACTCCCCCATATCCAATCAGATGCTAAATCTTGTCCTTTTACCTTCCACACCTGTCCTCATTGCCTCTCCCTCCCCAGTCTAATCCAGCCTCATCACAGCTGCCAGAGCGATTCTGCTCAATCCCAGGCCTGCCCTTGGGTTCCCTCTTATCTTCTCCAAGGCTGGCCCCTTCCACCTTTTCCAGTCAATGTTGCTCCCCTTTAGAGAGCTGGCACTCCTCAGGCTGTGTGCACGCCTTTATGAGGGATAACTTGCAGTGAAGTCTCTTCATTCTGAAACATCAAATCTAGAGTGGCTTCAGCATCCAGTAGGCCTAAGTTTAGAAGTCACCTGACCTTACAGGAATCTGGGATTTAGAGCAATGGAGGCCCTCTCCAGGCCACCTCAGCACAAGATATGCCAAATAAGGACAAAACTGCTTTGTGGCCTTGCATGGGACACCCACATGTATCTGTGTTCTTTGTCTCTGAGATAGATTCCCACACTTAGATTGTGAGCCTGCCTCCCCACCAATGGGAATGAAAGCCAGTTGGGGGTTGGGGTTTCTGCATTAGAGAGTATATAACCACGGGCTTACTTCCACGTGTGTCTCTCCCCAGCAGATGCCATTTGAGTGACAGGGGCAGTGCCCTTTCTCATGAGAAATAATAAAGACCTTTTGTGATCTCAGACTCTGACTCTAAACTTTTTCATCTCACATAATTTGGAGGTCCCACCGAGATTTTCCAGACTCCTCGCTAGAGAGGAGAGGAAGGGCTCCCTACCCTTGACCAATAGGCAGGATGTCCCACTGGGTTTTCCTAGTGGCCTCTTGGTGAGGCAGGGGAGGCACTCTCCCCTCTGTTGAGAGTGAGGCCTGAAGGAGCCTGAAGCCAAGACCAAAAAATGTCTAAAGGGGGAAACAAAGATTACTTGTGAGGAAGAAAAAGTTATTGCAGTTACGTAAGTCTGTGCATGGACCCAGGCAAGGAGAGGCCTGGGTAACTTGGTGGTGGATGGAGTCAATTGAGTTTGGCCAGGAGTTGAGAAGACTGGGAGGCTCATTTTTGAGGGAACCCCGATGAGGGGGGGCTCCGGCCAAGGACCGCTTAGATTTTGAGCTTCAGCCTCCCAAAATTCCTGGACCAAGAGATCCACACAGTTTGGCTAGACGTTGAACCTGCAGGGAGGAAGATGGCTGATGAGTCCTTTTGCCTGATCCTGGGTCAAGGGAAATTTTGTTTTAACTCACAAGTGACGAATTAATTGGGAATAGAGTTGGAAAGGGATTTTCCCTTCAATCCCCCCTGATATTACTTTGGGAAATTTTGGCAACTGGGATGAGTTGCCAAAAGTATAAAGGGAAGGATAAAAAGAAAATGATCAAGTGAAATTGACTTGAATAATCTAGATTTCTGGTTCTGTCTGGTTGGGACTCTGTGTTCATTCTGTGTGTTTTTGTGTGGTGTGTGTCTGTGTGTTCAAGAAAGAGAGAAGATTCAGTTTTTTAGTATGTAAATCAGTGGTTCTTAACCTTCCTAATGCCTCGACACTTTAATACTCGTATGTGGGTGTATCTGCATGTGGGTGGACCCTCCTGGAGATGGATAGAGGAGCAGTGTCTCAGTGAAAGGGTTGTTCGACCCCAAAGGGGTTGTGACCCACAGGTTGAGAACCACTGATGTAAATTGTTAGACTTTTGATTTAACTTTCAGTATTTTAGATGAAGAAGTGGGGGCAGAATTGGTAAGCGAAATTCTTTTTTTTTTTTCATTTATCTGAAATGTCTGAGGCAGTTTGGTTAAAGATTAGGAAGGGGGGGGGATTAAAAAAGAGAAGAAGAAAGAGAAGAAAGATTAATTCAATTATTAAGCTCCCGAGGTCTCTGCTTGGAAAGGAAGTTAACCACACCCTCTTCAAATTCCAAAGGTCTTTTTATCTGGGTCAAATCCTTTATCTAATCTGATGAAAACTCAGAAGAATGGAAGCCTCCAAAAGTTTTATTTGAAGTCTTTGAAAGGAGACAGGACTTCTTTTTTATTAAGGAAGAGGAGATGTTGTAGAGTTGGGAACTTATAGCCACATGTCTTTTAAAAGGCCAGGAATATTGGATTGTTATTTGGTGTTATGATTGTAAAGTGTTTTAAAAAAAGATAAAGGAATGGGCATATTCTAATTTAAGGTAATTGTTTCATACCAGATAACTTTGCTTAAATTGTAAAATGTAGAAAGAGTGCTAAAGAAATTTCTAAATTGAATTACATTAAATTGAACTGATTTTTGAAGAGATGTGATTTTAAAAATGTGAAACCATTATATTTGGGTATAAACATAATAATGTTCAGATTGTTCAGTTGAAATCTTGGCTGTTATAAAAATGTATACAGCAGTTTAAGGTTATAATTTATTTCCTGTATAAAGTAGTTTGGAAATGTATTCACCTAAAATTGTTAATGGGATGGAAGCAAGTTTTAAATACATAATGTTTGGGACATAGTACATTTCTAAATTGTGTAATTTGGTGAAATTATGAACTCTGTTGTTAAAAACAATTTTCTTATTGTTATTCAGAAGGTGTTAAGTACCTTAATGTTCTTATGAACTCTGTACAAAAGTTGTGTTGTAAGGATTCCTATTTCACAGATGAGAATCCTGGGAAAAGATAAGAGTTATGATTTTTCAATTCTGTTTCATCTAAGGATATAGTTGTGTATGTTAATTTGGATGTATGTGAACTATATGTTTTGGGAATTTATATTGCTTAAGGACATTTTATACCAAATTAGTTTTAAGGAATTCACATATTTGAAGGTTTGTTTTTGCTTTAAGAAGGGAGATTTTGTTTTAAGTGGAAAGGCTAAAATTGGGTAGTTATTGAATTTGAATTTAAAGATGGGCATAGATTATCTTAAAGATATAGATTACTGTGATTTGTAATTATTATGTGAACCAAAAGAAGCAGTTAGAATATTGGCCCAGCATATTTTAAAGTGACCTGATTATGATAAGTGATTTCAAACTGCTTGTAAACTTTCCCAGGAAAATGTGAACATGAATGGGGAACTGCAAATGTATAAATTTGTGGATAATATTTCCTTTTTGAGGGTCAAGGGTATTAGAACTTAGAAATGTATGGTTATATGACCAAAAAGGTCCATATTGTTATTTGGCATTAAGAAACTGATTCAGTGTATGGCCCCAGAAAGTTTTATTTATCCTAGCTTACTGTTTAGTAAGGGGATGGTGGTGGAATCCACATTCTAGGGATTTTATGGGACTAATATAATTATAAGTAATTTGGAAACGACTAAATTAAGGTCACCAGATTGGCAATTACTTGATCTTGGTTTCAAAGTTTAAATTTAGGTACATGATAATTGTTACTTGGCCAACAGTTGTATTATTTGTGTTATAAGAGAAGCAGTTTCTCTTACAGTCTAAATGCTGTTACATTAAGAATTATACTGTCAGAGGAATAGGGAAATGATGAATGGGGCACTCTGACCATGTGTTATAAAGTTTTGAAATCTTGTAATTTAAGAAATCATAAACTTCTAAGTTTGTCTTTGTTTTAAAGGAAGTTTCAATTAAGATTGTTTGCTATCATTTATGAAATATGTGAGATTGCTAACCAAGCTATTTGGAGTTATTGCATAAATCAAGTATTTACAAGTATGCTTGTGAAAGGTAATTCTTGGTAATTATGTGAAGAAAAGACCTGTGAAACCTCCTTTTGCAAGTCTTGTCAATTACGTGGGAAAGATTTTATTACTAGAGAATTTAGGAATTGTGTAGTAGTTAATATCAGGATAAATTGTTTTTGAAAAAAAAGAGAAATATTCTTATTAAGAAGTGTTTTATAAGATCTTTGGTATGAGATAATGGGGAACAGATTACCAGACAAGGAAGCTAAGGAGGTTGTCCCATCCATAGAACCTATGAAAATGTATGTGTTGGATTCCCAAGTCCCTAAGACCACAGCATGGTATACATTTTGCCTGACACGCTCATTCTAAAGTTGGGGAAATATGGCTTCCTCATTAGAGTTTCGTCCCTATTCTCGGTGGCAAGTTTCAACAACCAAAAGTTTTGAAATAAATAACAACAAATTTATTAAATACTTGATTCTGGAACATCTTAAGTTACTATAAGATAAAGCTGCTAGGCTTAGGGTTTAGTATAGGCATTCCTGTATAAGTCAGGGTCCTTTAGTTCTTTGTAATAATATGAGAACAAGTAGGTCAAGGGTTTGTGGGAATATTATTTTATTATTTAGTTAGTATCACACTTGTCTCAGCTTTGTTATAATTAGTCAAGGTTAAAAAGAGAATAGTTTCTGGACTACTTGGTAAATATTTTAATTGTGAGCTTAATGTAAATTCCTTAGTGTAATCCCATCTTCCTGGTGGAGGAATTAATAATGGATTAATGCAAAATATAAGGAATTGGTTTTAATGTATGATCATGGCAATTGACCAAGACTCCAGTTTTAATTTTGTAAGAATGATAAGGGTTCTGGAGTGGTCATTTAAATTGATTCCAAGGTCCTTTTGTAGGAAAGTGAATGAAAGAAGGCAGAAGAAAAAGAGCCTGGGATGCAGGACTGAAGAGGGATGACCCTAAGAGACCAGAGGATTTCCATTAGATGGTATACCCCTGCCAAACAGCAGTATAAAAAGAGACTTTTGGACTTTGAAAGGACAATTGTTTGTTATTGTTTTCTTTTGAATCTCTGTATCTGCACTTATAAAGGGGATGGCCCCCATGTATGTTGTCGATTGCAATGAGGGGAATTTGAATTAAGAAAAGTGGGGAAACTTCAAAAGGTATAAAAGAACAGGGGGAATAGTGAGGGATAACTTGCAGTGAAGTTTCCCCATTCTGAAACATCAAATCTAGAGTGGCTTCAGCATCCAGTAGGCCTAAGTTTAGAAGAGACCTGACCTTACAGGAATCTGGGACTTAGAGCAGTGAAGACCCTCCCCAGGACACCTCAGCACAAGATATGCCAAATAAGGACAAAACTGCTTTCCTGGCCTTGCATTGGACACCCACATGTATCTGTGTTCTTTGTCTCTGAGATAGATTCCCACACTTAGATTGTGAGCCTGCCTCCCCACCAATGGGAATGAAGGCCAGTTGGGGGTTGGGGTTTCTGCATTAGGGAGTATACAACCATGGACTTGCTTCCACATGTTGCTCTCTCTTCGACAGATGCCATTTAAGTGACAGGGGCAGTGCCCTTTCTCATGAGAAAGAATAAAGACCTTTTCTGATCTCAGACTTAGACTCCAAACTCTTTCATCTCACACAACTGTGTGCAGCAGGAGCCCTGCCTTGGTTTCCCCAGCTGCTGGTACCTTTCCCTGAGGGAATGACCTCCCATCTATTGTGTCTGTCTGCTGCATCTTGTGTGTCCACTGTGGCTGCCACCATCATCTCATCTCCTCCATTACGATGGGAGCTCCTGCGAGTCAAGGACTGTCTGCATTCCTCTGTCCATGCTACTCCTTAGCACGGTGCCTGGCATACCTACTCTCACTCACTCCCCCATATCCAATCAGATGCTAAATCTTGTCCTTTTACCTTCCACACCTGTCCTCATTGCCTCTCCCTCCCCAGTCTAATCTAGCCTCATTACAGCTGCCAGAGTGATTCTGCTCAATCCCAGGCCTGCCCTTGGGCTCCCTCTTATCTTCTCCAAGGCTGGCCCCTTCCACTTTTTTCAGCCTATGTTACTCCTCTTCAGAGAGCTGGCACTCCCCAGGCTGTGTGCACACCTTTGCCCCTGGCCTAGACTGCAGCCACCACTGACTGCCTCCTCTTCGAACACTGGCCATTCCAAGCTGCCCCCTCAATCATCTTAGATCTATTTTGTAAATGCCTCCAGTCTTTCCCAGCTTCATTCTAAGCTCTTGGAGGGCAAGCACAGCACCTTGTTTGACTTTGTTCACCTGGCTTACAAGAGCTTACTGTTTGAAACACTGGGCTAAACTGAAAAAATGCTTGTTAACAATAACAAGAAGGCATTGAGAAGCTGAGGAGTGTCCAGAGGAAGGTGACCAGGATGCCAAGGGGCCTTGGGGCCTGGCTATTTTATGGATGAATAAAAGAACAAGATGATTCATTTGAAGAAGAGGAGCTTGGGGTCAAAGGGGTCATTGCAATCAATGCCTTCAAGTAGCTTGGGGCAGTCAGGTGGAAGAGAGAGCAGACAACTCTACTCCGTTCCCACGGTTCCCAAGGCAGAACCAGGAGGGATGGGGGGAGGGGAGAGCAAAGAGGCAGATTTAGGCTTAATCAAAGGAAAAACAGCCAGCAGGACTGCCATGGGTGGCTTCAGTCAGGTCAGGCACTTCTTAAGCACCTGACTATGTGCTAGGCATGTAGAGAAAGGCAAACACAGTCCCCGCTCTCCAGAAGCTCACAGTCTGGTGTGGAAGTTAACCTGGAAATAAGTAGGTAAATACAAGGCACAGTGAAGACAGAAGCTAATCTCAGAGGGAAAGGAGACACCCTTGGGAGGGAAGGGGCAGGGAGAGGCTTCTGGCAAAAAGAGACTTTCCTTGGGAAGGAAGACAGGGAAGCTGGGGGACAGTGATGAGGAGGGAGGGAATTCCAGGCATGGAAGAAAGCCAGAGAAAATGCTAGAAGCTGAGGCAGGGTCTTGTGTGAGGAAGAGCCGGGAGGCCAGCATTGGGGACCTGTGGAGAACTGGGGGAGGAAGGTGGAAGGTAGAGGACCAGAGAGGTAGGAGGAGCCCAGGCTGAGAAGGGCTTTGAATGCCAAACAGAGAGCTTGAGATTTGATTCTGGAGTTGACTGAGCAGATGGAGGTGGGGATGGCAGGATCAGCCTCACACTTTAGGAAGATCCCTTGGCAGCTGGGAAGGAGACGGAATGCAGAGAGGAACCTGGAAGTAAGGGGACCCCCCTCCCAAGCGGCTGAGAGGTGATGAGGGTCTGCACCAGGACCACAGCTGTGTTAGAGGACAGAAGGGGACTCATGCAAGGGATGGTGCAAAGGCCAGGCAACAGGTAACATGAAAGGCATGAATGGTGATGCCCAGTTTGTGAGGCAGTATGACTGGGACAAGGTCATACTCTCCACAACAAGAGGGAAATTAGGAAAGGGGGAGGAGCCTGGGGGAATGGGAGTTCCTGAGTCCAGTTTAAGATACTTCCAGCTTGTCTAGTCTAAGATGAACAACAGGCACCTGAGATTTGAGACTGGATAAAGACAGAGGATAGGCCATCTACACATCAAACGTCTACCCGCTTTCACTGAAGGTCAGGGTCTGGATGAGTCCTCGCTGGTAATGCTCCAGAGATTTCTGGCGGGCTGATGGCCTCTAAGGCACCTTCCTGCTCCAAACCCATGAGCGATGGCCTGACCCTCAAGGAGTAGAACAGAAGGAACCATCAACCCTTCCTGGGCCTCTCTACCACAAGAGTGCTACCGCCCCTCCTTGTCAGCCTGCTGGCCAGCTCTGCCAGAAGTGTGGGAACATGAGGCATAGGCAGAAGGCTGTGGACAGCATGGGGAGCTGGGTGGCCTCTCCCACCTTCGGCTGTCCAGGGAGGCAGGAGCTGATGGAAGCTATACGAGCTCGAGGAAAGCCAAGCTCTCTTTCTGAGCTTTGTGGACAGCCACTCCCCCAGGGTACCACAAACCTCCTGGGCCCCTAAACTTTGAGAGCTCAGCCTAGGAGTTAGACACAATAGGTAGCGGAAGGAGGCGGCCTTCCCCCAGGCAGCTGAATGCCAGCGAGAGGATATGAAGAGGAGGAAGGCTGAGTGTCTAGGCTCGTGGATCTCCGCTGCCTGGGCAGGGGCCGTGGGTTCCCATCAGATATTGGCATGTGCTTGCATTAACTTGATAGACAAAGCCTTGAACTCGAGTTAAGATCAAGGCTCCAATTTGGTACCTCATAGTCCCTGGCTGTGTGACCCTAAACAAGTCACTTCACTTCTCAGCCTCAGGCTCAGGTTCCCCTCCAGTGAAATGGGAGAGGCACCAGTGCAGGTGTGAGCCAGCCGCAGGAAATTGAAGGAGTAATAGAAGCAGAAGATGCTATCAGAGGAGTGCAAGATGGTGGAGGGGCTGCACTGGTTGCCCCAGGGTGGCTCCCCATGGGCAGGCCAAGGAGTCTCTAGTGTCCCAGGGAGCTTCCCAGTCAATCAGCTCACAACACCATTGGAGCAAGTGAGTCATCTTTAGAAAGAGCTAGCTCCCTCACACTGGGCAGATACAATGAGAAGGAAGTGATCTATGAATCCTAAAGTGCTATAGAAACATATGCTGGTGGGGTGGCTAGGTGGCACAGTGAATAGAGTACCAGTCCTGGAGTCAGGAGGACCTGAGTTCAAATCCTAACACTTACTAGCCGTGTGACCTTGGGCAAGTCACTTAACCCCAATTGCCCTGCCTTCCCCCCTCCAAAAAAAAAGCAAAAAGAAAAAAAAAAGAAACATATGCTGGCGTATGTTATTAGTATAGGAAGAGAGAGGCAGTGCAGCCTGGTGGGCAGCGCCACAGTTATAACATTATTATTGTAGGAAAAGAGAATGGCTTGGTGAAACCAGGGAGACCTGAATTCAAATCCTGACTGACACATGTTGGCCATGTAACCCTAGACAAGTCAGTCAAACTCTGAGTGTTCCCAAGCACAGGGGCTAAAAGGGAAGGCCAAAGACAGTCCCTGCCCTCAGAGCTCACAGTCTAATAGGGGAGACACTTAAACACCTGGGTGCAAACAAGACAGGAGATAAGCCACAGAGGAAAGGCTCTAACTGGCATCTGGAGGTAGTGAAAAGGTGACATTCTAGCTGGGCCTTGAAGGAAGCTGGGAGGTAGGAGGAAGAGTGGTCCAGAAAGGGGGAAAACCATCTGCTGTGGAGTGACGAGGGTCCTGGTGGGGGAACTACAAGGAAGCCAGATCCCAGAGGGTGTGGAGGGGAGGATGGAGGAGGAGAACCCCCAGGTGGGAGGTGATGAGGCCAACAGCAGGGCTGGACAAAGCAGAGGAAGGTAGAAATGACAGGATTAGGCAACTGATTCAATATGGGAGGTGAGAGAAAGGAGTGGAGGAGGAGGGGCTTGGACATCAGCTGGGCTGGCTGTAGCCTCACCACTAATGTGGAAGTGAGGAAGGAGAGAGGAAGAGGAGGAAAGATGAGCTCCATGCAGGAGCTGCTGAGTAAGATTTCTTCAGGGCATCCAGTTGGAAGTGACCCGGAGGCAAAGGCTGTGAGAGAAGACGCCAAGGGAGAGGTGGGGGCTGGATAGATCTAATGGAGAAAGTTTTCCTGCTTGGGAGTTCCCAAAGAAACCACAGGGTTAGTCTGGAAGGAGCCTCATTTCTAAGGGAAGAGAAAGTAATAGCAACATGCAGGGCTAAGAGACACCCCCTGGGCTCCACCCTACCTCGAGACTGCTCCCCTCCCCCCAACCTGCCCCTAAGTAGGGAAAGTTAAATACCTAGAGGAAGGGTGGCCCCACCCCCAATTGGAAGGGGCAGAAAGTTTGTGGGGAGACACAGGACAATGGTCCCAGCAGAGGAGGTGGGTTAGTCCCGAGATCCCACAAAGAGGAGCATAAGTACCAATACCCCTAGACTCACGGATTGAAGAAGCTGGCCCTACCTCTGCCTGGAGGCAAAAGGAGACAATCCAGTCGCCAAAGAGGTAAAGTGGCAACAAGATAAGAAGTAAAATCTCCCGAGTCTGAGGCAGCCGCCAAGTCTCCCGATGGAAGGGTTCTGTGGGAGGGGGTTAGCAGGGAAAAGTCAGGCAGGGAGAGAGAGTGAGAGGAAAGAAATGACTGCAGAAGGAGAGGGAGACACTGACAGATGGTTTCAGTAAAAGGAAGAGGGAGAGAAGGAAGAATGAGCGGGAGGCAGAAGAAAAAAGGGAAAGGAAACGGGTAGAAAGAAAATGAGGAAGAGAAAAGAAGAGAGAGGGAAAGAAAAGGAGGGGGAGACAAAGAGGAGGGGGGGACAGAAAAGAACATACAGAGAGAATGAGACGGATGGGGAGAGAGAACATCATACACTTCAGGGTTTTTAATTTTTAAAGACTGAAGAAGAAGCCTTGAAAGATTCATTAATAAAAAGATGAATGTATGAAATGTTTCTAGGATGGCTCCAGACCCTTGCAGGGGCTTGGCTGGCTTGATCTCTGGGTCAGTTTCAGAGTTTGCCCTTCTCTCCCTGGGAATTTGGGGGGGGGGAAGGTGGGACCTTCGACTATGTAATGGGGGGGGGCTCAGATCTCAACTCCATCAAATCTAAGCTAAAGCAACACTGCATTTATTTCCTGAGTTCAATTCAGGAAATACAGATTAAAACACCTGCTCCTGCTGGGCCATAGGGATACAGAAGGACAAGTCGCCACAGGGGCCATGCTCTCTAGGAGCTCACAAGGGCTTGCCTTAATATAGTTTAAGGTTTAAAATCAATTTTCTCTCAACAACCACATGAGGTAATAGGAGTAAATATTCTTTTCCCCAGTTTACAGATGAAGAAACTGATGCCCAGAGCTATAAAATGACCAGCCTAGGGCTACATAGCTGGTAAATATTCAAGCCAGAATTCCCAGTGCCAGGTCCAGGGCACCCCACTGCCCCTTGCTGAAATGGGGCATGTCTACCTGATATAAGGCAATGAGAGACAAGTGCAGAGGGGAAGGTGGGGCCAAGCAGGAGAATGCTAAGGAGGGGAAGGTGAGAGAGAGCATGGCAGACTTCTTGCAGGAGGTGCATCAGAGCTGGGTCTTGAAGAAAGAAAGTGAGATGGGGAGGGTAGGTCATTCCATACAAAAAAGCACTGTGTAGGCAAAGGCTTGGAGATGAGAAAGTACAACTCCAGCCAGAGGGGCCACCAATCCCCTGGGTTTGTCTGCTTTTGGAGTTTTGAGGAGAGGAGTAGTAAGAGGTGAGGCTGGGCTGGGAGGTTAATCAGTGACCTAGGGAAAGTGAAACACCAGATAGTCAAGCTGTCTTTTTAAAGGACCAAAACATTGCATTTGTTAACCTTTTGGGATGAAAATCTTTCTAAAAAGTCTCTCCCAGCAGCAGCCTCCAGGTCTTTTTGAAGAGAGGACAATAAACAATCTAACTTTCTCTTGATGACTCATAGTTGTTGGTAGGGCCTAATCAATGATGATGCTACATGTGGAAGGTTTGGAGGCTGAGTAGGAGAGAGGGAAGGCAGAGAAAGGACTAGAAGCAGCTAGAGGGTGGGACCACTGAAGTCAGCCTCTCCATGGTCCCAGGGTGCCACCTTTAGCAGTTCCTCTTGGACTTTCTAAGCCACTGTTGGCTAGGAAACCAGAAAACAAAACTTGTCAGGATCATGTGTAAACAAAGAGTAAACGGGCTCTGAATGAGGGCTCTTCAGTGAGAAAAGTGCATAGGCTTTGTGGCATCTCTTGGTTGCTCAAAAGCCTTTTTTTTTTCTTCCACCTAATTGAGTCTACTAGATAGAGATGGTCTTTGGCTGTACTATCCACCTTCCTCTCCTCCAGCTTCCAGGAACAAATTCTTCTGAGACTTATCCCCCTCCTCTCCAAAGAAAACTCTCATGTCAGGTGCTCTTTTCAAAGATTGTCCACATGCTCTGACTCTGTCTTCCTGAAAGGCCATCATTTGCAAATGTCAAAGCGTGAAGATCACGGGACTTGGAGGCAGAGAACTGGGGCTCAGATATAGTGATGGTGTGATGGGACCCAAACCTGAATTTTCCCACACATTTCAGTAGCACAGATCACTGGCATCTCACCTGAAATGTGTGGGGAAATTCAGGGTCCAGGTCCCATTGCCCCATCATTACCAGGTCTTCTCCTGACTAGCTTGGGCAAACTGCTGCTTGTCTCTGGATCTCAATTTCTTCTGTAAAGTGAGAGACCAAATGATCTCCAAAGTTCCTCCTTGTTTTAATGACGTGCATTGAGAATCTCCTGTGATTTTCCCAACAACACGAGAACATAACATGCAAAATTCTCATCACCCCCATTTTACAGATGAAGAAACTGAGGGCCAAAGAGAGTAAATGAGCCCGAGACCATGTAGGTGGGAAAGGTGGGACTGAGGGCTGGAACAAGCTGCCCAGTTCTGAAAAGTCAGGGCCCTGTCACCTCATCTGGAATCTCTTTCTGGCCCCGATTCCCAGAGGATGTTGCTGTTACATATCTCACTCCCCCACTCTGATCCGCTCTCTGCTCCCGCCTCCCCTCACCCCCTCCCAACATGTTGCTGCTTTTTTGTTTGGGGTAGTTTGGTTTTTAGTGATTCCTCATCTAGTCGCCTTCACCAACTCCCCTGGCCACCTTTTGGGAGGAAGTGGGGGACTTTTAATCACTGTCCTGTACACAGTAGGCACTTAACAAGGGTTTGTTGGTTCCAACTGAATTGAACCATTGTGCTGTGAGGAAAAGTGCCTTGGATTTGGGGTCAGAGTGACTTATGAGACCTGAGAAAAGGCTCTCCCTGCCCCAGACTTTTTCAGGAGTAGAGAGAGCTGGCGGCAGATCCTTCCCCAGCTTTGATGCAGATTCCCCAAGAAGATCTCCAAGCGCAGCTCCCCTGGGGGGAACAACAAACTTGTGTGTACCTCAGTTAGTCAAGGGAGCTTGGCCACTTCTCTTCCGGATTGGCTGAGATTCTCTAGTAAGCCCTGGAGCCTGGGTAGCTGGAAATAAGCCCACCCAAATCGGAGGCACTAGGGAAGGCTGGCTCAGCCCCTTTCACAAAGGTAAAAGGGGTATTTTGAAGACAGTTGTCTCAAACGAACTTTCTTCTCTCTCTGTAGCAGCCCTGGGCCTCCTCCCTCACCAGCCTGGGTCTGAGGGAGCTGCTGGCAGTCCTGGTAGGGCCCCTGCAGGGCAGGGCAGCCCCCAGAGAGAGCACAGGGATAGAAACGCACACGCTCACTCGGTGCCCAACACAGCCCGCTGTGAGCTGGCCTCTGGGAGGAAGGAGTCCCTGAGGGGGCCGAGCCAGCCCTGAGTACAGTCAGGCTGCCAGTGCGGGCCGTATTCCTGGGAAGAGAAGGTACCTATTGGCACCCAGCTGTTGTAGGGAGGAGCGCCAGCATCTCACTGGGAAGTCCCCGAGAGGTAATTGGGGGTCCAGCCCAGCCAGAGCGAACTCCACCCGCACCGCAACTAAGCAAGAGGGGTATGAATTGGGGCCGAGGCGTTCGGGTGAGCAGCAGAAGCTGCCGCGCACTGTCCCCCGGGGCTTTAGGAAGGGAGGTGGAGATCAAGGAGGGATAAAGAGCCCTACGGAGAAGGAATGCGGTCTCTCTTCCCGAGTAGTCCTTCGATAGAGTGGGGAGGAAACCAGGTGGGGGAAGGGGAGGAGAGGGCCTCGGTGGTGGGAATCTGGACTTGCCAGTCCTAGCCTGCCCCCTCCCCTCAGGGAGCTTCTCTCCTTCCTGCCCACTGTCAGCCTTTCTGAGCTTTTCTCCTCCAGTTTTGGATAAGCTCGGACCCAGGACCGAAGGCTGCCCCCTCCTGCGCCTCTGCCGAGCAGCAGAGCCTTGGAGACTCTGAGCCGGACGCACCTTAGGGCTTCTCTAGACCACCACCTCTCAGGTCAAAGATAAGAAAATGAGGGCCAGACAGAGCTGAATTCCCGCCCCCAGATAGCCCCGGGAGCCCAGATTCGAGGCGCACAGAGCGCTCTCTTGGCCCATCGAGCCCCTCTTCGGACGGAGCCCTACCTTCACCTTCCTCTTGGCCGTGTCGCTGATAGGTGCGCTCCACCCCGCGCCCGTAGACCCCCACTCTGGGCAGCGCGCACTCACCGTGCCCTCGGATTGCAGGTAGCCCAGGTCGTCGATGGCGCGGATGTTGATAATGTGCACGCCCCTGTCGGCCGCGGCAGGCAGCGAAGAGTACTTTTCGTTCACCCGCATGGCCTCGTAGCTCGGGGCTTCTCCCAGACTGGCGAGGGAGACGGCTGCAGGTCCAGGCGGCGTGGCCTCTGCATGCACCGCGCCGGCGTCTTCTGACCCCAGGAGAGAGAGAGCGCGCGCTCAGCGGGCTGTTAGCTTCAGTCCCTCCCTCCCTCCCTGCTCACACTGGCTCGAGGCACCACCCCGCCCTCCAGTCTCCCCGCCCCTGCCCAGCCCAGCTGCCGGAGTAGAGGGAGGGGTCCGCTTGCCGGCCAGCCGCCACACCGTCCATCCTCCCGCTCTCTCGCCCGAAGAAAGCCCTGGCGCCTTTTCTCTCCCTCCAGATCTTATTAGTCCCGAGTCTTCCTTCCCATAGTCACGCTGCCCTTCTCAATATTTTCCTGATGGTTCCAGGCCCTGGTGCCCCTCAGCGCGCCCTACCTGGCTGCCTTCCCCCTTATCTGACAGCCTCGTCAGGCTCCTACCCAGGACAGCTCAACCCATCTGGGAAAGGAGAGAATACCCAGGCGCAAACTGGCTTTTCTTGGTCCTGGGGGACACCGGCCTCCGGGCAGTTGGGGAATGGGGTGGGGACAGCCTCGTACCCTCGCTCGACCCCCTAAGGGTCATCCAGGCCCCCGGCCACCTCCCACTCGTCTTTTACCAAGCAACCCCAGGCTCAGGCGTGGTCGCAGGCTTGGAGGAGCTGGCTAGCTACCTGTAGTATGTCTGACCAGGCCCCGAGTGGAGCTCTTTGGCCTCGGCGACAGAAGGTTCCGCGTGGGGGCTGAGATGGTCACGGAAGCTGAGATTTGAGGCTGACCCAGGGTGCCAGACAACGGCACCTTCTGGGGACCTTAGGGATCGAAGGGTGGTAGAAAGGTGGAAGGGACCTCAGAGCTCAGGCAGGCTAACTTCCTCCTTGTTTGGAGGGGAAACTGAGGCCTGGGGAAGATAAGGGACTTAGCCAAGGGCCCACAGCCCTATGAGACCCCAGATGGGGGCAGAGCTGGTATTCTAACCTTTGTATCCTGACTCCGTTACTTGGCCCTTTCCTCACGGTGCAGGTCCGTCCAACCTAGAGCCGGATGAACCCAGCTCGCCCCCGTTGGTCTCTCCTACCTCACAGAGCCCGAAGTGGGGCCTGCTCATTTTATCACTGGGCATTAGCGGTCAGAAAAGTATACGGGACACGGCCAGTCTCAGCCAGAAAGATTTGGATTCCAATCCCAAAGGGTGTCCCTGGGCAACCACCTAATTCCTCAGTGCCCCAGCCAACTTTAAGACTAAAATGGAAGGGAAGGCCCCATCTGGGAAGTTCCCCCACCGATGCCCCCCTAGTCCCCTGAAATCACAGGCCTGGACAAATTTGTACTAAGTAGGGACGGTTCTTCTTCATGCCTCAGTTTCCTCATCTGTCAAAGATAATCATGGCTGCCCCAACAACCTTCTTCTTCAGATACTGAGCAATCTACAAGGCAGATTGTTTTCATCAAATTGCAGTTGCCCCTCCAGCCCTCAGGACCAAAGCTTCCAGAGCTGCTGGATCTTCACAATCATTTGGCACCTCAGGGAACGAGCCCATCAATGTCTGGCACCTGCCCAGCTGGGCATCCGTCACCAGCGGCCTTTGGCTCTTCCCTCAGCTGAAAGGTAACACTGTCTTGCTCCCACCTTCCTCAGCCCTTCGAGCCTGCACCTCTCCTTCCTTCTTACTTCATTCTGCCTTGTCTCAGAGGTATCCATGCCTCCTCCCCCACACCCCAATTAGATTATAAACTCCTTAAGTGAGCAGGAACTTTCTGCCGCTCAGCACTCACAGCACAAGACCTTGGATTAACAGAATAAACTTTATAAATGAACCGGTAGGACACAGAGGAGTCTGCCCTCTGCTGGCCAACGCTTCTAGAGCCCAGGGCCCCCTGGGGCCACAGGGAGGCTTGGGAGGAGGCTGAGTAAGGAGGACTATTGGCGCATTGAACGAAGCTCCCTACTTCATAGGATCATGCCCTCAGAAATCAGCGCTCCCTCCCCCCCCCCAATCCTTCCATTCAAGTCAGCCTAGAAAACTACACATCTAAGGTCACACATTCGGCACATAGCAGATCCAGAGGATGCCCACCATTTTCCACGCCCTGGAGCCATTCAATGGGGCCATCTGCCCAGAGGACCTTGAATCTCTGCGGCCCCAGTCTAGATGGTCCTCTTTCTCAGTGATACCAAGGTCAGAGATGACTGCCTGCCCAGCAGGCAGGTGTGCAGAGGTGGGCTTGGGCAATCATTAGGGACAGACTTTTGGTTTCATTCTGGGTTTTGCCTCCTTTCTGACTACAAATTTTCTTATCTACTCAGCCAATAAGCATCGCAAGAAAAGCAGAAAGCTTTCCACTTCTTTAGGAACTGAAGGAGTGGAAGATGAGCCAGAAAATCTGGAGGTGATGAGCTCCCCATTACGGGAGGCTGACCTAGAATGGTCAGATATGTTCTAGAAGTCAGTAGCCTATCCAGAGTTTGCTGCCATTTGAGACTGGGCTGAGTCTTCATCAAGAGGCTCCACAATTGAGTTGGAAGTGTGAATTCTTAGGACAAATACCAGTGACTGAATGGGAATATATTTCAAAGCCACCGAGTCCTATTTCTCAGGTTAGCCAGCAGGGGCTCCTCCCCTTCCCATTGGCACCTTCAAGGGGACAGGCCTTGGGGAAATCATTTCATAAATCTCACATAATAAGCAAGTATTTGGAGTGGGAAGGGGGGGAATGGGTCAGAGCCAAGCTCTAGAGTTCCAGTGAAATCACGGGACTGGACCAAAAATTTCTAGTAAGTGGGGAAGTTCCTTCCTCACTGTCTCTGGGCCTCAGTTTCCTCATCTGTCAAATGGGGATGTGGAGAAAGTCCTCCCTCACTGATTCTGGCCCATTTCATCCATCAGGCTAGAGGAAGCCTCTGATGTTCAAATTCAAGTTTCCAGAGCTGGAAAAAACTTCCCCAAAAATAAAAATCACACATTGTGCAACCTGATCTCCTTGTTGGTAAACAAGCAAGATTGTGTAATGCTGCTGTGCTGAGCTGTCCAAGACTGCAAAGCCATAAAGCAGAGAATGAAGCAGAAGTCCCAGGGGTTTGGGTCCGTCCAGCACGGGGTCATCCAGTCCCTGCCTGAGCCCTCCCTCTCTTCACTGACTGCACCCCCTACCCCGCTTCTCTAACTCAGGATAAACAAGACTAGTCCTTCAAGTGATCCTTAGAGGAGGTGAACTGGAGGTCCTCAGCCTTCCAAGACACTCCCCATCAACATCCTTCCTCAAAAGTGATGCCCAAGGCTGAGAACAGGATTCTAGCGGTAGCCTGCCTGAGGCACAGACCATCCATTCAGTTGCCTCCTGGTCTCTGGAGGCCAGATTGGCTCCCATTGGCTGCTAAGGCTGACCCATCCCACTGCTGAGTCCGCTGATCTCCCTGAGCCCCATCACACAAACTGTTGGGCTCTGCTCCCTCCCCCCACCTTGTACCTGTGGTGCTGAATTTGTTTATTCAAGTCTGAGACTTTACATTTGTTATTGTTCAATTTTTTTTTTATTAGAGCCAGCCCAATAATCTGATCTGCTCAGTTCCCATCAAATCCCGACATCATCCAGTCAGTCAACAAGCATTTATCAAATGCCTATGTGCCAAGCCCTGGAGTATTTGATAAGTTTGCCATAGATACCTTTGTCTAGGATCTGTGCTTGTAAGATATGAGGAAAGACATATATATGTGTATATGTGTGTACATATATACACACATGCATCCACACATACATATACACACACATTTGCGTGTGTGCATATATATTCTCAAGGACAGGGAATGTTTCCATTCTTCCTTCCAAGTCCCAGGACCCAACATAGGGCCTGGCATTAGAAGGTACTGAATACCTGCTTATTGAAATCGAATGAAAAATAAGTAAGAATTCGCTAGCCCAAAGAGTGGGCAGATGTTGAAAAGTAGAAATGACTTTAAGAAAGATTTGAATGATTTTAGGAATGGCAGGTCAACGAGGGTCAGTCCCTGCCAATCTAAACTTCATGCCTCCCCCAGCTCAGAGAACAAGTGTCTATGTGCAAAATGTCTATTGACTAGGATAAATTAGAGCAACTGCTTAACAGTAATTCTTTCTTTATTGGACACATAAACTGGTAGATGGCCATTGCTGGCTAAATTCCCTTCTGGCTGAGGGAAGAACCAGAGTAAGCCAATCTGGGTAGAAGAAAGGTGCCCTTTGTTAGCAGAGTTTTGCTGGTGACCTCCCTCTTCTCCCTCAATAAATTGTTCCTTGGCGCTGGCTGTAATGTCACAGACCCTCAGTGAGGGGGGATGCCTCAGCTGACACCTCACAGGCATTATAGAATCGATGGGAATGAGTAAAGCTGGTCATATTCCCAGGATGGTAACACCTGACCTTGGCATCCAACCTGCCCTGATTGGACTCGGAACCACCACCTAAGTTGGTCAGACCCAGGCACGTGGTGCTCTGTGCTCCATGGACAGAGAGGTCCCCTTGGGATGCACCTACCCAGAGACCTGTGCCCTCTGACAAAAAGGGAGCGATGAAATGGGAAACCTGAAACCTCAGCAGAACTCCAAGTTTAAAAGATCTGATGCCAGGCAGGAGCGTTCCCGGATTGCTTATCAGCTCTTCCTCAACCGCCAAGTTCAAAGTGCCTTTCCAGGTACTCTCTCTGCCCACTTCAGGGGCTGATTCCTCTTTCCTTCAGCTTCTCCCTACAAGACTAAAAACCATTAACATTTCATGGGGCAGTTTAGCCAGAAATTTCTTTACAGGAAGCTCCTTCCTGGTAGGCTCGCCTCATTTTGAAGATGAATAAACTTGGAAGGGAGCATGGAACAAATTGGAATTGCGGGGCTTTGGAGAAGGAACTCCAGGCTCATTTAGTAGAATGCTTTCATTTCAGAGGAGGAAATTGGAGCCCAAAGAGGCTTAGAATTAGGATTAGAAATTCAGAGCTGATGGGGCCCTTAGAGGTCACTTGGTCCTGTCCTTTCATTACAGAGATGAGAAGCTGAGGTCCAGAGAGGTCACATGATCTTTGCATTAGATCAGAACTGAGAGGCACCTTAGCAGTGACAGACAGTGAACCAGTTCTGGTCCAGGAAGCAGCCCTGATCCTGGTCACAGAAGAAAGGGTCAGGATGGGGGGTGGGAGTGGTGGTGAACCTAGATCCTCTGAGTTCTATTCCCAGCACACTGCCCTAACTGTATGACCCCAAAAGTCCCTCACTCTCTCTGGATTTCAGTTTCACCATCAGTAAAATGGAGGGAAACTTGCCTAGATGGTCTGGAGGGTCCTTCCTCACTCTGACACATTTTAAACCTGTGTTCTGTTGGCTTTCCTGTGGGCCAGTTATGGTGCATGGGTGCCCATGGATGCATAGACTGACTGCATTCCTTCAAGACAATATCTTCCACTGATTGTGAGGCATCTGGGGGTGCTCCCTGGAGCTGCAGACTCAGTGGCTTAGGGAGGGGGGTGAGGAGGAAAGCCCATGGAAGGAATGAGCAGCCAGTGACTCAGCCCTTTTGTGAGGGTTCTTGCCCAGCTACCTGCCACAGTTACCTCTGGGTTCTGATAAACAAACTTTGAAGTAACAGCCACCAGACCCAGCCCACAGTCTGCCAAAAGCCGTTCAATTAAACCTGGGGAAGACCTGACATGGAAGCTTATTGCTGAGATAAGGCAGGTAAGAAGTCTGATTATGGTCTTTTCCTCCATTCAGATAATGTTGGGCCTGAGAGTTTCCCCTTAACGTGGATGGAAACCGTGGGACACACTTGTCTGAATGGAACCTAAACATGAAGCTCGTTTTTGGGCGACTCAATCACCAAATCAGCACTTATGAAGTGTTCACTACATGCCAGGCACAGGGGTGAGTTTCCAATTCATTTGGGGTTTCCATTTGAATATTTTTAAGAGCCTAGTGGGTTTTGCTGATTCCCTTCAGACTTTTCTTCAAAGAACTCAAACTTTTACAAATTAATTAAGTTCTCTTTAGAAAGTATCACTGTGTTTTAAGTGCCAAGGTGAAGAGTTGTTTTTAATCCTAGAAACACTAGAGAGCCACAGAAGCTTCTTGAGAGAGGGAGGTACATGGTTTGACTCGATCACTGAAATCTGTTCCAGCCTATTGGAAAGAACAAGGGAAGAAGGGGAAGAGAGCATGGGTTTATTAAGCATTTGCTACTTGCCGGGTGCTGCGCTAAGCATCTTACAAATATTATTGTATTTGATCCTCATTTAAAAAATATTTAGCAACTTATACCTGGTGTATTTAAGTCTAATAAAATGTCAGGTGCCGTTCAAACGTCACTTCTACCAGGAAGCCTTGGGGATTCCCTCGGTCAGAGGGTGTGTGTGTGTGTGTGTGTGTGTGTGTGTGTGTGTCTCACTCTTCTCCTCTCCTCTCCTCCCTCTCCTTCCCCCCTTCTCTCTCTCCTCATCTCCCTCACTTTCCCCTGCTCCCCTACTTCCCTTCCTTTCCTCTCTTTTTCTGTCTCTGTCTTTCATTCCCTCTACCTTCTCTGTCTCTCTCTCTCTGTCTCTGTCTCTCTCTCTGTCTCTGTCTCTCTGTCTCTCCCCTCTCTTCTCTCTCTCTCTTTCTCTCTCCTCTCTTCTCTCTCTCTCTTTCTCTGTCTCTCTGTCTCTCTCTCCTCTCTCTCTCTCTCCTCTCTCTCTCTCTGTCTCTCTCTCCCTTCTCCCTTCCCCCCTCCCTCTCCTATTTCTCCCTCTCTCTCCTCCTTCTTCCTCCCCCTCTCCCCTCCCCTCTTTCTCCCTCACTCCCTCTTCTCTTTGTCTCAGACTCTCCTGACCTCCTGATCCCTCCCTCTTTCATGGTCCTTTACCATCACAGGCTGCTTTGCATGAGGGTCTCCCATCCAAACAGTTCCACATTTTTATCTCACTACAATGGGCCACCAATGAATGCCTGCTGCTGGTCAGACCATGTGCTTCATCTTGGGGGAGGCCCACATGAGCAAGCCCTAGTTCCTGGCTCCCAGAAGATCCTGGTACTGGGCAGCGTGGGGGGAGGACTCGAGCAAAGACAGAGACAAAGTGTAGGAGGAGAGAGGAGGAGGAGGG
The DNA here is from genome assembly GCA_028627135.1 of Pseudochirops cupreus. Lineage (NCBI taxonomy): Eukaryota > Metazoa > Chordata > Mammalia > Diprotodontia > Pseudocheiridae > Pseudochirops > Pseudochirops cupreus. The sequence continues at coordinate 4,728,892 of CM053583.1, read as the reverse complement.
GGCGTTGAAGCCAGTGCAACAAGCAGATTAAAAATCTGGGTGCTGAGGGGCAGCGAGATGGTGCAGTGAATAGAGCACCGGCCCTGCGGTCAGGAGGACCTGAGTTCAAATCTGACCTTAGACACTTATACTTACTAGCCGTGTGACCTTGGGCAAGTTACTTAACCCCAATTGCCCTGCCCTCTCCCCTCAAAAAAAAAACAAAAACCTATGTGCTGGGCATACCGTGACAAAAGGGAAGAAACCTGTCTTCAAGGAGCTTGCATTCTTCTATTGGGATTCCCAGGCTAGGAAGCAGTCTGAGATGAGCAAAGGCAGCAAGGAAGGGAGGTGATTTCCCTCAGGAGGCAGTGACTGACCCGAGGAAGGGAAGGAGTCCTGTGTATGCCTCTGTAAAGGCAAGCTGACTGGAGATGGCAGGGCCAAGCACTTGCAACAGGTTCGCTCAATTCTCTCAATTCCCTCACAATCCCAGAGGGCTCCCTGGAGGAGGTGGCATTTGAGGCAGGCCCTGAAGGATGGCTAGCCTCCGACTCCCCATAATAGCCTAAGGTCATTGAGGGCCGGAATCTTATCTCCTATGGTTCCATCAATTCCCAGACAATCCAGGGAGAGTGCGGGTCAATGACAATAAGGAGCATTTGCTGATAACGTTAAGACCTGAGACATTATGGAGCTTCCGTTCCCTTGTGCTTCCCTTTGTGGACCTGGCCAGCTTTGGTTACCTTTGAGACTCTTCTGCCCCGTTCCCTTGGAGCTGCCCTACTGTGTGCCTGGCACATAGGATGCCCCCTACCCTGGGGTGGGCTCCCACCTCCACCTCCATCTTGGAAGGCTGGCCCCGGCTCAGTCCCTGACTCCTGCCCCATTTGTAAGACCTGCCAAGCCATTTTTGAGGCAACTTGCCCTTTGTCCATTTTTAGAGATTGGCGTGTCAAAGCAGGCTCTTTCTCCGACAGCTCATTTCCTCCTCCTCCTCCTCCTCCTCCTCCTCCTCCTCCTCCTCTGGCAGCCCCTGCTCAGGGCTCCAAGGGAAGGGCCCCATGCCAAGGATGTGACACGGCTGTTGCCCCAACAACAAATTGTTTAACATCCCCTTGCCATCCCCAGGATGACCTCACCACAGGAGGTACCAGAAGCCTGGCTGACAACACCCTCATTCAGCCAAGGTTTCAGCCATGGGCAAAAAAAAAAAAAAAAAAAATTGCCTGAGCCCCAGCTACAGGAATCTGCCTCCAAGACAAAACCAAATAGTTGGCAAGTCAGTGACAATGTGCTTGGGGTGACAGAAGGGACCAAATCTTTGAGGCACTAAGCCCAGGAATGCCTTGTCACAGGGCCCTAGAATCCTGGACCTGGACCTGCACCTGGAAGGACCCTCAGAGGCCAGCCAGGCAAAGAAATTGAGGGCTGGCCATAGGGCTTGCCCCACATCCCTCAGACATTGAGTGTAGAGGATCTCAAAGCACTTAGAGATAAGTGGATGAACCCTCAAACTCTCCAGTGGGTCTGTGATCTCCCCAATGTGGGTATTTCCTCCAAGGATATAGAGAGCAGCCCATCAAGGCCTAATGCTTGAACATGGCTCCCATGAACTCCTCGAAGTACAGTGGTCTTAACATCCCTTGGCAGGGCATGCGACCATGGGCAGATAGCCCACATATGCCAATGGGTGCCACCCTCAGGACCTAAGACACCTTTGCCTCAAGCCCTTCACAGAAGCCACGTACCCCTCCTTCTTCATTTCATCTCTGCATCCCCATCTGGGATGCAGAGTCTATACAACAGGCTCCTAACATGCTTGTTGATTGATTACCCAGTGGCCTGGGCTCTCCTTGGTACAGGCATAGACACCAAGCAGGCCTTAGGAGGTGGGCTTCAAGAATGACTGGCAGTGTGAAGGGCTGGAATGAGCCTGGGACTCAGAATCAAGTGAGAAGCAAGAACTAATCCTACCTCTGACTCTGACTAGCTCTATGACCCTGGGTAAATCACTTCCCCTCTGAATCCTCTTCCTGAGCTCAAATCTGGCCTCAGACACTTATTGGCTGTGTGACCCTGGGCAACCCATTTAACCTTGCTTGCCTCAGTTTCCTCATCTTTAAAATTAGTTGGAAAGGAAATGGCCAAACCTCTCCAGTATCTTTGCCAAGAAAACCCCCAATGGAATTAGTGAAAAGAAATGCTAGGGAAGGTGGCCTCACCATGCCAGATTTTAATCTGTATTATAAAGCAGCAGTCATCAAACCTACTTGGCAGTGGCTGAGGAATAGAGTAGTGGGTCAGTGGAATAGATTGGGTACAAAAGACTCAGCAGTCAATGACTACAGTAATCTACTGTTTGATAAACCCAAAGAACCCAGTTTTGGGGATAAGAACTCACTATTTGACAAAAACTGCTGGGAAAACTGGAATACAGCATGGCAGAAACTGGACATAGATCAATATCTAACACCATATACCAAAATCAAGTCAAACTGGGTGCATGATCTAGGTATAAAGGCTGATATTGTTAGCAATCCAGGAAAGCAAGGAATAGTTTATCTGTCAGATGTATGGAGAAGGGAAGATTTTATGACAAAACAAGAGATAGAGAGCATTATAAAATGCAAAATGGATAATTTTGATTACATTAAATTAAAAAGTTTCTGTTACAAATAAAGCCAATGTAACCAAGATTAAGAGGGAAGTGGAAAATTGGGAAAGAATTTTTACAACCAGTGTCTCTGATAAAGGCCTCATTTCTCAAATATACAAAGAATTGAGTCAAATCTATAAGAACACTAGTCATTCCCCAATTGATAAATGGTCAAAGGACATGAACAGGCAATTTTCAGAGGTAGAAATTAAAGATATTTATGTCTATATATCTTTGAGCGTATGAAAAAATGCTCTAAATCACTATTGATTAGAGGAATGCAAATCAAAACAACTCTGAGGTACCACATCTCACCAGCCAGATTGGCTAAAATGACAAAACAGGAAAATGACAAATGCTGGAGAGGATGTGGAAAAATTGGAACACTGATGCATTGTTGGTGGAGTTGTGAACTGATTCAAGCATTCTAGAGAGCAATCTGGAACTATGACCAAAGGGCTATAAATAAGCGTATACCCTTTGACCCTGCAATACCACTTCTAGGGTTATATCCCAAAGAGATCAGAAAAGTGGGAAGAGGCCCCGTATGTACAAAAATATTTATAGCAGCTCTTTTTGTGGTGGCAAAAAATTGGAAAACAAGGGGATGCCCATCAATTGCGGAATGGTTAAACAAGTTGTGGTATATGAATGTAATGGAATATTACTGTGCTATAAGAAATGAGGAGCAAACTGACTTCATAATAATCTGGAGAGACTTATATAAATTGATGTTGAGTGAGAAGAGCAGAACCAGGAGAAATCTGTACACAATCACAGACACAACATATGTGTGACGACCAGCTTTGACAGACTGGGCTCCTCTCAGCAATACGAGGTTACAGCACAACTCCCAAAGATTCACGATTGAAGGAGATGATCCACACCCAGAGAAGGAACTGCAGAGTTTGAATGCAGATGGAAGCAGACTACCTGCCCTTGCTTTTTCCTGTTTTGTTTTGTTTCCTCTTTCCCATTGTTTGTTCCATTGGTTATAATCCTTCTTTACTACCTGACTAATGTTTAATGTGAAGGTATTTGTAGATCCTGTATCCAAGTGCATGCTGCTATGGAGGGGAGAGGGAGGGAGAGAAAATCTGAAACTAAAGAGATTGTGGAACTGAATGTTGTAAACTGAAAGTAAATAAAGTAACAAAAGAAAAAAAAAAGAAAAACCCCAATGGGGCCACAAAGAGTTGAACATGACTGAAAATGACTGAACAACATACCTCTGGCCCCTGCACACAGGGCTCACCCCTAAAGCGCTCTGAAGACCTTGAAGAATCCTATTACAAAGCTAGTAAAAATTCTTGCTTGAGGCCCCAGATTTCAGGACATTGGGGCCAATTTCTTTGACTGTTTCTGGGACGGTAGCCATTCTGTTGGCTATGGGACTCGTTCTCACCACCTTTCTATCCTCCACCTGGGAGGCCAACCTCAAAGTAGCCCCAGCAGCCACCTCCAGCCAACCATGAGGAGGTCTCAGAGAGAGAGCGGTGGAGAGACCATGGGTCTCCTCTCTCCTGATGCCTATTCCCATTTCCTGAGTGTCACCACAGAAATCACTGTGTTTGACGGAAGAAGTCAAACACCACCTTGGCTTGAGGAGACCTGGGTTCACCTCCAGCCTCTGTCACTTTTGTCATGATCAAAGATTCCAGGGGGCTTTTAGTGGCCTCCCCTTTGTCACATCCCCATCCAGCCCCTACTTGAAGTGGGGGAGGGGCGACAGGGAGAAGCTCCACCTCCAAAGGCAGCTCATTCCACTCGAGGAAGATTTAATGAGGAGGCTCTGCCTCTTGGCACCTTCCCCCATCTCTGTTTTCTGGGGCCAAGGAGACTGAGTTCAAAGCTCTCGCCCTGTAATGGTCCCTCAGAGCCTCACAGATCCTCATAGATCATGGGCTCCTGATGCACCCCTCCAGGCCATCTCATCCAATCTTCTCATTTTTACAGATGAGGACACTGAGGCATGGAGAGGCTGGGTGACTTGCCCAATGCCACTGTACCTGAGGCTGCTGTCCTGGGAGCTCTTCTCTTCTCCCTATAGATCATCTCACTTGGTGGTCCCTGAGTCCTGGCTCTATGCACTTGTACTAGCTAGTCCGGAGTGCCCAGGATGTTCTCCCTTCTTCCCTTTTGCCTCCCTGCTTCCCTTGTTTCCTTCCAGACTCAGCTCAAATGCCCTGTTCTGTGGGAGGCCTTTCCTGCACTGCCCCCTGCCCCCAGCACCTCTCCTTTGGGATTCCATCCCACCTTCTCTGTACATATCTGTGCATACAAGGTATTTATTTATATGCTGTCTTCCATTCTCCCTGAAGGCACTTAATAAATGTGAGGTGACTGTTTCCTGACAGATGACCTCAGAAGCCAGCAAGTCCAACTACCTCTCTTTAGGTGAGAGGAAACTGAGGTCCAGGGAAATGCCTGGCCTCATAGCTAGCAAGCATCAGAGGTAGCAGGGAGGGCAGGCCTCTTCTGTCACTGCAGGTGGGTTCTAGATCTTTGGTATTCTTTCAGGATACAATAGGTGCCTAATCAATGCATGTTGCCACACTGAGCACTCTTGGCAGTTGAAGCCTCCATAGCTCAAAGCCTTGCTTTGGGACAGGGCCAGTCACATGGGAGGGCCACACGACAGCTGGCTGGCACCGCTCCCTTATTGTCAAAGGAACGTAGCCATGGACCGGATTCTCCATTTGCATGTAACAAGTGAGGGGAAGAATCTTTGCTCAGGGGACTCTTCCAGGACAATTTTTAAATTCCTTGGCAAGATGACATGAAGATACAAGTGAGTCCCTGTTCCAGGTAGGGAGACTGACACTGAGCCAAAGGGAAAAAAGTCACTTTCCTCTAGATATCATCACCATGGTAGCGACTGAAGTGACTCCAGCTTTTTAAAGCCAGTAAATGGCTCTGCCCACATGACCCCCTTGGAGCCCTGAACCACAGGTAGGAGGCAGATGGCATAGATATCATCAGCATCATCCTCATCTTCACCATCATCCTCATTATCACCACCACCATCATCATCACCATCATCACCATCATCATCACCATCATCATCATCATCACCATCACCACCATCACCATCACTATCATCATCACCACCATCATCATCATCATCAACATCATCATCACCACCATCATCACCATCACCACCATCATCATCATCACCATCACCATCATCATCATCACCACCATCATCATCACCATCATCACCATCATCATCACCATCAC
>CM053583.1:4650390-4722514 GCA_028627135.1 Pseudochirops cupreus | reverse complement strand
CCCTCTCCCTCTCCCTCTCCCTCTCTCTGCCCCCTCCCTCTCCCTCTCTCTGCCCCCTCCCTCTGCCCTTCCCCACCCATACTCAACCTGTCCTTTAGCCCATATTTCCAAAGGGAAAGCTGACCCTGCTATTCTTGGTGAGAGAAGATTTGATTTGTTTCAGAAAGAGAAAAGTAGTAAAAGAAACATCCCCACTGTTTTCTGAGGTGGTCAGGCAGGGTCCTAGGAGGATTTGTATTAATTCACAAATTCTCCACAATCACAGTGTAATAAGAACAGCGGACCCAGAGTTCCTGAAGGTTTGCGCAACCTCTTCTTAGCATTATCTCCTTTATGTTGCCAGCCACCACCCTGTGAGGTACACAGCGCCAGTCACTCTTTTACAGAGGTGGAGACTGAGGCTCAGAGACATCTCTAATGTCTCTATGCCCACGGTCAGAGAGAATGCCTAGTGAACGCCATGGGTAGAATTTGCACTCCAGCCGTCCTGACACCAATCCAGCAGGTTCTCCCTGTCGTACATGAAAGCCCATTGAGAACTTCCAGAGGAGTTAGCACTGTGTGCCCTAAGGAGTAGCACTCAAAGAGATTGAGGAAGGCGTGGCCTCTGAGACCCCAGGATCGGTTTCTTATCTGTTTGTGATGGAGGCCAGTTCCCAAGCCGAGGGACAGAACAGGCCAAGCTACTTGTCTTGCTGCAGCTCAGTGACAAGGTAGGCTGAGGGCCACTCATGTAAAACAAGCAGCTATGGTCTCACCCAGCAGCCAGGCCGGCCCCATTGTTATTGAAACAACGGGTGGGGCCCCATTCCTGAGACAGCCTTCCAGAGGGAAGATTAGACTCCCAGCAAAGTAAGACCCTGGAGGGCAGAGCTGCGAGGGACAGTCCGAGGTCCCTTAGCCCAGCCCCATCTATATGAAGCCCGGAGAGGGTGACTTGCCCAAAGTCACACAGCAAAGAACACAGAAAGCTGGGATTTGAAGCCAGGGTTTCTATCTCTAAACCTAATGCTTTCTCCCCAACTCTGAGCTGATGGAGAAGGTCCAGACACCACTGGTTTGCTCGCACAAGTCTCAATGGGTCCGTTTAGACCTGCCCCCCAGTCCATCACAGCTGCGGTACCCCAAACCAGTCGGGTTACTTGAAGCTTCCCGGTAGCACCAGAGTCTGAACCAAGAGAATCTCCCCAGGAATAAGAGAGATGAGGAAGATGGTATTGTTTTAACATTTCCAAGTTGCTGTGGGTGCTGCTGGAAAGTCCGCCCATTCTGGACACCTTCCACAGGTCCACAAAAGGTTCATTGACAGGGCCCAGGTGCTGCAGGCTGGGAGACCCCCTGACCTCAGGCTGGGTCCAGGGCACACGCAGGGTCGTAGCTAAGGCCTCCCAGAGGGTGTCTGGGCCCTGGGGGAGAAGGACAGGGCTCTGACCAGCTAGGCCCAGAGCCAGACTTATGCATGGTCATACAACCAGCTAGTGTTGCAGGTGAGATCTGAATCTAAACCCAGACCACTTCCCGGCTGGCTGGTTCTATCCATAGTGGATAGAAGGCTGGGCCTGTAATCAGGAAGACCAGAGTTCAAATTTGACCTCAAATGCTTACTTGCTATATGACTTTGGTCAGGTCCCTTGATCTCTCTTTTCCTCAGTTTCCTCAACTGTAAATGAAGATAAGAATAGCCTCTGTCTCTCAGAGCTGCTATGAGGATCCAGTGAGATGCTGTTTGTAAAAGTGGTGCAGCACAGAGCCTGGCACCAAGGGGATCCTATGAACATTAGGCATTGTGGTTTCCACTGTGTGTAATTGCTCTCAGGTCACTTGGAATGGTGACCGACAGACCTGAAAGCCAGTCCAGAAGGGACTACCTGCCCCCCACCCCCCACTGTCTCCATTTTACAAGGAGTTGATGGAGCCCAGGTTGGGGAAGGGCTTTGCTTAAAGGCACCCAGCAAGTTAGAGGCTGGAGTGGCGCCCGAAGCCGAATCCCAAGTCACTGGAGGGTGCTGGGAAGTGGGAGCAGAACCCTGGAATGTGAAAGGTGGAAAGCCTGGTGCCATCTAACCTAACCTAGGCCCCAGAGGAAACCCCTGAGATAATACACTCCAGCCTTGACCCAAACCTCCAGGGATGCATTCAATCAGTAAGTCAGTCAACAAGCTTCTGCCCAGCACTCCAGGTGTGCCAAGCTCTGGGCTTCTCAGAATCCTTGCTGTCAGATAGCATGCTCTTCACTCCCAAAGACACCCGAGCCTATGGTGGCCTCCACCACCTCTCCCTAAACTGCATCGTCCCCAAAGCACTCTCTTTACCCCCTTTGCCCAGTGGCCCAAATCTTCTTTGTGAGGCTCCTGCCTGACCAAGTCACTTCCACTCAAGCCCCTTCAGATGTTCCCTATTGCCCCAGCCTGGCCTGGCATTCAAGGCCCTCCTTCCCTGGTTCCCACCTTGGCTCCTTCCCCCACTGATTCCACTGTCCTCATCCTGCCTCCTTTGCACATTCTCCAGCTGACTGAGACAAAGAGGCTTTTCCCAATTCAGCCCTCCCTCCTGAGTTGGCCCAACCCAGTGTCTGTGCCTGGAATGCATTTCTCCCTCTCCTGAGTCTTCCCAGGTTCCGTTGAGGCAGCACCTGTCCCCAGGCTGACTCCCCTGATCTCCCAGATGACAGAATTCTCTCCCTGCTCAGCCTTCCTTGTGATATTATCCACTCTGCGTTGCTGCCAGAGACTGTCAGCTGCCTGCAGGCAGGGTCTCTTTTGTCTTCATTTTTGTATACCTCAAAAAAACTGCCCTTGTACCCACGGTGGGGGGATCAGCTAATACGGTGCTGGGCACATCCCCTGGGAGGTCTATTGCTTCATTCTACTGTGCCCGGTCCAGGAGTGGATGGATGTCCCAAGGAAAGGCAGGTACTCTTGTGCAGGCCCATCAGTCACCATCTTCCCTGTTGGCCTGTGGCTGAGGAGTAGCCGCCAAAAGCTGCGGCTTCCTTGGGTTAGTGTCTGATGCCCAGAGTTGGAGGGTGCAAGCTGGTGGGGGCCTCCCCCGGCTCACAGCCCAAAGCAGGCCTCAGGGCCTGGCCCTTCTGGACCCACTCGCTGACACTGCCCATGGGGACAGCACTGAGCCATCATTTGGATCAAGGAGGCCAAAGGTCCTGGTCTGAAACCGAGGAGGCTTCAGGAACCTCCCCAGAGGGTCCAAGTTCAAACGTCGACTTGGCTCTGCCACTTTGGGCAAATGGACTTCAGCTTCCTGGGTCTCATGAGGGTATAGTGAAGTTCCTTCTAGTTCTAAGAATCGTTCTGTCATCCTAAGCCAACATCCAGAGTCAGAATGAGGGCACAGAAGTAGAAACCATGGGTACACGAAGATGAAAAACAGATAAAGTCTCAAAGCCTCCTTGGCATCAGGAAGGGACAGCCCAGCCTCTTCGAGACTCAGGGAGGTCCCATCAGGGGACTAAGCAGTGGTGAGATCCAAACCCAGGTCCCTGAGCCCAGGCTGCTCCAGGGCACCATAGTGTGTAGGGGGATGGGCCTGGAGTCAGGAAGACTCATCTCCCTGACTTCAAATCTGGCCTCAGACCCTTCCTAGCTGTGTGACCCTGGGCAAGTCACTTCACCCTGTTGGCCTCAGATTCCTCATCTGTAAAATGAGCAGAAGTAATGGCAAAGCACTGCAGGGTCTCTTCTGAGAAGACCCTAAATGGGGTAATGGAGAGTCAGGCATGACTGAAAAACCACTGAACACGACACTTCTGATAGCAAGACCAAAGCCCCTTCCATTGTCCCCAGAGTGGGGCCACGTGGCCAGAGACGGCAGCTGGCCAGGCTGAGCGGTTCCTTAATTCCCGGACAGGAACAAGTTAACTACAACTTTTGGGGAGCCAGGGACACCTACAGATGTCATTTGGGCTCCTCCCAGCCTAAGGTCAGAGGCTCCATCAGAGCTGCAGGCCCCCTGAGGTGGGACCAGAAGACTGGATGATGGTGGAGAGCTTTGCCATTCTAAGAATCTATCATTAAGAACAAGATTGGCTGGCTCTGAGCCTCCGTCCCTCACAGCATCTAGGCACAGAAAATGTGCCCCACACCCCCAAGCCACATCAGCTTTTACCATCTGACTGACTTCTCAGGGGAGAAGCACTAGCATTAGGGGGATTGGGAAGGGCTTCCTGAAGAAGGTGAGGTGTTGGTTGGTCTTTGCCTAGGATGTAAGGGGGATCAGGAGCTGGGAGGACAGTGGGTAGGAAAGAGCGGGGAGAGTCCCCAGGCCCTGGGAGGGCCAGGGAGAATGGTCCCATCTCACCAGCTCTCCTGGGCTGTGAGCACGAGCCATCCCATCCCAGCCCTCTTGGTGGCTTGGCACCAGCATCTCTCCAGGACTCTAAAGATGTGTTTGTAGAATGAATGAATCTAAGGAGAGGTGAATCCCTAGGAGGGCCCGTCCTGGCAAAGGCCTGGATGGCCACACCAATGCCACTAATCATGCCACTTGCAGGAAGAAGGAGAGATCTCAGAGGACATAGAGCCGAGCCCCTCATTGGGCAGAGGGCCCTCTGTGCCTCATCTCTGGAGCTGACGGAAATGTGGAATTCCTAGGGACCCCTCTCACCTAAAGTCTCCCTGGACAGGCTTCTGACAGGCAGGGGGTGGAGAGACTGAGACAATGGGACCTTGGTCCTGGTCCAAGGGCTTCCGTACCATGTCTCCAGGCCTTCCCCGGCAGTCCGAGAGACCACCCAAGCACCTACAATAAAGTGAGCCCTAGTGGATGCTGGAAGGATGGTCTCTGAGACCCTTTCATTCACCGAGTCATAAACACCTCACAATGCCAAACTGCTTTCATGGCTGGGCCCTGTCTGGCCAAGGGGCCTTGAGAAAAGACCCCCCCTCCTTAATGCCCTACTGGGGCCCTGGAGGAACGCAGCCTCGTTGTGTCCCCAACAAAGAGGAAGAGGAGAAGGCCCCACAGGAGCCGCTATTAACAACATCATCCTGGCTCCAGGGGGCACCAGAATCCGATCCTTCAGAGAGGACCAAGCAAACAGCGTCCTCCACGAAACTAGTCAGTTTTGTCCCACTGGACAAAGGGAGATCTGAAGAACCGGGCTGGGGAGCAGCCTCCAGCCAATGTGGCGGAACCTTAGCCTTTTCAGAAGCCAGAATGGTGACGGGGGATGGGGCTGGACCTGGGATTTCATGGGCATGAGGAACCTCTCCCCAGCCCTGCAGGTCAGCATGTCTCTGCCCCTGCCACTCTTGGAGAATTATTCAGGGCATTGTAGAGTTAAATGACCTGTCCAAGGTCCTACAGCCAGTGCACATCAAAGGTGTTCTTCTAGACTCTGAGAGCAGGAAACCAGGTGGCACAGTGGGTAGAGCACCAACTCAGACACTGACCAGCTAGATGATGCCAGGCAAGCCACTGCCCCCATCAGCCTCACTTTCCTCATCTGTAAAGGGAGGGGGCTGCACCCAATAGTCTCAGAGCTCCCTTCCACTTCTGTATCCAGGATCCCAGCTGCCACTCACCCTCTTGGGATCGAGGCTCAATTATGTGAGTCAGCAGCGTGATATGGCCACCAAATAAGCTAATGAGATCTCAGGCTGCCCTGAGAGGGGCCCAGCTTCCAGGAAGAGGTCATTCCCACCATTCTCTGACTTCATCAGCTCCCCTCTGGAGGAGCGGCTTCAGTTGTGGGCACCTGAGGAGGGCAGCCAGGAGGGATTCTGGGGGGGGGGGTGCCCTTGGGGGTCTGCCAAAGGGAAGATTCAGGGGACACAGGAGAACTGTCTTCAAGTGTGTGAAGAGGGCAGAATGAAGAGCTAAGAATGGCTGTTGTCTAATTAGAACCCTTCCAAAGAAGAACGGCTGCCTAGCGAGGTAATGAACTCCCCACTGATAGTGGAAAGTGTTTAGTGTTTAAGCAGAGCTGGGAGGACTGGGATTCTCAGGAATGGCATAAGAGAGACTCTCTGTCAGGTACAGCTTGGCCCCAATGGCCTCAAGGGACCCTTCTGGTATTGGCATTCTGGGTTTCCTAGGTTTCACTTGGAGAAACTCTGCAAGGCTACGGGAACTGGATTGAGAGCTGCCGGGGCCACTGCTTCCTCACCCCATTTTACTGATGAGGAAAAGGAAGCTTGGAGGGAGGGAGGGATGTAGCCAAGGTCACCTAGGCAGTGACCAACAGGGCCAGAACTCCAAGCCAGGTCCTCTGCCTGTTTGCTTTGGGAGATGTCCAAGCCCTCTCAACCCCGGCTGTGTTGTTGGGAGCAGGGATACGGGCTACATGCAATGAGGACACCTCCCATCTCTACCAGCTGCTTCTGTCCATATATGACAGAAGCCACCCAAGAACTTTGTGAGGTAGGAAGAGGAAGCCCCAGTATCCCCATTTTGCAGATGAGGGCACTGAGGTGCAGGGAGGCTAGGTCAATGCCAGAGCAGAAAGCAGTGTGGTCCAGTGGGAAGAGGACAATTTTCAGCTAAGGGAGCTGGAGGGCTTAAATCCTAGCTCGGCCATGTTCTCCATTCATGGGCAATCTGGAGAACATCACTGAATCTCTCTGGGCCTCAGTTTACCCCTCCATTGAAGGAGGTTCCCACTTTCACCTGAGCCAGCCTTCTCTTGGGCCATGGGAGCAGCTGGGTTTTCCTCCATCATTGGCAGGGCTCACCTTTCCAGGGACAGTATCTGTGGTAACCAGATCCAGAGTCTTACTCCCTTGGCCCCCAGCTCTCCTCTTCCCAGCCTCCCCAAGCCCCTCGAAGCTCCAGCCTACCAGCCTCAGTCATTACATCACCCCCCTCCTTTGTTCCAACACACTTTCTGCAAGGCACTACCATGCAAAGCTCACCGATCATCTTTCATTGGTTACGTTGGTGGGGGGTGTTTCTGGCAGCACTCGCCGAGGGGCCAGAGTCTCACCCACAAAGTCCCCCAATGAGCATGCACAGGAAGGGTCTCTCTTCTCCGCTTAGAGGCAGCTGGGGGCACGCTAGTGCACAGAGAGCAGGGTCTGGAGTCAAGAAGCCCTGAATGCAAATCCAGCTTCAGACACTAGTTATGTGACCTGAGCAAATCATTTAAACACTCCCTGACTCAGTTTCCTCATCTGTAGAATGGGGATAGTAACAACACCCACCTCCCAGAGCTGGTGTGAGGATCAAATGAGGCAACATTTAGCCAATGCCTGGCATGCAGTAAGTGTTTAATACTTACTCCCTTCCCCCTTCCCCCCTTTACACACTTTGGGGATCCTTGGAAACTTTAATCAATTTTTTTCAAAGACATTTCCTGTCCTAAGTGTCTTGTCCTTCTCTTGACCTCAAGTTCTGGGTCTTCCTTCACAGAGGAGGAAGCTTTGCTCCACAGAGTAATGGGCTGTCTGGATTCCAACTCTCCTCCCACTCACCCAAGCTCCTTACTTGGGAACGAATCCTTGACTTTTCCCCCCACCCCAAATATCCTGCAATATGAAGAAGCTATTCCCTAAAGATCTATCATGTCCCTTCCCATCTGCTCACATGGCCACCCAGCCCCTCATCCAGGGCCTCATTGCCTCCCCAATTAGCTATGGCCTCCCCACAACTGCCAAAGTTTCCTCCTCAGGCACAAGTCTGATGAGTCACTCCACCTCTCAAACACCCTTCTTAGCTCCCATTTGCCCTCTACCATCTGACTCCAGCAGTCAAGTTCTTGCCTAAATAGGTCACTTAGTTATTAGTGACGGTCACTGCTGACAGTCAACATTGCTCAGGCTTGGTCTGCACCACAGCCACAAAAGATCTATTGTCTGAAGAATTCCCTGATACTTGGGTAATTTTTATAAGACTTATTATACAAATCACTTTACGTACTGATTTATATATTAACTGTACAACTCGGTTTATATACTGATTATACAAATAAATTTATATATTGCATTATCTTTAGCAGTGTGGTAAACATTTAACAACTGTCTCTCTGATTTAAAAAAATGTACACAGGACACATTTTTAAGGTAAAATTTGACCTATTACCACTTTCTCCATCACTTTCTCAAGTCTAGACCATTAATAAGATGGTCAACCACAGCCTGATTTGTAGTACTGGCCATTTCAGAGGTATAAAAGTTCCCTTGATGATTTTATAAGCCCACTGGTAAACTCCCACTGGGGTTGGTCTGAGCCCATGCTAACCCTCCCGATGGCATTCCAGCTTCACTGCTTCCCTTCGAGTTAGGGACTAAGGCATTATTTTCTCCCTATCTGAGGTTCAGACTTTTACGTGGTCCCCAGCTAGTAAGATCTGAGCTCAAGCCAAAGTGAATGGTGGTATCCACTGTCCCCCATTGCCTGTGTTGTTGCTGAATTTACCCTCCTGCTCATTTTGATTCACATGGGAATTGTGTCGTGAGGCTGAAACAGGATTCCAAAGTGACGAGGAAAGGTGGATGGTGATGAGTCAGGAGAAGTCATGTCTTCAGATATTTAAAGGTCTCCTCCCCCCCAAGTCAATGAACGTCTCTGGGTCCCAGGGGAGACTCAGTGACTTCTCCCCCCAGCTCTGCCACTATGACCCTGTGATTATGTAAAAGAGGGATTAGGTCCCAGGGCTAATGAACACTCAATAACTGGGCAGTGGGGGAAGTGAATCTAATTACTGTAGATGACAGCCTCTAGAGGAGAGGTGTAGACCTCAAGCAGCCTTCAGATCTGTTGGGTGTGGCCTGAACCAGATTAAAATGTCATTGGGAGATGTTTCACAGCATAAATAAAAATACAATGCCCACATAGACATAGATGATGTTAGGCTGTGGTTTTCTAAGTCGATAGGTGGCTCCTTCTATCAGCATTTGACACCCCTGGTTTAGAAGACAGAAGTGGGACAGACCAATGGGGAGAAGGCACAAGGAAGGAGATTCCAGGTAAAGGCAAGGCATCATGGGACCCCAGCTCAAAGGAACTCAGAGGTTATCTTTCCCAAGCCCTTCATTTTTACAGATGAGGAAACTGAGTCACAGAAAGCTGAGGTCACTCCTGGTAGTGAGAGAGAAAGGACTGGATCCAATTTTGATTCCAAATCAGATGCTCTTCTTTGCCCTGCCCTAAAGAGTCTAAGAATTAGTGCTGTGAGTTAACCTCCTCAGATAGTAAAGTAAGCTCCCAGTCACTGGTGGCATTCAGACAGAGAGTGGAGTCCTGGCCTTCAGGGATTCAAGCCTTGGGTGCAGGAGAGCCTGGATGGTCTGAATCCCACCTCTGCCCTTCACGATTATATGTGCAAGTTAGACCTCCTGCCTAAGCCTCAGTTTCCCATCTGAAAAATGGAAATGAATGCCAGTTCCACAGCTTTTCTGGCTTTGTGGTTGGAAATGCTTTGTCACATTCCCAGGGCCCAGGAAAGATGAGCCATTGTTGACTCTAGAAGATGGTTTTTCCCAGAAGTTGGGTTGGAGCTCTCATGGGGTAGCTGTCCCTCTCCCCAGTCTCCACTCCTCCAATCTCCTGCTTAGAAGACAAGCAGGCCTCTGACAACCTAGAGAAGGACCTGAAGTGTTATATATCTATAACAAAGAATCAGCACAGCCTTCAGCCTTGGGATGGGGCCCTGCCACCTTCCCAGGGTCCATCTCTGATGTGTCTGCACTGGAGGGATTTTTCCTCATTTGGAATCACTGTTGTGAAGTCTTTTGGGCTATCAGCTTCTTCTCCCTGAAGGGGAGGGTGAGTCACAAGGTTGTACATCTATGGCTACCTTCCACTTCAGGGGTCATCTAGTCCAATCACCTCATAATTCAGAGGAAGATACTGAGGCCCACCTAAGATCACAAAGGTGGCACGTGGGAAAGTCAGAATTCAAACCCAGATCCCTCATCTCTAAAACCAGAGCTCTCCTGTCCATCTCATCTTGCCTTAGAGGGGGTCAGGGTGAAGCCCACTGGGAAGGGGTGGGGGAGACAAGACTGGGGTGAGAAGCTACAAATCCCATTCCACAGCAATCGACATTTACCTCACAGGGCCTTTGAGGTCCCCGGCTTGTTCTCCACGGATGTTCTGGCCAACTCCCAACCAAAATCTGTCCCACGTCAGTGGGAGGTCACCCCTGGGGATTTCAGGAAATAGCAGCCGAGGTAAACAGAGGAACAAAAACATCCGGCTGTTCTGTGGGGCATGAGCTCAGGTGCTCATAGGATACACACGGAAACTCAATTGAACCCCTGGAGAAGACGTGACACATAAGCCCAACCTGTTTGCTCCTGGCAAACAGAGGGCCCCGAATCTCGTCTGTCCACTTTGTGGCGACACAGAAAGCCTGCAGGTACGTTATTCACTCCTGGGGTCACGAGGGACCCGTGCTGCTCCAGGATGCTGCACAGTGAGCAGCATCATGGGCTCAAAATGGGCAGGGCCAACAGCCTGCCACTCTCTCTCAGCTCCAGGGACCTCCAGGATGGTCCAAAGTGAAAAGACTTTGTCCAGCAAACCCAAGCATAGCTAGTTTAAAAAAGGCAGCTTATTTGCCTATTCCAAACTCCAAAAAGCAAGACAGAGTCAGAGGACCTGAGTTCAAATCCTAACTCTGTCGCTCCCTATTTGGACCCAAGAAGATAGAGCCAGGGCAGGAGGTGGGAGTGGCAAAGGGACGAATTTACTCCAAATAAAACAGGTCTTCTTGGGAAGCAGGGGGACCACTTGCTGGGTGCGTTGAGGTAGAGATTCTATTGGTGGATGGATTACACTAGATGTTGGCTGAGATCCATTCCAACACAAGGATTCTATGAACTTTGTGACACTGGACAAATAGGTCTCCTCATGTCTTGGAACATTGGCTTTCCTCTTCTGTAAACTGAAGGATAGAATCTCTTCCCCAAGAAGACAGGAGGAAGCAGATTACGGATGATGGAGAAGAATCTAGGGTCTTATCATCTGTAAGTGTTACTGAATCAGTTACCAATGACCCCTTTTCTACTTCAGTGACAAAATGCTAGCTAAACCCATCCAAGAAACCTGAACCAAGGGAGGGTGTATCTTGAGAGAACCCATTCCATCAAAGACATTTCAGCTAAGTGTGACATGAAATCTGTTCCTGTTAGTTGTGGAAACACTTGCTTTGATTTAACTTTGAAAATTCAAGATTTGCTGATTCGATCTAGTGGTGTGGTGAAACTCACAAGAAAGAGGGTCAGAGGCAAGGATGCCTGGGCTGGAAGAGGACCTGGTGGACTCTGGAGGACCAGATTTAGTGTTCCCCCCCCCCCCCATATATGCAAGACTCTCCCTTCTCTGCCAGGACTATCGACTCCCTTTAAGTCCCACCTTTTAAAATCTAAACTAAATCCCGCCCCCCCCCCCCCCCAATATGAGCATCCATAGGAAGCCTTCCTCAACTCCTCTTAATCCCAGTTCCTTCTCTCTGGTAATGATTTCCTTTTTATCCTGTCTAGAGATGGCTTGGTGTGTCTGTCTGTCTGTCCATCCATCCATCCATCCATCCATCCATCCATCCATCCATCCATCCATCCATCTACTCATGTCTCCCACTAGACTGGACGCTCATAGAGGCTTGTTGTTCAGCCACGTCCTGCTCTTCATGACCCCATGGACCACACTATCCTGTTTTCTGGGCAAGGATAGGGAAGCTTTGTCATTTCCTTCTCTAGTGGATTAAGGCAGTCAGAAGTGAAGTGACTCCCCCAGGGTCACACAGTAAGTGTCAGTTTTGAACTCGGATCTTCCTGCTTCCAGGCCTGATGCTCTATCCACTGAACCACCAGCTGCCTCTAGAGGGTAGGAACTGTCTTCTTGCCTCTTTTTGGATCCCTAGGATTTGGCATTAGTGCCTGACACATAGTAGGTACTTAATATTCATGGAATAATCGATCGATAGGTGTCCTGGCATCATCCCTGAAACAGCAGCTGCTAGCAGTGGTGTCTGTAATGGGAGATAAGCAGAGGCTGGTCAGAATGAGTGGGGAGAGACTCAAGATTCTCCAGTTGCTGACGCCAGCCCAATGACTTCCAGGGGTTCCGAGTCACCCCTTTGCCCCCTGTGATTTTTAGGCCTGAGCCCACTCTCCCCTGGACTCTGTATGTAATTGTAGGAGAGGACATCACAGGACTCAGGGTAGGGGGTTTGGTCCCACTATATTACAACAGTGGATACCCATTTCTGAAAGCTAATTGAGGTTGGATGGGATTAGTTGGTATCTAGTGCTAATCTTGGGAGAAGCCTATTGTCTGTGACAAAGGGAACGCTCCCTTAACATCTCAGGATTGTTCCTGGAGTCCTGGGGGAGTTAGAGGCCCCCCCTACCCCCTTCCAGGCTCTGGGGCCTTAACCTGCAGGTGTGGGCGGGAGTGGGGAGAGTCATTCCAGATCTTTAGTTAAACTCTCAACCACTTTCTCTCTCCCTCTGTCTAATCCGAAGAGCCTTAAACCCAAACAGAAAGGGTCTTTTAGAAACAAGGCTTCAGATAAAGCCGCCAGATAAAAGAGCGAATGCAGGGAGGATTCAGCCCTAAGGGAGATGTTTGCATTAGTATTCTATAGTCCAACATGGCGCCCTCTCTAGGAAGC
Organism: Pseudochirops cupreus; assembly: GCA_028627135.1. NCBI lineage: Eukaryota > Metazoa > Chordata > Mammalia > Diprotodontia > Pseudocheiridae > Pseudochirops > Pseudochirops cupreus. The sequence continues at coordinate 4,709,940 of CM053583.1, read as the reverse complement.
CAAATCCACCCGCTCGTCTCCATGGTGAATGTTTATCTGAATGTCCAGTGGCAAACCTAAACAGTTGAAAGAATATGGAATTAGGACCAATATTTTGTTTGACTTGGAGCACAGCAAGATAGCTGAAATCATATCTCATAAAACGGAAAGTTTCTATTTTCACCAAAATATTTGGGGAAAAGTTCATTTATTTTGAATTTGGATACCTAGATTCAGGGGGCCATGCTCCAGGAAGGGCCAGAAGAGACTGAGAGCTGCAACTGATCTGGAATGAGAATGGTAACAGCCCACTTTTACATGGCGTGCAAAGGTCTGCAAAGCCCTTGGAGTGACAGCTTGGAGACTGATCTGGGACTGCCAGGAGCCCTGGGAGGCAGTGGTCCAAAGGGTTATTACCTGCATTTTACAGATGAGGAGATAGGAGTAGTGATTTGTGCACACAGCCATCAGGTGCCAGAGAGGCATTAGCAGTCCAGTGTCACCCACTCCAAGCAATCTGTCTACTTGGCTGTTGCCTTTGCTGTCCTTCCATAAAGATATGTGTGATCTTTGGCTGAAGCATCACTTGGGAGTTGGGAAGACCAGACTTCTCAGATCTTTCTAGTTATGTCATCTCGCCTCAGGCTCCTCATTTACAGAAATGGCATGCGCTCCTGTTGAACTGCCACTCATAGGCTTGCTCTAAGACTGAACCAGGAGCACGGAACCATAGATTTAGATGGGGAAGGGCTTTAGAAGTCACTGAATCCAACTCCCTCCCTTTTCAAATCATGAAACCCTGTAGAGGGGTCAAGCGGCTTGCCCCTTGTAAGTAAGTTAGGCATCTAGTAAGTGTCTGAGATGGGAGCACTCCATACACTTCATCAAGCCTCCTTTCACGTAGGTAGGGAGTTCTGCAAACCTTAAAGTGATATTAAAATGTCATCTCCTTCTTGTAACTGGTTGTACAATGCACATTCTCGACTGGTAGATGCCTCACCTGCTTGGGTCTGCGGAAGTCAGCCACACCCACTGAGGCTTTTGATTCCAACATTTCAATGTTGAATCATTCAACATTCAATGATGTCAATATTTCAAAATTGAATGATTCGAGATTCAATAATTTCAATACTGGATTCGATATTTCTATTTCTACATGGCACCATTGTGGCTTGGAAAGATCATCCCTGTATGTCAGCATGGAGACCCTGGCACAATCACTCATCTCCCGAGACAGGGCTAGATTTCTAACCTCTTGACCAACACACCTGAGAGACACCTCTGGCTCAGCAATCAGTAGGGCATCCAGGTCTCAAGCTCTGGGGGAAGAAGAGCATGCATAGTCTCAAATGATCATGCTTGCTCTCCTCTTTTCCTGAGTCAAGCTCAGTCATTATTATTCCTCATCATTGAGATTTTTTTTTAATTGATCCTTCTACTTACTTTGTATCTTTTTTTTTTGGTTGGGCTTACTTCACCTGGCATCAGCTCAAATATACTTCTCATGTTCCTCTAAATACTAGATATTCGTCATTTCTTTCTGCCCAGCAATTTTCCATTATATTCACCTACCAACCATGAAGCATTTAAGTGGACAAAGGCAAACATTAAAGCCCCTGTTCTCAAGGAGCTTACATACTATGAAGACAAAATGTAATATGTAACACCCTACTTGAGTTCATTCTTCCAGCTCACATTGGCTCTGAATCCAAAGAGGATTGGCTTTCAGCATTATAGAGAGTAACCTTTTGAAAGACTACCCTCTTACCTTTAGTGCATAAGCCCCCACTGGTGTGCTTCTCCTTAAAAATCAGCCAATAACCTCAGTTAGCTCTTTAACAAATTTATTTAAACTGTATACCAAGAGTTGAGTTAGCTAGGTGGTACAGTGCTTGGAGTGGCAGGCCTGAAGTCACTAGGGTTCAAATCTGACCTCAGACAGTTACTGGCTGTGTGACACTGGGCAAATCATGTAACCCTGTCTACCTCAGTTTCCTCATCTGTAAAATGAGTTGGAAAAGGAAATGGCAAACCACTCCAATCTCTTTGCCAAAAGCAAACAAACAAACAACAAAACTAAACTAAATGGGGTCATTAGTTGGGACAAAACTGAAATGACTGAACAACAACGTATTGACAAGAGTAGTTTTAAAGTATTTCCCCTACAGATCAAGGGAGCGCTCTCCCACAGACACACAGAGTCAGGGAAGGAGAACGGGCATAAATAAAGCATGATGGGAGTGAAGCACATACATGGTCAAGGCTGCTTGAAACTCTGGAGCTGCAGTCTTGGTGTCCCCACAGGATGTGCTGTGGGGCGTGGCCTCAGCGAGGGATGAGGGGCCCCCTTGCTCAGGTGGGCTGGCTCTTTGAAGGGCATGGTGTCTCCACTGAACTGCAGCTTGGCTGGCCTTTACTCCTTAGAATACAATGTCTCAGCAACGGGTCAATGTGCTGTTGAGCTGGGTCAGGCAGTTTGCTCAGCTCCTTAGCAGGCTTGGCTACTGCCGGTCTGGGCCAACAGATCACTCAGCTGCTGGATTGATACCTGCAGAGGCTACTCAGTCACTGGGCAGATGCCACCAGATTGGACTGGGCAGGCCACTCAGACACTGCAAAGATGCTTCTGGACAAGGGCAGGCAGCCACGAGACTGCTCTCAGGGAGTGATGTCTCTTCTGGATTGGCCAATAAGCTGAATTCCTTGGGCTTGTTCTTTGATGGGCAGCTACAGGCTTTCATCACCTTCAGCAGCTGGCTAGGCTGGGTACTACTGCTCTCTCTTCAGCAGAACTCCTCTCCTTCAGACAAGGCAGCAAATCTTCCCCTAGCCTTGGTAGAAACCATTCCTCTTTGGTTCCCTCATTTTGTGGTTCAGTCATTTTTCATCACGTCTGACTCTTCATGACCCCATTCAGGTTTTCTTGGCAAAGCACTGGAGTGGTTTGTCATTTCCTCCTCCAGCTCATTTTACAGAAGGGGAAACTGAGGCAAGCAGGGCTAAGTGACTTGCCCAGGGTCACAAAGTTAGGAAGTATCTGAGGATTTGAATTCAGGAAGATGAGTCTTCTTGACTCCCAGCACTCCATACACTGCACCATCGAGCTGCTTCTGGCTTCCTCATACCTACCTCGCCAAAACTAGGCAGTTTTGTTACCTCTGGAGAAGAGGTGGGAGAAGGCTGGTTTCTAAGATTCAATAATCCTCTTGCTCCAAGGACAATCCCTACAGCCAGGGTCTCCAGCTGGGTTTAAGTAAATGAATCTGAATTCATACAGTTCCACAGCTGAGCCTCCCTTTGGGGTGCAGATGATTGGCGGAAGATAAAGGTAGGACTTTCAGCTTTGTGCCCCAGGAGCATATTCATTGTCTCCAGAGCCCTCATCATAAGCTGGAGAATTAGTTCAGCCTCAGACCCGAGGAGAAGTAAGAAATGCCCCTTTGGCTTCTGACCCCTGACCCACTTCCCTTTACATTTCAATGCGTCTGGTCTTCTAATGCTCCAGGAATCCAAATTGACTGAGTATAGATTTAAACACTACCACCATTTCTTAAAGTGTTCCTCAGGTGATGAGGACGCAAATGACATTTTGGTGAAATCTAGCAGATTTTCCTTTAGATTTCAGAGGAATGTTCTGCCTTACTCTGAAGGAGGCAGTAACTGTTGAGGTTCAACGGTCTCCAAGATCTAACATTCAAAGGAAAACTGTTGCAAGATCAAGCACCTAATTTCTGATCTTTGGATGCTGAGCCTCATCTAAGCCTCTTGGGTGCCTGGGAAACACACCCCAAGTCCTTTATTCCCACCAGGATTCTACAAAACCAACATCTCCATTTCAAAAGATCCCAATTCCTTCCCAGTAGGACTGCCTTTCACCAAGATGAACTGGAACCAATGCAGCCTCTCCATATTCCAGGATGTGTTTACATCACTTAACACCAAACTGTCCTTCAAAAGCACTGTCCTAAGCTCCAAGCTCACTTCCCAGACATTTCTGAACCATGCCACTTGCAGTTGGGCAATTCTTTTTATACCCCTCCACCAATTTCTAGTTCCTTTTTATATTTGTTTTCATTTGACAACATGAAACAGCAAGTCAATAATGCAAATGACCAAGTCTGGGATTTTTCTCCTTCTTCCAAACCCCATCAATAAGCCTGGTTCAGGGCTTTACCTGGAGGCTGACAGTAACCATCAAAGAAGCAGCAGCCATACTTGCCTTCTGGCTCAGTCTCCAGGGCCCTTCGAGGTACCCTCTTCTCTCTCCCCACCCTTTTTCAGGTCCCCTTTATATGTTGCCTTCCCCCATTAGAATGTAAGCTTTTTGAAGGCTGGCACTGTCTGGTTTGTTTGCATCTCTACACAGGGTTGGATACAGTGTAACTGTTTAATCAATTTCTTTCTTTCATTTACACATTCATTTGAATGAATGGGGCACTCAGATCCCTTGTCCATAAAATGAGAGGACTGAAATAATAGACTCTAAGGTTCTTTGCCAAGAAAAGCCCAAATGGGGTCATGAAGAATTAAACACGACTAAAAGTGACTCAACAACATAAACTCCCAAATGCCTCAATTTTATGATCTTCTTGCTTATGATTAGGAGGATGCTAGGGGGCGCCACAGTGCAGCGTGGGGGCCTGGCCTCAAGCAGGGCTGCGTTCAGATCCAGCCTTCAATCCTTAGCAGCCTGAATACTGAGGGAATCACTTAATTACCGTTTGCTTCCATTCCCTTAACTGTAGAATCAGATAATAGCCCTTGCCTCCTAGGCTCCTTGTGAGGATCACATGAGCTCATATTTATGAAGTGTTTAGAACAGTGCCTGGCACATAGTAGGGACTTATCCTTCCTTACTCTCCTCCCTGCCTCCCTCCCTGCCTCCTTCCTTCCTTCCTTCCTCCCTCCCTCCCTCCCTGCCTCCTTCCTTCCTTCCTTCCTTCCTTCCTTCTTTCCTACTTTCCTTCTTTCCTTCTTTCCTCCCTTTCTCCCTCCCTTCCTTCCTCTCTAGTGTCATCTCCTTCCCCATTAAACCACCCCTTAGAGTTGCTAGGACAATGCAGGATTGCTTGGTGGGAATTTTCTCTTCTCTGTGGCTAGGAGGCTGACAAACAGAAAAATGTCCTGAAAGACGGTCACAAATGTCCTTAAAGGTATTCTGAAAGATGATTAAGAGAAGAGGTGTGGGGAAAGTTGGCTGGAACTGAGAGGGCTGGCTCATATGCAGTCCTGTCCACTCCCCCACCCCCCACCCCCACCTTTCTGGGGTCTGGGACGGTAAGAAGATCACTTATGCATTCAGTCCTGGATTTATTCCTTCAGTGACTAGCACAGCAACTCCATAATTCACCAGACCATGTACCTGGCTCTTGGGGTGATTCCCCCTCCCCCCAGTCATCTTTCCAGAGCTTTCTGGTCATACATTCACTTCCTGGCTTCCATCTCATGAAGTGTCTCCACATGTATATACTTGTAAAAGAAAGAAATAACAATTTAAACTAATACTGGACTCTAAACTCTAAATCCCTGTGTCTAGTTGGCCAAGCAGTGCTTGCTTCCCTTTTGAGGCTCCTTCCCACCGGCCCCAGTGCTGGTGTCTCACCTGCCCTCCCTCAGCAGCGGCAGCCAAAGGGCCACTTTGAGGACACGTCTCTCCCCCACAGAGAAGCCCATCCCAGCTTGTGGCTGCTGGGGCCCAACAAAAAGCCTCCCGTCCCAGAGATACTTGGCTGATCAATGCAGGAAGCAAGCTCTTATTTTCTCTCCCAGAATGAATAATTTAGCTTTGTTTTGACAGGCTGGACGTGGAATGCAACGGGCAGCTAACCGAGACAGTCAATGGGCACTATCAGGGACAGCCATGCGCACTTGGGTCCTGTGGAGTCCCTGAGCTGAGCTCATGTCAGATATCACCTTGGAGGGTTGGCGTGGGAGGTTTCAGGGCCAAGGCACAAGGATCAGGTATGTGGGGGACCAGTTCCTGGGGTAGAGGGTGTGTGATCTGGTGACTTTGTAGGCTCACACTTGGTCATTAACATGCCCTTATCATGCTCCAACTCCAGAACAATAGCTAGGAACCCTAGCGCCCAGATTCAGTTCCAGGGAAGGTAAAATAATACTCCCCAAATTGGGGCTGTGCTCATATGGGCATCGAGAGCAGAGGAAGGCAGGTCTTAAAATAGGAGATCTAAATGCATGGGGAGCCTGTGGAGAAGAGGGGACACCTCATCCTCTCCCCCACTGGAACACCAGCTTCTGCTATTAGTGAAGCCCTATCTGCTCACCTCATTTAAAAACTGAGGATACCAATCCTTGTGATCACCAAGAGTCAGAACGGCTTCATCAAAATCAGGTCACACCTGCCTCACCTCATTTCTTTTTTAACACAGTTACTGGAGTGGTGGATCAGGGGAATGCTTTTGACAGGGTTACCTAGATTTTAGCAAAGCATCAGATAAAGTCTCTTGTGTAATGCTTGTGGATGAGGTAGCAAGGGATGGATCAGATGACAAGACAGTCAGAGGATTTTGGACCTGATTGAATGACTCAGTCCAAAGGGAAGCCATGGGTGGACCCATGTGGACTTGGAAGGAGGTCTCCAGTGGAGGACCCCAGAGATCTCTGCTGGGCCCAGTGACCATAGGACATTTTTATCTCTGACCTAGACAAATGCGCCAATCATATGCTTATTTCAATAAGCAAAAACAGTGAACAACAGCTAACAAACTGTATGTCCAAGGCAGGATTGAAAGAGTATCTACTGGGCAGAATTTAACAAGATGAAATTTTATAGGGACAAATATAAGGATCTATATCTGTATTTTAAAAAAACCCGACCTTTCAAATACAAAATGGGGCAAGCGTGGTAAGCTAGCAATTGTGAAAATGATCTGGGACTCAGAGTAGACTGCAAGCTGCTGCTGAGCCAGGTATGTGATATGGTAGCTGAGGGGAAATGGAGCTAAGAGAGAATTAAAATCTACATGTCATAATAACTGACATTTATGTAAGTTTGCAAAGTTCCCTCCAGAGAGGTGGTGTGTCTAAGTGGTTAGAGAGCTGACCTGGGAGCCTGAAGACCTGGGCTCAAGGTGTGTCTTTGATATGCACTGGCTGTGTGACTCTGAGCAAGTCACTTCTCTCCTTGGAGCCATGAGCAACCCTGGAGTCAAGCCAACAAACATATATAGGCACCTACCATGTTCCAGGCACTGTGCTAAGCCCTTAGATAAAGAAAGATGCTCCCTGCCCTCAGAGTGCTCCCAGTCTAATGGCGGAGACGTAAATGACCACCACTGACAAACAAACTAGACAGGACCACCCAGAGAAAATGAACTGCTCAAGATTTAAAAGAAACCACAGCGTCTTGGATTATCAGAACTGGAAGATACTTCCAAGGCCATCTAGTTCAGCCCAGAACTGAACAAAAATACTCCTACAACAGCATAGCAATAAAAGTATGTTTGGGCACTGTGCTAAACACTTCACAATTGTTATCTCTCCGATCCTCACAATAACCCTGGGAGGTAGCTGCTGTTATTATACCATTTAACAGATGAGGAAACAGAGGCAGACAGAGGTGAGTGACTCAGATAATGTCTGAGGCTAGATTTGAACTCAGGTCTTCCCACCTTCAGATCTACTGTATGATTCCACTGCCCCAAAATCTTGGATAAGTTCTCATCCAGTCTCTGCTGTGGGGCTCCCTTCCAGGGGCAGCCCATTCCACTTTCTGAGGGACAGAAGTTTGGGGGGGAGGGCAGAAAAGTAGCACCTTAATAACTCATTACAAAATGTCTCGAACTCTGACTCAGCCTTTTCTCTTTCACTGGCTTAATGTCAGGATTCATCAAGCACTTATCCTGGGTAAGCCTTGGGACCAGATTCTACAGCCTCTCCTTCCACTCCTTCCTTCTCACATCCTTTTCTTTTTTGCCACCCTCTGCCCTGAAGTCAAAGACCCTGAAATGTGCATCTTTTTCATTTCTTCTATGAGCTTTTTTATCATGGGAGCTGTTATTTATGGGCCATCTCTGAAGGGGCTTGAAGGCACCCAGATGTCTGGGTTCTTTTTTAGCCCAAGGAAGTAATGCATCTGGAGACAAGGTTGGTTGGCACTGGTATGGATGGTGGTGTCATGTTAATGGGATTTAAGATCTTCCCCATCCATTTAATAGGCCTTACATGGAGTCCACTAAGGGAAGCTTGCTTAGGGGAGGCTTGCTCACAGGGAGGCTTTCACACCTTTTGTTAATTTCTAATAAGGCACTGAGTCTGGAGGGCTGTGAGGCCCTTTGGCTCTAAAAGGGGTGTATCTACTCTGAAGTTAGAATTTTACTTTGGGACTCACTCATTGGAAGAGTGTTCTTGTGATTTGATGAGACTCTGGGTAGCCCTGAAGAAGCCCGCTGGCTTTGAAAAACCCTGATGTTGGTGCTTCTCTCTATAATCACTCTGTATGTATTGCCTTGGTCAAACACTTGGATATGTCTGTTGATTTGTGCTAATTTTTTTTTTCATATAGAAGCCTTGTCTATTGGTCTTTATTTCTTTGCTTGTATTTTCTCTATTTTCTTTGTTTGAATTTTCTCTGAAGTTCGGGGTGCTGATTTTTTCCCCTGAATGAATGAATATAATTAAAAAAGATTGTTGACCCCTGGAACAGGTATCTTTCCTGATAAAGCAGATCTAAGAATTGGTGCCAGTAGCCATCCTGGGTATATCAGTGTGGTTGCTGTTACAGGTGGAAAGCCTGGGGTACTGCTTGGGAAAATGTTGGCAGGCTTATGGATTTTTAGGACCTCTTTTTAAATGGCAGCTAAATCCCGGTTTGAAGGGGTAGGGATGTGTGTGTGTGTGTGTGTGTGTGTGTGTGTGTGTGTGTGTGTGTGTGTGTATGTGAAGGTCTGAGGTCTAGCAACCTCACTGAGCATCATTGGATGTGTCACCATGGAATTTTAACCAGATGTTAAGAGAAAAGAATGTGAATATCCAAGTGTACCAAAAGTATCAATTAGGGGATGGTGCTTACATGATAATAGGGTTCCCTTAAGTTAACAGCACCCCCAATATATTTAGAAGGAGACTTGACTGACATGACAATAATTAACTGCAACTTTCCAGAAATGTTTTAACTTCATAAAGTAATGTGGCCCAATCCTTTTCTGAGGCAGGGTGAAGATAATGTTGGAACTGGCCATTCCCTTGTAGTGGGGAGTGGGAGGGAAGAGGGATGACTGATGAAAACAAGATCAAAGATGTGTCTACATCCCATTATGCCTTTATGAAGTCTGGAGAAGATCTAATAGAATTAGCAGGGCAGTTTGCCATTGGCTAGCTAAAGACAGGTTTTGCCCCTGGTATCTTATCTAAAAAGATAAGTCCTTGAAGGCACATTTGAAAGGATGAGAAGCTTTGTGGAGTCTGACCCCTGTGGGAGAATGAGTGTGGAAAGTGGGACCTGAGAAAATATTTTCTTTCTTTTTTCTGTCCTCCATCAGTCACAGTGCCTTGCACCAGAGCATGTCCAGTAGAAGGCATCATCTCCAGCAAGAAAAAGACAGGCATACATAAAGTCAAGGACAGGGGCAGGAAGCAATTTCAAAGATCATGATGCCTAGCAGCAGAGAAAAGAGTCAACAGTGGATATCAGTGTGTTCTCTTATGGAAAATGCTTTAGTACCATGTTCTGAAAATGTATTATTATTCTATTTAAATCAAACTAGAGATTATTTGAACCCAAAAGTAAACGTGATCTCAGAATCTCTCCAGGAATGTAGGGGATGGTTCTAAGAATCTTGGATATGCCCAGATCCTGCATCCACTCTTGTTTTGGGTCCTCAAAGTTTGTATTTTGGGTTTCTTAGGTGTTTTAGCTTCCACCCAAATTTTATTGACTATTTACATTTACTGATATCCATCTCAATCTATCTTGCTTTCAAGTTGCCATCTGAGCAAAATTGTTTAACTCCCTAGTGTGGTATCTTTATCTAAACTCTATAAATTATAAACCTCCCAGAGGCCAAGGAGAGGGAGCCACACTTCCTTTCTGGCTTGCTCTCCTCTATCAAACAACCTAATGCATTTCTTTCTAAAATTATTTTAGATCTGAGGGTTTGTTCTCTCCACAACACTCTTTTCCCATGGATACTGTCAGTATTTGTTAGAAAGTGTGATCTATAGGCAGGTTTGACCATGTTACCTCCCTGCTCAGGAAATTCCAGTGGCTTTCAATTCCATCTAGCATCCACTTATAAACTCTTCTATTTGGCATTCAAAGTCCTTTGTAGCCCGAGCCATTCCTTCCTTTGCACTCTTTTCCCACTTAATGGATTTCCTGAAACTCTATGGTCTGACCACTGTTATTCACACCTGACCCTCATCTCCCATCTCCATGCCTTTGCAATGGCTGCCTCCTTTTCCTAGAATGTCTTTCCTTCTCATATCTCCATTCCCTGGAATCCCTGATTTCTTTCAAGACTCACCTCAAGTATCATATTTTACATGAAGTCTTTATGACTCACCCCCATCCCTAGCTACTCAGTTATCCTCTCCCCAAACAACCTCATATTCATTTCACATAAATTCTGAATATCCTTCAATGAGTCTATATTGCCCGTCCCATTAAAACACAAACTCCTTCTACCCTTTTATCCTGAGTATTTATATTTAGCACAGTAAGCACTTAATAAATGCTTTTTGATTGTGTGGTATGATTTTCCACCCAGCTACCAAAGTGATCACTTCAGTTTCATAACTATAGGCCTGATATATCACCCTCCCCCTTTGCTTGGTGACCTTCAGTGACTTCCTATGACCTTCAGGGTCAAATAGAAATTTCTTTAAAACTCTTCATGTCCTGCCCCTTTCCTAGTTTCCAGTCTTCTTATACTTTACTCCCCTCATGTGATCAACAACTCAGAAAGGCTGGCCTCTGCGACCTCTACCCTCCATGCCTGGAATTCTCTGTCCTTTCAGTCTTTGCCTCTTGGTTTCCCTGGCTCCAAGACCCAACTCAAATTCCATCTTCTGTGAACTCCATTTTCTGGTCTCTATCTTTCCCCATCTCCCCCTGAAATGTTAATAATTACTGTTAATGTTGCATGTTTTTCCCTCATCATCCCTCCTTGAGGGAAGGGACCATTTTTGCCTTTGTATCCCTAGCATTGAAACTAGTGCTTAGCACACAGGGAGTACTTAATCAATGTTTCACTGACTGATATGGCATCTTAAATCCCTTCTTTTTGAGTTGTTTCTACTGTACTGATATGAATCTACAGACTAACTTTGAAGCTCAAATGGAAATTGTCCTTCTAGGGGACCCAGTCTAGGAGTGTATTAGGGGAGTTGCCTTAGAAGGGGTGTTCCATCATTGGTCAACCTTTCACAGTTTGTGGGCAAGGGCTACTGAAGGTCAAGTAGATGAAGAAAGATCAGTAAGGCAATAAGAGAGTTCCATTCATGGACTCTAAACCAGGGAGAGAGGGGTAATGTCACTTGGTTCTGTGTAGTCCAGAATTTGGAGAGTGGGGAGAATAAGCAAAGGGTGAAATTGTGTACCCCCAGAAAGGTCAACAGGTCACTTCTGGCCTTCCAGGGAATGCAGAAATGGAGGGAGCAGGACCCTTCCCTGGAAGGTTACATGGGCACATGAGAGGAACAGAGAGGTCCATAGACAGGGGAATGAATAAACAAAACGTGGCACATGAATGTGATGATTTTACTGAGCTGAGGAATGATGATCGTCAGGAACAACAGGAAGTGTGGGAAGACTTCTATGAACTGATGCAGAGAGAAGTAAACAGAGCCAAGGAAACATAGTATACAGCGACTGCAACAATGTACAAAGAATAGAATGGAGCCCACAAACCAGCGAGAAAGGAACTGGCGAGTCGAGAAACTCCTAGAAACAAGCCTGACTCCAAGGAAAAGAGATCACAGACGCCGTCCTCCCCCCTTGCACAGGACAGCAATTTATTTTTCAATCTATTACTTGGTTTTGCTGAATTTTTTCTTTTAAAAATCATATCTAATATTCACATGGCACCTTAAGGTCTGCAGAGCACTTTATGTGTGTCATCTGATTTGACCCTTGACATGACCCTGCATCGGGGGCACTGTCTTTGTCCTCATCTTAAACACCAGGAAACTGAGACCAAGAGAGGTTCAGTGAGTTACCCAGGGAAACACGTCTAAGTAAGGGTCGGTGGCTTGTACTTGAGTCTCCCTGAACTTCGGCAGCGGGCGGGGCAGTAAAGTGGGTAGAACCTTGGCCAGTCTGGCCTCAGACACTCACCAGCTGTGTGACCCTGGGCAAGTCACTTCTCCCTGCCAGCCTCAGTTTCCTCATCTGTAAAATGAGCTGAAGAAGGAATGACGAACCCCTCCAGTGTCTCTGCCGAGGACACTCCAATGGGGTCGCATGGGACTGAACACAACTGAAAAGTGGCCCGACAGCAACACCCTGACTTCACACACACCACGGCGCTCACCGGCCGCCCAGCTGATGCATCAGCTAATGAGCTTTCAAAACAAAAGGAGGGAGGTGACCCACTAGAGTCTGATGTCCCACACTGGGCAAGGGCAGCCCCACATGGAAAATGCTCCCTCCAGATCCATCCATTGTCCATCAAATATCCCAGGAAGGCTCAGCATGGAGGAAGGGAACTTACCCCTCAGGTCTAGGAGATCAGCACCTGATGGCCAGGCTAGAATCCTCACCCATCTGGGTGGGGTCTCCCACCGTGTATCACTGGCAGTACTATGGGGGTCTTTCACAAAGAAAGATGAAAAGGACTCAGGCTCGTGGACTCTAAGCAGCACCTGGACCTCCTCCCCTTTAGCGTGGCCCAGCCCAGCCCTGCCCTGCCCTGCCGAGCCGAGCCAGGCCCAGCCCAGTTCAGCCAACGGGCCTCCAGGCTGGCCCTGAGACGTATGGAAAGGAAGGACTGGCCACCTCTCATCCCACTTCAGAACAGCTCTCATCCGTAGGAAGTGGTTTCTTTGTTTGTTTGATTTGTTTCATTTTTATATCAGTTCTGAACATCTTTGGGCTAAAGAGTCTCAGGTCCCTTTCCTCTCCTCCACTGTCCATCTCTTGTTCTCTTGAATTCCTTCACTGGAAGATTGAAAAAGAAGCACTCAATAGCCAGCTATAGAGAAGGAAGGGCCTTGAAGATCACTGTTGACACCGTCCCTGCTCTGAGGGCCCAAAGGCAGAAGAAATGGGGAGGAGGAGGGAAGGCTTGAGCTTGGGTCCTCTGACCGTCTGGTTAAGCTCCTGCTTCAGTTCTCTTGCCCCTGTAACACCCTGTGTCTCCTAAAAGAGACGAGATGATTTGGTGACTTCTCCCTTTTCTCCCCCATCAAGCAGAAAGTAGGAGCCTGAGGAAAAGAGAGTCAGAAAGACTTGAGCTACTATCCGGCCTTAGGCACTTAGATGCTGTGTGACCTTGGGCAAGTCAACCTTGGCTTACCTCGGCTTTCCTCATCTGTAAAATGAGGATAATAATAGCACTGACTTCCCAGACTTGTTGTGAGGATCAGATGAAGTAAAACCTGTGAAGCATCTAGCACAGCACTTTGTAATTGTGTTGTAATCGATATGTAAGTGTGAGCTCCTCCCCCTCCCCTCCCCCCTCCTCATTATCAAGTGCAGGAGAAGGCTAAAGAGGTCTCTAGTTCAGGGCCAGGGGTAGAGACACTGCCAACCTTTGCCTCTCTATCAGAGGGCTAGGAGACCTTTTACAAGGTGCATCTCAGGAATGGCTCACTGAATTCCACCCCCAGCTCTGCCACTGATATCTTGACCTGGGTCAAGTTGCTTAGTTTCTTTGCCTACATTTCTCTGTTGGAAAACACCCACTCATATCCACCCATCTACACACACACACACACACACACACACACACACACACACACACACACACACACACACACACCACAACACACGCTGAAACAACCAACCAGATACCCTGGGATTATGACCAGGACCAAATGAAAGGGGAAGGTAGCTGAGGCATTCCCAGCAACTCCAGGGCACCTTCTCCCTAAATTTACCCCGATGTAACCTTGCACACAATTGTGTATGTAATCTCTCTGTCTGTCTCTCTGTTTCTGTCTCTCTGTCTCCCCCTCCCTCCCTCCCTCTCTCTTTTTTTCTCTCTCCCCCTTTCCCTCCCCCCCCCCTATTTCTGGGATGAGCAAAGATCCAGGTAACCGGAGGAGAAATCGGAACTAAAGGTCCCTTCAATTACACATATCGAGCCCAGGGAGTTGTCTGTAAATTGTCAAAGCTATTAGGGATTAAATGGGACAGACCGGCCTTCAAAGACACTTCATTTTTATACACAACGGATTTAAAACATGTCAGTGTCTTCCTTTCATAAATAGCCTTGCTGGTTGGGGATGTACATTTCTCTTCTGAGTAGGTCATATCTTCATTTTTTAAGGAGTTAATCTATTTTCTCCAGTCTTAGGAGAAGGAAATGCTCATCATTCTGGCTGTCTCTGAATGGCCTGGTGAACCTCCCCCTCCCCCCTCCCCCCAAAGTAGGTCCACTGAGTAAGGCAGAACCAGGCTTTCAGCTCTCCCCACCCTAGCGGATGTAGTTCTGGCAGTCAAGCTTACACTTCATGTAGATTATCTCATTTGCATCCCACAACCAACCCAACAGGTTACCTGTGTTCTTCCACTCGTTATACAGATGGGGAAATGTAACAACACAAGGATGAAATTCAACCAGCGATTTGTGAACAAGCATCGATTGAGTAGAAATTGCAAAGAGGAGGATTCAGACTTGACTTCAGGAAACATTTCCTGATGATCAGAGCTGCCCCAAATGGCCAGGAGTGATGACCTCCCTGTCACTGAGGGTCTGCAGGCAGAAGCTGCATGAGAACTTGTTGGAGATGGTACAAAAGATGGGGGGGGGGGGCATAGGTAGGACAAGATTGCTGCTTGAGGCTCTTTCTTGTTCTGGGATCCTACATTCCACTTAAGAGATCCCACAGCTTGTTATAGTGTTGGGCTGGGAGCTTGGGCCTCTGACTCTCTCCTATCCCACCTGGGAGGGACAAAAGTCAGCTAAGCTATGGAGTCAATGATCGAGGCAGGAACTGAAACATAGAGAGATTGGGGACCTAGTGACCCCTGGCACCCCTCTCCCAACCCAGCAGCAGAGCCCCAGGGGAAGCCCACCCCAACTGTGGGCCACACCTTCACATGCACACCCTGGCCAGCCTGGTTTGGGTGAGCATCTGAGCTTTCTCATCATTGGAGGGGATGAAGGCCCAGTGCCAGGGCCTGACACACCATGTTACAGTTTCATTTCATCAACAACCTCATCCCAAGTACTGAGCGAGCCCCCCAATCACCTCCAGACTCCTGGCACTGATGGCCCCTCAGCTCCTCTGTACTTAATTGGCTGTTCATACAAGTCTGAGAGCAAATCAATCGCTTCCCATTGAAGGCTGGCACTATGGGTCCCGAGAGGGAAACCTTTGGTGGCTAACAGATCTTCCTTTGTGTTGTCTTCTTCTACTAGAAAGTGAGGTCCTGAGGTCAGGGGCCATCTCAGCTCACCACTGGCATCCTTGGCTCTTCCTCAGTGATTTTACACACAGGAAGCACTTAAATGCTTGACCCGCCCACTCATTTGTCCATGGGTGAGATCTCCTAACATTTTAGCTTTAAGTCTTCCTCTTCCATTTATTCTTCCCAAACCTAGCTCTGATTCCATCACTCCCTTCTCAAAGGCCTTCAGGAGCTCCTCAGTATCTTCAGAATAAAGCCCACCCTGGAAGACAGCAAGACTCAGAGCTCGAATGAAAGTTCTGCCAGCCCTCTCTCTCTCTCTCTCTCTCTCTCTCTCTCTCTCTCTCTCATCTCCTGTTCCTGGCAAACTGGACGGCTTACTGTCCCACACCTTGGCTAACTACATTCAACTATTCAATCCAACAGATATTTATTAAGCACCTACGATGTACCTGGCTGGGTTTTCAGTGCTGGCATTACAAAGATCAAAACAATGCCTGCCCTCAAGGAGTTTCTATTCTGCTGCAATGAAACATCATGGACACAGAAATCAGCAAATACAAAGTTACTTCAAGAGGGAGAAGGTGCCGAAAAGGTAGCAGGATGAGGAGAAGCCTGGGTCCCAGGGGGCCCCTGAGCTGTGCAACTGCTGCTGTTCCTGTAGGCATTAAGGTTTGCTAAGCACTTTATGTATCTTCAAGGTGGGTGTTCTCCCAGGCACTGGGGTGGACAGAAGGAGGAAAGAAGGGAGACAAGTTTTGAACACTCATCCTGTTGTATCTCGAATACCATCCTGTATCCCTGCGTCTCTTCACCCTATATATCTTTTATGGCTCAAACTGAGTTGTGCTTCTGTCCTGGGGGACTCCAGTGATGACATTGTTGAATCTAAAGAAAAGTGGCCTCCCAGCACTGTGGACAGATCCCCAGATCTGGCATCAGGAAGGATCTGGGTTCAGGTCCTGCTGTGACATACCCTAGCTGTGTGACTACCTCCTTAAACCTCTGTGTCCTTACCTCCTGAGGGCAGTGAGGCTCAGATGGTCCCATGGACTGAAGGCCCTTGCAAACTCAAAGTGCTCTAGAAATGTAAGTTATTATTAACTGGACAGAGCCGAAAGGCAGCCAGGCTCACAGAGCTCTCACTGGCCACATCTGTCCTGGTTCACTATAGTTCATGAGAACCAGGGGGAGAAGCTATTTTTTGCTCCCGAAAGTCAGAAGGCCGGATGGTGGAGTGGGAAAGGGCCAGTGGACTCTGGAGTCAGAGGACCTAGATTCAAATCCTGGCCCTGATCATGGCTACCTGTGTGACCCTGGGCAAGTCCCTGCACCTCTCAGGGTCTCAGAGTAAAAAGGAACAGTTGGTTCAGGAGGCCTCCTCGAGTCCTTAGTCCCCTGACATAACCCCGCATGCCCTCCCTAGGCAGTAAATGGCAGAAGGGATGAAATGTGGTAGAGAAAAACAGAGGAGGCTTCCCCTGGATAAAAATGAGAAGAAATGACCCCAGGATTAAATGCTTTTCTCCTCTTTCCTGCTTCGCCCCCTGACATCCCAACCTTTTTGGGAAGTGACCTTCATTTGACAGAATCTGGGTTCTAAAATACTTTCTCTTCTCTCTTTTGGGATCAAGTAGACATGTCCTTGACTCCCAAGGTTTAACCAATGGGAAAGTTTTTGCTGTGGTTTTTTGGACTTTTGGCTTAAGGCCTCCTTGGAAACAGAGGGATGGACTGAAGCTCTCTGGAGAGCTGCAGCTGTTGGAAGCATTTGCTGGGTCTCTGTCTCATTGATCCACCACCCCAGCTCCCACCTCCCAGCCCCGCCTATATGCCAAGCCCTAGGCTCCCCTCTGGACTGGGAGTGCAAAAGTCCCCAGGCAGCTAGCCTGGGGCTCAGATGGGCCGGTCCTGGCCAGTCTGACCTGACTCCTGCATCCTGCTTCATTCTCCTCTGTTTAATAACCCTCCCTGCTGGGATCACTCAGATGATTAATATGGGAAAACGGAGAGGCGATGGCCAGGAAAGCGGATGCATTAAGAAGGAGACGCCTCAAAAGCGGCTCAGGTTCCGGAGGAGAACACAAACTTGGAGCCCATCGTTTATTTAAAAACATCCTCTCTCCCCCCCCTTTTGTCTCTGGTTTATCTCTTTGGGCTAAGCTAAAAAAAATGATCATTTAAAAAAGTTGATTAAAAAACTAAAGAGGCAGGAGCTTGGAGATGCTGGATGGAGCTGGATCCAGGGGGACCACAAAGCAGTCATTCCTGGGGCTGCAGGTCTGCAGCCAGAGGGCCTCCCAGCGTCCAGCATGTCAACCTACCCCCTCCTTCACAAAGGAGGAAACCGAGTCGAGTGACCTGCCCTATGCCCAGTCAGGATCTGGGATTATCAGTTCAGCTCTTCAAGGGTCCTCCGAGTCCAGCAAGTCTGGCCCTCTCATTTTACAGATGAGGAAACTGAGGCTCAGAAGGTGGCCTGCCCAACATCACACAAGGAGTAAATGGAAGAGCTGAGAATTTGGACCATGAACTTTAGAGCTCGAATTTAGCAGATGAGGGAAACAAAGGCCAGGGAGGTCAAAGGGTTCATCCTGTGCCACATCTGGGACAGAGGTGACATCTGAATGCAGGGACCCTGACTGCTGTTAGACTAATGCCCAATAACTCCATTTGGGTCTTTTTTTTTTTTAAGTTCACAGATCAGTTTCCCTTGGTACAAAGTTCTACAGAAAACGCAGTGCAGAGAATTATTTTTTCCCCTAATTGAGTGACTTGCTTATTCCACTCTCTTCCGAGGCAGGAAGCAGGTCAGGATTTAACCTAGGGCCTCTCACTGTTCCTGGGGGTGGGGGTGGGGAATGGCTGTTTCTTGTTCCAGATCTCCCCCCCCCTCCCCCAGCTTTTGTAAATATGAGCATGGGGTGGGGTGGGGGCCCTCCAGTAGAGACCAGTCCCGCCCTTCCATGCTTAGACAGCCTTTTTCTTCCAAACAAACTGAAACACAGGGCACCATGCTGAATCCTAGGACAAGCTCCCTGGCCTGGCCGGATTCTTCAGGGGGAAGTGGAGTTTGTTATACAGAGTGTTACGTGGAGTCCATCATCTGGGGCTTGGCCATTTGGTGAGGTCAGAAAGACACTTTAAATTTGAGAAGCAGTGTGGCCTAATGGATAGAGAGCCAGACTTGGAGGCAGCAAGACCTGGGCTGGAATCCCACCTGTGACCCCGACCAGTTCTGTAACCTTGGGCAAATATTCCACCACCATGAGACTCAGTCTCCTCTTCTGTAACACGGGAGAAAGACACCCAGAGTCCCAACCTCCTGGGTGTTCCAAGACTCCAAGAGATGCCGTAGCGGATGCAGACTGCTCTGTAGACAGGCAGGAATGGTGACCGCTCTGGTCACGCCTTTGTGGTGCTTGTGGCTGTTTTATTTGTACTTTTTACTAGACCTGTGATTGCACAAGGGGGAGCCCCCACACCCTCTGTCTCAGCCTTTACTCATGCCCAGCAGTAACTGCCCTGACGTGAAACAGCTCAAAGCAGGGATCCTTATAGAGTTTTCAGTGAATGTGTGTGTGTGTGTGTGAGTGTGTGTGTGTGTGTGTGTGTGTGAGTTTGTGTGTGTGTGTGTGCATGTGTGTGTGTGTGTACATGTGTGTGTGTATGTGTGCATATGTGTGTGTGTGTCTGTGTGAGTGTGTGTGTGTCTGTGTGTGTGTGAGATCTTTACATTCACTAATCTCAACTTCTTTTGTGACTGTACGTGTTTTCTCTTCATGAAAGTCAGGCTGCTGCTGTGGTCTAGGCCACCACAAAGTAAAGAGACCCTTGTTGAGAGGGGCACAGGGAAGGTAAATGACTTGTCCCAGGGACTGGTCTCTTGGAGAAAAGGATTAATCTCTAATCTATCCCTGGGAGAGCTGTTCTTGTACCCAATTCACAGGTGAGTAAACTGAGGCTCTATGATTTGAGGTCATCTGTCCAAGGTCACACAGATAGTTGGTATCAAGGCTAGAAATGATGGCCCCAAGTCCGAGGCTCTTTCCTCATTACCTCACAGGCCCTCAGGAACAGAGATAGCCTCTTTTAAAATGGAGGGAAAAAAAAGTACAGATCAGAAGGTCATATTGCTTGCCCTTCCAAGGAGGGAAGAGGGAATGGAAGGAGAAAATCTGGAACTCAACATGAAAAAAAAAGTTAAAAGATTGTTTTTACATGTAATTGGAAAACATGTCCATATATCTCTATATAAAGAAGAAGCTCACTTGCCTGGGAGGAGGTCATTTTTACAATAACTGTAGTTGCTAAGGTTGTGGTTTGGGGGAAAGTGACTGAGCAGGGAGAGTAGGAAGGTTTTTTTAGTTTTGTTCTGTTTTTTTCTTTAAAAGGCTGGGAGTAAACAAAATCATCTCTGCAGATCGCAGTGGAAGATGCAGCCTTGGGGCCCGAATAGCTCTGTCAATATCATTGAGCACGCACACATCACCCATACATCTCCATGCTCATGGGCAGGTACGTGGCTCGGTTTCCATGGCAGCAAGCGGCCGCAGGCTTGGGCAGCCGCTCCACACTTGCCCTTGGTACTCAGCAGACAAAATGCCCCAGAAGACCTGAGTGCCCAGACAAATGTGGATCTGGCTTCCACGTGTCCGGTACCACTGCCCAGCTCAGCCAGGGTGTCCCAGCCTTAGGGCCCCCATGGGGGAGCCCAAGGGCTGACTCCAGGGCTGCTCCTGTCCATCAATTCTGGCCTCTCTCTCCTCCCTGGCTGTCAGAAGACCACAGCTCTGCAGGTGGAAGGGACCTCAGAGGCCACTGGAAGCTGAAGGAACATGTTCAAGATGACACAGGAAATCAGTAGCAGAGCTGAGATTCAAACCATCATCCCCCGGCTTCACATTCTGTCTTCTTTCCACTGTGCCTTGCTGCCTCCAAGCAAAACCCCAGTGATGCCAGAGGGGCCAATGGTAGACATTTAATAAATGCTAGTATCCTTCCTTTGGGGCCTCAGTTTCCCCAAGTGTGAAACAAGCATGTTGAAGTCAAATATCTCTAAGTTTACCCTCTGGCTTTGATATTCTGGACAGTAAGGAAGGCTTACCTCAGGTGCTAGCACCCCCTAAACACTCCAGGTTCACTACTCCCTGCTTTCTCTGAGCCTGATCCTGGAGCACCAGTTAGGGACTAACTAACCTAACCCATCTCTATCACATTATGGCATTTTTCTAACTGTTAACTAGCTTTGAAAAAATTAACTGACCATATAGTGCCGTACATCATATAAAATATATTTATATGTTTCTGTTACATGGACATTTTAAAACATTTGTTTAATATTTATTTTTAAAAATTTTGAGTTCTAAATTCTCTCCAGCTCCTCCCCCACCCATTGAGAAGGCAAGCAATGGGATATTGATTATACATGTGAAGTCATGTAAAACACAAAAAATAAACTAAGTTTTCACGTGTTTATCCTTTATCTTTCCAATTACATTATAAATTACATGAGGACAAGAGCCATGTCCAGCTTCATCGTTCATGTCCTACCCTTTAAGCTCGGGTGAGCCCCAAGGTTCTAGCTTTGACCCTCTTCGATAGAGAGAAAGAGGCAGACAGACAGACACTCTCTTGTAGATCTTATTACTTTATATGTCTTCAGTTACCATCTTTATGCTGACAATTCCCAAATCAAACGCTCCAGCTCTCATCTCCCTCCCAAGCTCCAGGCCAACATCAACTGCCCACTTGGCATGAACTCTTAGAAGACCCAAAGGCATTTCAAACTCAACTCAACAGGTCCAAGGTGGAGCTCATTACCTTTCCCTCTAATCTCACTTCTTCCTCATTCCCCCATTTCTGTGGAGGGCATGGTGCCCCACCCTCACAACCTTGAAGAGTCATCCTTGATGCTTGTCCATCCCCACCAATCAGTTTCCAAGTTTTCTGGATTCCACCTGCATGACGTCTTTCCCATCTGTCTCCTTTTTCTCACCTGAACCACAGCTATCTTAGGTAACTCCCTCAGCACCAGGTAGGTGAACAGCTGCCATGGCCTTCTTCTCTTTGGCCTTCCTGCCTCCAGCCCAGCCTCCACACAGCCATCTAATTGAGATTTATTCCCTACATATGATTCCATTTTATGGTCAAGGAGCTTCAGTGTCTGGCTCCCAATTGCCTCTAGAATCAAAAAATAAATTCCTCCGCTTGCATTTAAAGTCCTTCCAGTCTGGCTCTAGTCTCTCTCTCTCTGGATTTATTTCATGCTCCTTCCTCTCAAGCCCCCTCATGCTCCAGCCTTTCCTCCTCTGCTCTAGTCTACCTCCATGCCTTTGCACACCCTCTCTCCCATGCCTAGAATGCATTCCCTCTACTTCCACATTTTCAAATGCCTTACTCTACTCAAGGGCCAATGAAAGCACAGTGCCCTTTACTCAGCCTTTCTGGAGGCATGGCCTCCCAACCCGACCCCCAGCCACCCCCCAATCATTCTGTACTTCCTTAGTATCTGCTTGCTGTTTACTCATCTGCATACACTGGGTTTTCTCCTATAAATTAAAAGCTCATTGAGGGCAGGATTGACTTGGCTCTGTCCTTGTATTGCCAGTGACTCCCATAGCCCCTGGCTCATAATAAGTCCCAAACAAATTCCTGGTGAATTGAATCCAACCCCTCCCTTGGGTTTCCATGCAATCCAAAGCTCAGGGCCTGACCCATGGCAGGCACTGGAGAAATGTGTGTAGATGTATAGACGAGTCTAGATTCCCAAAGAGGCTCGACTTAATGATGCAGCTGAGGCTTGGAAGGAGGAACAACTTGGCCAAAGTCACTTGGCTAGTGGGTGGGAGAGCCGGGAATCTGTTGGGCTCTTCTGACCCCATGGCTAGGACTTCTCCTGCTATGTACACAATTCCTAGTTAAGACAGAAAGGGGGGGCAGGGGTAAGAACAATGCCCAGAGTCAGGAGAGCCTGGCCTTCAGCTGCCCTAACTGACACTAGCACCATGATCGTGTCATACAGCCTCTTAGTTTACTTCCCTTTTCTGTGCCTCTGCTTCCCCGTCTGTAAAACCAAGAATGCTATATGTGTTGTATCCATTAGACAGAGGACCTGAGGCCACATTCCAGCTCTGACCCTTACTTGCTTTAGGCTCCTAACTACCCTTCGAGGCAGCCTAGAGTAAACTGAGTTCAGAGCACTCCTTTAAGACCCTGGGCCTTACCTCTTTTAGTCACTGCCCTCCTATGGGAGAAAGTTGTCAGGGTTTCCCTTTGGGGATGACCTGCTCAGAATAATTTCAGCGTTCACAAGCATTTATCAAATGCCTTCCATGGGGGAGGCCCTGGGCTAGACAATTGGGTCCAAGAAGTTTCTAATTTAGGTATAACTGAATGAACCCGGAACATGATCACAAGAGCATCAAGAAACTGGTGAGGAGCCCAAGAAGTAATGAGTTTGGAGCCAGAGAATTGAGGTTCAACCCCCAGCTTTGCTATTTCCTCCTGGGGGGGCCTGGGCAAGACCCTCTGCCAGTCTGGGCCTCAGCCTCCTTATCTCTGAACTGATTGCTGAGGTTCCTGATTCCTGCTCCAAACAGCTGATTCTCCAGTCATCAGATTCTGTGTGATGGAAGTGAGCTGACTCATTAATAGACTAAGTGCTATATACTCAGGCAACTGTCAGGTTTGGAAGGATCTCAGTTTTCAGCTTGCTTTAAGCACTGGGAGACCAAGTCACTTCATTTTCTAACTATAGAAGGAAGGTCTCCAGGACTCCATTTCCCACAATTCCTTGAGTCAAGAGAAACACTTATTGGAGGAGACTTCGGGGACTTTGTTTCTCAGAGAGCTGAGCATGAACCTGTTTCATAATGACTTCTCCAGGAGGCAGCTCTACAAAGTAACGCCTCAGGCTTGGGCAAAGCTGAAGCAGAGAGTGAGAAGTCAGAGAAGGACAAGGTAGGAGGTGGCAGCCAGAGGCTGGCCACAGAAGACAACCCCATGGAGCAAAGTCATGGCTGGATCAAGATGACCAGGGCAGGATGCCTAGAAAAGAGAATCCAAGGGGCAGACAATAATGGTCTTGAATGTGACTGGGTTGGTGAGTTCTGAAATGAGAGTTCTCATACTCACCCCCTCTGCTAAGGAAACCAAGGGATTATAGGAGCAATCAATTACAAGTCTACTGGAAGAATAGGAAGTTTACTCTCTTGTGCATGGGCAGGAGAATACTTATTTTTTTACTTGAGTTCCTTCTTTGATAATTACATTTTAACATCTTAATTAAATACTTTTGCTACTAGATTTATATGTCTCTGGTATGATCTAGCAAGAGAAGACTAGAGAACATAAGAGTATAGATTCAGTGTTGAAAGGGACCCTTTTACAGATGAAGAAACTGAGGCACAGAGTGGTTTTTAAGTAACTTGGCCAGAGTTGAACACCTAGTAAGTATCTGAAGTAGACTTTGAATTCAGTTATCATGATGCCAAGTCCAGTGTCCTAACCACTAAATCATACTCCCTTTCTAAATATTAGGAATTTTCTTAATTGGGGGCTCAGAGCTATTGTGATTGTAATCCTAAACTTTTCCTATAACCAAATTCCACTAAACCACAGAGGGGGTGTCACATGGACCTGAAAGGCCATTATGTCACCCCTTGGCTAACGGAAAAAAAATGTTGTGGCACAACGTGTTTGATTAAAACGTAAGAGACAGGGGAAAGAGAGAAGAGGACAGTGATGGGTATTAGTTGGCTAACAGCACTCTCCAGAGCAACACCCACAACCTCCAATGGTCTATATGTTTGGAGGTGAGCAGAAGAGCAGCTTGCTCCCCCAAAGCAACAGTGAATCCTGACAGAGTAGCTGGGCAGTGCTAAACAACTTTTCATTTCCCATCTGAGGATTAATCTGGATGGATGCTGAAGGGATGCATCATCCCCATGACTGCTCAGACCTTTGGAGGAAGGATGCTAAGTCATCATCTTTCAGATGTCTAGCTTTCCATTTACCATTTCACAGGCAGTTGTCATGACCATGGGATGGAAGGAGAGCCAAAGGATAGCTTCAATCTTCATTCCCAACACATGACTTAAGTCTCTGTGAATAGTCTTTGGCTGGGCTCAGTTCATTGCCTTGGGAGGAGGGGTGTGTGGGGAGGTGGGGGAGTGGGTGAGTGTGCACACAAGCTTTAGTTGTTTTCTTTATATATAAAAACTTTTATCTCTGGGCAAACCCAGCACTTTGTTTTCATTATGGGAGTGTTTCTGACATGGTGCTTGCTCAGACATCTAGGGTATGAGGATGGTGAGTGTTATATTGATATGAATTCTAATGGCCAGGGTACTTTGGACCCCACATTGCCCATACCAAGGAGCTCACACTTGGCAAAAGGACACGTAAGCATTTCATTGTCATCAACACCTCATCCACCATCAACATCAACACACAACTCTTGACTCTTGTCATACACTCATCCTCCCTCTCTGGGTTGGGTAGGCAACAAGTTAATGAGAGCTATTCAACAAAACTGCAATAGAATCCAAGGTCCCTAGTTCCACTGAAAGCTGAACAGAGATTCAGAGGAGCTGAAGATGGTTACTTGGCGTGTGTAGGAAGAAGATAATTTTAAAAATTCAAGACATGGTCCTTAGCCTTACTGGGGAAACATGATCAAAACTTGAAAAGTGGTGGAACAGAAATAACAGAAGAAAGATTGTTAGGTAAAAATGATAATATTAATGGTAACAATAGCTAACAGCTGTACAACACTTTACAGTTTGCAAAGCACTTTCCAAATATCATCTCATTTAATCCTCACAACAACCCCTGGAGGTAGCTGCTATTATCACTTTACAGATGAGGAAACTGAGGCAGACAGAAGTCAAGTGACTTGCCAAGGGTCATGTCTGAAGCTGGATTTAGAATAAATAGTGAAGGATACATCGATGGGGTAAACTAGGTCCTTTTGGGAGGGTGGGGGGCATTTAATCAATGTAAAGGTTGATAGGAAGGTTTTGAGAAGGATGAAAACTTTAAAGAAGGAAGAGGAAGGTTGACAGGGATGAGAGGAAGCAAATGATCTGCAATGAGCAGTTAGGATTTATGAT
Source organism: Pseudochirops cupreus (assembly GCA_028627135.1). Lineage (NCBI taxonomy): Eukaryota > Metazoa > Chordata > Mammalia > Diprotodontia > Pseudocheiridae > Pseudochirops > Pseudochirops cupreus. Next base: position 4,684,311 of record CM053583.1, on the reverse strand, counting down.
GACAGGTCACTGGGAGTGACAGGGAGCTGGTGCCCAAATAATCAGAGGGCTAAGAGCTGGAAAGGAACCTCAGGAAATGTCTAGTCTAACCCTTTGTTTTACAGAGGTGGAAACAGGCAGAAAGCATTCAAAGGATTTAGCCCCAGTCACCCAGGTGAGGAACATGTGAGGCCAGGTTTGAGCTCAGGTCTTCCTGACTCCAGGCCCAGAACTCTGTCCACTGCACACCTACTGCTTCAAGGAAAGAGTTTAAGAACACTCAAACCCAGAGAGAATTCTCAGCCATGTTAAGATAAGGATAAAGAGGAGAAGAAAGAAATCACCCATGGTAGCAAACACATCTGAGAGACTGAAAAGGCGAGGACCTTGGGACCACTGCATATGTTTAAGCAGTCACTGATGGCCCTGGAATGTAAGGATGAGTTCCAGTGGAAGTTTGCCAGAAGGCAGTCACCAAGTCCTTTAAGGATGGGAAGACTGTGGACAAAAAGCACAGGGGATGAGAAGGTCTGGCCGGATTGTAAGCAACACCTCTACATGATGGATTAGCATGGATGGATCCCAAAGTTGTTTGAGTCTGGAAGCAGAAGTATGGGAGGACTCAGAAAATGTGGTCCATGGACAGATATACAGTGGAGAAATGTGACCATGAAGGGCAGGAAAGAGACTACCTTCATCTTTACTTAAGAACAGCTCACCTGTATATGCAGCCATCTGCCCCAACAGCCTCAGAAGATAGCTAGTGCAAACATAATTATAAGTCTGTACTTACAGAGGAGGAAATAGGCTGGGAGCTTGTGTTCACATAGACAAGAAGGACAGAAGCATGACTCAAATCCAGGACTTCCAGGTTCAGCAGGGTGTTTGTATCACAGCCTGCTTCTTGTCAAGGGCATGGGAAAGTATGTTAATGGGGAGGGGAGAAGAGAGGAGAGTCTGCTAAGACAGGAGGGTGTTGGAACAAAATTCTCTCTCTCTCTCTCTCTCTCTCCCCCAGGAGAATGAGGATTGAGTAAATCAGAAAATATTTACTCTGATCGAGACCCTGCCCAGGTATCACTGAGTTCTCCTGAGAACTAACTCAGTTCCCTAACTCAGGGGCAAAGAGTCCTTCAGAACCTTGGCCCCCACATACCTAAGAATTGGCATTTTGAAGCATACTAGAGTCTCAGAATGAATTTCTCCCACCCCACCCCACCATGACCAAGGTCTGGCTAATGCCTAATATTCAAGGAAAGGCCACTTTAGGAAAACCTTCTATCTATTTAGGAAGCACAGGCTCCTTCCCAACCTAAGTTTTGGTGCCAGTTGCCATGACACACCTCCATCCCTGTCATGGTTCTGGGTTCTAGTTCTGGAGGGCCAATTTAATAGCTGTTCATGAGCCTGTACTCCTGCAGCTCACATCATGAGGCAAGTGGCCTTTAGAAATACCTCCTTGTGGTAAAAACCATCAGGCCTGTCTTCACCTTCTCCAATCCACCCTCAATGCAGTAGCCAAAACTATCTTCCCAAAGTATAGAACTGACCCTGAAATTCTCTTGCTCCACAATCTTCCGAGGCTACCTATGGTCTATAGCATCAAAGACAGACTCCTCAGTTGGATTTAAAGATGCTTCCCATAATCAAAGTCAACTGCAAGTCATGTCATCATCTCCCTGATGCTATGGTCCTCTTTGAGAATGAAGGACAAACACAACCTGTGAGAAATCCAAGCTGCCTGAATGGGGACGCAGCTAGTTGGGCAACTCAGCTTGTCCTCTCCCTCCCTTTTTTAAGGGGGGAGACAATGTGTAACAACCAAGATATATACAAAGAAAACATAAACAGGAAAAACTGGAAATAATTAATCGAGATGAATTATTGAAGATTTATAAGAAATCATAGGAACTCAGATTCTAAGAGCTAGAATAGGCCTCTGAGACCATCTAGCCCAACCCAGACCTGATCAAGAACACTCTCTTCAGCATCTTGGCCAAGTGGTCATCCAGCCTTTGCTTATTGACCCCCAGGGATGGAGAGCTCACTCTCTTCTAGGGGCAGTCTAAACTGCTTTCTGAGAGACAGCTCTCCTTTTTAGGAAGTTTGTGGGCAGAAGAGGAGCATGTTAAGGAGAGGCATTATAAAATTAGATGAACTCTGTCTCAGCTTTGTCTCTTCCACTGGCTTAACTTCAGTATGCATTCAGGACTTGCCATCAACAAGCCCTTCAGGTGCATGTAGTATCATTACAGAGGATGATCTTCTTGGTGAAGATGGAGTGAGAATTTCATTGTTAAACTTCCTACTTGGAATATGGCTTCTGGTCATGTCTTGGGAAACTGTCATGCTTCCCTCGTGGTAGAGGTCAATGGGTAGGGTGATGGTTCTCATTTTTGTTAATAAAACAATTATTATTATCATAGCTGAAAAATGACAAATGTTGGAGGGACTGGGGAAAGACAGGCACACTAACTTATTTTTTAATGGAGCTGTGATTTGGTCCAACTATTCTGGAAAACTGTTTGGAATTCTTAGAAACTGATCATGCTCTTTACCTCTAATGCTAGGCATAGAACCCAAGGAAGTCAAAGATAGAAAGAGGGGTCCCACATATGCCAAAATATTTATAGCTACTTTTTTTGTGGCAATAGCAACAACAACAAAACTAGAAACCAAATGGATGACCATCAATGGGAATTGCTGAACAAAGTATAGTAATGAAGTTAATGGATTATTATTGTTCTGTGAGAAATAACATTTTTGAAGAATTCAGAGAAATTTGCAGAGACCTCTTTGAATGGATACAGAGCAAAGTAAACAAGATCAAGGGAATAATCTCCACGAAGGCCACAATAATTTAAAGGGAAACGAGCAATAGATTTTAGTCAGTGGAGTGGCCAATGATGAATTCAGAGTCTGAGAGTATAACATACCTCCCATCCTACCTGTGGGTAGAGAGCATGGAGTACAGGTACAGAATTTGGCATACTCTGGCAGAAACATGGCCTCCATGTTGGTTTGTTCTATAGAACTGGGGGAGTTCTCCTTAGGAGATGACCATTGGTCATTTGTTTGTTTGTTTTTCATGGTATCAATCAAACATTTGTTTAAAACTAAACATGACAGTTGACATTCACATAGGGCTTTAAAGTTTTCTGGCACTTAACTTTCATCATCTTGTCTGCTCCTTACAACCATCATGGGAGGTAGATACTTCCTGTATACATTAGCCCCATATTATAGAGTTTGTCAAAGGCAGAGGCAGAGATAACTACTAAATAGCAGAGGCTGAATATGAACCCAAGCCTTTCTGACTCCAAGTCCATCCTTTTAGCCTTTACAACCTACTAAACTGAGGTAGAAAGTATTGAACCGTATAGCCTGAAGTGAGACAAAGAATGAAGTCACTATTTATGAGTCCCTTACAATTTAATTCAGTAAGTATTTATTCTCTGAATCATAGATTTAGAGTTAAACATGACTTTAAAGAACACTGAGTCCAATCCCTGTATTTCAAAGATGATGAAACTGAATTATAGAGAGGGTGACTTGTCCAGAGTCACATGGCTAGAATTTAAACTCAAATCTAAGTCCAAGATTGTCTCCACTGTACCCAGTAAGCATCCAAAATGTACTAGATACAAAGAAAAACAAAAAACCAGTTAGTCCCTGTCATCAAGATCAAGGATCTCCCATTGTACCAATAGGGTACAGTGTGTGTGTGAGTGTGTGTGTGAGTGTGAGTGTGTGTGTGTGTGTGTGTGTGTGTGTGACTGTGTGTGTGTGAGTGTGAGTGTGTGTTTGAGAGTGTGTGTGAGTGTGGAGTGTGTGAGTGTGTGTGTGAGAGTGTGTGTGTGTGTGTGTGTGTGTGTGTGTGTGTGTGTGTGTGAGCAAGCAAGTACAATATTCATATAAGGTAATCCAAAGAAATTACAGGAGGAAGTCAATGCTACTAACTGGGGGTGAGGGGTAAGGGATATCAGGAAAAATCTCATGGAGGAAATGGCATCTGGGCTCTGTTTGCCGGGAGCCAGAGATTTTATAAGGCTGAGGAGGGAGCATCTTCTAGACATGGGCACATGCCTGTGCAAAGGTGTGGAGGTGGGGGACAGAATGCTGTGTGAGGAACATGTCCATAATTTCCTAACATGTTTGTAACCACCCTGCAGGAAGTAAGCTTCTCCCAGGCAAGGACTCTTTGCTATTCTTTGGTCCTTGTGTCCCAATGACCTTGCCTACTGTTGTCATTCGGTTGTGACTCTTTGTGATCCTGTCTGGAGTTTTCTTGGCAGAGATACTGGAGTGATTTTCCATTTCCTTCTCTGGCTCATTTTACAGATGAGGAAACTGAGGCAAATAGAGTTAAGTGATTTGCCCAGGGTGACACAGATAGCAAGTGTCTGAGGCCAGATTTGAACTCAGGAAGATGAGTCCTCCTGACTCCAGGGCCAGCACTCTGTACACTGGGCCACCTAACTGTTCATTGCCTGTAGCAGATGGCAAAAAAACAAACAAACAAACAAAAAAACAAAAAAAAAAACCAAGAAGAGAAAGCCCTCCTTAAGTTGAACTTAACACCTTCAGAGCATGAAGTACTTCTCCCACACAATTAAACCAGACCCCTCCCCACCCCCCCAGGGCCTCCATTTCCCCCAGTGAAGCTGGACTGGACAAAACCTCAGGTCCCTTCCAGCTCCAGAAGACCATGAGATCACAGGACTAGAGATCCAGAGAAGGCAGCAACCTTGCCCTGTGACCACCCTGGGAAGTGAGAAGAGCAGTAATTGCTAAGTCAGGCCTTTGGCTTGTAGAGGGGTGGGGATTAGGACCTACTCATGCTGCTGCTAAATGGCAGAGTCACCACTCGAATCCAGAGCCTTCTGACACCAGGTCCTACCTTTCAAAAAAGAACAAGCGAGTAGAAGAGTCCATTGCCCCATCAGGATTATATGAGGGGCTAGGAAAAAGCAACCCAAGAAATCAGCACACCTCCTACCAGTGCCATGAGTGGGAGAGCTCCGGCTGAGCAGAGAAGAGAAAGGCTGGCAAGGCGGCCAAGACAGTGTTTGCCCACCGCTGCACTGAGCCCAGGAGCAAACAAGGGTGCAGCTGCAGAATGGCTGGGACTTCCTGCAGAGACCTCAGCTGTCCCAATAGCCTCCTGGGTCAGGATCATCGATCAGAGGTGGAAAGTCACCTAGTACAAGACCCCATTTTACAGACGTGGAAACTGAGCTTAGTCAGTCCGTAAGCATTCATTGCCTACTATGTGCCAAGCACTGTGATTAGTACAGGGGAGACAAAGGAGGCAAAAGAGAGTCTGAGGAGCTCACCACCCAATGATTTAGGGCTGGGAGGGACCTTGTAGTTGTGCTCAGTCACATCTGTGACACAGTATGGGATTTTCTTGGCAAAGATTCTGGCTTGGTTTGCCATTTCCTTCTCCAGTGGATTAAAGCAAACAGAGCTTAAGTGACTTGCCCAGAGTCATACAGCTAGTGAATGTCTGATGCATGCTGGATTTGAACTCATGTCTTCCTGACTCTAGATTCAGTGCTCTATCCACTGGGCCACCCCTGCCGACTCTAGAAGAGACCTCACCCAACCCCTTATTTAACATCAGAAGCCCCAAGAGAATAAGGAATGCCGGGATCATAGATTTCAGTTGGAAGGGAACCTGGGAAGCATCCAGTATAGTGGTCAGCAAACTCTGGCTCTGGGGCTGAGGCCACACCTATCTTTATGCTGCCCTCAAGTTAAGAATGGCTTTTACATTTGTAAATAAAGTTTTATTGTTTTAAAAATGTCAAAAACATTCTTAGCTCAAGGGCAATTGAAAAAAAAAGACAATGGGTCAATCTGGCCGGTGGTTTGCCAGCCAGCTATTCTGGGTCCAGAGGAGGTGCCCAAGGCTCAGAACAGTTAAGGCGCTTGCCTAAAGTCACAGAGCCGTAAGCACCTCCCTCAACTGGGATTCTAATCCTCAAACCCTGCCCTCCTGGGCTTCACTCAATCCACAAGATATGCTTAAAAACAACTGGCAGAAAAACACAGCCCAGCCCCTTCCAGAAATGAAATGGAGCTGACCAGCTGGGTGGGTCATCCCTGGCAGGTGTGAGTCTCCACCCAGGGCTATGTACTGGACTCAAGTGTTTGCCCACTGACCACAGAATGTTTCCCAGTCTGGGAAGCTGGCCTTGGCTCCCAGATACACCCAGCAGCTCCCAGAAGTAGGAATGTGAGGCCACAGGATGACACCTGAACCCCTGGACCCCTATGTCCCACCTTTGGTGGAAAGTCCTTGCAAACCAGAGCTATAAGACTATGATGGGTCCTGAGAATGTGCCCTTCCTTTCCCCAGGAGGGTCTCCTTACTGCCATGAGAGAGGGTGGGTGGGATGGGCAGCAGAGACAGCAAAGTATCCTGCTCATTGGCCCTTCTATTGACCCAAGTCTTCAGAGACTTCATTTTACTGAAGCCCAGGCAAACTGAAGCCCAGAGAAGAGCAGAGACGGGCCCAAGGTCCCAGGGCTACTGTGGCAGAGCCACTGAGGCCCTCCTGACTCCCAATACCAGGGTTCTTCCTGCTACCCAGCCCCTAATAGTTTTGTTTTTTTTCCTCAATCTCTGCTGAATCTTTTTGAGTATTCTTACACTGAGGACCCCAGGATCAGATGTCAGGGTGGGCTAAGCTAGACATTCTCCTCAGAGTCTTTGCTTGGAGCTCTCCATCGGTGGGGATCTCACCACCTACCAAGGCAGCTAACTGTCCAATGAGCTAGTATTTGTGAAGTGCTTATCACAGAGCCCATCATGTAACTGACGCCCAATAAATGCTTGTCTCCTCCCTCTCTGTTAGAAACATTTCCCTGACACAAATCCTAAGTTCTCTTCTTTGTCACCCATACCCAGTTCTCCTGGTTCCATCCTCTGGGCTTATACAGAGCAAGGCTAAGTCTTGCCCACAAGGTGTTCCACACTTCATGGTGAGAATTAGTCCAAGAAAAGTCCACTTTGTCTCATTCCTGGATGCACTCCCCCAGCCAGGGGCCATGCCCCGGGGTTTCCTAGCTCTCCTTTTGGAAGAGCATTCATTAGTCAGGAATGTAGAGGTGGTTTGCTGGCCTGAAGGGGAGAGAACAAACCAGTGGGCACCCGCACCACTTGGGAATGGACAGGTGGCTATGCCAGGCTGCCCTGTCATGTCCTGGTCTAGCTTCAGCCTCTCCTGCCCCATCCTCCTCCCAGCAGTCACCTCTTGTTCCTGGTCACTCTTCACTGGCTGCTAATACAAGCTGTGCTTCTATTCCCCCCCCCCCCCCCCCAGTCTGTGACAGGGAAAGTGCCTATCTGGGAGGGCTCAGATTCCACAGATTGGGGGTGCGTAGGAGGGAGCATTCAAATGCAAACGATGGTGTCAGAGTTCTAGAGACATTGGACCAGCTGACAAAGTTCCCCTTTCCACCTCCCTGGCAGCAAGTCCTTGCTTTCTCCTGCTCTTCTCAACTTTCCTTGTGTTTTCTGATCTATGTTCATATTAAATCTCTACGGCGGAGTAGAAGGTTGCTTTTGTTATCCCCATCTTACAGATGAGGAAACTGAGGCACAGAGGGGTTAACAGACTTGCTTGAGGTCCCCGCCAGTTAGGATCTGAGGCAGAATTCAGACTCTGGGCTTCCTGATTCCAAGTCGGGCATTCTAAATACTCAACCACTTACCTAGAGCTTTCTAGCTAGGTGCTAGGTGCTGGACTCACAATATAGGATGCTAGAGCTAAGCCTTAGACGTCATCTAGTCCAAACCCTTTACTTTGCAAAAGGGCCAGCTGAGGCACAGAGCGATCCTCACATAGGCCCTAAGCATTGAGGAGATGAACCCTTTTCCAATCCAAGGTCCATACCGACTGACAGAAATGGGAACAGGAGCCAACACCTCCCCATTCTACTCATACTTCCCCTGTCTCTACTTCCCCAACCACCATTCCCCCTCTCCCCCCCCCCCCGCCCTCCCCACCCAGGTCAAGTCTTCACCTAGACCCATGCAATACCCTCCAGCTGTTCTCCCCTCCTCAAGCTCCTCCCACTCCAATCCACCCTTGCTTTAACTGTCAAAGGGATTCTCAGAAGCACAGGTCTGACCATGTCACTCTCTTCCCCTACTCAATGAACTCCAGTCGTCCCCTACTACCTCCAGGATGGAATATAAAATTCTTTTTTGGGGGGGGTATCGAAAGCCCTCATGACCCAGCCCCACCCAATTTTTCTATGCTCCTGATACTTTACTCCCCTTCACAAACTCTGACATTGTTGCTGTTCTTAGAACAACACCCAGTCTCTGATCTCTGTGCTTTTCCTGTGGCTGCCCCCATGCCTGGAATGCTCTCTTTCCTCTTCTCCATCCCTCCTTCAGGCCATCCTCATGTAGCTAGCTATGGTCCTGTGCTCCAGTCTCTATAATCTGGCATGGCAGTCCAGCCCAGACTCTGGGATGCTGAGCATCCTGGACCCTGTCTCAACAACATATTCCCCACCCTTCTTCCTGTTATTCAGCCACACTGTACTGGCCTACCTTCTACTCCTATCCTACTCCTATCCCACACCTATTTCACTCTTGTTGAGGGTATAATCATCTAATAAATGTCCTTGCCACCACTGCCCCCAACGATGACTGACCAATTGCTACCAATGGGTAGCAAGAGCCCTGGGAGCCAAGAGCCAAGAGCCCCTCCAGGCCACCCACTTCCAGAGCAGCCATCACAGCCCTAATGGGGGGAAGCAAAAGTGGTGAACATTTCACACATGATGAAGTCCCCCACTCTGACTGCCCCCTCCCCCAGCAACCATAGCTACTGAAGACCTAAGGCAAAGAAAACTCACAGCCAAGATCCTTGGCACTGTAAAATGGTTCAATGGGGCTTTCTTAGTGAAAATGATGCTAAAGAAGATGTGTTACCATCAGCCTTTCTGCTGTGCCCTAAGGATCATGGGACCTTTCCATCTGACTTGGAGTAGAAACATCTTGCATGTGTTTTTTTTGCCCTGTATTAGAGTGTGAGATCCTTGAGAGTAGGTACTACCTTATTTTCCTGTTTATATCTCCAGCATTCAAGTGTTTTTGTAAATTGTAAGCACTTAATAAATGCTCCTTTCTCTCTCATTCCCTCTCTCCCTCTCCTCTTTTCTCTCTTCCTTCTTCTCTCCCTTCCTCTTTCTTCCTCCCCTCCCCTTTCCTCTCATTTCCTTTCCTTCCTCCCTTTCTATTGTTCACTCACTAGAAGGATGTAGCAGTTAATCACTTTAGGACTCCACTCATCACACCTGACTTCCCAGACCAAAGTGCCCCATCCCTGGCCACTATCCCCCATTAAAAGTAATTTTTTCCTGAGCAGAGGCTGTTTTGTTTTTTTGTGTTTATACTCCCAGCACTTAGCACACAGTGCTTGGCACACAGACTTCATCAATCCTTTTCCTACATTCATTCCACTCTGAGCCCACTTCCAGCAGGACTTTCCTGGTCCCTCCAGATGCCTCACCCTCAATCCCCCCATCTCAGGTCACCTTTCATCTATTCTATTCATACCTTATGTCAATATTGTGTCTCCAATTAGAATGTGAGCTCCCTGAGGGCTGCTTCTCCCTTCTCTTCTATCCCCAGCACATAGCCCAGTGCCTGGTACCTGGCAAGTACTTAGATAAAGCTCTTTGATCGATGGGCTACACTAAGAAAAGCTTATGAGGTTCCTGTGGTCTAAGCTCTGTGATGCATTAGCATTGATGAATTACACACACACACACACACACACACACACACACACACACACACACCACACACACACACACACACACACACACACACACACACACACACCTCTGTGTTAAAAGACCTAGTAAGAAGAGAGAGAGAGCAGTTCTGCTCCTGGGGAGCAAAGCCCTCTCCCCCTACTCCAGGAACATTTTCAAGGCATAGACAGTTATAAAGCATCTCCTTTTAGCGAGGTCCTAGAGCAAGCCCTGGGGATACAAAGACAAAACTGAACCCCAGCCCCTGTGCTCCAGAAGCTTACTTTCTCCAGAATTACAGGCTCCTTCCTCTCTTTCTTCTGGTGTCAAGTGCAGACACTTGAGGACTGGTCTTTCAAGTTAGTGAGAACAGGGGTCTCTATTTACTATGAACTGTCACGCTGGGTTTCAAGGTGGATAAAGGACCTTGGGTTCTGGGAGACCTGATCTCCAATCTGATAACACTGGCTGTTTGACCAAGGCCAAATCACTCAACCTCTGCTTGCCTCAGTCTTCTCATCTGAAAAAATGAGAAAAACAGCATCTAACTCCCAGGCTTGTTGTGAAGATCCCATGCTATAATGTTTGCAAAGCTCTTGTAGAGAGGCACTTAATAAATGTTTGTTATTCGAAGTCTAAACTCTAAGTAACAGAAGAGCTGCTGATCTGGAGGTGAGGTGGGGAGAGAATTTCATACCGGGACTTTCCCACACTGATGAAAACAGCAGTTTGGGGTGACCCTCCTGCTCCCAGAGGCCTTTGCAGATTGCAAGACAGCAGTCATTTGGAATAAAGTTCTGTTCTCTGTTTAGGCTGGCATGCTGGCAAGGCTAACTCTCCTACCTCTGTCTTCCCTCCTCCTTCAGACCCCAGCTACTGCCTTTCCCTTCCTCCTGACTCCCGGTTCCCTAAACTCTCTGGGGTACTCTTGGGGGTCTGTAATTTGATGAACATACAGTGTTACTTTTAGAAATGGGCTGAACTCCAGTTAAATATTTCCCTGTTTAATAAGCAGACTCTGGGACAGCAGTCTCTGTGGGAATGCAGAGAGATAGAGGGAATGAGAGAATGAGAGAATGAGAGAGGGAAGGCAAGGACTCCCCACTCTATACTTAGCAGTAACCAGTTTGAGTTGGCATTTTGATTGTAGGCCACAGAAAGTCTCACTGCTGTGATTTCATTTAAGATCAGCCTGCCCTACAATTAAATAAAACTTAGCCTTCCATCCCCCTTCCTTAAGTAGCCCATTTTGAGGTTTATCTAATAACCTATGAACTGGGAGAGGAGGAAAAAACTAACCCTCCAGTGAACTTGGACAGGGTCATTTATTTTAAAATTATTAGTATAAAAATATCCCAGGCTCTGATGTATATCAGAGGGGCCTGGGTGTCAGTGAAAGTCCCCCTTCAAGCTCCATGCTCACCTCCCTCTGCGTGTTTCCGAGCATACACACACACACACACACACACACACACACACACACTCACACACACTCACAATACTCTCACGCACACTTACGCACACACACTCACACACACACTCATAACACTCTCACACACATTATTTTTGTTGGGCCTTTTAAGTTTCTCCCTGGTCCCCATTTTTATTTTAAGCCAGAGTAGTCTCTTTCTATCACTGGTAAATCTTAGCACAAAATAGTCCGTGTGTTTATTAATAGTCCCCAGGAAAAACATCCGAAATGCCTGGCTGTCATATATCTGCCCGGGTTTATGGAAAGGAGTCACTTCTTGGCAAGGGCTCCACCTCCAGCCTGTCAGATAGCTTGCCCAGCTCCTTCGGCCTTGGGTAGGGGTAGGAACTTTGGAAAGCTCCATGTAGGTGCAGAGCAAGAGCACAGGCAAAGTTTCAGGGCTTCAAACTCTCGTCCAATTGCTATTTGAGCCATGGATAAACTGACCATCGGCACCTCACTGGCCGATGAGACGCTTCACATTCCTCAGGGACGCTGGCGAGGGTACACTGGACCCAAACCAAGTCAGTCTGATGGGGAACCTGTCTTCCCAGGCATCCAGTCTCCTCCACTTAATTTTCCCCATCCAGAGATGAGCCCAGAGAAAAGGCATCCCCCTCCTCCTCAATCTCGCGCGATGGTCCAAGAGCTGACTCCTTTGCCAAACTTGCCCGACAGCAATCTCTCCCCTTTGTCGCCGCGCCCCCCGCCCCCAATATCGCGTTCCCTAGCTGGGCTAGACTCACCCTCTTCCGAGTCGTTCTTGTCCTTTGAAGGCAGGGTCTGGAGGTCAAAGGCATCCTTGCTCATGTCTGCAGCTCCCAGGCAGAGGGATGAGGGAGCTCCAGGAGCTAGTAGAGAGCGTCTTCACAGAGCCTCGAGATTCACCGCTACCTTCCCCAGACACCGTCGCCCAACCGTCTGTCCTTCGGGCGGGCTCCGGAGGCCGGCCAAGCACGAAGGGGAAGAGAGGGCTCTGAGCCGCAGCGCGAGGAACTGAGTCCAGAACGGATCCGGCCCCTCCCCCGGAGCCCCTGGGGGTGGGTGGGCAGGAGGCGCTCCGGGCAACGCCCACTCCCTTCCTCTCGCTCCTCCTCCTCCTCCTTCTGCTCTTCCTTCTCCTCTTCTTCCTTTCCTGGGTACGAGGCACAGCTGGGCGCACACCTGCTGGTGATGCCCTGACCCTACTCCTCTCATGCCCTCCCCTCTTGCAGCAGGAGAGGTCGCTTTAAGTAAGCAATGACTCCTGCGCGCCCCGAGGGTCCGGTCATCGGACTCCCTCGGCTCCTGGTAGAAGGTGCTCGGGATTCGGTGGAGAAGACCGAGCCTCATGCGCGACGCGGCGGCGGCAGCGGCCGCCCCATCGGCCAAGGCAAAGTTCTGCGAGCTCTGAGGGAGCCCCGTACTCTCCCCTTCCCTGCCTTGAGCTGCCCTTGGGTTTCCCAGGGCGTCCTGGCGTCACTCCCTGCCCAAGTTCTAAGTTCAGCCCTAGCCCCCAGTCCACGGAGTGGCATCAGAGGAAGCCTTTGGGACTGGGGCTTGGGCACAGAGAAGAGACTGGGTATGGAGGCGGGGACCGTCCTTCAGGGCCTGCAGTTTTGTGTTTAGGACCCCCGATTCTCAGCCTCTCCCCCTCCCACGACGGCAGTCGGAGGCTCAGCATGGGTGGGGTGGGGTGGGGCGCCGGGGGCGTCCCTGAAGGGTAGCAACCTTGTCCTTAGAACCTCTGACGTGGTTCCCCAGGACAGAGCTGGTGGACAAGTGGATAGAGCACTGGTCCTAGAATCAGGAAGACGTGAGTTCAACTCTCACCTTGGACATTTGCTAGTTGTGTGACCTTGAGCAAATCCCTCAGCCTCTGTTCGCGCTGGTTTTCCTCGACTGTGAAATGAGGATAAGAACGACCTACCTCGAAGGGTTGTTGTAAGGATCAAAAGAAAACGCTTCACACAATTCCTGGAGCACGTGTCAGGCTGATTCCCCTAGTCTGGGCATGACAACCGGGGCACCCGTTGGAAGGGGGCAAGAAGAAGCTTAGGCATGGGTGGGGATGTCTTCAGGTCAAGGCAACCTCCTTTTGGAGCTTCTCCCTCAGCAATGGAGGGAGCCCAGTGGAGCTGGAGCCGGCTCCAGTTCCCCTTTGTGATTTTCCTTTGAGGGTGTCTGTCCTTACTGAGTGAGAGGGGAGGTTCGCTGAGCTGATTTTTGCAAGGTCCGTTTGTTCTGCAGGGGCCGTGGGTCTCCTCAACTCTTTGACCAAGAAACCTAAAGAGGCGGCCGGGGTGTACCCAGGTTATGTCCAGAACGGAGAGGGGTGCATTTTACGGATCACTTTTATACAGTGGTCTCTGGGGACATCTGGAACCAGGTGTCTCTACCTTAAAGGTTCAAATGGACAGTGAGAGCCCTCAGCTCCTCAATCTCATGTGCACTGCAGCTCCAGGTGACAGAATAGCCCGATTTACAGAAAGTCACTCCTAGTGCCGGGAGAGCAGGCTCATGGGAGTCAAGCCCCAAGACCTTTCACTCCTCCACTTTCTTCCACTCACAGAAGCACCAGTCAGTCTGTTAGCGTTTCTTACCACCTAGACCACTGTAGGAGCCCCCAATTATTCTCCTTAAACAATCTTTTCCCTCTCCATGGCATTCTCCACAAGCTGTCAAATTTCTAAATTCCTAAAGCATAGGTTGGACCAGGTCATCTCTGCTCCAAAAGCTCCAGCAGCTCCCTATTAATTTCAGGGCAATGTAAATGCCTCTCCTTGCCCTTCAAAGACCTTCCCCACATGGCTCTCATCAACCTTCCCCACCCCTCCCTCACTGCACATTACTGTCCTTAATGTTCACTCTCTGGACCAGTCAACCTGCCCGGCTTGCTGTTCCTTTGACCCACCTCTCCTGCCCTGTCTCTGTGACCATGCACTGACTGCCTCCCACCCACCCCATCCCATTTTGGTCTCTCTCCTCACCTCTACCTTCTCAAAGTCTTAGCTTCCCCTCAAGGCTTCCATCTCTTCCAGGTGTCCACCCCTCTCTCCAATCCTCCCAGGTTCTAGTGCCCTAAAATGACTTAGGATTTACTCTGGCTATGTCTTAGATGCTGGCTTCCTTGTTTATATGTTGTCCTCTTAATAGGAGGCAAGCCCTTTGAGGGCTGGCTTGCTTCATTTTTGTCTGTATCTTTATGCCCAGTGCCTAGTGGCACTAACTAAATGCCTTTTGGCTAATTGGGCTGCCTTCCCACACCACTGAGGGGCTCACGGGAATAGGGCATCCTGGGCTTTTTGAGGAGTGGGAGGGCTATTTATTCCTTAGTCTCTTTAGCTTTTGAAACCAACAGTTTTAACGAGTCTTGTGGGCCCAGTCAGGTTGGTGGCCAGAGAGCAAGGAGCTAGCTAAAAAAAAGGGGGGGAGGGTAAGAGAGAGGAAGCACCAATGAAGGCGCCTCCTTGTATATCCACAAGACCCAAACAAGTGACACCCCCGGATAAATATAATAAATCCGGACCCAGGACTGCCTTCAACCCAGCAGGAGGCAAGTAGCTGACCTGGGGCCAAGCTTCCCAATGGACAAGAGCAGCTGATGGTGAATGCCATTCTAAAGGTCACTGTGGCTCATCTCCAGGGGCGAGCTGGGATGCCTCTAGAAAAGACCTCACTCCTGTGCCACAGGAGGCAGAACTCACACAAGGACTTGGCCATCTGCAGGCAACCCTGGGCCAGGCAACTGTTGTTGAATACTGATGCCTGAAGCCAGGAACTCTATAATCCTAGCCATCTAAGGACGGGCAAAGGAGATGCTGGAGGGCTGGAGGAGGGGGTATACCCAATGCCTTTAAAAACAAGCTCTTTACTAAAAACACAGCTTTTCAGTGGCTCCTTGAGCCAGGCTATGCTCCTGGCCTTTTCTGGACAACATTAGATGGATTTAGACTTAATCAATCCTTGCTATGATATTAGCACAATGCTGTTTGACTGAAAGCTGAAATGATTCGGCCAATCTCATACTCCTAGTAAGTGACAGGGGTGGGATCTGAACCCATCTTCTGGATCTTTTTACCCCTTTTTACACCCCACTCCATTGAAAGCCAAGCATATTAAGCACATGATATTCTTGTTAGCTCTAAGAGGGCTGTGCATAGGGACTGCACTGGTTATTTCCCTGGCAGTAGGAACTCCCAGATGAGGAAAATCTCTGCACCAGTGCAGATTGGCAATTTCTCTGAACTTTAAAGTCTTAGCCAGCTGCCTACAGCCCTGAGAGGCAAGTGACTGCCCTGGGTCACACACAGTCAGCATGTATCAGGGGAGGGATTTAAACTGGAGTCTTCCTGTCACTAAAGATGTTAATGTTAATGTATAGAGAGAAAGAGGCCAACTGAGAAGGAGGATCTATTAAGATGATGTATTCCAAGAATATGTTCTGGGAATAGAATATATTCTAGCATACTACTACGTTCAAGCTCCTGATCAAGTCTGCAGTCAGCTCACTGGAGTCAAGTCCTGGGATCCACAATGGAAGGGACCTCAGAGCTCATTTTCTCCAAATCACTCATCTCGTAGATGGGGACTCGGTTTAAGTGCCATCCATCAGCATAAACGTGATAGTCACCAGAGCAGGGATTGGAAAGAGCTCCCCTGACTCCAGAGTTAGTGTTTTCAATGTCTCTACTTCGCTTAGCTCTGGGGCAGGAAACCCTGGCTCAAATTTTCTAAGAGTTGGCATTTTTAAGTGTGCTAGAGTCTCAACATGATTCTTTTTTCCCTGACCAAGATCGAGTGGGTCCCTGAACTTCTGCGGGAAGGAAAAATCAATGCACTCTCTATATTTAGGAAGCATGGGCTCTTTTCACTTTTTTTTTGCCATCCTGATTTTTGGTGCCAGCTGCCCCGGCACCCACCAAGACAGAAATGATTCTGGGTCAAGCCTGAAGGGGCCCTGGAGAATTTATTTAGTAAGAATAACTTGCCTCTGAATACGCAGGCTTCCTTTAAAAGTCCCAACTCAAATCCCCCTTTCACTGGAAGCCTTCCCCAACCCCTCTGAATTCCAGTGCCTACTCTGTATTATTTCCTATTTATCCTGTGCACAGATTGCCTTATCTATATTTGTTTGCATGTAGTGTCTGCGTTAGATTATAAACTCCTGGAGGGCAGGGACTGTCTTTTGCCTTTTTTGTTTTTGTTTTTGTATGTCCAGAGTTTACCCTAGTACCTGGTATGCAGTATACTAAACACCTTACACTTATAATCTCATATGGTCCTCACAACAACCCTGGGAGGGTGGTGCTATTATTATCCCCATTTTAAAGATAAGGAAACTAAGACAAATATGTTAGATGACCTGCCACAGGATCACACAACTGGCAATCAAAGTGTCCGAGGCAGAATTTGAACTCAGATCTTCCTGACTCCGAACTCAGTGCTGTATCTGTTGCAACATCTAGCTATTTCTCAACTGTGAGGTACCTTAGATAGCACCTCGTGTAATTTACTCATTTGCAGAGATCCAGGTATTCAAGGTCATCTAAGTAGTAAGCAAATAAATTGCTGGAAATTGGAATGTGGCCTTTGCACTCATGCCCCCTTGACTTTTCTGGAAGCTACTACTCTCTTTCATAATGAGGCCACTAGAATTTTGACCAAGAAATAGAACATTTGGGAACTGTCTTATTCTCCTTACATGGAAGACATCACCCAATCAGGAGTCTGTCCAACAGAAATTGGCATCATGGCTCCTCTAACCCAGGCTCCCCCGAGGAAGGGGGGAGATGCGGATGAGCCGAGAGCCTTCTTTTGAACTTTCTCTGTCTGTGGCCAAGTTCACTGCACATAGCTTTTCCTTCTGATTTAATCCACTCTTAGGCTATGCCCCGGAATTAGGAAAGAAAAGAGATAAAACCCATTTTTCTTGGAAGGGTTTGATGGCTGACATAATACATAGCAAAGCTCAGTTGTGTAAATACACAGAGAGAATTTGAGAATTCTTCGCCCTGGGACGATGAACTATAAACCGTAAAGGCTCAGAAAAAATGTAAATATGCATTTTGGCTATTTTTAACATCTATTATTCACCATGCTGGGCCAGTTATTGTCCATTGTGTGCATCCGGACAGATTTAAAAGTGCACATTTTTAAATATGTTCTTACTCTCAGAAATATATTAAACAGTGATGAATAAAGGTGGGTGCAGTCACAGGGAAGCCAGTTTTGTTGCCATTGTTTCCCGGGCTGCAATTATACTTAGCTCAGATGGAACCCTTCAACCACGGCCAATCTAGGCTGAGTACCAATCATAAATTTAGCTCTTTTTTAGAAAATCATTAAAGATTTGGTGCTATTTTTGTAGAATTCCTTCATTATAAAAAAATCTGGACCTGTGATTTTGTTAGATTATGGAATGCCTAAAGTACAAACATCCTCTACTAATGCGCGACTCATGGTCTTGGAAAATTGCCTAGAATGATGAGAAGTCAAGTGAGTTGACCAAGGTCACATAGCTGGTGTGTCGGAAGTGGGGCTTGAACCCAGATATTCCTGGTTAGCTATCTATCCATTCTATCCTCCTCCTCTTCCTTTTCCTTGCCTTCTTTTCTCCTCTCCTCTTCCTTATCCTCTTCTTCCTTTTCTCCTCTCTTCTGGTCTCCTTTCCTCTTCCTCTCTCCTCCTCTCCCTCTCCTCTTTCCTTTTCCCCTTCTCTCTCTCTCCTCTTCTCATCTTTCCCTATAATATATGTATGTATATATGCTCATATATACATAATTCGATATCATGTTACATACATAGAATATACAGTATGTCCCCCCAAATCTCAGTGCAGTTTTAACTCTTAAGACTTAAACCACATTAAGACTTTGGGGACACTGTATAATGCATAAATATATGTATGTGTATATAAAACACACATGTGCCTATAGGTACATGTTGTCTCCTCCGTTAGAATATCATTTTCCAGAGAGAAAGGACTATTTTTTCTTTGTCTTTAAATCCCTGTCACTTAACACAGTTTCCGGGGCACAACTGAGCCTGGCAAATTCTCTTGGACTGTTTGATTGATAGATAAAAGAGTGTTCATTTCCCAAGGACTCTATGAGATAGGGGCTGTTCATTTCCCAAGGACTCTATAAGATAGGGGCTATCAGGAAATTACTGCCCCATTACAGATGGAGAAACTGAGTCTCAAAGAGTAAAGTGACTTGCCTATGGTCACACAGGAAGCTAGGTGGTGCAGCGGATAGAGCACTGGGCTTGGGGTCAAGAAGACTCATCTTCCAGAGTTAAAATCTGGCCTCTGACACTCACCAGCTGTGTGACCTCTGGCAAGTCACTTAACTCTGTTCGCCTCAGTTTCCTCGTCTGTAAAATGGGCTGGAGAAGGAAATGGCCAACCCCTCCAGTATCTCTGACAAGAAAATCCCAGATGGGGTCATGAAAAGTCGCCTATAACTGAACAACAAAGGATGACCTAGTTAATGTCTGAAGCAGGATCTGAATCCAGAATTTCCTAACTCTGAGGTCAACAAGAAATGCTCTATCTATCCATCTATCAATCTAAATATATGTATGTGTGTATGTCTATGTGCACACACACACCTCTATACACACATACATACACACATGCATGCATGCATACATGCACACATACATACGCCAGCATTATACAGCACCTATTATGTGCCAAGCACCGTATTAAGCATGTTGCAATTCTGATCTCATTTGCTCCTCACAACAACTCTGGGAGGGCGGTGTTATTGTTATTATTATGCCCATTTAACGGATGGGGAAACTGAGGTAAATAGCGATTAAATTACTTGCTCAAGGTCACTAACCCAGAAGTGTCTGAGGTTAGATATGAACTCAGATCTTTGTAACTCCAGGCCCTGAGCTCTCTCCACTGCCCATCCAGCTGCGGTCCCAGAAACAATGGAACCCTGCCTGCCCCAGGGGCTTCACTCTCACTAGAGAATACTGTCAGTCCTTAAGCAATTATTAAGTACCTACTGTGTACCACGAGCTGGGTCAAGCACAAAGCCTGTCCCTGACCTCAAGGGGCATATATTTAAATGGGTCGACAACATGAAACCAGCTCTGTGCCAATGAGTTGTAGACAGGATCCCTGGGAGTTAATCAGTGCAGGGAAAACACTCAGATGAAGGAGGAGCCTGGAAAGGCTTCGTCTAGAAGGCCCGCTGGAAGGAAGTAGCCCCAGAGACTGAGGGTCCACAGCAGCCAGGGACCCGCGGGATCGGGGGCCTGTGCTGAGCTAGCAGGAGGCCAGGCTGGGGAGGGCTTCGAACACCAAACCGACAACATGCAACACGTGATCCTGGAGGTGCTAGGGAGGCACTGACACTTACTGAGAAGAGGGCTGACATGGGCAGTTTTAATTTGACAACTGGATGGAGGATGCATTGGACTGGGGAAACTTGGGGGATGTAGTCCAATGAGAGACAGAGACAGAAGCAGGGAGAGGGAGGGAAATAGGAAGGGGGGGCAGAGAGAGAGAGAGAGAGAGAGAGAGAGAGAGAGAGAGAGAGAAGGGAAGAGAGGGAGAGGGAGAAAAACAGAGAGAGAAAGAATGAAGAGGAGAGAAAGAAAACATGAAGAGGAGGAGACAGAGAAGGAGAGAGAGAGGAGAGAGAGGGGGAGAGAGAAGGGGACACATATACGAGATGCTGGGCAGCTCTCAATGCTTAGACTTCACAATAGGCTGGATGAACTGGCACTATTCTGCAGGCCCAGTGCACACCATCATCATCATCATTGCTAACATTTAGGATAGCACCTACCATGTTCCAGACACTGTTCTAAGTGCTTTACAAATATTAGCTTATTTGGTCTTCACAACCACCTTCAGAGATTTAGCATATAATAGCAAATAGTGAGGAAACCAAGGCAAACAGGTTCGATGACTTGCCCACAGCTAGTAAGTGTCTGAGGTTGAATTTGAACTCAGGTCATCCTGACTCTGAGTACAGGGCTCTGTGCCCTGTATCGCCCCCTGGCTGACTCACACATAATCGTGGGAAGCTTTGTCTGGGAAAAGGCCGTCCTTTGAGCTTGGGAACCCCAACCCCCAGCCTCCACATCAGCTTCCTTTGACTCACTCTTGACCTGATCGCTCATAGCTCAAAGGTGAAATGATTTATTTCTCCCAGAGACTTGAGCCTCCCCTTGGTTTCTTCTGCTCTCTTTTCAATAGTCTAAATGCCCCCCACCCCAACTACTTCCCTTGCTCTGAGTCACCTTCCCTGTGGTCTACTCTGTCCCCCTCAGGAACCCAGAGCAGCCCTACATGCTGCCACATCACTGGACTGCCAAGGAAGCCTGGGCTTGTCAGTGGAGTGTGCCCATGTCGGGAGAGGGGCCAGAGCAGGCCTGGCTCTGGGATGGATATCACCCCCACTGTGGCTGTCTGAGTCTGATAGAACTGGAGTCATTGTCACCTCTGGATAGTTCTGGGCTGGGCAAAGCAAGTGGGCAGCTGGGCCAGTGAGAGGCACGTTAACCACTGCTCAGGTTTGATCGATGGATGCCTGCACGGAACGGAGCCGTGGGTGGGTAAAAACAGACTAGAACTAAGTTTCAAACAAGATTATTTATGCTTTAATAACAGTTTGGGAGACTTTAATCCAATGTCCCCAGCCTTGAGGGGTCAGCTCCCCTAAGAAGGAAACTCCAATCTGAAAGGGCTGCTGGGAAGGGAAGAGTTGGCTTTTTGTGAGGTGGTGAATCATCTAGTGGGGGCTGTGTTTTTGTTGGGACACAGTGGGTTGTGTGGACATGCGTGCAGAACCAAGAGTCCCCACTGAGTTCTAAATGTCCAGAAAAAATAGTAAAAGCTAAATTGTGTCCGTTCAGCTCCATAAAATCCCATGGGAATGCTAAAAGCCCAACAAACAAAAACCCTAAAAAATCTACAAATGCTTTACTCACAATCACTGTAAAGGAGGAAACGTTTTTACTGTTAACTACATTTTACCAACAGGGAAATTGAGGCATACCAAGGTCATGTGACTTGCTGGAAGTCATACAAGTAGAAAGCCCAGGGGCAGACTTTGAGGGCAGGTCTCCTGACTTCAGCCTGGGGCCCTTTCTGTGGCATGGGACTCTCTTCAACTGAGGAAAGTCGTAGACCTGTGGTCGTTCCATGGGCAACTGACAAAGAGGGGCAGCTGAGTAAGGTGATGGGGCATCTATGATGAAATACAGAATGAAGGTTTCTGAAGCAAATCTCTGTGTGGTGGAGAGCTGAGTAGGCAATAGGAGGAGGGCCAGCCTCCTTGGCAGCAAGACTGGAGGGAAGTTGGAGCTAAGGTCACTTTACAGCTACCCAGAGTCTAGCAATTGCAAACCTGACCTTTTCCCAGTGTATCCCAGGCATATAGATTCTGCCAAAAGCAATAGGAGGTATGTCCATCAAAACCAAGGGTTCCACACAGATTCAGGTCCATGAGACCCGGTGTTAATACTGATGGATCTCAGAAAGCTTAATTTCCAAAGACAGTCATAGGGACCCAGAAAACAAGTATTTGTCATAAGATTTCGAGCTAGAAGGGACATAGAATTTCATTTTGTTCAACAATGTCCCAACCATGTAAGAAAACTGAGACCCAGAGAAGAGAAGGGACATAATCAAGGTCCTGCAGCCAAGAAGCAGGTGAGCCGGGCTTTGTTTGTCCACTCTCTGCGTTAAGCAATTTCCCTGAAAATACAGTACCTGAATTCCAAGTCAATCTCAAATTTGTTTAAAATGATGGCTCCAAGAAAAGGCCAAGGGGAACAAACATCTTTAGATTGGAATCTCCCAGTTCCATATGACCTCAAACTGCCTGGTCACCCTCCAGAGGCTACAGATACTGCCTATGTGGGAGTTGTTGGGGTTTTTTGCTTTAAAGAATTGCCCCCAATCTAATTAATAGTGCAAATATTTAAGCTGGGGACTGTACTGAATCACTGAAAACACATCCTGTTTTTTATAGTAAATAGTGTCTGTGCCAAAGCCGTTGGCCATAAAGGAGATGGAGGCTGGAAAAATACACAGAAGTTTTTAAAAGTCATTAGAGATGTGAGATTTCTAGAGTTCAAGCATGTCCAATTAAAAAAGAAAAGGACCTTTAAAAATGAAGGGAAGAGAAGGAGAAGGAGAAGCACCTGCCATTAAAAAGAAGAAATAAAGAGGACTGGGATGAACGAGCTTTCTATTCCATTTTTTTTTTCAGCGAAGTCTGCTTTTCTGGAAGAATTGCCCCAGTGCAAACTTAGTATTTTGTTTTGCCTTTTTTTTTTAAGATTAAAGAAAGCCGAGAAGGATGAATGTAGGCACCCAGTAAAAGTCAGTTTTTCCTTCCCCAGATGTCCAGAGTGGCATTGATCTGAACAAACACATAGGTTTGGAGTTTCTCCTGGTGCTTTTGGCAGATAAAAGCTTAGGAGCAGGGATGCTCACTGGAATAAATGTTGCCACCTTCTAACAAAAGGGATCATTGCGGGGAGGGAGGGCATTTTCAAAGTTCATTTTCTACAGAGGGAAAGAGACTTTTAGTTCACTGCTCTCCCTTTCCCCCTAAGGGGCTCAGGGGGTTCTTTCCCAGGGATCTAACATCATACTATGGCCTGGTACCCAAGAACTCATGTGGCCAGAACCAATCAGGGCTGGGTGCTTCCAGAGATTCATTGACTTCACTTGGAAATTCTGAAGTTTTTTCTTCTGTCCCTTCAGCAGGAATTCCTCTCAAAACCAGCTCCAATCAGATATTCAAATGCCCCCCTGAGACACCCAAGGGAGAAGGTGTCTGGCTGCTTTGTTAGCTCTTTCCCCCCACCCCCATTCTATATGGGGGGGGGGCAGCTCAAGAGCACACCTGGAAGGCAGAGATGGGAGAACAAAAGCTGGAGATCACCCAGAAACATCTGAGCACCAGGAGCCTGAGCCCACTGCTGCTCTGCTCTTGCAGGTGGAAGCAGGAAAGGTTGAGAGTAGTCAGTGCTGGACTTGGGAGCCAGAACTTAGCTGCCCCATGTGCTGTGGCCTGTTTTTCCTTTTAAGAGAAAATCCCTCTCTAAGAGTGTGATGGGGACCTTCAACAAGCAATTTTTCATCTCTTATAGGCACTCTAAAGAAAAGTAGAGAAAGAAGAGAAATATTTGGAATTCTAAGGGATTCTCTGTCTTTCTTCCTTCTTCTCCCCCCTTTTTTGTCTTCTTTCTTCCCTCTCTTTTTCTTCCTCCCCTTCTCTTTCTCTCTCTCTCAGTCTCTCCTCTTGCCTCTGCTCCCCTTCACAACAGCATCCAACAGAACAGTAAGGCATTTATTAAGCACTTACTGTAAGCTAAGCTCTGGAGATGGAAACATTCTGCAGTTCTTGCTCTCTCAAGAAGCCCACATTGTGTTGGGGTGGGCACAATGCATTAAGGAGGGCTCATGCCTATGACGGACGAGATGCCAGGAGTAAGCAGACTGGGAAAGTAGCAGGGTGGCCAGCAAATTCCTGAAGACCTCAGGAAGGGAGCAGTGACAGGGCAGCTAGTCCCCTGTTAAGAGAATAGTAGATTCAAGAGTCAGAGTGGAGTGGGGCTTGGGGATGTCTCCAGCAGAAATATGGAGCAGCATCTGGCTTTCAGCAATGGGGCAGTAAGGGCTTCACCTTATGGCTCCCTTCATTGGCAGGCAGGTGGGGGTAGTTTGCTCCTTCTAGCCAATGGGGGGGGGGGCTGGGGCAAGAGAAGGGGAAGGTCCTGGGTCCCTTCTGTGGAAGCCAGTAGAGGAGCCTGGTCAGTCACCCAGTCAATCAATACAAGTTTTTAAGCACCTACTATGGGTCTGGGGCTGCACTAAACTGCTGGCCATACAAAGGTCTCGTCCAATAAGGAGCGAAGGGAGACAACATGCAAACAACTGTGGACTAAAAAGTTTTATTCTGGATAAATTGGGGATAAATGAGGAGAAAACAATGGAATTAAAGGAGAACCAGGAAAAGTTTCCTGTAAAGGTGGGGTCTGGAGGAAGCCAGGAGGCAGGGAGGAGGGAGCACTTTCCAGGCAGGGGGCACAGCTGGGGGAAATGCCCAGAGGGGGGAGAGGGACAGTCGGGTTAGGGTCAGCAAAGAAGCCAGGGGCACTGGGTCAAAGAGGCTGTGGGTCCAGGGAGAGGGGAGTGTGTGTTGTCAGAAGACAGACAGGTGGGGAGAGCTCAAACACAGAACTTTCGATTTGATCTTGGACCGGAGAGGGAGCTATTGGAGTTCATGGAATAGGGAAGGGGACCTATCCCTTAGGAAAATCACTTTGCCTTCTGAGGTAGGACGGCTCAGAGGAAGGGTGATGCCCTGACAGCTATAGGAATAGTCTGAGTATGAGGCGCTCAGGGCCTGAACCAAGGAGGAGCCAGTGGCAGGAGAGAGTAAACATTAGATGGGAATTCCCCCATGGGGCTAATTGCCCCAGTGGTGACCAAGGTGAATTGTTATAAATTGTTATAAATGGAATGAGATGGTCATGCTTCACCTGCACAAACTTTGGTGGTTCTGCTCAGAGACCCTGGGCACAAAAAGTAAAAATGTTCCCTTAAACACAACCAGAGAGGCTACTGGGAAGGGTGAGCATGGGCCAGGAAAGAGCTGGGCTACGGTGTGGCTGCTGGCTAGATGTAAGGTCACTTCTTATATTAAACCATTATTTTAGCTACCAAGGTGCTAAGCTCAGATGTTTCTACTTTGCTGAAAGAGTGCAGCAAGTGCAGTCAGTGCCCTGTAAATTTCTGCATCCTGGAACATAGCCCTGATCTTGTCATCCTTGTTAATGCGAGAGCATCGATATTTCCAAACACCCTCCCTTTCCTCCCTGCCCCCCACATACACTCCAAATCAGGCCCCAAGGCAAAGTAAGCTCATCAACACTGCCTTCCCTGCACTTATTGATTAAAACTTTTGCTGATTAGAAAGGACAAATATTGACTTCACCCTCCTTTTTTTGCTTCTAAAGATGGTTAAACACAGTAAATAGCTTTGTGTGTGTGTGTGTGTGTGTGTTTTCTCCAAGGAGGAGGAAAAAATCAGTCCCATGAAGACAAAGTATGAGAAAATCTGAGTTCAGCTTTAAAACTTCATGAGGTAAGATAAGTCCAACCCTGGTTGTTCCAGAATGGACAGACTGGAGACAACGCTCCTGTGTTACACATAGGGATTAAAGACTAGCCTGAGTTTCCTTCCTTTATTTCTGCCCCTGCCCCTCAATATCCATTCCCATGAATTCCCATCAACAGATTCAGGCAAGAAGAAATGCATTGAATCATAGGATTGTGTGCTGGGAGGACCTTAGACCACCTTTGTCCAACAAATGAAGAAATTGAGAGTGTAAGTGACAGCTACAGCAATAACCATTCTCAATACCCAATCCTGTTGCCTGTGCCATGGACAAGCTGTTCCTTGATTCTGCCACACTGGGGTCTGCGTTGGCATCTGATTTGGACCACATGACCACTGAGTTGCTTCCAACTATCATGTTCTGTAATTCAGTGACTGAGGAAGGGAGGGAGGAAGGGAGAGGACATGGAAAATCAAGGGAATGCCAGTCCATACAATTGAAACTCTCCATGCCCTAAGACTTTGACTCTACACAGGAGCTCTAAAATGCTGGTCCAGTGAGGTCTGATGATATTCACAATTGGGTTAATATGAACTGTTTCTCTGAAGCTAAGAAATAGGGTGGTGACATAGGCTTGGTTACAGGTTGGCCCTACTGGAAACTGTCATGATGAAGGAGGGGGAAGGGAATAAGCATTTATTAAGTGCCATTGTGTGCCAGTGTAGCACCAATGCAATATTTACAGCACCCACAATCACGATAAAG
Organism: Pseudochirops cupreus; assembly: GCA_028627135.1. NCBI lineage: Eukaryota > Metazoa > Chordata > Mammalia > Diprotodontia > Pseudocheiridae > Pseudochirops > Pseudochirops cupreus. Next base: position 4,658,228 of record CM053583.1, on the reverse strand, counting down.
ACCATGACTATAAGTATCGCATGACATGTGATCACAAAAAAATACCAAACTCTAGATAGAGCATAGAACTGAAACATTTATTTAGCCACCTGAAAACCAAATCCCTAAACCAATAAACCAATTCCATCATAGTACCAAAGATATTCAGAAGCCATAATAACAGTGAGAGCCACAGCATCCTTCAGCCTTCCCACAGAGCAATACAAGGTCAATATCTACTTATGAGCCTGTCTGACTCCTTGCCTGAGCATCCTCTCTCCCCCACCATCTCACTAGCTCTGACTACCAGCTTCCTGACGTTGGCCCTGCTTCCCTTCAGCAAACTCCTCCCACCACAGGCTCCATGTGACTATAGTTAGCCTATTAGGGGATAGAGTTTATCTTCACAGCAGGGAAGCTTCCTGTGGGCTCTACTGCACCCTATAGCAAATTCCCTGGATCATAGGTTCCATGTGATTACATTCAGCCTATTAGGGGACAGAGTTTGCTTTCAAAGCAGGGGAGGTCTTCAAACTTTCCCCTAGGTCTATTAAGGGGTAGGGAAGATCTTCAAATTCCTATTCCCATTACAGCCAGGCACTGTGTTAAGTGCTTTTTACAAGCTCATTTTGTGATGATCAGCTTGACAAAGAGGGCAGAGCAATGAGTGGGATTCCATTGTGTTCTGATATTACACAGAAGAAAAGAAGAGACATCAGAACAGATCAGAAGTGCCAATATCTCACCTGTCAGAAATTCATCAGTAAGGAGAGTGCTGAGGAGCTCAAGCAGGTGAGCTGGGTGTGTGAATGGGATAGAGAGAGGAAAGAAGGTGTTTGTCATGTACCAGGGCTATATCAGAACAAGAGGAAGCAGATTATACTCATTCTAGACACAGTCCTCCTTCCTTTTTTCTTCGATGGTGTCCTTACCTCCAAATTAAACAAACCGCATACTGAAGATAAATGCAGCAACCACAATAAGAAGTAACTTAATTCCCAAACCCAGGTTAGATGAAATATGAGTTAATTCAAGTGTTAATTAAATCTGAAGTGGGAAAAACTGAAGAACTTGAAGACTTTGAAAATCTACATATAACAAAAACTCTCAAAGTGATGAAATGGATGTTAAAAATAATGCTGATATCTTGAATAATTTTGAATAGGGGGCTCAGAGCTAATTTATAAATTAATGAGAGAGACATTGCCTTTTTAGTAATTAGTGAAGAAACATACAAACAATCCCCTATCTTACCTTTGAGTTTAGGATAATGAGAATAAATATGGTAATGGGCTGAGGAATAATCACCTTTTCTAGGTTACTCATAGAGAGATTGAACCTCAGATTTTTTCATCTGTAAAATGGAGATAATAATGGCACCTACCTCCCAAAGTTATTGAGAATCATATGAAATAATGTCGTAAAGTGCTTAGATCAGTGCCTGGCACAGTATAAATGCTCAACAATTTTTTTTTCTTTTATTCATTCATCTTTTTATTCATAATATGCTGGACTACTCAGAAGAGTAAATATCAATTTCTACCCCAATCCATTTTATGAGAACAATGCTACTCTCAGAACTCCTCTCTGGGTCATACCAGAGGACTTCAAGCTATGAAAGCCTATATTCTGAGAGTCTGAACAACTCTGAAAAACTGTCTGTGGTACAGTTCAGGCTTCCATGTCATACCCCTGTCTCTATCTCCTCAACATACTCTGCAAGCATGCTTCCCATTATACTTTAAACTTCTTTTAAAGAAAGATAATCCATATGGTTGATTTATTTACAATTTATCTCATCAAAATTTTGTATTCTTAGACTTATTTGACATCCAAAAATTCTGGGAATTGTTTTTAATGACTTTTAATTAAGCAAAATAGTAATGTTTGCACAAATAGGGCAAGGAAAGACTTTGAAGATTATCTAGCTTAATTCATTAATGAGAAAACAGAGACTCACAGCAGTGATATGAAATATTCAACAAGTTAATGACAGGACACGGCCTAGAACCCACCCGAACCGGATCCAGCAAGGTCTTTATAGGCTAGAACTGTGGAATGAATTTAACAAAGGAAATTTAACAAAGATAAAATAAGCCTTATCTTAGGTTCATTTTCCAAAATCTAAGATGGGAGAGGCAGGACAAGAAAATGGTACATCTGGAAAAAGTTCCTGGGGTTCAAGTGGATTGCAAGCTTGTGTACATCAACTGGGAGATTGGTTAATACCTGGGCAGTATTAAGAGGGTTGCTAAAAGTTAGCCCTTACTCAATGCTTGCTAAATAAACAACCGAGTTTTGCTCTGGGAACCTTTGGCTGGCTTCTGACAGGTACAAACTGGTCTCTTATCCCCACCCCCGACCCTCTTCTCCATCACCAGGTGTCTGCCTGTCACACTCTGAGTAATTGATTTGGTGATAGATGGCTTCTGCAAGGCTCTTGGGTGATGGTGCTGCTCTGTAACAACACCCCACTCCCAGGAATATAAGGATAACCTCGGGGGATGGGAAGGAGTTTCCAGGAAACCATATTTGGGTTTTCTTGAGGCCATTTCTCATGTTCTTCTCTGATGTTTCATTTAGCCTTTTTCTATAGCTTGATTCTATCTAGCTGGGTGCATGTTACCTCTTTGGTTAGCTCCTTGAGGTCAGAGTTTGTCTTTGGTCTTTCTCTGTATACCTGGGGCTTAGCACAGTGTCTGGCATGTAGTAAGGGCTTAATAATTTTTACTTATTGACTGATATTTCCCAGAAGAGGAACTTTGTCCTACTGGACACCTCCCATTGACACAGCCAGTCTGAAACAAAGGCCTGGCTTTGGGGAAATCCAGGCCAAAGTAACTCTAAAGAACTTAACCTGGCCTGACTCAAGGGTGTGGCAACTCTTGCTTATTTGGCCCTTTTAATTCTGAACCATGAGTGGTGGGCATGGCTGCCCTCCAATCACCCAGGTTCTTCCTGTGGCTGCCTTTAAAAGCTAATGAAATGCTGCATTAATCTTTCATTAAAGGGTTTCCAGCAGTATTTCAGAATCACATGTATCAGGGAAGTGGCTTGAAGGGTGGGAACAACTCTGCCATGGAAGCCAAGGCCTTGGGCTCTCGGCTTGGCTCCGTTGGGAGCTTGTGGCATGACTTTGAACTAGTCCCACAGATTGAGTGAATGAGGGGCATGGATGGGAAGCCAAAAGCCAACTGAGGCTAAGGAAGAAGACACTCTATAACAAACCCAATATGGAGCCATCTATCCTTGGCCTGAACTTTCCATTCCCTTTAGGGATGACTCTGACCAGTAGGACCTCAAGCCTAAATCTGCCTCTTTGCAATGTCCCTTCTCTGAGGTGGAGCAGAGACAATCTAATCCCTCTTCCAAATGTCAGCCTTTCAAACACTTGAAGACAGACATGTCTCCACTGTCCCCAGTCCTTCAATCTCTTTGATCCTCATCAGGCATTAGCTCCAGGCCCTTACCCATCTGGGTTGCCTCTGTCTGGATGCTGTATGGCTCTACCACTGTCCTTCCCAAATTGTAGAGCCCAGAACTTGAACCTAGTGCTTGTGATGGGTCTGGTCAGGACAGAGAGACTGGTGCCTCCCCCATCTTCCAGGTGATCCCTCTTTTGAAGGAGACCAAGATTCTATGACCTTCTCTTGCTGCCTTCTGCCTCACCCTGGTGACTCTCCCTGACCTTGAGATTGAGTAGGACTCCCACTCTTTTCTCAGGTGAACTGCTGCCTGCTCATGCCGCATATCATCTTGTAGTTGTGAAATTGATTTTTTGAACTCAAGCAGACTTTCCATTTACCTGCAGGACATTTCCTGCCAAGATCTTTTTGGTTCTTGACTATGTGATCCAATAGACCAGGCAACCCTCCCAGCTTGGTGTCATTGGCTGATTTGATGAGTATGATACTTACAGCTTCATCCAAGTTTTATATCTATGAAGACAAAGAAAGCAGGATGGTGTCTAAGGGCCCTCTGAAGGTCCGTGGTTTTTAGGAAGTCCTTTATAAGTATAGAATTGGTGTTATTGTGGCCAGCAGGCAGAGGTGATATTTGGAGGTGAAGGACACGCCCATGCCCACAGCTGAGATAAATGGCTTGTTCAGTGTGGGGATCCCCAAGACACTAGGGGCAAAGGCTGTAATACCAATGATAATGCAGAATGGCAGCAGATTGCTTGGAAAGGACAATGGATTTGGGATCAGAAGACATGCTCCACACCATGTGACCTAGTAGGAAGGGTCTTATGTTCGAACTCAGGGAGACAAGGGTTCAAACCCCCACTCTGACACTAGCTGACTGACCAAGGGAGAATCATTTTATCTTTTTAAGCCTCAGTATCCCCATCTGTAAAATGTGGATAAGACTGCCTTTAGGCTGAATCTCACAGGACTTTGAGGAGGTTCAAATGAGATGAAGTTTGTTCTTTAAGGCAAACCCCTCTAGTGCTGGGCACGTGTCCATGGTAATTCTTACTAGAGGTCTTTGAGCTTCATTCATGGGATGAGGAAACCACATAAAACAGTAGCTATCATTGATAGTGTTACATTTTGCAAAGTGCTGCAGAGTCCCTAAGTCCCTAAGGGGGATTTGTTGCGGAGGCAGCCTAATTTCTGGGTGTACTCTCATGGGCCTCAGGCTTTGCTGAAATCCTTCCCACCTCCCCAGTTCCCACCCTCCTTTGTCCTTCAGCCTCTCCCTGTGCCATCCTCCAGACCTACCCCAAGGTCATCTGTGGTTCTAACTAAACAAATGATGACAATCTCCTTTACGCTCTGAATTCAATGAATCTGGAAGCCTGAGGGGAGGCTGAGGGAAGACTGTGGGCTGGCATAGGACGTCAAGTCAGTGCTGGATTGGTGGTGGCATTTGGCAAGGCTGGAGCTGGTCACTGGAGGTTTAGCTTAGCAGCATCCTCTTGCTCAGTCTGCTTCTGCTCCCAGTCCCAACCTCCTCTCATCTCCTCACTGGGAGCATCTTCTGTCATTTCTGAGGGGATGTCAAGGCCCCAAGCTCTGCCTCTCTGTGCCTCAGCTTTCCTTTTGCTCCTCTCTAGACCCTTTTCACAAGATGAGCAATGTCGTCTCCCCACTGACACTGGTTCTGAAATTCAAAGAGCTGGATTTAAATCCCATCTCTGCCCCTTATATGAGTATTGGTACCTTCCACAGGGGCCTCAAAGCCTTTAAACACAAAATGTCCTGGCTTCTGTTTGAGTAGGTGGCCAAGGCCCATACTATCCGTCTGATTCATAGGAAATTGTGCCGGTGAGACCCATCTGACTGTCCCTCGGCTCCTCACTCAGAGATGATGGCAAAAAATGGTTCTGAAAAAATGGGTCATACTGGGTGGCCTTTTAGCAGGCTTTTGTCCAACAGTTAGTCCTTTAGGGCCAACCTCTGACAGTTGACAAGCTGCACTGGACTGATTTATCAATTTGTTCTGGTCCAAAGAGCCCATGGGCTGGGGCAAAGCTCTAAGGAGGCATGTTGGAGGAGGTAGAAGAGGGTGGACAAGAAAAAAGGACAGTATCAGAAGGAAAAGGATGCCTTTGCTCCCAGCACAGCCCACGAGACTACACGGGGTCCCTCGAGGCTCACCATTAGGGAGCCATTCCTTTGGGTTCCAGATACTGCTCTGCTGTGCCAAACACCTGGGGAGGCATGGTTGGCCATCTCCACCACAGGGATCCTTCCCCAGATCTGTATTTAGAGTGTGTAAAGAGCATAAAAGCAGGGAAGATATTTGAAGAGGGTAGTGAAGTAAGTGGGCAGCACAATTGGGAGTGTTGGCCTTGGCACCAGCAGGCCTAGGCTAGAATCCACCTACCACAACCCTCTGAGCCTCAGTTTCCCTGCCTGGACCCTTCCAGGTCTGAGGCTTCCCTTCATTGAGTGGCTTTCTGGTCATTCATGCCTCATCTTACCAGGACACTTTCTCATCTTCCTTTGTGTTTTTTTCACAAACACTAAATGGAGGCTTATTATTAACATAATCATATGAGTAATGGCAATAGTGCTTTAATACTATAAGGGGCAGAGATTATGGCCCCAAGATGGTGTAAATAAGGTGTTTTTTCTTTAAATTAATTAATTTAATTTTTGTTTTTCACATTCACTTCCACATGCTTTTGAGTTTAAAATTTTCTCTTCTCTCTCCTCCCTCCTCCCCAAGATGGCGTGCAATCTGACAAAGGCTCTACTTATACATTCTTTTCAAACACATTTTCATAATAGTCATATTGTAAAGAAGAGTTAGAATGAATGTGAGAAACTACGAGAAAGAAAAAAAGAGAGAGCAAACAGTCTGCTTTGATCTGCATTCAGACTCCATAGTTCTTTCTCTGGATGTGGATCGCATTTTCCATTGTAAATATATTTTGAGAGTCACTCTGGATGAAACATCCACTCACCCACAAGCACCTACTGTGTGCTGGGCACAGAGCTAAGTGGTGGGAATACAAGGCTAAGAGGGCTCCTGCCCTCTAGGGCTTACATTCTATGGTTCTGTGACAAGCAAAGAACTAAATACATTCAGATTAGATACAAAGTAACCTAAGGTGGGGGAGGCTCCAGCAGTTTGGGGCCTGGGAAAGGCTTTGGAGCTCAGTCTTGAAGGAAGTCAGGGTTTCTAAGAGGAAGAGGTGAGGAGTAAGGGCATTCCAGGCATGTTGCACAGCCAGTGCAAAGGCAGGAGGCAGGAGATGGAAGAAAGAACAGCAAAGAGATCAGTGCAGCTGGAGCAGAAGCCTGAGGGCTCTGAATGCTCGGAGGAAGATTTTGTATTTTAACCAGGAGCTACAGGGAGCTGGTGACGTTTCTTGATCAGGAGAGTGATGTGGTCAGACCTCTGTTTGAGGATGACTTCTTTGGCAGCTCTTGGGATGGGTTTGGAAAGGGGAGAAATGGGAAGTGGGGAGACCAGAGAAAAACCATTGCAATAGTAACGGTGAGATGTGATTCAACTCAATTTGATACACGTTTATGAAGCACCTACTACGTGCTAGGCATTGTGCTAAGTGCTGAGGATAGAAAAAGAGGCAAAAGACAGTGCCTTCCCTCAAGGAGCTTGCAATCTAACGGGGTTGGCAGCATGCAAACACATCTCCACATAGGACAAACAGGAGATGATTCAAAGAGGAAAGAGCTAGAATCAAGAGGGGACATGAACTTGAACTCAGGTGGCAGGTGGGACTAGAAGAGGGTGGATGCGTGTGACAGATATGCTGGAAGGAGATTTGCCAGATTTAATGTAGTGTTAATGGCATGTAAGATCTTACTGACCATTAATAGGACTCAAGTGGAGACCATTAAGGAAACTTGATTAGGGGAGGCTTGTTTTTCAGGAAGGCTTTCACATTTTTGTTACTTTGTAATTAGGCAGTGGGTCATGAGGGTTGTGATGCCCTCTGATCCTGAAGAAGGGTATATATACTCTGAGGTTAGCATTTTGCTTTGGGACTCACTCATTGGAAGGGTGTTCTTGTGATTTGACCAGATGAGACTCTGGGTAGCCCCTAAGGAGCCAGTTGGTACTTCTCTCTCTGGTAACTATGTATGTATTGCCTTGGTCAGACAGTTGGATCTGTCTCTTTATCTGTGCTAATTTGTCAGACAGTTAGAAGCCCTGTCTGTCAGTCTTTATTTCTCTGCTCATATTTTCTCGGTTTGAATTTTCTCTGAAGTTCAGGGTGCTGACTTTTCCCTTGAACTAATTGTTATGGGAATCTGAAGATCTTCCCTGCCCCTAGGCCCTTTGCTAAAGTGTCTACGTGACTGAGGACCCTTGGATATTTGAAAGTATACTCTGTTCCCTAATAGGCTGAATGTGGTCACGTGGAGCCTGTGGCGCCAGGC
>CM053583.1:4594960-4649890 GCA_028627135.1 Pseudochirops cupreus | reverse complement strand
TTCTCTGAAGTTCAGGGTGCTGACTTTTTCCCCTGAACTAGGTAAATGGTATGCTTGATTAAAGTAAGATTGTTAACCCATTTTGAGTTGCTTTCCTTTAGAAAAGCAGATCTAAGAACCTGTGCTAGCAGCCGCCCTGGGTGTGCTGGCGTGCTTGCTGTTACACTAATGAATGTAGTTAAAAAGATTACTGACCCCTTGAACAGCTCTCTTTTCTTGTAAAGCAGATCTAAGAACCTGTGCTAGCAGCCATCCTGGTGGTGCCAGTTTGGTTGCTGCTACACTTAGCAACTGCTTCCATAGGGGATGAGAGAGAGAGAGAGGAGAGTTGAGGACTCTGAGCTGGTAAAGGGGAGGGATTAGAGAGACAGCTGTGTCCTTGCCCTGGAAGAGAGACAAGATGGTGGTGTCCTCAGCAGTCAGGTCAAGTCACCAAGCATTTTAAAGCCATTTCTCTATACCAGGCACCATTCAGAGTGCTTCCCTATGAAAGTGACATGGTGCCTGTCCTCACGATGCCTCCTGGGGGAGGAAGACAACCTTTAAAGGGGGGTTGAAAAGGTGTAGGGGCATAATGATGAAATCCAGAGAATGAGGTGTGGCTGTTCTGGGCCTTTTGTCAAAATGGAGGTTCTAAGAGGACCTCAGCAAAGAAGGGAGTAGGTAATTTGGAGGAGAGATAGATTTGGAATCCTATATCCCAGTGTTAAGAGTTGATATCAGCTCTTCTTACTCTAGTGTGAATTAATTTATCAGGTAATTTCTTCCCTAATGGCTAGAATCAGGGTAATGAGAGATGGGAAGTTTTGCCTTAGCAGGGAGGGAAAGAAAGAAATACTTAATTTCAGAGCTTGTGACTTAGTGTCTCCTTCAGGTCACAGACCTGACAACCAGTAGATATTTCATAAATGCTTATTGCCTGACTGATTGATTCAGACTATAACATAATTAGCTCCTAATTTTTCTGTTTGGGGAAGTTGGTGATGCAGTGGAATCAGGAAGACTCATCTTTGTGAGTTCAAATCTGGCCTCAGACACTTCCTAGCTATAGAACCAGGGCCAGTCACTTAACCCTGTTTGCCTCAGTTTCATCATCTGTAAATTGAGCTGGAGAAGGAAATGACAACCCACTCCAGTATCTCTGCCAAGAAAACTCTAAATGTAGTCATGAAGAGTTAGACATGACTGAATGACAGAACAATAATTTGCTTGTTTCCCCTATCTCTAAGCAAGTGGAAGACATGCTTATGGCAATATTATGGTGATAAAGACTGCATTGGTTAATCAGGTTGGGGAGGATTCTGGAGATTAAGTCATAGGGATTTTGGCATGATTGAGAGGGGACACCAGCGCTGTTGTCAAGTACGTGAAGAGCAGACACATATTGATGGCATTTATTCGGTTTGTCCCTAGCGCAGAACTGGGGGTAGGGGTAGGGGAGCTGAGTTGCTGAGAGGCGGATTCAGGCAGGACCTAAGGAAAAGGAGCACTGTCCAAGCTCTGGAATTGCTGCCTCAACAGGGAGTGGGCTCCCCTCCCCAGAGCTCAGGTGACCCTTTGCTGGGGATGTTGTTGGGTGGATTCATGTTCAGGTAAGGGTTGCACTGCATACCTCTGAGGTCCCTTCTTCCAAGCTTGGGGTTAGGTGATTCCTTGACCTGCCTTCCCTTCGCTGGCTTCAGTCATAGTGGAGGTTCCACATTCTCCTTAATCCCCTGAAGCCACCTGCCTTGGACCCAAGTCGAAGGACACTCCCCCCCACCCCCAACCTCCCATGAGCGGTTCTGCTGGATAGGACTGAGATATTGGTTCTGGACACACTTGTCCAAAGACTGATCAAATCATTCCTGTTTAGTACTATATTTTGCATAAAAACTATGCAAACTGAGTTTGGTCTCTGTGGGATCAAAACCCAGAGATGTCCCCTCTTAATGGTGCAGCCTTTGCTTACTTGGCAGTAGAGGTTCCAGGGTGGTCTGCTGGGCAATGTGTTCCTGGGACAGTGGTGGCTTCTCCTTCATGCTGGGCTCCAGCTGCAGAGGGTCCTAGGTACCAGAGCAAACCGGTTCTTAGCCACAGGAACAAGCCCAAGGAGCTGATCGTTCAAAGCTGCCTCCCCTGTGTGAGGACACTGAGGACTTGGCGAGCTACCCCTGGGGCCCCAAGCAGCAGGCAGAGTGGCTTTCATGGAAGCCAGGCTAATCTTTCAGCCTCACAAAGTTTGCCCATGAATCATTTGATCAAACAGGGTGCTGGAATCCATGATAACAGTGTTTGCCCTCAACATTCCATCAACGATTACATTTCTGGCTCTTTCCCCAAAATTACAACAAACATCAGGAGGGAAAGCTGACTCTTCATGCTAGACTCTTAGCCACAGGCTCTCTGAGCAGTGAGGGGGGAAGGAGACCATCTTGGCCAGCCCTGTCTTACTCTTCTGATGGGGGACTTGGAACCCACAGAGCAGAAGTGACCTTCCCAAGGCCACACAGAATCATGGCTGAGCTGAAATGAGAGTTTGGATCTCTGGACTTCAAGTCTGTTCCTCATCCTTTCCCCTCCCAACCTGCCCCACCCCATTTCAGTGGAATGAAAGCTTGGGGACTAGATGGCAGCATTAGAGGCAGCAAGAAATGGGCCCAAGCCTTGCCCCTGCTCTACACTAGTTGTATGACTGAGCAAGTTCTTAACCTGAGGCCCCTTTCTAATACTTGAAGGTGCCACCATGCTGTTAGGGGTAGTCTCTTCCTCTGGGCCTTCCCTATGCCAGTGAAATGCTGGGTCCAGTCCCAGGCCTTTGACACTGTATAGCCAGAGGATTGGCCACATACCCACAGAATATGAGCTGGAAGGAAGCTCAGAGGTCACTTGTTCCGCCCCATAGCTGGCCAGCATACTCAGTGTGCAATCACCTGGCCTTTCCATAAAGACCTCCAGTGATGGAGAAGCCATGTCCTCCCAAGGCAGCAGCCCATTCGTCCCACTTGGGACAGCTTGGATCATTAGGAAGGGCTTTCTCCCTCAGGAGACTGGTCTTCCTCCACCCCTCATTGCTGTGGTTCTTCTCTTTGGGGCTATCTTCTAGTCACTGGAGTGCTTGAAGGTGGGGACTAGGAGACCCCCACCTTTCCTTCTCCACCCACCCCAAGTCTTCCCTGATCCATGCTGACAGCCCCAGTCCCTTCCATCATTTCATGGCCTTTTCCCAGGGCCCTCACCATTCTAGTGTAGCCAGGGCCTGGGGAGCAAGGTAATCAATGCCATTTGGTTATGTAGGACCGGCAGTTACGAGTAGGGACTGGACTGAACCAGATGCTTGGATTGACACCACTTGAGAATTCCCCCAGCTCCTCAGGGGCACCTCTAGAAACCCAAGGGGGGGAGATACATCCTTGCCTTGGGACCCAAGGCTTATCTGTGAGAGTCAGAGTCGGAATAAGGATTTTTAGAGCTCTTACAGGTTACACTGGGAAAAGAAGGGATTGGAGAATGATGTCCCTTATGGGAGGCAGATGGGCTTGGGCAGGGGAGCCAAGCTTGTGGCTGGGCCGCCTCCCACTCGGCCACAGCACTTCCTCCTTCCCCCCTTTACTACTAGGGGCCGCTGATGCCTCAGTTTCTTCATTTATGACATGATGATAATAATCTTTGCACCACCTACCTAAGAGAGCTATTTTGGGAGAAAAACCCACCACTTTGCAAACCTCAGAGCATGATGGAATGCCAGCTACTTTCACTGTTATCAGGGTCAGCAGACAAGCAGGCGGGCTGCATGGGTGTGACTTCTGGGGCTTCCATTCCCACCCCACCCAATAACTTTCCACAAGCCCATAGATTTCACTATCTAGATTAATGCCTTTGGGTTGACTGTCACCTTTCTTTTACCAAATGCCCCCAGCCCTGGGAGGGGATCAGATCACTTGCTTCCCACACTGGCTGTAAGGTAAGGCTTTTCTCTTGTTTCTCTCTCCTCTACTTTGCATGATAGGAGTTACCCACTCCTAAGGGTGGGTGGGGGGTAGAGTGGGTGTGGGGGCCGGGGGTGGGGGAAGGAGTCTGAATGTCTGCTGTCAAGGTTGGCACAGGAATGCCCTTTGTCATAAATGGCAAGGTTCTTTGCTGATCTCCACTCCCAGACCATTGTGTTGCACAGGTAGGCCCGATAGGCATCTTTGCAGTCCTGCCTGGCCCCTCTCAGGGACACGCTGGCAGCTTCAGAGACTGGGGTCAGACGGGATTAACTGGGGAAGATCTCACAGCCTTTGTCCCTTGGATAATTCTAGCCTTCTCTGCTTTATCTGCCTGCCCCTTAATTCCCTTGGCAAACTTTTTAAAGTTGAATGAGTCTCGTCTGAATGAAAGGCAGGCGAGGCTTTGTCTGTTTTGGGACTGGGGGTTTTCTGGAGGAATTGGAGAGTCCCAGAGGCCTGGCTGGGTCAGGTGACAGACAGATGAGAGAGGAAAGCCCAGTAACATTCTGGGGCTGGGGTTTAGGAGCCATTCTTGCCCTCCCCTCCAAGGTGCTTGAGGGCTTCAAGAAGACACTGAGCTTGGGGCACGCTGGAAGGCAGGGGGAGCAAAAAGGGTTGACACTAGGCTGACCCTTGGCATAGATCATGACTGTACCTACCATATGGCTGTTGTTAAGGATCTGCCCCAATCCAGTCCTAGAAAGCAAGGTGCAAAGCAATCCCAGCCTGGGCAGCCCTTAGATGTTCCTTGGATGAAGGCTCTAAAGGACCCTATGAAACTCCAGCCCCCTCCCCAGAGCACCTGGGATACAGCTGTATTGACCATTAGATGTGGAAGAAGCTCAGTCAAAGGCCTTCAAAGGCCATTTCCATACATTGGAGGTGGGGAAACAGAAACTCAGAATGAGTCTGGAACAAGGGAGATGATGGTTCCACTGTCCTCTTCCCTCATCAGACCTCTGTAGGAGCTTAGGGTCTGTTGCTGGGTGTCATGGCTGAAGGACATTGGTCAGCTGAGGAGGTCAAAAAGGTCTGGACTTCTTGTCACATGATGATCTTATAAAAGAGCTGGGATGATTTATCCTGGAGAAGAAAAGACTCTGGGAAGAAAGAGTCACCATTCCAGTATTTGAAAGGTTTCCATGGGGTGGAAGAAGCTTGGCCTCTGAGGAAAGAATCAAGAGAGGTGGGGGCAGGCATGAGGGAAGGAGAATTTGGGCTGGATGTGAAAGAGAATTTCCAAATTAGAGCTAGCCTCGAGTGGGATGGGCAGCCTTGGGTTGTTTGGCCTAACTTAGCAAAGGCTGGATGCCCCCTTGCCAGGGATGCAGTGGAGGGGGAGGAAGTGTGTACTCCAATGAGAGCTGGATTTGATGGTCATTGACCAAAGTCCCTTCTTGATCTGAGATTCTGGCATTCTATGGGAGAGGAAAACATGCTCGAAACCTGGAAAATTGATCAGTGGCAGAGTGAAGCAGAACTTTAGTGAGCCCTAGGCCACAGGGGCTGTATCCCATGCATCATCCCAGGGGACCAATTCTTCTGGGTACTCTCCATGTGGATGCCCAAGGTCAGTGCTGGGTGGGCTGGGGGATTAGCAGCAAAGGTGGCTCTCTGTCTTCCTCTGCAAGCTTCCTCTGTCTTCCTCTAATGCTCTCTGGGCACATTCCTCTTGTATCTCCCATTCCAACTATGCACTCTCTGAAAGCCCACCCCTATGTTTGGAGTCAGAGGGCCTGAGTTTGGATTCTACCTCAGTCAAGGGTCCATATGAATTTGGGAAAGCTGCCTTAGCCCTCTGGGCCTGGGCTTCCTCATCTATAGACTGGGTGTATGTGTGTGGATGTGATATCCTCCTTCTCATTCTGAACCTGAGACCCTAGCCTCTCATTTACCTTCTTTCATTTGCTAAGACCTGGATTTCTCTGAGAGACATCCCACCCCTCCGCCCCCCTCTCCAAGGCTGCCTGCTTCTCTCATCCCTCCTGACCAAACAGGGCCAAGAAGCATCTCAAACATGTTAAAAACAAAGCTCACCAACCTTCCCCCTAAAATGTGCCTCTCTTCTGAAGGGCTTTTGCACTTTTATGTCTGATTTCTGTCTAGGCCACCACCTCCCTCCCTCTCTCCCTGCTATTTTTCTAGGTTTATAACCCATATCACCCATAATTCTTCCTCCTCCCTCACCCCATAGATTCAGTCATTGCCCAGTGTAACTGTTTCTCCCACCATGTCTCCCATATGGTCCTCCTGTCCCATCCCAGAGTCACCACCCTGGCTCAGGCCTTCTTCACCCCCTTGCCTGGACTATCACAACAGCCAATTGGCTCCTCATTCTCTCCATTCCCTGCTCTAGCCTTCACAAACTGCCAAGCTGAGATTCCTGAAACTCAGGTCTGATCACTGCCTTCCCTGTTCAAGAAGCCTCCTCTTACCTCTAGGATCCAATGCAGATTCCTTCCCAATCTGCCCCAACTTACCTTTTAAGCTAACACTCCCCTTTATGCATTTCATGTTCTAGCCAAACCGATCTTCTGGCCATCCCCTGAGAACAGGCATCTCATCTCCTTTCTCCATGCGTTTGCATAGGCAGTTCCCCTATGTCTGGCTCGTTTCTACCCCATAAAATTCCTCGCTTCCTTCAAAGTTTAGCCAAAGTGTTAATGACTCCTGCCAAAAGCCTGTACCACCCCCACCAGTGTCTAGAATCTTCCCGAGGAAATGCTTGCGTGTGCAACATCCTCCCTTGAGGGAATGTAAGCTCGGTGGGGGCAGGGACTGGCTTGATTTTTCTCTTTGTCTCCCCAGTGTCCAGCAAAGTGCCGGTCCCACAGCGCTCGTGGAATGAACGGATGTGGAGCTGATGTGCTCCTAGCTGCTCACGAAGGGGCGCCTGCCTTCCAAGCTCCCCTCATTGTGTAGATTGTCATCAAAGGCTCATCGTGTCCCCATCCCCAGCACGGGGCTTGGCCCTTAGGATGTGCTTAAGAAAGGTGCGCTGACCCTTCTCAGCAATGCAAGGACCTAGAACGGCTCCAAAGGACACAGGATGGAAAACACCAGCCACACCCAGAGGCAGAACTACGGAGTCGGAATGCAGAGTAATGCAGATGATTTTCTTGTTTTGTTTTGTCGCGTTTTGTTTTTTCTTTCCCGTGGTTCTAATTCGTTCTAATTCTTCTATTCAACCTGGCTAATGTGAAAATGGGTTTAATAGGGGTGTCTATGTAGAGCCTCCATGAGATTGTGTGTCATCTTGGGGATGGGGGACGGGGGAGGAGAAAATGCAAAACTTATGGAAGTGAATGTTGAAAACGAAAAATAGATACACTTAAAAACCAAAAGAAATGCTGCCTGAATCGGATTCATTCTTCACCTTGACTCCCTGTCCCCTAGGAATGCTCTGACCTTCCAGCTTCCTTGCCCTCTACCTCAACCAAGCCAATGACTGGTCTCGGCTCTTTGCTGAACACAGCCTTCCTTCCCGGCCCTCCCCCTACCCCCCAATTGAATTTGCCCCAGGTGCCACAAGTCCTAGTTACAGTCGCAGGACAATGGGTGGAACACAAGTTGTGTGAGTGTTCCGAGGCTGGCAGTTACCCCTGGGAGACGGAATACAGATTTAGCATTCAAGATTTCTTGATGTGTTTGAAACATCTATTCAGTTCTAGCCGTTTATACCAGGGCCTGGAACTAGGCCCTGCTAAGTCTCTTCTTTTATAAATATTGCTGGGACCCAAAGGTTATCCGAGAAGATCTACAGCAGAAAAAAACCTTCTTTCCAAGAGAAAGTTTGAAATAAATTCTCCCAGCAGAGACAGGCACCTCCCCAAGAGATTCCTCTAGTTTGCCCTTCTAAAAATCACTTTGGTTTTTCTCTCCAGCCTGCGAAGACATCTGGAAGGTTCTTCTTCTTTTCTCTCTCCACATTTGGGCTTTGAGCCTGGAGGTTCCAAAGCTCTGCCATGAAGTCCTTTCAGACCTCCACTAACATGGCTGCAGCTGGAAGGGACTTGAACTCACCACCCTCAGGGGTTGTTCATAGGCTGGAACAAAGTGACAAATGGACATTTCTAGAAACCTGTTGGGAAATAATAACCAGGTGGTAGTTTTGAAGTTAGTGACTCCGGGGAAAGACGGACAAGATCTGACCTGGAATTTTTCTTCTGAGCAGCTTCAAACACCCTGTTTCCCTTGGGGAGCTGGTATAAACAGTTCTATGTCATGTAGCCTTATTTGGGGAAAAGAAGCCGAGTTAGCATTTTGGACCCAGCCTCGGCTTGTCATTCTTTTGGGGGGCTGTATATTAAGGGCCTGGCTTTCCCCCTGCAGCTGCCAAGCTGGGGGGTGGGAGGAGATGCTCTCCCCAGATTCCATCTGGAGGTTCATAATCTCCTGCTTAGATTACACAGAGAGAAGCTGTGTCATTGAATGGTCTGTTTGTACAATGTTCAAACACTCACCAAGCCTTCGCCTGGGGCTGGCAGGTCTGTGGGAGTGATAAAATGACAGAGCCTGGACCAAACTGAGCCTATTCACCACCCCCCACACAGTGCAGGGTAGACTTGGTCTCCAAGGCCAAGGCAATCCCTGCGTGGACCATCTGCAATTGAGACAAGCTGAAAGCACTTAGCCTATTATCTGAGAAGAGGGGAGAGTACAGGCTGGGCTTGTAAGGATAAGTCTTAGAGCTAGAATGATCTCTGAGACTTTCCAGTATAGCTGTCTCCCTAGAGCATGAATTCTATCTGCAGAGCTCCAGAGTGAGGATCAGTCCATCTCTGCTTGAAAACTGCCCGTCCATGGGGTCATAGCCAGGGAGCTAGGAGGGGAAGTAGAGGGCATCTACCTCAATAGCCCTAGTTAGGATATTCTCTCCTATGTTGAACTGAAATCTGCCCCACTCATATGGAGGCCACATTCTGGCCTCTGCACCTGGGACCCTGGGCTCTGATCAGAGAAAACAGGCCTCCACTGATCATTTCGAAACCCCCATCATGTGTTGTCCTGCCCTGCTAGGAGGGACCCTCCTTGAAAGCAAGGACTTGCTTCAGTTTGTATACCTGGTGCTTAGCACACAGTAGGTACTTAATAAAGGCTTCTTCCTTCGTTCGCTGAGTACAGCTGAGTTGTGATCATGATCATCTTTGGAATTTGAAAGGGATCTTTGCAGCCCACTCCTCACTGATCCTGCCCCCCCCCCCCATTGTGTCACAGGTAGGGAAACTGAGTCTCAGGGAAAGGGAAATAAGACAGTGTGATATAATAGAGAAAGCCCTAGAATCGAATCATCCCTCTGCTTCTCACCTGTGTGACTTTGGACAAGTGACTTGACTTCTCTGGATTTCAGTTTCCTCATCTTAAAAAGAAGAACAGAACTGGCTGGTGTCCACGGCCTCCTCTGCTTTCAGAGGCCAAAGGAGAGGCTGCCCAGTGGCTGGCACTTGAAAGTCAGGCTGCAGGACAACTCCTCCCTCTGCTGAAAGGAAGAATTCCTTGTTCTTTTTGTGCGGGAGGTTGGGTGGGTGCTGAAGCACAACCGTTGTTTGGGCTAAAGTGATGAGCCTCCCATTACCCCAGAATCGAGATTAGCTCTGAGCCCCTGGAAAAGATGGAATTTCTCTCCCTCACCAAGGTGCTTTCCTCTGTCACTGATCCCTTTGAAGGGCTCCTGAGGATTCCGGGAAGTCAGTCTTCCCACAGGATCCAATGGTTGGGACTGGAAGACACCTTGGAGCTTGTCTAGTTCAACCTCTTCATTTTATAGAGAAAAAGATACTGAGGTCCAGAGAGGGGCTGTCCCAGGTAATATGGGCAGTAAACTGCAGATGCAGGACTCAAATCCAGTGTTTCTGACTCTAGATGCAGGTGTCTACTTCACAACAATTCAGGGAGAAAGACTCACATGAAATCAGTGACCATTCTGCAAAGAAAAGCCCAACGTTAAATCTAGCTACACTTCCAGTATGGAATAAGATATATAATGATAATGATAATTTTAACCAAATATGAACAATTTAAGTCAACAAGCCTTTCTGAAACTCCTGCTATGTGTCAGACCCTGGGACAGGTGCTAGGGATACAAAGGCAATGATGAAACATTTCCTGCCCTCAGGGAGCTTACCTTGTACTGGTGGCGGAGGAAAACTGTGGGTGTGTGTAAGTAGGTGCAAAGTATACACAGAGTAGATACAACATAATTTAGTTCAGGAGTGAGTGCTGATAACTGGAGGGAGGAAGAGGGAGGAACAGGGAAGGTCTCACATGTGGGGGCAGCATTGAGCTAGGCAGTGAGGGGAACATGGGATGCTCTGAGGCCAGGTGTGTGTGTGTGTGTGTGTGTGTGTGTGTGTGTGTGTGTGTGTGACTGTATGTGTGAGGTGTGTGTGAGAGTGTGTGTGTGTATGTGTGACTCTGTGTGTGTTGGGGGATGGGCAAGGGTGGGAGATGACCCATGTCCCACAGTGACTAAGCATTCACTCTGACTCCCCTTCAGAATTCATTGCTTATTTAAAAAGTTATCAGCAACCGCCACTACTAGGTCTATGTCTCAAAGAGGTTAAGAAAAAAAAAGGCAGGGGTGAGAGAAGGACCTACTTGTACAAAAATATTTATAGCAGCTCTTTTTGTGGGGACAAAGAATTGGAAATTGAGGAGATGACCATCCATTGGGGAATGACTGGACAAGTTATGGTATATGAATGTGGTGGAATATTATTGTGCTGTGAGAAAGGATGACCAGGATGATTTTTTTTTTAAACCTGGAAAAACTTACATGAACTGATTCAAAGTAAAGTAAGCAGAACCAGACGAACACTGTACATAGTAACAGTAATATTGTACAATGAAGAACTGTGAATGACTTAGTTCTTCTCAGCAATACTGTGGCATAAGACAATTCCAAAGGATTCATGGGAGGAAATTCATTTCCAAAGAACTAATGGAATCTGAATGCAGATCAAAGTAGACTATTTTTCACTTTCTTTATTTTTTTTCCTTTTGATCTGTTTTTTCTTTCACAACATGACTAATATGGAAATATGTTTTAAATGATTGTATATATATAACCTATGTCAAATTACTATCTCAGGGAGGAGAAAAGGGAGGGAAGGAGAGAAAAATTTTGGAACTCAAAATTGTTTTAAAATTTACTTTCTGCTTAGCATTTATTTTTTCCCCAGTTACATGTGAAAACAATATTTAACATTCATTTTTAAAACTGAGTTGGGGGCAACTAGGTGGTGCAGTGAATAGAGCACCAGCCCTGGAGTCAGGGGGACCTGAGCTCAAATCCGACCTCAGCCACTTGACACACTTACTAGCTGCATGATCTTGGGCAAGTCACTTAACCCCAATTGCCTTGCCTTCCCCCCTCAAAACAAAACAAAAAACCCAAACACACAAAAAAACCCCTTTGAGTTCCAAATTCTCTCCTTTCCTCCCAAGCCCACTCCCATGGAGAAGGCAAACAGTTCAATATAAGTTATACATGTGTAGTCATGCAAAACGTATCCATAATAGTCATGTTGTGAAAGAAAACAGAAAAAAACCTCAAGAAAGATAAAGCATCAAAAAATTTTAAAAGAATGGTAAAATTTCTGTGTACACGTACTTGGAAAAAATAAAATGTTATTCAAAAAGAAAAAAGAAAGTTCCAGCAGAGCTGATGAGGCAACCTCAGCATCTCAGCTGAGGAAGGAGGCCCTTCTGGTCAGTGCCTCGTGAAGGACGATCTCCTTGGCCACATACAATAAGTAATCGTGTATTCTGGGCTCGCAGACCTCCTCAGCGGAGGAGGACACCACCAGTTCCCCAGGCAGCCTGTTTCACTCTGGGACAGTTCAAGCTGTTATAATTTTCTTCAGCTTGAGCCCAAATCTGTCTCTTAGCCACTTCAGTCCTGTTACCCTGGATCTGCCTTTTGGGCCAAGCAGAACAAGTCTTCTTTTCTTCTATATGCTAGAAGGTAACTATCACATCCCCACCTGAAAGCTCCCTTAAACCTTCCAGGCTGAACTTTCTCGGTTCCTCCAAGCACTCTCCAATGGCACAATTCCGAGGCCCTTCCCCACGGTGGGAGCCCTACCCTGGACGCTGTGCAGAACCTGAATGTCCCTTCTAAGATAAGAGGAGCCAGGACTAAGCAAGGTCTTCAAAGCATGAACAGGGCCCTCAGAAAGCTCCTTGAGATCAGGGTCCAATTTTTCCTTTGTTTGTTTCTGACTTTCCTTTGTATCCTGAGCACTTTGCACGGGATGCACTTTGCACTTTACTTGTTCTGGAGGATATTTTGCTATTACCTCTCTGGGACAATTATTAAAAAAGCTGTTATGCCCAGCATTAGTAAGAGAGTGAATACCTGGTTTCTAGAATTATGTGGGTTTATCTTAATTACCAGATAGGTAGATAAAACATTTGTTATGTGCTTGCTAGGGGCTGGGCACTTTGAAATATTAATGCCCCCAGATGTAAGGAATCTCCATTTGCTGACAGTTTCCGGGGATGCGCCTGGTTCTGCCCTTGACCTGGTCCCACAGTCACTAGGAGACAAACAATAACCACAGCATTATAATTTTAGTAGGCCACTTCAACAGGCTAATACTTTTAGTGCAATGCTCAAAATCTGCCTGGTATTGTCAAAGGATGCTTATTTTTCAGAGGCAACTCTTCTGCAAATATGGCACCTGCCAAATATTTTCCTCACACGCACACAAAGAAAGACGTCCATGCTATGTATCATCATATTTATAAGGATGCTTCTTTGGGTCATCACCATGTAGTCTGTGACCAAAGAAAAAGATGTTGCAATTTAGTCCCGCGTTGGCCCGGGTGTCGTGAAAGGTCATCGGCAGCAGTTTGGTCACCTCGGCTTTGGCTTCCCTTGGTTTGAATTTATTGGGAAACAATAAAACAAACAAAAATCATTTTTTTAAAGCTCAGAATTTAAAGCTCAGAATTGTTTTCTCTAACGAATCCCCACAGTGTCTAAAGGCTCTTTATTATTTTGAATTAATTCGTTTTTGCAAACAAACCGAATGCACAAAGCCTTGAAGGAAGGAAATTTTGAAGGTGGCAATCAGTGGAAAGTGCAGGTTGTGCTGCCTAAGTATGTGTATTATACCAGTCAATTAAATTTAGAAATAATTGGCATCACTTTAAAATTCCACACAGTTTGAATTCTGTAGCCCTCAACGTCGCGAGCCTAGCCACGTCTTGAAAAGTTGGGCCCTCGATTTAAAAGGCATTGACAACACTCAACCTGTAGGTGGCAAAGCAGCTCAGATAGGGTTAAACCCCCAGTTACCAGAAGCTCAAACAATCCTGCAAGTCCCTCCTGTCACCAGCCTGGCTGTCAAATAGAAACAGAATGAAACTCTTCCAGGTTACAAAGTAGAGACAGACTGATCCTGAGCTCTCCAGGCTTCCCATCTCCCCTCCCTCTTCTCCTTCAGATCCATGTTGTCTGAGCAGCAGCTGCTCCCAGAAGCCTTCAGGGCTTTGACACCAGACCAACTTCTGAGCTCCCTTTTGAGGGTCTCCCACGGCGGGAGCAGAGCTCCTTGCTGGCAGGGACCGCCTGGCTTTTCAGTTTGAATTTTAAACCCTAGGTATTCTGTTCAGCACATAAGAGCTGGAGAAACATCATTTTCATTCACTTATCATGCCTTGCTTTATTTTCTCCTTGTACATAGCCCCCCCAAAAGGGAGCTGTCAGCTCATGGAGGGAGGGGCCTTACTTACTCACCTCTCTATACTCCCTCCCTTTGCATTTATTATTCAGTCTTTTCAGGCATTTCTGATTCTTCGTTGACCCCATTGGAGGCTTTGACAAAGATCCTGGAATGGTTTGCTGTTTCCTTCTCCAGCTCATTTTACAGGTGACGAAACTGAGGCAAACAGGGTCAAGTGACTTGCCCAGGGTCCCATAGCAAAGTTTGCCCTTCTGTCAAGTGAGGGGCATAGTCTGCTGCTCTTCTAGGCCTCTTTCAGTTTACATGGACCTTAGCTCTCTCATGATGGCTGGAAATGCCTCCCCCTCCCACCAC
Source organism: Pseudochirops cupreus (assembly GCA_028627135.1). Taxonomy (NCBI): domain Eukaryota; kingdom Metazoa; phylum Chordata; class Mammalia; order Diprotodontia; family Pseudocheiridae; genus Pseudochirops; species Pseudochirops cupreus. The sequence continues at coordinate 4,635,873 of CM053583.1, read as the reverse complement.
TGCTTCCTGCTTCCCAGCTAGTAGACAGGGGCCCACAGAGAGGAGCTTGGCTAAGGGTGGGGTGGAGTCTCTTCCCTACAACACTATTCTTTTCCTGGGATGAAGAGAGGATGTGAGGCCTCCAGGGCTGCTTGAGAGCCTTATCTCTCAGGGAGTGGGGGAGGTCAGTGCCCACTAACATCCCACTGGAGGTTTGTTCTTTTCCCAAAAATCTTCCTAAGAATAGCATTTTTAAAAATCTTACCACTAAACTTGAATCTCACTTATTTCCCTACAAATGATTTGATTAGTGCAAAAGCCTCCAAGAATGCCTGAAGCCACTGGGGCTGGGCATTGTCCAGTTAGAAATGTCTGTTTGGGCCTAAAGATAGAACCTCAGTTGTCTTATACTGATAATCTGGGGAAATGGAAGAGGGACATTTTTTCTCTTTAAGATTGGTTCCAAGACTTGCCCACAGGCCTGGTGTTCTGGGGAAATGTATTGGCAGCCTTATTTGGCTTTTATGGATGACTTGGGATTTGTAAGGTTTTCATAGACAGGATCTTGCGTAGAAGACCCCTGGCTATTCCACTTAGAGCTAAAATTGTATTTAGTGATGGACTGGCAGCCTTGGAGGAGCCCTAGTCCTGCCCTTTTACTTAACAGAGGAGGAAGTTGAGGCCCAAAGAGGCCACATGACAGGAGTGAGGAGTGGAGCTGGGGTTTGGAGCTGGGTCCTCCGGCCTCCAAGCCTGTCTCTTTACATTGACCAGCCAACCATCCCTCACGTGCATGGGGTGTTCTGCCCTCTCTGAGGTGCCATGAACTCAATTTGTGGCTCCCCAGAAATCCTCCAGTGGGGAGATATCCCACTGTTTTTAGACACTGCTTTCTAGTGCTGCCCAATGAAGAGGTGGAGGCTGGCCAGACAGCGGGGAAGCATATGGGGACATTGTCAAAGATGACGTTTGCACAGCATCTCTCTTCAAGGATTGAAAAACGTGCCTTACAGAGGAAAAACCAAATGGATTCTGTTTGACCCCAGAAGGTAGAGCCAGGAGTGTCCTTTTTCCCCTCCTTGGATGCCTTCAAGCCAAGGCTAGACCACCCCATTGTGGGGGTATGGTGGGGTAGACTCTTGACTAACTATAGATTAGCCTGTGAGACCCCCACTAACTTGTGACTCTATGATTTTGTGATGTATTCAATGTCTTCACCTGAGGAATGACTTTGTCAGATGCACCAGGCTGATAGGAGAGAGCTCAGAGGGCAGGGCCAACACCCACCTGTTATTCTGCAATAACAACATATGAATATGGCTGCCTGTTCTGCCTGTGTGCAGGTACAGAATTGAGAAGGGAATCGTTTCAAACCTGGAAGATGAGTTTGGCAAAATAGGAATTTCTGAGACAGGGATGGGAGAACCTGTGGCCTCAAGGCCACATATGGCCCTCTAGGTCCTCAAGGGCAGCCCTTTGCCTGACTCCAAAGCTCACAGAACAATTGGGAACAAAGGGCTGCCTTTGAGGACCTAGAGGCCACATGTGGCTTACATTTGAGGTGCTGGCAGGCCATGCAAACAGAGGGCCAGCAGGTGGGTGGAAATGTGGATCCAGGCTAGCTCTAGATGTGGGAACCATAGATTGACTGTTGCTCACCTTTACCTTTGCTGTCTCCCTCAGTGAAGAGACCCAGCTGGTGGGTAGGGCCACAGGAAGGTTAATAGGAAGGAATATTGACTCCCAACTCTGAGGATGTGCTTGAGTCCAGCAGCAGCCCTGGCCACTCTTTTGCTCTCTCAGTCATGATGCCAGAGGAGAAGAATGTATCTGACAACATCCTTCAATCTCTTAATGGTTTTCTCTTCCCAGGGAGCTCGTGCATTACAGCAGGAAAGATAAATAAACATGCTCCCCTCACTTCTGTTGCCGCAGCTGGTCCAGTTTAGAAAGACATGTCTATGGCAAGCTCTTGACTAGTGTAATAGAATAGATTTATATTTCAGTCTCTTTTTCCTTCTTTCCTTCTTTCTTTTTCTTCTTTCTTTATTTGCTTTCTCCCTCCCATCCTTTCTTTCCCCTTTGGGCTCTCTCTCTCATCCCCTATTCTCTCTCTCCTTCTTATTCTTTATTCTCTTACTCTTCTCCTTCCCTCTCCCTTCCTCCTCTTTACATCTCTTTTTTCTCCCCTCCCTCCCTTCTTTCTTTTCCTCTCTCTCCCTTTCTCTGTCTCTGTCTGTCTTTCTCTATCTCTCCTCTCTGTCTCTGTCTCTGTCTCTCTCCCTCCAGACAGGAGCAGAGTCATGTGTGAGAAGTTCCTGGATGACCCAGATGACTAGCACAAGGTTCTGCTCCTCATGGGTCCAGTTTGATTTTATACTAGGCTGAAGCTTCTTGGTTTCCAGTATCTTTTCCCAAGCTGTCTGCAATATGACTTTCTATGTGTTGAACTCCTTGGCCTTGTTCCATTCTTCTCAAAGATGCAGGCGGGTTTCTCCTTTTCTGCCCATTATTAATGTCTGTGAGGCAGGGAGTCATTCCTTTCTAATTAGGCACTTTGTTTCCTTGGGCAGATGTAGGTCAGCCCCGTTTCAGGCCTTTCTTTCTTGTATCGCCAGAATGACTTTCCAGTCAGGATGAATTCTGAACATACACCAATGATTGTTTTTTAAAAACTGCCCAGTTGCCAACATCAGCAACTGGTCCTTTGGGAAAGTATGCCTTCTAGAGAGGGATGGGCCAGGCACATATGTGGTACAAGCTCTGAAGAAATGCTTGCTACTAAGTTTCTCTCTCTCTCTCTCCTTCCTTCTTTCCGTCCCTCCTTCCCTTCCTTCCTTCCTTCCTTCCTTCCTTCCTTCCTTCCTTCCTTCCTTCCTTCCTTCCTTTTTCCCTTCCTGTTCTATGTATAAATTTCTTTTCCTTCTATTTCTAAGAATATATCATCATTGGGTCCCCAAAACGTTTCCAAATGGTGGAGTCCAAGTAGGAGCTTGATTCCAGGTAGTGTTAAAAGAAACCTTCCATTGAAGGGGTAGTTTGGAGTAGGAAGGTAGAGAGTTGGACTCTGGACAAGTCATCTCCTCTCTCTAAGCCTCAGTTTCCCCATCTGTCAAGTAAGGGAATTGGATTTGGTGCTCCCCAAGATCACTTCCAGTTCTAAATCTCCAATACTGTGCCTCTGCCTGAGGGAACAGGGCTATGATTTTCCCTTTGGGTCTCCAAATCCTGCATCTGGACATCCCCTCCATTGGCCTAGCCTTCAATTTCATGTCTGAATCACAGAAGGTCATATGTTAGAAGTCATCTAGTACAATCCTCTCACTTTACAGATGAGGAAATTGAGGCAGGAGGAGAAGCACCTTGCCCAATATTACCCAGCTAGTGTTCAGAGACAGGATTACTCTCCTCTCCAATGCTCCCTCCACAGTCTCATGCTGCCTCCTCACTCGGGAAGCTGGGCTTTCCAAAAAGCAAAAATCTGTCTTTGTTGTAATGACAACTGACACTTTTTGTCACAACTTCCTGTTTTAGTAGACACTTTGCAGGAGTCTCATTTGGGGTCATTGCTACAGTCACTATTATAGCCATTTTGCAGATGAAAAGACTGATGCTTCTGGGAGGCGACTTACCAGAGTCGCATGAGCTGCCCCTCCCCCCGCCCGCATACCTGGCTCTGCTCTATTGGCTTCCATACACTGCCTCTTGGTCCCTGTTAACGCGTGCCCGTCCCACCATACACGATATATTAATATCCTTTTTCCTAGGAATTCATTACTCAGACATTCTGTCTCTGAGGCTCACCCAGCCCAAAGTCATGTTTTAAAATTGAACATGACGATGTGTATCATGTTAATGTCCCATTCAAAGTGAAGGGTTTCCAAGCACACCCACAGTGACTCACCCTCCAAACAATGACTTAACTCTCTCCTCTGTGGTTGTACTACAGGCTCCCACTGGATGCTGAAGGTGGCTGCACCTTCCTTGCCCCCAACGAGTGTCTGAGAATGGGGAGATAGGCTGGAGTAAAACTACGAGGGAGGCTGAGAACTGGTCTTTAGGGACAGAGATGAAAGCAGAGATGATTTAAAATAAGCAAGATCTAGGACTAGAAACTTTGACATTAAAAAGGAAAAAAGAATTCAATTAAATTTGTGCTGCTTGATTTTACCCGGATGGGAAGGGACTGTACTAATTTACCATGGGAGGCATTATTTATAGACTTTCTGACCCAGATAGAACCCAGGAGTACTCAGAGTCTCCCACATGCTTCATCTCTGTATCCAGACCAAAGGATTCTGAGAAGCAGACCAAAGGATTCCCAGCTATCAGCTTCTAGCATCTGATACAGCCTGGCCCCTCTTCTAAGCCACTGGCATAAATCTGGATGATTTAGTTTCTGTATCCAGGCCTCCAGGTGGTGGAGGATCTCTGGCCCCATTTCTACCTTTGGGGAAACTGAGGCACAGACAGATTAAAGCTATTTTCAGATGGCTATTTTAGACTGAGAATCTGCATCCTGGACCTTTCAGTTTTGATTTTTTTTTTTTACTTTTTTCTTCTGAGACCTTCTATACTAATTTGGAAAAAGGTAGATTCCTGCTGAGGTTCAATGATTCTGAGCATGTGTGAGTCTTTTTATTACACCCTTATTTTTACAGTCCTTTTATTACTGGATGATGGAGTGGAAAGGATGCTGCTAGGAGGAAGGAGACCTGGGTGCCTGTCTCAGCAACCCTGGGCAGAGGCTTCATTCCCAGTCTCTTCATCTGTTGGATTAGATGATTGCTAAGGCCCCTCCTAGCCCTGACATTCTGGCTTCTAAGGTCCCTCCCAGCCCTGACATTCTGGCTTCTAAGGCCCCTCCCAGCCCTGACATTATAGGTTCTAAGGCCCCTCCCAGTTGTGGCAGTCTGGGTTCTAAGGTCCCTCCCAACTCTGACATTCTGGGTTCTAAGATCCCTCACAGTCTTGAGGGCATTCCCAGTCCTGACATTCTGGAATCTAAGGTCCCTTCTAGCTCTGGCATTCTGGGTTCTAAGAACATTCCCAGCTCTGACATTACATAATTCCATTGACTCTGTGTGTGTATGGGTATGAGTGTGAGACAGAGAGAGAGAGAGAGAGAGAGAGAGAGAGAGAGAGAGAGAGAGAGAGAGAAGGAGGGAGGGAGGGAGAGAGACAGCAGACAGACAGATAGACAGACATCCTAGCATCCATACAGGTTGGGCTTTAGATTATTATTTTAAGGTTTGAGATTGAGGGACACCTTCCCACTCCCTCATCCTTGAAACACTGTAATATAATGAGTTAAATTTGTGCTGATACAGACACACTGTCTGTACAGTATGCACACTATGCCCCCACCCCTCAATTTAGGAATAGAATTAAATGTGTTTCTGCCCTTCTCAGCTTGGCCATCTGAATCGTGACACCCCACTCAGGACAAGGCAGGACTGTCCCCCCCACTGAGCCACAATATCACAGAGCCCAGAGCTGGGAGGGAGTGTAGACATCATCTAGCTCAACTTTCCCGTTTCACAGAGCAAGGAAGGGAGGCCAGAGAAGGGCAGCAATGTGCCCAAGGCCCCATTCCAAGGCTCTGAGTCATGATTGAACCCCAGCTCTCCTGGTTCCAGATCCAGCACATTGTCCTTTGACGCTGCCTGCCCCGTACTCCGGCTTAGTCAATGGCCATCCATGACCAGATTATCATTAAGGCCACTCATTTGTTAAGAATGCTTCTGTTCCCACAAGCTGCTCAGAGCACAGGGATGGACGGTGAGGCTTTGACAGGCTCTCCCACACAGAGCAGACTCTCTGATACTTGTTGCATTGAATTGAATGATTCCTGTTTTACATTCGAGAGAGCTGAGGCTCTGCCAGGGGAAGGACTCAGCAACTAAAAAGTAAACAAACAGTGAACTTTGATGGCAAAGCCGGGGCTGGGATCCACGTTTCCTTATTTTTTCTTCAGTTGTTAATCTCGGTCTGTTAAGTGGACACATGTATGCACACTTGCTCCCCTACATGCACACATTCATATGTTTTTCTGTGCATGTGTGCACCCCCCACCCCATCTCCCTCCACCCATACCAAGCCATTTTCCTTCCTTTCCCAGCTGAATTCTTACATCTCTCTCTTCTTCTCCTTTGGTCAATAACTGACATAACCAAGTGAGATGACCTAGGAGTTTCTGGCATGCTAGCACATTCCAGGCCACTATTTGTGACACAATGACTTGATTTGGAAATCCATGTAATTGTTGTCTCCCAGGTAGATGAGGCCCTAGAAAGTGGGAGACATGCTTAACTCATTCTGTAGGATACCTGGCACTGAGACTAGAAAGTTTCATGGCAGAAAGAACTGGTGACCCTTTGTATTCACTGAGTTTGACTTTGGTTCTTGGCAAATTCAACAGCACATTATTGAAGGGATAGTCAGTGGACGGAGTGGAAAGGATGCTGCTAGGAGGAAGGAGACCTGGGTGCCTCTCTCAGCAACCCTGGGCAAAGGTTTCATTCCCAAGGGATCTCAGTTTCCTCATCTGTTGGATTAGATGATTGCTAAGAACCCTCCCAGCCCTGACATTCTGGGTTCTAAGAACCCTCCCAGTTCCTGCCATTCTGAGTTCTAAGGTCTAGCACCTGGTGGAAGCATTCATCACAAAGAACTAACATGGTTTTGTTAAGAAATAAAACAATCATGGCAGACTAACTTCATTTTCTCTTTTGACACAGTTACTCGATGGGTATATTGGCTTCAGATAGGATTTGCCTCATTCTTCAGTAAAGCATTTGGTACAGGTCATTCTTGTGGACAAAATGGAGTGATACAGCTCAGAAGATAGTATAGTTCATTGAATTTGGAAATGATTGAGTAACCGAATCCAACAAACGGTCATTAATGGCTTGATGGCAATACTGAAGGAATATTCTGTTAAATGCAATCAGAATTCTAAGTAGACTTGCAAAGGGACCTTCAGGAAACTGGCTATCTGCAAACTGGAATCTGCTAGCCCATATCATCCTGCTCCCAAGACTAGGTAGGACCCTCACTATCCTGACTCCTTCTATCTATCCACCAAGCTGAACTAGTAAAGAGAACTATTAAGCAATTGCATTCTCCATCCACCTTCCCAAACTCTTGTGAAAGACTCCACATGGGGGTGGTCCAAACTTCTTCCAAATTTTTAGGATTCGAATGTGCCCCAGAGAGCTCTGTTTGGTCCTGTGCTGTTTACCATTCTTATCAATGGCTGAGTGAAGGCAAATGTTGCAGGCCTATTGATTTGTAGGTGAAACAAAGCTGGGGAGGCTAACCACCACTTCAGAATGGAAATCTTTCTAGAAAGATTTTCAGAAATTTAAAAATTTTAGAAAGCCTTTCTAGAAAGGCTAGGATGCTGAGCTAAATCTAATCAGATGGAATTTAATAGGGGTAAGAGGCAGTTAGGTGGTGCCATGGATGGAGTGCTGGGTCTGGAGTTAGGAAGATCATCTTTCTGAGTTTAAATCTGTCCTTTGACAATTCCTAGCTGTGTGACCCTGAGCAAGTCACTAAACCCTGTTTACCTCAGTCCCTCATCTGTAAAATGGACTGGAGAAGGAAATAGCAAATGATGCCAGTCTCTCTGCTGAGGAAACCCCACACAGGGTCACAAAGAGCTGGAAGTGATTGAACAATGACAACAAAAATCACGTACTTGGGTTCTAAAACCAATTTTGCACATGCAAGATGAGTAAGGACTGGGTCCACAGAAGTGCATGTGTACAGATGTAGGGGTTTAGGTGGGGGTACAGACTCTATAGGAGTCAGCATCCCAAAGGCTAATGCAAACTCAGACTTCATTAAGTAGGGCGCAGCCTTCAGGAACAGGGAGGTGATGGTCATACCGTCCTCTGCTTGGGCAAACCTCCTCAGGAGGATCCTGCTAGGGCACCCCGTTTTAGAAAAAAATGATCTGAAACGTGTCAAAGGGAGGGCAGCCAAGACGCTGAGGAGGGCCTGAGATCATGTCATTCTCAGATCAGTAGAAGGAACAGATTGTTTTGTTTGGAGAAGAAAGAAAACTCTTCCTGTGTCAGGGCTGTCACATGGAAGAAGGATGGGCTTGTTCTGTCTGACCCCAGAGAACAGAACAGAGACTAGTGGGTTGAAGTTAGAAAGCAGAAGACTTAGGCTATGTGTAAGAGAAACCAACCCGGCCAACAAAGAGAGTGGCATGTCTGTCTTGCGAGACAGTGGCTTCCTTCTCCCCGGAGATCTAAAGAAAAGGTCTGACTCTTGGAGGGCTGTTTGAGCAGGTATGGGTGAGGGAGCAGAGAAGCACCTCAGACAGGGCTCTTCCAAAAATGAGATCCGGGAGTCTGAGAATCTGGGAACCTGATAGTAGAAAGAAATGCTGTTCCTAATTCTGGGTTACTGAATTACAAGATTTCCTCCCAAACCAATTTAACTTTAAGAAATTTTGAATGCTGGAGACACAAAGTGTGGTCCTTTCGTTCAGTCCCCAGTCTGGCTGGGAGACACAATGATAGAGTGCTACAATTGACCTGGGGTCAGGAAGATCTGAGTTCCAATCTGGCCTTAGACAATCACTGGCTGGGTGACCTTGGGCAAATGATTTCACCGTTGTCTGCCTCAGTTTTGTCATCTGTAAGATGGAGACAGTAATAGCACCCCCCTCCCATGGCTGTGGGAGGATCTAATGAGATATTGTAAAGTGCTTAGTGCAGTGTATGACACACAGTAGGGATTATGTAAACCTAAGTTATTGGTATAATTTATCATTATTAACTGCACGTGTTGGGTGTGAGAGAAGGAACTGCTGGCCTTTTGGCTCATTTCAAAGGAGATTTCCCCATGGATTTCCATCTCAGGGAAATGTCATTGAGGATGCGCTTTGGATGGAACCAAATGTGAACCAGCCTTCAAAGTGAGGGTGGAGATTATTGACTGTCAGTCAACCACTGAGCCTTGTTTTGGGCAGGTGTCATTCTTAGGGTCATGGGGTTAAGATGTAGATGTTTATTTAGTCCAACAATTATTTAGTAAGGGCCTGTTATGTATCAGACATTGAGTTAGGTGCTAGGCATATCAAACTGCAAGTGAGGAAGGGAACTTTGTTTTACTGACAAGCCCAACATTTCTTTCTGAAGATAAAGGAACTGAAACCCAGAGAGTGAACAAACACCCCCAGCTCCCCTTGCCCAAAGACACACAGGGAAGGAAAAAGAGAGTCTTCATCTGAGCTCAGGCATGCTGCCCCCATCCATTGCTTTTGTGGCATCCCCAATGGCCCTTCTTGGGTTTCAACTGGGTGAGTTCTGCCAGAAGGCCCTGGAGGCAGCTGGCCTGCTGCACTACATGTACTCTGAGTATCATGAGGGCAGGGACCAGGGTGAAACGCTGGAATTTCTCTAGCTCCTGGGACACTGGCTCAGCAGTCCATCAGAACTGAAATTTTTTTTGTTCATCAATGTTTGAAACCTTCTTTTCAGGCACTGAGTGCTCTCATGGAGTCTACTCTACTTGTATACCCTTCTTCTATGCTTATTGCAACATTCCACTTGGACCAGGCCTCCTTGCCAAAGAGAAACCTCATCTATTTAAAAATTTCCCCAAGACCAAAATTCTCTTCCCTCCTCCTTCCTGAATCCTGTCTCCACTCCCCTCCCCCAATTCCTATTTTTTCTCTTCCCTTCTCTCAGGTACTACAAGGCTTCTTGTTTCTAGGAGTCAATTCAGTCTGGGGCTATTAGTACCAAGGTTTAAGTACATTCTGGGTTATAGTAGACCCCCATGGACAAGCCTGGGAAGAGAAGGGACTCTAGTAACTTTGTTGCTATGGAGAAATGCATTTCTAAGAAACAAATTTGCAAAGGGACCTTCAGAACTGGAGCTATCTACAAATCAGGGCTTGCCTGTCTGCCTGCTGGTTTGAACCCCTCCCAGGATGGGACATGTCCCATCATGTGGAGCTGTGAGAACTAAAAATGAATTGTACCCTCTCCCCACTGACTCCCTCTGACTTTTCTGAAAGCCCCTTCATGGGAGATGTCCAGACATTCCAAAGCTCCAGAAGAGTAAGCTTGTTTTCTAGGTTAGGACTTGCCGGTCATGCAAATAAGGAAGAAAAACACCTGTCGCCCACTGCCCCTTCCATTGTCACTAACCCAGCCCACATTTGCCACTGAATGATCCATGTTCATTTTGGTCAGTAATTCTGATAACCTATTTACACAGAACCTTCAAGTGCTCAGACCATCGGAAACATATTAGATCATTTGACCCTCTCAAAGACCTTGTAAAGAAAACAAACACGACAGGTGTGTTACAGATGAGAACACGGGCTCAGAAAAGTGAAGTGAGTGGCCACAAAGAGCTCAAATGTCCCAGGTGGGACACAAACTCAGGCCTCAAGGTTTTTTTCAGTATTTCATTGGATCCTCACAGCATCCCCGCAAAGGAGGCAGAACCAGTGTTGTCACCTCCTTTTCTAGATGAAGGCATTGAGGCTCAGAGACCTTATGACTTACTCAAGGTCATGTGCCCAGTTAATAGAGAACTGTGACTTGAACTCATGTCTTCCCACTTCATCTTTAGTGGTTTCCACACCCTGCTGCCCCTCCTATAGATGAATGCCAGGGACTAGGTGAGGCAGGGGAACAGCCTTGAACTGCAATACTTGAGGGCATCTGGCTGCTTAGGACTCTTCATACCTTTGCTGGTTCTGAAATCTTCTCCAGAGACCGAGGCCTTCATTCTAGATCAGCAATTACAATTCCCTTTTCCCTGGATTGAAGGTTCTGCCAAAGCCTCCCATTGTTCAAAGCCACTGGGATCATTCTTTTGGCCCATGTGTGGCTGAATGTCTTGGAAATGGCTGGGTCGAGTGTGCCCTCATTCCAGGATGTTGTACAGATATGAATTCTCTGACTTGTTTGGTTTAATCTCCTGGTTCTGCTCACTTCACTCAGCTATTTTTCCTAAATTTTGCTGCCAAGGCATAAGAAATCCAGTTAATTGGGGGTTCTGATAGTTGAGTCTACAATTAAGCAAGATTTTATTCTTTCCATCATTTTGTTGACACATGGGAGAAATGTGGAATCACAGAAGTTTCAGACCTGGATCCTAGTTCCACCTTAAGCACTACCACTAAAACATGCAGGATGAGTGATCTGTCTTCTGCCTCTTTTCTAAGATTTCAAGGAAGGAAGAGCTTACTACCTCCTGAAGCAATCTGGTCCACTTTAGGATAGCTCCCATCAGGGGCATGCTAGTAAACATTTAACAACTAGCTATCAGGAAAAAAAGAAATGTATCTATGATTTTTTTTTTAGTTTAATCTGTATTATTAACATTTCCCAGTCACTTTCTTAAGTTTAGACAGTCCAACAATAATAAATCAAGCTCTGATGAGGAGAACTATTTGCTTGTTTCTGAGGTGTAAATGCTCGCACTGAGAATTTTAACAGCCTCCAGCTGGCCCTGGCACACTCCTGGCTCTAATTGTTAGGAAGTCTTTAAGGATATTAGATCTAAATCGGCTCCTTCTTTGTTTTCTGGGACCAGACCTGTCTGGTCCAGTCTGATCTTTCTGGTATCGATGAACTTCAAATACTTGAAGATAGTGATCATGTCCCCTCCCCACCCCCACTCAAGTCTTCTCTGAGCTAAGCACCCCCAACTCTTTCAACTCCTCATCTGTCAGAGACTTGAGGGAAAAGTGGAAACAGCATTCCCCACTCAGGATTCTCCAGGTAGAGTCCCCGGCACTTTGAGAGGTGGGTTCAAGTGCTGGATTGAGAGTCTAGGAAACCTGTGTTCAAATCCCCCATTGGACACTTACTGGTTTGCTAATGATGGATAAATCAGTTAATCTCCCTCAGGCTCCATTTTCTTCTCTGTAGGAGGTAGGATTATAACCACGCTTTCCTTGCAGGCTATTGAAGCTCCAAAGAGACGATGCCTTGAGAGCTTTTGCAGATTTCGGGTGCTTTGTGCGTATTCGTTACCGCAGCTAGAACAAGAGAGAAGCACGCGGGCAGCGGGGCGTCTCCTCCTTCGGCTCTCTGCCACGCAGATCTTGTTCATTTTGCTTCGGTGACAAATTCTATGCATTTTCTGGCATTTATATGTATTTATAAAATTGAACCATTGAGTTCAATCTTAAATTCATTCATTCAGTTAGTCATTGGATGGGCATTGTCTCAGACAAACTGAGACCTGGGAAAGACTTTAATTTAATAAGGCCAAGGTCACTCAGTGCATCCCAGACCACTGCCACGCTTGTCTTGCCACTGCACTCTGGAGGAGACAGGGAGGGTGATGGCTTCATGAAGCTCAGTCTCACTTAAATCCAATTCATTAGCAAGGCAAGACATGGCCCTCATGTTGTCTTTGGTCTCCTTCAAGAATGAAAGATGAACAGCATTCTTTCTCTGGTGAACAGCTCCTAGATGCCTATTGATTAACTGTATGCCTTGGAGAACTCATGTAAGACACAGACCTTGCCCTCCTGGAGTTTATAGTCTCTTGGGGAGGCTCATTTTGACTGCTGATCGACTATCCCGTGAAGATCCCAGCTAGATTGTAAACATCTAGGGCAGAGCTTGCATTCTACTTAGCTCAGATCAGTTTGTAGAGTTGGCTAACTGCCCAGAACATCCTCAAAGGCTTGATGATGCCTTCTCAGCAATGCAGTAGTTGGGATTCTGTTTCCTGGCACATTTTGACTTGGATGGCCACTAAGGTCCACTGTAGCTCTAAGATTCTGGGATTTTGCAATGAGATGAGGGGATCATTGGGGTCAGGTGCCAAGAGTGTGGGCATAAGCAAGCCCAAAGGGAACCTCACAGCCAGGGACCAGGAATGAGAGTCCTCTTTCTAAGAGGCAGCATGACAGAGCAGTGTGCTGGCCAATCTGAATGGGAATGGGGGCTACTCACCTATGCATAAGGCTCTCTGCATGCTGTCTATGACCTAGAAAACCACACATTTTATGTATTTCCCTTTAAAAATTAATATGTCAACATGTTAAGATCATCTAGGGCCTGCATTTTAATCTGGTTTGGGCCATACTCCAGTTATGGACCACATGAGGCCAGCTGTGTTGGACACTTCTGGTGTAGAGGATAGAGCCTGCAAGCAAGGGTCCAAGTCTTGCCTCTGAAATTCACTAGCTGTGTGGCCATGGATGAGTCACACCTTCTCCGGGACTTGGAACCTTCATCCATTAAAATGAAGGGGTTAGACTGGATGACCACTAAGGCTTCTTCCTTAGGCCCCTTCACTCCTAGACTTTTCTACTTCAGCAGCAGCAGCCTCCCCTGCTCCCAGCTCTCTCTTATGAGTTGCCTTCCTATTAGAGAAGACGCTCTCTGAGGGTAGGGATAGTCTTGCTTATCCCTAGAATTTAAAATAGTTCCTGGTACACAGTAAGCACTTAGTTTTCCTTCTCTCCATCCTCCTCCTCCTCCTCCTCTTCCTCCTTCCTTTCTCTCTTCCTCTCTCACTTTCTTCCTTTCTCCCTCCTCTCCTGTCCTCATCTATCTAATCTTCCAGCTCTTGGTCTATAGTCCTCTATAATCCCATAGGTTTGTCAAGGAGTAGAAGGCATGAGGAAATGGTAGGAAACTCTAAACACAAACTTCACTGAATTCACCATTTTGCCCCCACCTGACCCAAGTCACCTCTTAGGCTGTGTGTCTGGGCTACAGTCTCAGAGAGTGATAGCTGGGCATCAGGCATCAAAGGCTAACCTTCCAGATTCAGAAGGGAATGTGGGGAGCAGCAGGTGTGGTCCCTTCTCTTTGAGCTGAGAGCTTTGATCAAGTCCCTTTTTGAGGGCTCTGTGACTACACTTCATCTCCAAGGCTGATGACTGAAGCTTTTCCTTGCCTTAGCATGGTTTGCTTTGGTCAAAAATGTCCTGTGGCCAATCTCCTGGCAGTGAGCTCCTCTTAACTAGAACTTTGGTAGGAACTTGGACAACAGACAGATTCTGATTCCCCCCCTGAACCCCACCATCCTCCCTTCCCTATATCTCCTCCAGAGTGGAGGAGAGGGCCCTGCATGAGAGAGCACAGGCCAGCTGGGACCTCAAAGGGAGGGAGGGAGAGAGAGAAAGTTGAGAGAGACACAGAGATGTGAGATGAGACAGGGAGGAAGAGATAGTGAATATCTATCTATCTATCTATCTATCTATCTATCCATCCATCCATCTGTCCATTTGTCTGTCCATCCGTCTGTCTGTCTATGTAGTTGTGTGCCAGGCACATACAAGAAGGCTGTTGACCTCAAAGAGCTAATGTTCAAATTGGGGAAATAAGTCCAAGAGAAGGCAGCTGAAAAGTGAGGTGGGGCAGGGGAGCCAGCAAGGGGCAAGATCCAGGAGTTGTAGGGGAATCATGGGCTGAACCAGACTTGGATGGAGCAGAGCTGGCTGGGGGCTTCCCCAGGTGGATATTCTGGGACAAATTCACCAATCAGAGGAGGAGACAGTAGAGGTAGAGCTAAGGCCAGCATGAAGAAGTTCTTGGAACAGAATTCTCTCTCTGTCTACATCTTTCATCCATAGGGTTCTCCATCCACTGATTGAAGACCTCCAGAAAGAGGAGGGAACCCACCACCTCTCCTGGTAGCTCATTTTCCCTTATAAGGTGGAGCCAAAAGCAGCAGCAGCAGCAGCAGCAGCTAGGTGTTGCAGTGGATAGAGCACCATACCTGGAGTCACTCTTCTGAGTTCAAATCTGGCTTCAGATGCTTCCAACTGTGTGACCTTGGGCAAGTCACTTAACCCTGTTTGCCTCAGTTTCCTCATCTGTAAAGTGAGTGGGAGAAGGAAATGGCAAACCCCTCCAGTGTCTTTGCCAAGAAAACCCCAAACGAGGTCATGAAGAATCAGATAGGACTGAACCATAACCAAAAACATGTATATAGAATTTATACTGCGCTAAGCACTTTACAATAATTATCTCATTTGATTCTCCCAACAACCCTGAGAGGTGGGTGTTATTACTAGCTCCATTTTACAGATGAGGAAACTGAGGCAGAAGTTAAATGACTTGCCCAAAGTTCCACAGACAGTAACTTTTTCCCACAGTTCTGGGCTCCACCAGCCCTGGGGCCAGCAGAACCAGGCTAATCCCTCTTTACAGCCAAGAGAGTTGGTTGGATTAGTCACTTCTGCCAAGCAGAAGTAAGCCATTCATCTAGCTCACATTTCGTTCATATAATATTTCCAGTGGTTTCATGTTTATCAATAGGCTTGAGGTTTTAACTGCCTGTTCTATGTAGTTTTGCATAATAAATGAGTATAATATTTCTGTCTTCCTTCAAACGAATCTCAATGTTTTGACTTGTCATGAAAGTATCAAAGGCTCCCAGGTCATAGGGTGAAAGCACCAAGGGACATTGGGGTGAACAAGTTTAAGCTCTTCATTTTACAGATGAGGCGACTGAGGCCAGGGAAGGATGGCACTTGGTCCCTATCACAGAAGTAGTCGAGTCAGTATTTTAACCCCTGCCTTCTAAAGTCAGGGAATATACACTGCCCCATCCCGAATACCTTGGCTACAATACAGAGAGGAGAGGCACCCTCAGAACCTGGAAGGCCTGAGTTCAAATATGATCTCTGATGCACATTAGCTATGTGATCCTGGTCAAGGCATTGAACTTTTCAGTGCCCCCAGGCAATTCTGGAAGACCATCAATTGTTGAGAAGTTTCCAACATGCATTTATGGAGCCTCGAGGGTGGTTGCCTCCTCCTGAGGTTTTTTTATGCCAATAGAATCACCTGTATAGTCATTTTCCCCTGTATTTTGAAGATAGAGAGATGATAGATAGATAGATAGAAAGATAGATAGATAGATAATAGATGGATGTATAGATAAATGAATGGATGGATAGATAGAGAGATAGATAATAGATGAATGATAGAAAGAAAGAAAGAAAGAAAGAAAGAAAGAAAAGAAGGAAGGAAGAATATAAGGTCCTTTAGGAACCTTTTGTGTTTTTGCCTCATAGGTATCACTTTTCTTTTCTTATTCCTCAGTATGGACAACAGACTAAAGACCAAAGCAGGGGTTGTTGTGAAAGAGGAATAGCTACTCACTGACTGATTCCTTTTTTACTCAGGGCTTCTCTAAGTAAGTGCTTAATCAATGCTTTTTAGCATGATGTTTTCAGTCATATTGTCAAATGCTTTCAATGAAGATGAGCACGGCATCAAGGTCAGCTACCACACCAATAGTAACAACTCAAAAAGGCTACAAGCCAAGACCAAAGGGGAGGGACGGTTGGTGCAGGATTTTCTGTTTGCAGATGATTGTGTATTAGATGCAGCCTTGGAAGCTGAGATCCAACAAAGTATGGACCAATTAACTGCTGCTTGTGCTAATTTTGGCCTGACAATTAATGCCAAAAAAACCGAGTTTCTCCACCAGCCAGCACCATGCCATCCATATGTGAAACCATCAGTTGCAGCAAATGGAGAAGTTCTGAATGCTGTGGATAAGTTCACTTACCTTGGTAGTATCCTTTTCAGGGATGTTTACATTGATAATGAGGTTGACGCTCCCATTGTCAGAGCCGGCTCAGTGTTTGGGAGGCTCCAAAGGAAAGCGGGAGAGAGAAGAGGTATTAGACTGACTATCCAATGGAAGGCTCTGTACAGCCATGGTGCTGACCTCATTCACGGATGCCCGTGAAACCTAAACAGTCAGAAAACTGCATTACTTCCATTTGAATTGTCTTAGGAAGATTCTGAAAATCACCTGGCAGGATGAGGTACCAGACACTGAGGTCCTTACTCTGACTAAACTGCCAAGCATTCAAACTCTGCTTCAGAGAGCACACGGGCTGGCCATGTTGTTCCAATGCAAAATGTAGGCTTGCCAAAAAGACTGCTTTATGGAGAACTCACACAGGGCAAGCATTCACATGGGGGACTGAAGAAGTGATACAAGGATACTCCCAAGGTCTCTTTGAAGGACTTTGGAATTGAAGGACACTGATTGTGTGACATGGGAGATACTGGCACAGGACCACTCAGCATGGCATGCCCACATCAGAGAAGGTCCTGTGCTCTATGTGCAGAATTGAAACAGCTCAAGGGAAACAAAGGATGTGCAAATTTGGAGAATCCCCCTCCCAATATTCACTTGGACTATTTGTGCCCGACCTGTGTAGAGCATTCCAAGCTCATATTGCTCTGATCAGTTGCAGTTGGACACATTGAAACTTGACTCAAACATAGTGATGTAATTTTTTTTCCTTTTTAAGAACAAAGGACAATAACCAACAAACCGAATTTGATTGACTTGTTGTTGACTTGTAGACTCCACTCTACATGTCCCTAGAGCTTCTAGACCACCCATCTGGGTAGTTTCCATTGAATGATGGAGGAGGCAGCTTTAATACTCAGATTTGTCAGGTTGAATGAAAACAATTGATAAGGTGTGATGTCAGGAGCGCACTTTTTTAGTCACTTGCAGCTCGGGCTCCAGGGCCTTGGGGAAGGATCCTAGCTTGGCCTGAGGAAGAAGCCTCACCTCTGGTTGACTCCAGAGAGAGGCCATGTTTTGGAAGGGCTCCATCTCAACGAAGTACCAAAAGTTTGACCTTCATGGAAGCTCCTTTTGAGACACTTCTTCCTGCTGTCCTTCATCTATCCTTCTTCCAGGGCCCCCCACACTCTCATGAGACTCATAGGACTTCCTGGTTTTGACTGGGTCAGAAACATTGTAAGAATAGCTTCTCTCTTGGGATCTTGTTACTTCCACTTCTGGCTGGAATCATGAAATGCAGAGGCGTGGGAAAATTAAAACAAACACCCCAATGAGGCAGCTGCCTCTCACTGAGTCACCAACAAGCTTCAGGTTGGGTTCCCTTCAAGGTGTTGAAGAAATAGCCTAAAGGATCTGATTGGACCCAAACCTTTAGGCCTCTATGGCTGGATCCAGTGAATTCTTCTTCCTCTCTGTAGGAGTCATGTCTGGTTACCACTCCCCTCCTTTTGTGGAAAATACTCTGCTCATTTGGGGGGTGTCCAGGGAGATATTGCATCTGTCAACACTGGTACTCACCAGCCACTCTGGTGGGGTTTTGGCTCAATTCACTCCAAACAAACCCCACACCTCCCACACTATTAAGCACCTACTGTGTGCTAGGCACTGGAGCTACAAAGAGAAAATTTTTTTAAATTTCCTTCCTTCAAGAGGTCCTCCTCTTGAATGTTCGTGGGAGAGGCATAAAGGGGATTACAACTTGTAGATACAAAGTACAAGCAAAATCATCAAAGATAAGTGAAGATAAAAAATCTAGAGCTGAAAGTTAGCTCCAGGCCATTTTGCTGATGAGGAGTCAGACATGAGCAAGGCCATACTTGAAGTATTTAAACTATGTCCTCTCCCTCCCTCCCTCCCCCTCTATCCCTCCCTCCCCCTTTTCTCCCTCTCCCTTTATGTTTCCTCCTCTCTCTCCCTCTCCTGTTCCTTCTTCTTCTTTCCCTCCCCTTCCCTCTCCCTCTTTCTCCCTCCCTCCTCCCTTTCCCTCTCTCTCCCTCCCCCTTGTCTCTTCCCTCTTCCCCTCTCTCTTTCCCTTTCCCTTTCTCCCCTTCCTCCTCCTTTTCCTTCTCCTTCAATTTCTTCCTCCCTCTCCCTCTTCCCCTCCTTCTTCCCCTTCTTTCCATCCTCTTCCTTCTTCACCTCATTCTCCCTCTTTCTCTCTCCCTCCTTCCTTTCCCTTTCCTTTTCTCTCTCCTTCCCTCCCCCTCTCTCCCTTTCCTTCTCTTCCCCTTCCCTTTATCTCCTTTTACCTCTTCCCCTCTCTCTTTTCTTCCCTTCCCCCTTCCCCCCTTGATCCTCCTTTTCTCTCTCCCTCACTGTCTCCTCCTCTCTTCCTGTCCTTCTCCCTTCCCCCTCCCTCTTCCTACCTCCCAACATTCCTTCTTTCCAAGTTCCACACTAACTCACTCATTCTGGATTGCTCTTTTCCACTCCCTGCCAACTCCAGAGCCCCAACATTCCCTACATGGGCTCACTGACCCCTGAAAACCTATGGACATAAGCCTTTCATCCAGTCTTTCCTTCACTAAGAACTGGTGATAAAGGCAGCTGGAGTGGGAGCTATGGAATCCCTTTCTGAACCAGGCATCAGAGTCAGAAGAGAACTCTGTAGCATCTAGTCTAACCTATCTCTGACCCAGATCTCCCAGGTGACCATCTTGACCTCCAATGAGTGGCAAGTCCCTGTCTTCCAAGGCAACTCCAGTCTCCTCTGGGACAACTCTCATTGTTTGGGAATTGTTCCCGACATCAATCCCAAGTCTTTTTTTTTGTGTGATTTCTGCCTATTTTTCTTACTTTGGTCTTTGGGGACCAACAGGACCTGTTTAGTCTCTATCCCATGGGATGGACAGCTCTCATGATGCAACTATGTCAATGCATCAAGTGAGATCCCTCCCCTAGCATCCCAGAATCAATAGAGGAGCAGGTAGTAGGAACTGTGCTAGAGATGGGGAAGGCTCATTCAGAGTCACCTACATCCCAATTCCCTCATAAACCAAAAGCAACTATTGCCCATTGGACTTTTTTCTCTGTCTCCAAGGCAAGAATGTTGAGAGCAGCTGAATCTTCCCGTGAAGTCATCAAGATGAATTGTGTCCAAGCTTGGTCTCCCTTGCTCTTCTTTCATGCTCATTAGAGATGGCATTGCCATTGAGAAGCTGGCACCCATCACATTAACCATCATCAGCCAGACCACTCCCTGGGAACCAGCACCAAATGCTCTCCCAAGGCTCATCTGGCCTTCGAGCTTGGGCTTTCTGAGAATGCTGCTTCAGCACCAGAGCTGAGGACTCCCCCATGTTGACCTCTTCTCAGCAGCCAGGACCCAACAAGGCCAGGAATTGTTGGGAGTGCTCCAGCTGCTGTCCACAAGGGCGGCCAAAGAAGGAAGGTGCAGTTGTGGATTTCTCTCTAGTGCACTGAGGGGTCCAGGAGCCTTTCCCTGGACCTGGATGGAGGGAGGGCTGGAATGTTGTCTTCAAATATGTACCCTCCATGGGCACTGAGAGTCCCTAGCTTTTTCTCTCATGTGTGTAGGAGACACTTCCTGGCCAAGATGATATCCTAGCAATTCCTCGTGGGCACGGAAACACTGATGGTTACAGTGGACAGGCTTTTTTACTTTGACCTTATGACATCTGAGAAAGTGGCTATTTGGGAAATTGGGATAAATATTGCTCAGAACTTCTAAAAGTAGATATCAGGGCAAGAGGGCTTCCAAACAGATAGAGCCATCTTTTGAGGAAAGTTACCTTTGCATGCACAACAGACTTGCAGTGCTAGACAGTCCAGGGCTAAGGACATACTTCCTTTGCTGCTGTCCTAACTGTGGCCATCCCTCCTGGGACCTACTAGCTTTCAGATTTGGTGATCCTATGATCTGATTCCTTTCAGCTTTAAGGGAGTGGGTATAGTGGCAAGAACATGACACTGGGAGGGAGAGAAGCCCAGCTCAAGCCCCAGCACTTTAGGCAGCTGTCATTACATCACTCCCCCACTCAAGGACCTCTCTGTGACTCAGTTTCCTCTCATGTGTAGTGTAGAGCCTTGAATTTCAAGCCAGAAAGCTTGGGCTCAAATTCCAAGGCTGCTGCTACAAAGATGAGCAGAGAATAAGCCTTTATTAAGTGCTTACTGTGTACTAGGCACTGTGCTAAGTGCTTTACAGATATTATCTCATCTATACAATACACATACTTAGATATAACTGATCTTTATCTGTAAGGTTTGCCAAGTGTTTGTATGTGTATCTCACGTGATCCTCCTTCGCAACAATTCTATAAAGTGCGTGTTATCATTACCTCTATTTTACAGATGAGGAGGTGGAGGCAGAGAGAAATTGTGTGCTTGTCCAGGGTTAGTGTCTGAAGTAGGATTTGAACTCAGGTCTCCTTGCATTCTGATGGGACACTGTAAGAACAATCCTTCCTGTAGTTTCTGGGCAGGAATATACATCTCATAAATTTCATCACCTCAGTCTTTCTCCAGAACCTCGAATAGCTCCCTACTGTGCTGAGATTAAAGCTCCTGCTCCTCACACTGGCATTCAGAGCTCTCTGCCAAATGCATGTGTACTTAACAGTTACCATGGAGACAAATGAGGAGCACGATAGAAATGATGAAGCCGGAGAGAATTCAAAAGAAGAAAGGAGGCTTGGCTGGTGGGGCTGGTGTGCATGGCAGGTCTGAATGGATGAACCACCACTGAGTCAAGCTCCGACTTAGAATCAGGAAGATCTGAGTTCAAATCCCATTGTGGATGCTCCCCAGCTGTGTGATCCTGGGCAAGTCTCTTAACCTCTCTGTGCCTTAGTTTCTTCCTCTGGAAAAGGGAGGAGCTGATCTTCATGGTCTCTGGGGTATCTTTCAACTCTAAATCTCCGATCCCCATGATCTTAAGGGCCATCCATACAAATAGAAAAAGCAAGGCAGCCCCTCCCCTCAGGGGACTTATGTGCCAGTAGGAAAGACACTAGAGCACCTCCCTCTTCCCCGTGGCAGGCCCTCAGATACCAGCAGGCAGAGTGGTACCACCTCCTCCTCCTACCCCATTTCCTTTAGCTAGTCCTCCTACAGCAGGCCTTTGGGTCCTCCACCATCCCTGCTGCCCTCAGTGCCCTGAAATGTGGCTCCTGGAGAGGGGAAAAGAAGCAGACCAGTGGTTTCATTGCTTTGGGGAATTCCCAGGTGAGGAAACTCCATCTGCTAGTATGAATTGGAATATTCACTGTCTTGGAGGGTTATCTAGAGCACTGAGAAGGGAAGAGACTTGCCCAGGGTCACTCAGCCACCAACTGACAAAGGCAAGATGGAACCAGCCTCCTCATGACTCTGAGGTCAGCTCTCCACCCATACTGCCCTGGTGCCATGGTGCCCAGAACTGAAGCAGAAGTTCCCTGACCAGCTCAGGGGACAGCAGGCTCCTCATCCCAGAAACCAGGCAGCCATAGATTACATTGTGGTTTGTTGTCAGGGTTGGTTTTTTTTTTAATGTTTTATTGACATTCTTTCCTTAAAAAGAATTTTTTTTTGAATTTTTCATCATTTTTCAATTCCAGGTTCTCCTCCCCTGTGCCTCATTCCCAAACCCTCCCTTGTCACAAATGAAGACAACCACATCTGACTGAGCAGAGATACTTTATCCCAGGCTGAAAACCTCCTTCACTTTCTTGCCTACCAGATTTCTACCTCCATTAAAACACCAAGATCGAATTGAACCCTTGTTGCCTGAGATTGGGCTTCAGACCTCATTAGGCTGCTCTTATTTCCTGGGCTCTTGGCTGCTTAGTTCCAGGATGTCCACACCAACTGTCCTGGGCCCTTTCTCCCTGCTCCCCAGATCAGTCAGTAGCAGAGGCCTCTAATGGCAGCCCAGGAGAGTCCTGGGAGTGGGGGGAGCCAATGACACCTTCTTCCATTAACTTTTCCTACCCATTCAACTGCCACTCCCCAACATGGCTGCTTCAGCTTGATCCACATCACTCACCCACTCAAAGACCTTCAATGATTCCCATTTGCTGATGGCACAAGCACCAGCTCCACTAATTACTAGCACTAGAAGAGTTCACTCTCCTTTGCACCCTCCTAGCACTTTGTTAAAGTGCCTGAGGCAGGTACAAATGCTATGCTCTGCATTATGAGGCTTTTGTTGTTGCTAATAAGCGTTTTCATTTCAAGTTAGGTTGCAGTCTCCTTGAGGGTAGGGACCATGCTTGGCTGATTTCTTACCCACATCTGTCTCCCTGTGGCGAATAGCACAGGACTTTCTACAGTAGGTGATCAATCCATGAATGTTGAATTTTGGGGTGGAACTTGGGTGTTGGTGAACCATGGAAGGACCAGACTGTGGGAATGGTCTAGAGACCTGAAGCCATGGGGTGGAGACCTTCAGGGCAGAGGGCCTAGATCAGCTCACCTTGCGCTCCTTGCCTCCCAGCTTTGCCTTGGATTGGCTCTGAATACAGCCTGAGAAATCTGAAGGATGATGAATGACATTCAATTCTTTGAACGGTTAAGGATGAAGGGAAGGATTGTTCTCTTCCTTCCCTTCAGAGAAAAATGAAAAGTGAAGGGTGGACACAATGATGATTATAACTGAATTAAAATTTATTAGGTGCCTACTGTATACAAGGGTTTATGCCTATTGACACCAGGGATGTGAAGTGAATGCACACATACATGTGCACATCTGCATAGACATATGCATATAGATATACATACACACACATATGTTTGTGCCAGAGATGGAAAATAGTAGCCAGGATATCCAGTTCAGTGCATGTGTAGGAGGTCTGTGTGACTGGAGCACAGATAATGGGAATGGGAATACGAATTAAGCCTGGAAAGACAGAATGGAACCAGAGCTTTTCAAATGTCAGCATGGAAAGCTGGTGTTCACTAGGGAGCCATGGAAAGTGTTTGAATAGGAGAGGATTGTGGTCCAGATTTTTTTTTCTCTCTTCCTCCATTAGGAAGAGAGTTGTGTTCTCCTGCCAAGGAACTGGCTCCTAGGGCTGACAATTCCCCAAGCAAGAGAGTAGAGCTCAGGGGTAAAGCGT
The DNA here is from genome assembly GCA_028627135.1 of Pseudochirops cupreus. Lineage (NCBI taxonomy): Eukaryota > Metazoa > Chordata > Mammalia > Diprotodontia > Pseudocheiridae > Pseudochirops > Pseudochirops cupreus. The sequence goes on along the minus strand of CM053583.1, from coordinate 4,612,261 downwards.
GCTGGAGGCAGCACCAGAGTCTTTTCATTCCTGACTTCATTGAATTAGGAAAGGGGCATAATTTTTCATAATTGTGTCCTGAATCAAAACAGAACCAGACTTAAAGTCAAATATTAAATCAGTCCAATTCACCTCATTTTTATGGTGCCTTAATCGGGCTGTAAATAACTCCTGGGCGGAATCTGGCTGGCATCTTGCACAACTGATTTCTTTTGGCTCAGAAAAGAACACAAAAAGGTCCCCCACCCCTCCACCCTCGCTAACTGCCTGGGCCACACAGGATGAAGGAGGGGGTTCCATTTTTATTAACCCCTTCCCAGCCCCCAAAAGCCCAAGAGGGGCCATCAATCACTTGGATATTCAAGTAGGCATGTTATATGTCTGCTACACACTGAGGGTGACCCCTGCCCCTGCCCCTCCCCCCCAAGTGATCTAGAACAGGCCCTTCCCATCCTGATGTCACCATGTTAGATAAAGTAGCAGGGAGATGACCAGGCAAGGACAAATTTCTCTTGACCCAAGAAGTCAATGGAAGGCCATCTAAGTTTCAGCAAGACACTCAGCAGAGATAAGCAATGGGGCTTAAGGAAATCCCCTGGCTTTAAATAAACTGGTTACTAATATTAACCAGGAGGCCTTCCCATGGGGATACCACCATGAGGAATATGAATTCCCAAGGTTGGCCTCTCTGTCGTACAGCTGTTGAGCATGCTCAGTGTGTGGCCAGAGTTGTTGGTCAGGATATGGTGGTGATGGCTAGAGGGGACAAGGGAGCAGTCACCCGGGCTGGAGGCAGAAGGGTAGCCATCACCTAACCGAGAGTCTCTATGACTGAACAGTGGTGATTCCAAACTCTGTTGCATCACAGATTTCCCAAGAAAAAGGAACCAGAAATGGAGTACTATGAAAGAACCAAGAATGTCCCAAGGAGTGATGGATCCCCAAACGCAGGCTTGCATTCTTAGCTCACTTTGAATCAATGTTCAGAAGCATGCCAAGAAATGGGGTTGATATTCCAGAACTGCTGTCCCTAGCACCTGCTTTAAATGGGGCTGGAGGTGAAGGATGGAACTGGAATGAGGAGTAAGGTCTCATGCACAACCATGCAGATGGTCTCTATTACAGATGCTGAAACATGTCTCCTGGATTACATTGGGACTTCTCCAGGATGTCTTCTCATTCTCTCTTGGTACCCCTCCTGTGTCCTTACCAGCCCTGGTCTATATTGTGGCATCCAGGAGCATCCCTTACACCCCTACTAGTCTGGGGAAAACAAACAAACAAACCTTAGGACAGGGACTCTCTCAGGTGCACTTGTGTGGCTCCCAACAAAAGGCAATGGGGAAACTGAGGCCCAGAGAGAGAAAGGACCTGCTCAAGATCACACAACTGATTAGTAACCAGAGCCAGGTGTGGACTCCCTGTCTTCTGACACTCCACCATTTCATGGCTAGACACCAAACCTGGCACTTTCCCTAGGTGAGTGCTTGGAGATGGGCAGAGAAGTTTGCCTTGGTTGACTCAAGGGGAGAGCGCTTGCTGGCACTCCTTATCTCCCATCCTTCCCTGCAGGGACCACAGTGTACAGCCAAACCAGACAACTCCCAGCTCTACAAACACAGACCATACTTTCCAAACTCCAGCCTTCTGTGTGTACTTTTTTCTTCCTGGAAGTTTCTCTCAACTGCAGAACAAGAATTTAGTAAGTATTTTCTATGTATCAGACACTGTACTAGGTGCTGGGTGGGAGGGTCAGGGGTCACCCTCAGCTTTAAAAAAACAACCACTGAAGAAACAAAAACAGCCCTTGTCCTCAAGAAGCTTACATTCTGACCTGTGCAAATCCCTTTTGTCCCCCCAAACCCAATTCAAATGGTGCCTCTTCCATGGAGCCTTCCTGAATGTCTTCTCCTTCTAATCTGCATCTCCCTATAAGCTCCACCCCCAACATACCCTGATATGAAAACCATGTTTCTTTTCCCTGAACTCCCAAGGCAATGGGTTTGTATTTCTCTCATGTATTTGCTGTTTGGATCAGGGTTATTGAGATCCTTGTCCCAGACTAATGATCTAAGTGGTCAGGAACAGGTTCTGACTGATCATGACATCCTCCATAGGAATGAGCCCTCGGGTAATCCCAGAGTCTCTGAGGTAGAGAGAAGCTCAGTCACCATCTAGTCCAGTGCCCACCTGATCCCTGGCTCAGGGATGTGGAAGTTGCCCAGGGTCACATAGCTAATGGTGCTGAGGTATGATTCAGACTCAGGTCTCCTGACTCCAAAGGCCAGGGTTCTTTCCACTAAGCGGCACTGCCTCCTAGGAGACAAGTCTCTAGAAATGTCAGTGGAATGATTGTCACCTACAGGAAATAGCTTCTCAGCCTTCACATTCTGTGTGGAAGCTTCCCTGGGCATCCATTCAGCCTCTTTATGAAATCTGAATGATTTCCAGGGGTTTCAGAGACTGAGACAGATTTTCAGCACCATCTCACCGGACAGGTAAATATTTATATTTCGCAGTGCATGGCTTCACTTGATAACAGAGTCTGTTAATGATTAGGTCTGCTACTAAATGAAGTCCAAGTTTCATAATCTGGAATCAACACATGTTAACTCCCCAAGACAACATTTGCTGGGCTGAAAGGCAATGTTATTAGCTCAAAATAAAACTCAATGATTGCCATTTCTATGGAGCTATAAAGTTTGGAAAGTGACCTGTCTCTGTCAATCTATCTATACATTTATCCATTGTCTATCTATCTTCATGTAAATATGTTTGTGCACGTATATTGTGCATGTGTGTGCATGTGCAGAAAAACCAGTTGTTGAGCAGGGACATTGTTCAGAAGTGGGTTGGACAAGATCATTTCTGGGAATCCCTCTGGCATTCTGGGATTCTGTGAAATGCTCTTTCTTCATATGTGTTTGTATATATATGTATGTGTACACACATATATGATATGGATATCCTATTTATATACATGCATACTTATACACATATGTGTACGTATCATATATATGGAGAGAGACAGAGAAAGGGAGAGGGAGAGAGAGAGAGAGGGAGAGAGGGAGGGAGGGAGACTGGGAGGGAGAGAAGAAGGGAGAGACAGAGAGAGAGAGAGAGAGAGAGAGGGAGAGAGAGAGAAACTGAGAATCCTGTTGTGATCTACACAACTGGGGCAGCTAGGTGGCATGGTAGATAGAGCACCCGACCTGGGGAAAACAAACAAACCTTAGGAGAGGGACCCTCTCAAGTAGCTCCCAACATCAGGCAATGGGGAAACTGAGGCCCAGAAAGAGAAAGGACCTGCCCAAGATCACACAACTGATTAGTAGCCAGAGCCAAGTGTAGACTCCCCATCTGGCACCCCATCATTTCATGGCTAGACATCAGACCCGGCACTTTCCCTAGGTGAGTGCCTTAGCATTAGTCAACAATGCTAACAGGAGGACTTCCTCAGAATGAGGTCAAATCCAGCTTCAGATACTTCCTAGCTGTGTGACCCTGGGCAAGTCACTTTACCCTGTCTACCTCAGTTTCTTCATCTGCAAAATGAGTTGGAGAAAGAAATAGCAAACCACTGCAGTATCTTTACCAAGAAAATCCCAAATGGAATCACAAAAAGTCAGATATAATTCAAAGGACTCAACAACTTGACCTCCACAACCAACAATGGGGTAAGTACATATTATTATTTTATAGATAAGTGTAATGAGGCTCAGAGAGGTAAAAGTCACCCAATCACACACTAAGAGGAAGAGTCAGGTTTTGAACCCAGATCTTCCTGAAATAAAATACAGTACTCCCTCCATTATCCTGGTCAAAACCTCAAATTAGGGTGGGAGAGAAGGGACATAACATGATCTGGGCTGTCCTGGGTCCTCCTTGCTGAAACCATGGCTGCTCTAGCATGGGGTGTGACGTTTCCCCCAAATGAAGCACAATTTCTGTACCTGTTAGTTTGGCCGGTGGAAGGAGTTTGCAGGGATGTTTACACTCAGCTCATCTTCCTCGATCTCTAACTTCCCCTTGATGCTAAGTCTGACCAAAAGGTAACATTTCAAAAAAGACAGCATCTCTATTGTCAAAGCTGCACTGATTTCTTCCTCTCACTAGTCTGGATTTGCCCATTAGGATTCACCAGTGAATAACAGATTGGCCACTTGGTCAATACCTTTGTTATTGCCTATGATCCATTTTCAATCCCTTAATCTTGTTATTCCTTAATGGGATGTTTCTGGACAGTCTTTTTGTCTTGGAAAAAAAAAATAGATTGATCAGGTTCTGAAACAGCATCACTTTTCCTGAATAATTCAGCTTATTCATGGTTATAGGGAAGGACCAAATGCCTCTGCATGTTCCAGAAGCAAAAATCAGCAGATTTTTTCTTAAGCCTGAGAGTCTATGAAACCTGAGGATACCGCAGGTGAAAGAGATTTAAAATCTCTGAAAAGTAATAAAAAAAACCCCAACAAACCAAACCAAACCTGCCTTAGCATTAGTCAACAAGAATGTCGTAAGCCTGAAGAGGCTTCTCCATGGATCAAGGAAAGCAGAGCAGAGGAGTAACTAGCCTTGGAGTGAATGGGGCATTATCACAGGATACAGCAGCTGCCATCCTGGGCTCCTGAATGAGTGCTGGCCTCCTCTCCTGGTGGGACTATACACATAGACTTCCTCCTGGGCTAATGACTGCTGTCCTCACCCCAGAAAGAGTTTGTGCCCCAGGTGATAACAACATTGCTAGGAACAGCATTAAAGCAGAGAATCACTAGATGCAGTTCTGGAGGACAGGACTATGCAATGTTGGCTACAGAGGATGGAAAGAAGGGATGGAAGCTCTGAACACATTCAAACTTTTTTTTTCTACCATGACTTTAACTGTCTCCTAGGATAGAGTTAAAGTCTGAGGAAAAGCAACATGGATCAGGGAAAAGAATAATGGTTTGGGAGTCAAAGGACCTGGATTCAAATTCTAGCTGTTATTTACTTACCACTTGTGAGACCTTGGTTCTGTCATTTCCCATTGCTACCTTACTAAATTCAGAGAGATTCATAGCCAGAAGACTGTTTTGTTGCTGAAGGGGGCCACAGCAACTCATGAAAATCTTCCTCTTAGGTATGGAGGGGTTACAATCTGTGTCAGGAGGGATCCACCCAGATGATGTCAGAGGTTTTGTTGATGTTGTGTATTGAAATATCATTCATGTGCATCTCATCTTTGGTTTCCAAGAGATTAAATTTCTTTGGTGGAGCAGGTGAGGAGGCACATTTTAAATGATCATCATTTATATCACCTGGTAAATCAATTGTCTTAGCTTGTTCTTTGACCTACTCAGTTTACTGAAAATTGGTAAAGTCAGATAAATTCAGTTTGTACCCTGCTAACATCAGGCAAGGACTATGAACAGAACTGGTTACATATTTAAGAAGGGCTGAAATGAAGAGCAAATTAGGGTCACAAAATAATCTTGCCTAAACTCTCTTCCCTCTCCCTTTTCCCATTTGGGAAACAATGTCCTCCAAAGCTCATGCTTTGGTCTCCAGAGGGGTTCAGACCATCCGTGGAGGCAGACTTTGATACTTGGTACCCCCCTGGCACCTCCCTGCTCCCCTATTCTGGGTCTTCCTGGAATTCCTGATTTGCTGGTGTTGAGGACAACTGGCCTTTGTCATGGTTCTCTCTGTGCTGCCTCAACTTATCTACTTCTCTCTCTGAACTAAAGTATCACCCCCAGTTTAACCCTGGGATTAAACCACTCCACATGTATTCTAGGTGCACAATCTCGTTGGGAATGAAGTTCTGAGAATGTTGACCAAATCTCTCCTTGAGGCCTGGAGCTTCCTGGGAAGTGAAGTCTTCCTTTTGAATGATGAAGAGGTGAAACTCTTACATGTGTGAAGGACGTGATGAAGAGGGTCCCTCCACTCCCTGGCCCTACAGAGCTCAAGAAGGTCCCCAGGATTATTAGGGCATGGCAGAAGTAACAGGAAGCTGTAGACTTTGCTTATCTCCAGAATCCAGATAGCAACATAGGAAATGTTTTACATGGGACTTCAGCTTTTTGTTGATCAAGGGCCCTTTCTTCTCTCAAATAATTCCTCTTGGGTCTATATGAAAGCAAGGCCAAGGACACGAACTGTCCTTTCCTAGTACCATTTTCATTCCTTCTGGCATTGCTGGCATTCACATATGAACCCAGAAGGCGTTGTCCTCTTCTAAGTCCTGCCAAACTTGTCTGGGTAGCGGGAATACTCAGCATTGATTCCTAACTTACACGTGTAAGTGTCTGAGGTATTGGACACTGGGCTGAACACCAAGAAGCTGGAAGATTTCATTTTGGGCTTTGAATATGAAAAAGAAGCTTATTTTCTTGGGACACTCCTTTATACTCAAAAAGATGCAGAGGAGGAAGTGCCAGAAGCCGGAGGGTTCTTACTTGTTTGGCTTTTGCTAAAGGCGTCTTTGGTGACCCTTCTCCCAACCTTCATTGAACCCAGGAATTCAGGCCACTTGGGAAGGCATGAAAAGTCTAAGCAGAGAAGGTGGCACAGCAGCTAACTTCTAAATAACTCTGGAGATCAATAACACAAGCTTTTTGCACCAATGGAGAGAAATAAATTACTGTGTATTAATCATTCCCCATCTCTCTAAGGAATGAGTTTTCGACTGCTGCAATTTGTTGTTAATGTGCTCTTGAGCTCTCCACAGGAAGTAAGATGGCTGCCGTGAGTTAGTGGCTTGGTAATGGACTATCCAGGCAGGACACATGTGGCTTTCCATTCCATTATCTCCTTAAATGGGAAACATATTGACCAAAAAGGGGAGGAAGCCCATGTTGTATTCATTCTTCAAGGCCAATCTCTAATAATCCTACTTTTTTCTGTAGACTTTCACAATAGGGTCGGTCTTTTCCCTCGTCAAAGTCTCAGTGTTCTCTGCTGTAAAATGGGGGTAATAACTATCCTTCAACCCAGCTGGCTCATTTGAGTGTTGTGAAGAAAGCACTTTACACAGCAATGATGCTGAAGAAATTGAACCCAGGGTTAGGACTGCAGGTATGGTTGACATTGATTTCTCACCTTCCAGTCTACTTGACACATGGCGTCTGGACCAGACTATTTGGCCTCAACCAACCATGCATGCCTTATATGCTCACTACATGCCAGGCTTTCCATTAAGTTCTGGGGGTACAAAGAAAAGCAACCAGCACTTGCTTTCAAGGAGATGATAGACCAATAGGGAAGCCACTACATACATACATAAGCAAAACACACGAGATGCATGCAGAGATGGAAAGCAGGCTTGGAGAGGGAAGGCAGTAGCATCTGGGAAGCAGAGGGACTAGGAAGGCTTTCTGTAGAGGATGGCATCTGAACTCAGGATTCTAGGAGGCAGGGATAAGGAAGGAGAGCTTTCTAGGTACCACAGCGGACTGGTCAATGAAGGCCAAACCCTGGGAGATGCACAGGGGACTCTCCACCATTTGGTGAGCCTGCTTCTGGAAATGGGAAATGGTAGAGGGGCCTGGCTCTAAAATTTGGAGCTTGCATAGGTAATCCCTGATTGTTCTCTCTCCTTTTACTTCATTGTGAAGAAGAGCCTTTGGGCTGACTGTGGGTGTTATTGAATTGGCCTTGCCCAACAAGACGCTGTTGTGAAGGTCAGTGGGATCATGGACAGGAACCTTCTCATTAAGCTGTGAAGCCCAGCTACAGATGGGATGGATCACACTATCATCACTACTGGCATTATTATTAGGAGCCCAGAGAGGAATGCATCAATCAATGAGTCTTTATTAGGTGATCATAAAGCTTCCATAGTGGTCAAGGGAATGCCTGCCTAGGGACTCTAAGAGAGAAAGGCTGAATTGTAATTAGAGCATAAGCTCCTTGAGGGCAGGGATGGTCTCCCTGTCATCACAGTATCCCCAGACCCTTGCACATGTCCTGTCATGTGGTAGATTCTTCATAAATGCTTGGAGGTGGATAGATGGATCACAGAGGCCTCTTGTGTGCTTTTGTCTCAGATTTGTTGCTGTATTCATGTCAACTCTTCCAGATGTGGCCTACTCTCTGCCCAAGTGTTTGACTTCCATCCCTTGTTCCATGGCATTCCTGCCACCTTGGTTCTGGGGTGAAAGTTGGGGCGATAGAACATGGCAATTTTCTTTTTTTCCAGCTGCTCTCTCCCCAAAGTCAAGGTGGCTGAGGCCTCACCAAGTTTTTTCCAAGGTGACCTGGGACTTTTGTGTGGGGCTCATTATTGGTAAACATGAGATTCCTCTGCCCAGATTCCCAATATGAGCACTTGCTTGGGAATGCCCCATGGGAATGAGCAGCTGGTTACTACCTTTTCCTGTCCCTCCTCCCCAGTTCATTTTGGACAAGCTCTGAGATGTTTTTTGAATAAATGACATGCCAAAGACTCAGGTGTAATGGCACCTCTCTCTCATGCCATCCTGTAACTTGAATGTATCAGTCACCCAGGAAGTTAAGGGGAAGAAAAAAAAAACAACCTACGTATGTCTAGAAGGGCAACCATTATCACCTGTGAGGATGTATCGGTTACCGTTCCCAGTGATCATCAAGATGTGGGGATGACTGGCCAGGTGGAATGGATTAGGGGTCACTGGTCTTGAGCTAGAAGGGACGTTGGACACTCTAAGATTCCAAACCCCTCCCTTTACAGATGAGGAAGCTGAGATCTACAGCCCCACCAAAGACAAATCGCAAGTATCCAAGGTGGGCTATCAAGGGATAGCTCTCCAAGGTACCAACGCTCATCTACTTCAATCCCACTGTGACCTATCTGACGAGCGGCCATCTAGTCATTGTGTCACTAGGGGGCGCCATAGTGCACAGAGTGCTGATTCTACACTCAGGAACACCTGAATTCAAATCCAGCCTCCAACTTACTAGCTGTGGCTGTGACCAGGCAAGTTACTTAACCTGTCTGCCTCAGTTTCCTCATCTGTAAAACAGAGATAATAATAGCCCCCACAACCCAAAGTTGTTGTGAGGATCAAATATGATAATATTCATAAAAGCACTTACCATAATGCTTGGCACGCAGTAGGGCATTTAATAAATGCTTATCCTACTGGTTTCCCCACCCATCCCCCCACAGAAATGATAAATCCATCTCCTCTTGAGGCAGCCCATATATCTTGGGACATAATTCACGTCTAAATTTGTTTCTCTTCTACTCCTGGTTCTTCCTTCTGGGGTCAAGAAAAATTCAATTCAGCAAACATTCATTAAGCATCAACTGCATGCCAGTCACTGCACTGAGTTCTAGGGATACATCATGCTCAAACTCTTTCCCACGTAAGAACTTGTCATATATATCCAGAACCACTCTGAGAGTGGGTATGCAGTCAGAGGTCGAGGGTTCAAATCCCATCTCTCCAATGGGCTCACTGTCTTTGGACAAATCACTTGACCTCTTCCTCCCTATAAAATGAAGGAGTGGGATTGCAGCCTATCATGACCCTTCTGGCTCTAGTTCTGTTTCCCTCCTTCCCTCCAAATTTAACCTCCCTCGGCCCTCCAAGGGGTAAACATGCAGTGTGGATTTGAATCCCTTCACCAGCCTCATCACCCCCCTTTTGGGTGCTCTCCATCTGGATTCCTAGGAGGGTACACTACTTGGGGGAATAGAGAGATGGAAAGAAAAACATTCTTGCCTTCTTCCTGATGGCCCCCAGGTACATTTCTAGCTCAAAAAAAAAAAACCCATGAATGTCAGTCTGATGCTGACAGCTGGAAATGACCATTGGTGTTTGGATGGCATGAACATCTCCCCTTTTAAGGGCGTCCATATGTCCCCAATTTGGGTTTCATAAATTGCCCTGTTTTGACTTTCTTTGAACAGACTGATGAGCATGAGATTGCTCAAGGCCCCAGTTATCTTCCAGATTAATTTCCTCACAAAACAAACCCCTTAGGACTGTGAATATTTTGTTCCTTATGTCAGAATGGTTATCATCCACCAGAGGGTAAAGTCCAAACTTCAGAGGAAAGTCGTTCTAACATTTCTGGAGAAATTTGGAGCCTTGTAGAAAATATATCCTCATATACTTCCTAGTTATGCGACTCCAGGCAAGTCACTTTACTCTATTTGCCTCAGTTTCCTCATCTGTAAAATGAGCTGTAAAAGGACAAGGGAAACTCCTACAGTATCTCTGCCAAAAAAAATCCCAAATGGGGCTGTGGAGAGTCAACTGGACTGAAAAAAACAGAAAATACTTCAAACTTTCCAAGACTGTGAAAATCAGCCCATTTCTTAAGCCAAAAGGGCTTCTCTTTTCTTCACCCCAGGTAGAAACGAGCATCTATTTAATGCTCTAGAGACAGTGTGGTGCAGTGGAGAGAACTGGGTTCAGTGTCAGGAAAAGGTAGAGTTTGGTATCAAAGACTTACGTAGCCATGTGACCCTGAGCAAGTCACTTGAATTTTCCTGAGCCTGAGCTTCCTCATCTGTAAAATAGGGATAGTGAAAGCACATACCTTCCCAGATTGTCACAAGGCCCACGTGAGGGAATGTGCTTAATGTCCTATAATTGTCTCCTGTTGTTCTTCTTAAGTCCCCTACCCAGCTGTGTGCTGCCCCTGACTAGGAGGTCATTATATTATTCCTCAAACCCATCTCTGAGCCCCTGTGTTTGGAGAATCCATCGTGTCTAGGTCTGGAGGAGATGCTGAGCATCCTGGGACTGCGAAAGAGAGGACTGGAAGGGTGTCTGGGCCTGGGGCCATTCTCAGGACCTGGGATGGGCCACAGATTTAGAGGCTCAAGGAACTTTTTTCTTGGTGAAGTTGCCGAAATCATTCCTCAGGACAGTAGTGAGCCTGGCAGGCAGGCTCCGGTGTTTATCTGAGAGGAGGAAGTGGGCACATCTCATCTCTCTGCCCTGGGGGCTGCAGGCACCCTCCATAAGGGCTGGGGGGCTGGTCCAGGCCTGCTCCATGTCTCAGGAGTCTGTCTCCCAGCTGCCTCATTGTCCCTGAGGTTTACGGCCTTTCCTGGTCTTAGATAAACTCCCCTCGACATCCACTTCCTTTCAGACCTGAGCTGAGAAATCTGTCCCTGCTGCACGCCAGGAGCTAAGGCTGGATCTGTAAACAGCACTGCTCAGCCATTAGTCTCTAGCCAGGGAGAGTGCTGGGTGTGCCTTTGGTCCCACGTCTAGGATCAGGCAAGCATTCGAGAAAGGTAAACATGTCAGGTTCATTTGGGGGCAGGGACAGAAATGGCCTAGGTTACCATGACCCCGAAATGAAGGCCCAGCAGGGAGGGAGGGGCAGCACCGGCCTGCATGTACCCTTTGCAGAAAGGCTCCTTGGTCCTCAGAATCTAGACCGACCCTTCACCTTTCTCAGGGGAGAGGTATTGGGAGTGATGGAAGTCTGCCTGACCCTAGGGGGCACTGCCAGCCTCCCGTCATTTATTTGTTTGTTTGGGAGGACAGCTGGGAATGATAGGGAGGCAGATTTGGGTTCTGTGTAAGGAAGTGTGGTCCAATGAATTTTGAGCCACCCTCCAAAATAGAATGAGCAGCTGCTCCCTCAGCTAATGAGCTTCCCATCATCAATAGTATTCCAGCAGATGCTGGCAGATCACTCACCAGGGAGTCAAGGGGAGTCATTTCTTGGGTAGCATATCCTGCTAAGGGCCATTTTCCTGCTGAGACTTCCTTGGAAGGAAAAATAAGCAGGTAGTGAGTCAGATCCCCACCCATCTGGGTGGAGGAGTCCTCAGGGTGACAGGGCTTTCCACTCTGCCCAGGCTGTCTGGGGTCCCTCCCTGCTCCCCTCTGCTCCTGGCAGGGGGCATCCCAGCTTTCTGCCACAAGCACCTTAGGCTTGGTCATGTGCACAGGAGGTTAGGACAGAGCTGCAGACCACCACCTGAGACTGACCAGCACCATCTTGGGACTCTTGGGTACAATCAGTATGAGCTGTTTGTAGCGAGATAACATTTCTTCTGCAGATGGGAAAACTGGGCTTTCAAATCCCCAAACCTCAGCCTTAGAGGTGAACGGGCTCTCAAGTTCAGCCCCCTCATTTTGCAGATGAGTAAACTGAGGGCAAAGTAGGGGTAGTGTCGTGCTGGAGGCAGGGAGAGATGCAAAGTGAACCCAGACCCTGTCCTCAGGGAGAGAAAAGTGAGAAATATGGATCCTTAGGATACACCACATTGAACAATCTGAGGTGGGAAGACAAAGCACCATGAATCTAGTGCTGAAAGGGACCTCGGAGGCCAGGGAGTTCAGTCCCTTCATTTTACAGATGGGGAAACTGAGGCATAAGTTAAGACTGGTCTCATTCAGAAAATGTCATCTTATCATAAATTTAGGATTGACAGAGACCTTAGAATTCCTCAATTCCTCATTGAACAGAGCACAGAACCGAGGTCCAAAGACAGTGACCCAACCAAGGTTACTTAGGAAGTTAGTAAGCAGGAGAGTCTCTCCAGGAGGCCCCTCAGACTCCCAAGGTGTGGGATCGGAACCTGGGTCCTCCTCACTCTGCTAAGCTTCTTCTCCACATAAGTAGGACCCACTCAACCCAATTGAACACCCCAAGTGTTGGGGGGGAGGTGCACCTATTATACTCATTCCTTTATTCTCTTCATTCAGTCACTGATGATTCGTGACGTATCCACACATGTGTGGCTCATCACTGTGGGTGGACCAGCAAGAATGAAGCCCTGTGCTCCTGTCCTCAAGCAGTTCACCCTCCTATGAATGAAAAGTCAAAACCCAGGGAAATGGGGGGCATCACAAGGCCAAGGGGGCAGACAGGGTCTTCATGGACTAAACTCATCAGGGAAGGTTTTGAGATGGAGGAAGAAGGGTGGGGAGAGGAAGGGGAGGCCGTTTTGCCTCTAGGAAGAAGACCCAGGCCCCTGCCAAGACCCAGAAAAGCCCTGCTTACTCCCCTAAGGATGGAGTGTCATTTGGAAGGGTAGATTATCCCCTGGCTTCTTTCCCCAGCTCTTCCAAGAGCTTAAAGGCTTAGAACCAGGGCTGAGTCAGGCCCTGGAGGTCTTGGAGGCTAGCTGTCAAGGCTGAAACTGGAGACCCTGGGGACCCAGCCCTTCCTGCCAGCTGATACCTAATCCCCTCCTGGACCAGCTATCTTCAGAGATCTTCCCCCAGCAGGTCACTTGATGGGGACATGTCTGTCAAGCTTTGGTATTTTGGGTTTGTCCATAGGATTTTTGGAAGGTTGACATCCAGGGCTGAATGTTCAGAGGAACATCAGCTGGAGCCTCACAAGGTGCACTGACTGATGTCTTTTCCCTTCTAGGGCCAGCAGATGCCCTTCTCAGGTTCACAGGGGCTGCCACATGGTTGGGCATTGTGTGGACACAACCTCTGCACTGGGCAAATCTGGCACAGAGAATGACTGCCTGATTTATAAACAGCCCAGATTGGGAGAAGTCCCAAGAGGCAAACTTCTAATGGAGCAGGGCCAGGCCCTGCAACCCTAGGAAGGCAAAGAGGGTGCAAGTGTTTGCTAGCCTGTCACCTCAATACTTCACTTCCCAGGGAGTGTATGTGGGCCGGGGGAGGGTGGTTCAGAGCTTTGTGGAGCTATATTAAGAGAGGCCAGTGACTTTGCTGAGGCCTTACATCAAAGAACAAGAGAATTTTTCATTGGAAACAGGAATTCTTGAGAATAAATTCTCCAGCATCACATCACTGTGGAAAATGTACACACGGGAAGAAAAGAGAATTGGGGCCCTCATGGAGGGAAGCAAGGGCCAGTTCTGCTCTGTGGGAGCTCAGATTGTGCCAAGGCATGGGGGAGGACCTCTAGCCCCAGGACAACAGAATTGCCTAAAGCTAGTCTAGAAAAGTGAAGGGTTTTGTTTCATTTTGTCTTGCTTTGTTCAAAGCAACATTGCTTAGTTGATCACCTGACCTCTGCTTAGATGGTGAGCTCTTCAAGCGCAGGACTGTCTTTTGCCTTTCTTTGTGTTATGTTTAATACATAGCCATGCACATAGTAGGCTCTTAAAAATGCTTATTGATGGCTTGCATTGGAAACCAAGGACTTGTAGAGGCACTCCTGCCTATGACTTATGTGACTTTGGACAAGTCATCTTCCATCTCTGGCTCCCAGTGTCCTATTCTATTAAACGGGCAGTCATTGAAATGGGAATGGTTAGAATGATTGGGTTGTAAGGGCAATGCCAACCTCACATTCATTATCTCATGATGTTTCCAGGGGAATCCAGTTGACTGGTATTATTTTTTCCTGTTTGGGGGGGTTGCTGCTCAACTATACCATGACCTTCCATTTCTTTCTTCCTTCTCTCTGGAATACCCCCACTTCCAACCTGTATGGCCATGGACAAATCATTTCATCTCTGATTTTCAGTTTCTTCATCTGTAGTAGTCCATTATAATGTTTGTACCATCACACTCACAGAAATGTGGGGGAAATGCTTTGGAAACCTTGAAGTGTGATGTGAGGGGAGTTATTGTCAATGTTACTATTTCATTCTTCCTATTTTAAAAATGGAATTCAGATAGAAATGGTCCAGGGACACGTTGCTGTCTTTCTCTCTTTTATGTTTAAGGTCCTGCAGAAAGTTTCAGAGGCAGAGAAAGTCACTGCTGTGGGTATGTTGCACAAATCCATGATCTGGTCCGTTTTACAGTCTGAAAAGACCATGTTAAGATTAATCCTATGAGGGGTTTAATTACTTTAAACTTGCTTTTCCTATTGAGCTTTGATTTCAGGATTCTAGTAAATCTACTAGAAAATTCGACCAGAGTTTTCTCTTAGATAGTCTCCTAGCTCCCTTGATCTCCAGAATATCATATTCCAGGCCCTTTGATCCCTTAGTGTAGAAGCTGCTAGATCCTGGATTATCCTAATTGTGTTTCCACAATATTCAAATTGTTTCTTCCTGGCAGCTTGCAATACCTTCTCCTTGGTCTGTGGATTCTGGATCCTGGCTATAATATTCCTAGGAGTTTTCTTTTGGGGATCTTTTTTAAGGGGTGATCGGTGGATTCTTTCAAGTTCTCTTTTGCCCTCTGGTTCTAGAATATCTGGGCAATTTTCCTTGAGAATTTCTTGAAGGATGCTTTCTGGGTTCTTTTTTTGATCATGGCTTTCAGGTAGTCCAATAATTTTTAGATTGTCTCTCCTGGATCTATTTTCCAGGTCAGTGGTTTTTTCAAGGAGATATTTCACTTTGCCTTCTATGTTTTCATTTGTTTGGATCTGTTTGATAGTATCTTGATTTCTGATAAAATCATTGGCTTCCATTTGCTCCACTCTAATTTTGAAGGAATTATTCTCTTCAGAAAGCTTTTGAGATTCTTTTTCCATCTGGCAAAGTTGACTTTTTAAGGCATTCTTCTCCTCATTGGCTTTTTGGGCCTCTTTTGTCATTTGAGTTAATCTATTTTTTAAGGTGTTAATTTCTTCAGTCAGGTTGTTGACTTTCTTTTCATGATTTTCTTTAGATAATCTCTATGCTCAATATGTCTCACCTGGAGCAGACCCCTGCCTTCTTACATTGGTTCAATTTGGTCTCTGGTTTTGAACCTAAAGTCTTCTGTCTCTATCTTTATTGGTCCTACTATTTGTGAAGAATTGTATACTAATCCAATCTAATTAAAATTTGCATATAATTATGCATGAGTGAGTGAATGAAAATCACGTATTAAACATTTATAATGTGGTAAGCATAGTTCTTAGCACTTGGGACATACTTTTTTTTAAAGAGGACAAATTCTGTTCTTAAAAAGTTTATATCCAAATGGAAGAGTACAGTTGTTGATGAAGCCCTATTAATTTGATCTCATTCATCAAATCATCTATAAAATGCTCTACTTCAACTCCTTTTCAACTTGGAAACCATACTTAGTTTTATGTAGGAGGGAGAATGTCTCATCGCTGAACCTGGGCAGAATCATAGGGGGCTTAAACCATCTCCCTGAAAAATGTACCTTCCATAGCATGATAATGTGGTGGCACGTGCTAAATAAAGAACAGTTGTCCTTGTGTGTATTATATTACCACTATACTTGAGCCCATTTTATGTTATACATGAATATATTTTTATATGTTATATTTTAAAATATTTTAATATATTATACATGAGCGAGTGAATGAAAATCACATATTAAACATTTATAATGTGGTAAGCATAGTTCTTAGCACTAGGGACATGTTTTTTTATTTTAAAGAGGACAAATTCTGTTCTTAAAAAGTTTATATCCAAATGGAAGAGTCAATGAATGAGGCAGGGATGGTGATGACCATGGGTGGATATTTTGGTTTACAAAGTTAAGGGATTGTGAATGGAGCTATAGAATAGTAGACAGAAATCTTTTCCAGCAATGGTAGCAGTATTCGTTTGATCATGATTCTATAACTAGAAAGGTATATGGGTTTGGGGGTGAAGAGGGAACATGGGAGGCAACAAGGTGACTAAAAAGTAGGTGACCAGGGGAGTAAAGCATGGTGAGAGCTGGCTGAGTGAATAGGCCATGAGTGCAGAACTGAGCCAAGGCTTTGTCATCATCAATCAAGGAAGTATAAATGTTAGGGTACTTTTGGAAGGCTTGTTCAATAATCAATGGATCAATAACAAATTGCTCTTTGTGCTCCTTTGCACTGCCATTTTTATCCTTAGTCAACATATTGTTTTCTTATCAGTGTTTATGGATTTTGTGTATAGGATCTAAGTTATGAATGCTGTGTATAAAGTACATGAGCAAGTAAATGGTTTATATTGGGATGGGGGGATGTCACTGTCATTCTCATCTTTTGTTAGTAGGTCTGTGATGCCTACTGTTAGCAAAGATGGGATCGTTTGTGTCTAAGAAGAAGCAAATTCCAGAGCTTTGCTAGTGATTCTTGGGCCCCCAAGAAGACTCTGAGGCAACAACTATGGATCTTCTCTGGGCCAGACAGAGAAGGTAGAGTTTCAGTCACCTCCCATTACATGATTGTGTTGTTGTTTATTCTATTCATGGAATGCAAGTTGTATTCCTTGGGTTTGACTCATTTTGTGCTTTCATTGTGTGAAGCTTTTTGTGATCATATGGACAGAAATTTCCAACATTTTTCTTCCTTCCTTCCTTCCTTCCTTCCTTCCTTCCTTCCTTCCTTCTTTCCTTCCTTCCCTCCTTCCTTCTCTCCCTCCTTCCTTCCCTCCTTCCCTCCTTCTTTCCTTCCTTCCTTCCCTCCTTCCCTTCTTCCTTGCTTCTTTCATTCCTTCCTTCCCTCCTTCCTTCCTTCCTTCTTTCCTTCCTTCCCTCCTTC
>CM053583.1:4569318-4594460 GCA_028627135.1 Pseudochirops cupreus | reverse complement strand
CCACAGGCTCCACATGACCACATTCAGCCTATTAGGGAACAGAGTATACCTTCAAATATCCAAGGGTCCTCAGAGTCACATAGCCACTTTAGCAAAGGGCCTAGGGGCAGGGAAGATCTTCAGATTCCCATAACAGTTGGGAGGAGCCAGTCTGTGCGGAGCTGTCAATACCAGGATGAAAAGTTTGTACTAGGGAGCCTTGTAGATCAGGGGACAGATGTGGCAAGCTAGCCCAGGATCATTCTGGAGTGGGGAGAGCCCAAGGGCAGAGGGACCCATTAGGAAGCTAACGCAAGGATCCCTGGGAGAGAGGAGGGGAGGGGAGTCAGAATCCCATAGATGGAAAGGAGACAATTTTGAGAAATCTCATGGAGGTAAAATCTGAGGACTTGACACCTGTATGGATGTGGGAGAGAAAGAGGAAAGAATCAAAGGTGACTCTAGGCTAGGGTTATGAACCAAGAGACTTGGACCCGAGTACAAAGTCTACCTTGATGCTGGTTAGTCATAGTTCAAGCTTGTGCAGAACTGAGCAGGGGTGATGGCTGAAGGAGCAGAGATGAATGTAAAAGTGGGCTAACAGAAAGGGGTCAATGAATAGCGTTAGAAAGAGCAAGAGACCAGAGAGAGATGGAAGGACCTAAGACTGATAGTGGGGAGTGGTTGAAGAGCTCAGGATTGTAGAACTGTAGTCAACATTGACTTATAACTCAACACCATTTATTAAATGCCCATAATGTACCAAGCACTGTACTTGGCACTGGGAATAAAAAGACAGAAATGCAAACCTGACTATGTCTAAGGTTTCTTCCATCTCTCAACCCTCTGAATCCAGCAGGACAATCCCCACCCCTACCCTACCCCATCCCCAGTCTTGAGGAGTCTATGAGTAGCATTGAAAACCTTCCCCTAACAGGACTAGAGACTGAATTACCCCCTAAAGCCCCAGCCAGGGCTGTGGGATAAAGGGAGTTGTGAGAACCCACAGTTAACAAAATGATTCCCTGCTCCCTCCCCCCTTCACCACCTACCTTCCTCCAGGCCACTGAGCTGGCCAAGCCCCAGGCACTAGTCCAGAGCACCCAAGGTTTTAGGGGCCCCTGAAGGATTTGGCACTGGCCATCATTTTCCTCAAGATGCTTTTAGCCTGCCCGGCATAATGTAATTGCCATGTGGCTAGAGGGGGAGCAGAGAAAACCTCCCATGTAGGCAGATGGGGGGGGGGGGGGACTCTGCGGGCTGGGCTTGGCACCAAATACAGGTGAGGTCAGAATTGGAAACTTCTGACGGAGAATATTTCAGGCATCTGATGGGCCCTTGGTTGGCCATCTCTGCCATCCCTAAGGAGGGCACAGGCAGTCTGCCCCTTTCTAGGCTGTAGTGGAAATCACACAGACACTCCCTGTAGTGTCTCCACGACCAGACTAAGCCTTCTGGATTTCCACTCTCTTGTGTTCCTAAGATACAGGAGGGGAAATATTTTTGCTGTCTTGAAACGCTTCATTGTGAATAAGCATACTTTCAGGCTGAGATAGGTTCTCAACCCGGTATTCATTTCTTTAACCCCTTGGGCTTCTGGGAGCTGGTTGTGGAGCGGGCATCCTCCAAACCCCTTCGTTCCTGAGCTGGAAGGGACCTCAGAGACTTTCAGTCTGTCAGGAATCTCCCCTGTAACTCTCCTGACAAGGAAGCTTCCAGCCTTGGTCTGAAGACTTCCAGTGAAAGGGAGCTCACCACCTCCTGGGACTGCCTGTGCCACACTGAGATGGCCCTAAACTTCAGGAAGGGCTTCTTGTCATTCAGCCCCAAGTGGCTACTTTGCCGCTTACCCCTGTGGCCCTGGCTCTGCTGCCTGAGTCACACAGAGCCAGGCCAATCCCTCCTCCACAAGCATTAGAGGACAGCAGCGCCATTCCCCTCAGCCTTCTCTTCTCCAGAGGAAACACCCCCAGTTCCTTCTAGGCATCCTTCCACCTCCCCAAACCCCCAAACTGGGGGGGGGGACAGAAAGAAAATATGCAGGGCAGGACCTCCTTGAAAAATCATTCTTAAAGACTCACCTCCAAGAAAGCAAGGGACTTGCCCAGGATGACCCAGCTACTATGCTCAGAGGCAGGACTGGAAGCCAGGTGCTCCTGACTCTGGGGCCAGCTCCCAAACTACTACAACTCACTGAGCTTACAATAAAAATGGCTACTAATTAACATCTATTAAAGAGGCACCTAAGGGGACAAAGAGCTTAACCCAGAGTCAGGAGGACCTGAGTTCAAATTTGGCCTCAGGCTTACTAGCTGTGGGACCCTAACCTCCTGTCCTCAATGTCCTCACCTGTAAAATGCAGATAATAATAGCACGTAATTCCCAAGGTTGTTGTGAGACTCAAATGAGGCGAAGTTTATAAAGTGCTTACAAACCTTAAGGCACTAAATAAATGCTGGGTATCTTTTGTTTCTCAATATCCCACTTCCTTGAACCCTCCCTCTTAACAAAGAAAGTCTGCTGAGCAAAGCCAACCAGCACAGCAACCACCCCAAAGGACCCAGGCCACTATCTGAACCCAAAGTCCCCTATTCTCCATTCAGAGCAGGAAGTGCTGGGTCCTACCCAGCTTTCTGGGCACTTTCCAATGAAATTGAAATTCATAAATCAGTATGGGAGAAATGGCCTCTCTGGAGACTGTGGCAATTTTTTCCAGGTACTTTTTGGGTTTTGTTTTAATTATAAGCATTTTTTCCTGCTTTCTCTCTCTCCCTGTTCTCTTTTAAAAACAAACAAAAAGAAAAACAAAACTCTTGTAAGATATAAGATAGGTAGTATGTAAGATATAAGTAGTCTCAGTCTCAGACACTTAACACTAGCTGTGTGACCTTGGGCAAATCACTTAACCCCAATTGCCCTGCATTCCGCTCTCCAAAAAAACAAATACATACATACATATATATATATATATATATATATATATATATATATATATATATATGTATGTATGTATGTATGTATGTATGTATGTAAAACAAATCCCTACATTGGCCGTGTCCAGAAATCTGTCTCTTTGCATCTTGAGTTTATTCTGCCTGTCAGGAGATGGGGAACATGTTTTATCATGAGGTTCTCAGAATCATGGCTGATCATTTATTTCATCACTCAGGGTCTTAAGCCTTTCTGAATTATTCATTTACACAGTATTGGTGTGATGTAATGAATTCTGCTGGTTCTGCTTCCTTCCTTCTGAGTCAGGTCATAGAAGTCTTCCCAGGTGATACAGTTTAAGGGGGTCAGGGACCCCTCAAGGACTGGAGTACATGAGAGGGTCATCTGGAGTGAATTCACAGACTCAAGCATTCTTTAAGTCAAGGTGGTAAAGGTTTATCATAATGCCAATATGGTGGGCAGAGCTCCTTAAGGAACTTGCCACTTAACAGGAATGATGCTAAAGCTTATATAGGAAAAGTAGTGGATAATCCAGCAGATATGCTAATTAGGTGATAACCTATAACCTCGGTCACTGGCTCATTCACTGCTGGAAACCAAGGGAAGGTTTTCTCAGGGGTACTTTTGGTCTATTGGTCTGTGTCAAGATGACTTTGGCTTGACCTCTGCATTGAACATGATAACTGGGAATCCTACATGATAATTCTATGGTTACAGGATAGTCCTGTTTTTACAGGAGAATGTCTTCAGAGGTCAGCTTGTTCCTGTGACAGGGAAAGAGAGTTTATTTTACTGGGGGCAGAGCATGAGTAATTGTGGGGAAAGACAGCTGGTCTCACTGGGACCCACTCATGAGTAATTGCAGGCAGTGTCCTTGGACTGAGGAGAAGACTATCAGGGGCAGTGTTGGAAGCTAGGGAGAAGTGTGATCTTGGAAGGGGGCTCCGAGCACAAGCACCCAGCACCACAGCCCAGGTTTCTCTGAAACCATCCCCTTCCTCATTTCTCATGGCCCAATGGGGCCCCAGCACCTTCACAAACCATGTTTCTTCAGTCATTCTTCACTAAGTGCCTTGTTTCTTAAACCTGCTGAGACAGCAGATGGTCTCAAGAAATCCAGATTAAAACAGCAAGTTCTGGGCTCTTGCTGGGTCTTAAACTGTTACTTAATTTTCCTCCCCATTGATTCTCAGTCCTGCAGAGAAATAAACCCTTTTCCATCACCACCTTGGTGTGGGCTGGTCTCTCCCTCCCAGCAGAATGTCAGTTCCTTGAGGACAGGAATTATTCCACTTCTGTCTTCGCAGCTCTGGCACCTGGCACACTGCTGGTCCTGGAGAGCTCTCTACCTCTTCGAGTGGCCCAGCAAACAGGTACAGGGAAGGGGCAGGCAGGAAAGAGAGCAAGCATTTATACAGCGCCTGCTGTGTGCCAAGAACTGAAGGCCATAAGCACTTTCTGTTTTAGCGAATACTTTCTGATCCCTGCAAGGTAGTTGCTGTTCTTATTCCTGTTTTATAGAGGAGGAAACCAAGGCAAACAAAGTTTAAGTCGTTGGCCACATAGTCTAGAGACTATGAGACTAGATTTAGGCTTGAGTCTTCCTGACTTCCAGGAGCAATGTGCTGTCCACTGCAGAGCTGCCACCAGAATTCTGGCCTGGACTGTCTATCCCTGGCAGGGGGAGGGTCAGTGTCCCCTCTCCTCAGTCCAGGCCAGATTCCACCCTGGCAAAAGTCAGAGAGTCGGGGAGATGAATCACCTTCCTGCATCTGGGGAGTCTTCCTCAGAGGCAAGCTGTACATGACCCCTTTTGCTGTTCCTTGTTAGCCACCAGCCGGAGGAGGTGAGAGCCGGAGGTGGCCAGTAGCTGGCAGAGGGGAATCCCTGCCCAGGACAGAACATAGAATGCCAGAACCCTGAGGAGCCATTTTCAAAAAGTGGAAGAAAATGCAAGTGAATGGGATTTCCAAAGCCTGGAAACAGTCTAGAATGCATCATTGAGGAACGGTTGGTAAGCTTCCAGGAAAGGCAGCAGAGAACCAGCAGGAGAGCCTCAAAAACAAGTCATGCCACAGGCCATCCATCCATCGGTCACTCAGTAAGCTTTCATTGCCTTTTTGGCCAGAGTTGCTAAAGTGATAAATTGGAGGAATGCTTCCCATACAGTTTACCCAGATTTCAGCAGTGTCTCATGTCTCTTGTTGGGGTTGTAGAAAATACATGGAGATATTAGAGATAATAAAACAGTTGAGGTGCTTAGGAAACGGTTGAATGGTCAAGCTCAAGAGTATGGCTTCATTTCACCTTGGCAGGAGGTCTGCAGTGGACTGCCCCTGGCACCATCTACCATTTTTTATCAATGACTTGGAGAAAGGCTTAAGCAGCATCTTTATCTGATTTGCAGGTGACAGAATCCCAAGTAGACCCAAAGCTGAAAGGAAAAGCTAACAGTGGGTGACAGTGTTGGTTTCTTGGTTCTTCTCCTATCTCCCTAATGGCTTCTTCTCAGTCTCCTTTGCTGGATCTTCCCCCAGGGGAGATCCAAGAACTATGGGTGCCCCCCATAGCTCTGTCCTTGGGCCGTCTTCTCTTCTCCCTCCATACTATTTAACTAGGGGATCTCATCAGCTCACAAAAATTCAATTTTCACCATCTTTATGCTGCTGATTCTCACACCTGCCTCTCCTGCCCCTGTCTCTCTGCTGGCCTCCAACCTCTCATCGCCAGCTGTCTTTCAGGCAGTTCAGACTGGACATCCAGGAGACATCCTAAACTCAACATGTCCAAAATGGAACTTGTTCTTTTCCCTCTTCCTAATTTCTCTATTACTATTGAGGCCACCACCATCCTGGAAGTCATCCAGGCTGGCAGCTGAGGTCCCACCATCAACTCCATTCTCTCTCACCAATCAGTTGTCAACGGTATTGCTTCTACCTTCATGAAATAGTCAAGGAAAGCCCCCTTCTCTCCTCTGACACTGCCAACACTTTGGGGGAGGCTCTCATCTCCTCACAACTGGATTATTGCCATAGTTGCTGTGGGGAAAGGATTCTGCCTGCCTCCAAGCTCTCCCCTTCCAGTCTCCCTTCATTCACCCTCCAAAGTGATTTTCCTAAAGTATCACTTGACTGTCACTCACCCTGCCCCCTCTTCTAGTCAATAAATATCCTTGTCTCCCTGCTACCTCTAGGATCAAATATAAAAGCCTCTGTTTAGCTTTCAGAGCTTTTCATTGCCTGACCCCGCTTCCATCTCCCCTGTTCCTCCCTTCACATATTTGGTCTACAATCTACTTAATTGTGCACTGGTCTCCTTACTGAGCTTCCCACATCTCTGTGCCTCCTCCCTGGCTATCCCTGGTGCTGCTGTGGAAGGCACTACTTCCTCACCCCCATTGTCCATTGCCCTGGCTTCCTTCAGGGCTCAGCTCAAATCCCTCTGTCTGCTGGAAGTCTTTCCTAGTCCCTCCCATGCTGCTAGTGTCTTCTTTCTGAGATTACCATCCACTTCCAACATATATATTCTCTATGTGCATACCTGTTTCCATGTGGTCTCTCCCATTGGAATACAAGCTTCTCTGGAGTAGGAACAGTATTCTGGCCTTTTCTTTGCATCCTCAGCATTAGTGCCATGTCTGACATAAGAGGCGCCTAATAAATGTTTGTTGCCTTGACTTCTCAAGTGGAAGAGGGCGTTGACTTGTTGGCCTGGCCTTGGAAGGCGGACCAGGACCACCAGGAGGAAGATTAAGGAACTGGGCACATTTAGCTTACAGAAAAGTTGCTTGAGGGCAGGGGAGAGAACAGCCACGGTCAGGAATTTCAGGGCTCTCTTGTTCTTTTTGGCCCTGAACTACGAAGAAGCCAACTGACTAACACTTGATATGGGGAACCTCCTCCTCACAATTCGAGTTGTCCCAGAATACATAGGGCTGTGCACAGGGCTAGGAAGCCCCCCTTCCTCATACATACATGTTCAAATACCGGCTGCATGGCCACAGGTACATTTTAGTGGGGGTGTCTTTGGTGTACAGGTTGGACTAGATGAGGTCCCTGGCAAGTCTCAAATTCTGACTATAAAAAAACAGAATGTCAATCCTGGAAAGGATCCTACTAGCTAGAATAAGGAATGTCAGAGCTGGGAGGGGCCTCAGGAAAGAGAATGTTAAAGGTCAGAGCGAGGGGGGATCTTAGAACATGGAATTTCCAATCTAGAAAGAACTTCAGAACATGGAATGCCCAAGCTAGAAGGGACCTTAGAACATGGAACATGGAATGTCAGATTAGGAGGAACTTTAGACTAGAACACAGACTATGAGCCCAGTGTAAGGACTCTGCACTAGGAATGAGAGACCTGGATTCTAAGTTTCTATTGATTAGAGCTTTAGACTTGTGCTAATTAGATGAGATTCAAAACCAATTAGTGTCAAGTCCCAGAATTCTAGACCTGCAGCTGAGAGGCACCTAAGAGGTCACCTAGCCCCAAGATCCTCCTTTACAGATGGGAGCCTGAGGCCTGGAAAGGCATCCCTCAGGTGAGGAATGGTGGAGCTGGAATCTGAACTCAGCTCTCAAACCTCTAAGTCCATCCTTGGTTCCCTGCATTCCAGTGCCAAACGGATCAGATTTGTTCTGCTTGTTTCCAGTGTGCAGAAATAGGGGCCAGCCTGATGCAAAGAGAAACCTCTAACCATCTATCCCCAAAGTAAAACGGGCCACCCTGAGAGGTGATGAGCTCCCTGTACCAGAAGGTATTACAGCAGAGGCTGATGACAGCTCCTCAGGGATATCTTAGCAGGGATTCTTGTTCAGCTACCAGCTGGCTAGCTGGCTCTTCCACCTCTGAGACCCCATGGGTCTACTTGCTCAAAAATCCCTCCCACTCTTCGGTGCTATGAATGCTCACACAACAGCCTCCAATTACCCTTCTGGTCCACAGGGATTCTAGCCTAGAAACCTCTGCTGGAAACCAATCTGGCCCACGACTTGGCAGGTCCCTTTCAAAGGCCTGGAGCTCCCTCTGGGGGATGTAGCAGAGAAGTCTTCAGGAGTGTGGAAATGGGAATAAAAATGGTGTCACTGGAGGTGAGATGGGGCAGCGCAGGCAGGGCATGGAAAAGGCCTGGGAGCCTCTGGAGAAAACCGAAATGGGGAGACGGAGGGGGTTGGGGGATTTTGTGTGACCAGCCTTCTTTAACCCTGAAGATATGACAAGTGCCAGCCGCTGTGCCCTGCCACGCTCCTGGCTAGGCTTTCCCAGGACTCAGCATGTTGGTCACTTGTAAAAAGGCAGTGATAGGAGGGACAAATGGCACCCACATCTTCCAGGAGGAGCGTGGCAGAAGGTATTCTGTGTCATTAAGCGACTTTGGAGGCTTCTCCCAGAAGGATCCAGGGCCATCAAAAGCTGGACACACAGATAACAAACATGAGCAGGTGCTGGGCATGCAGAGGGTCCTAGAAAAACAGGAGTCCGGCCCATCTACATGCCCCCCCCAAAAAAATGGCC
Organism: Pseudochirops cupreus; assembly: GCA_028627135.1. Classification (NCBI taxonomy): domain Eukaryota; kingdom Metazoa; phylum Chordata; class Mammalia; order Diprotodontia; family Pseudocheiridae; genus Pseudochirops; species Pseudochirops cupreus. The sequence goes on along the minus strand of CM053583.1, from coordinate 4,586,018 downwards.
CAAAGAAAGGCAAAAGCCCAGTCCCTGCCCCCACCCTCCAGGGGCTGAGCCTGGTTCGTGGAGGGCTGCTGTGTAGACAGTCTGATACAAACCACCATCCAGAACCAAACCAGCCCTCACAAAGGGTCACTCGGCAGAGTAAGGAAATCCTGGCTGTGTCCCTTAGGGCAGCTATGTGGCACTGCCACAGACAGAGCACTGGGCCTAAGTCAGGAACACTTTTTTCATTCAAATCTGGCTTCAGACATTTCCTAGGTGTGTGATCCTGGGCAAGTCACTTAACTCTATTTGCCTCGGTTTCCTCATCTGTAAAAGGGGCTGGAAAAGGAAATGTGAATGGACCCCAGATGGGGTCAGAAGGAGTTGGACACAACTGAAGTGACTAAACAGCGAGACAGCAGGCACGCCCCAAGGCTGGAGCAGATCTAGGTCAATGTCAGCTGCAGACTGGGCATAGGTTAGCAGCTGCCACAGGTTGGCTCCCAGGAGCCAGACAAACCCTTCCCCGTCTCAGACTCTGATCTCCTCATTTAACAGAGGAGGGAGCTGAGATTCAAGGAAGGCAAAGGACAGGTCTACAGTGGCACAAGGAATAAGGAAACAGCTGCCATGCCCCTCTCACACCCAAGGATGAGTGTGCATGTGCAGGTGTGGCTACACTCACAGAGGCATTCACTGAGCACCCCCTTTGTGGCAGGCTCTGTGCTAAGCACCAGGCAGTCCTGCCCTCAAGGAGCTCCCAGTCTAACCTGCAAACATGCTCTGGACAGGAGTTACTGGAGTGATCAGCAGGAGAAGGCACTCAGATAAAGGAGAGCTCCCATGTTAGCTGAGGCTTGGAAGAGGCCAGGGATGCTGAAAGGCTGGGAGGAGAAAGGTGGGGGGAAAGCCAGTGAAAATGCCTGGAGTCCAGAGAGGGAGGGTTAGGACAAAACACAGCCAAGCAGTTACCAAGCAGGGCACAAGTCGGGCTTTACTCCTGAGTTTTTGTCTTTCCTGGTATCCCCGGTGTCTGGCATACAGTGAGCATTTAATCAATGCTCAGTGACAGAGTGCTGCAGGCAGGACCCAGAAGCCAGTGCTGGGAGTTTGGAGATTGGAGTGTGAGGGGCAAGGGAAGTGACCCACGTCACCCAAGCAGAGTGCTTGGGAGGGGAGCATGGGGCTGGGCAGGGCTTCAGGTATGAGAAGCCATCTGGCACCCGCAGGTGGAGGCATGTGCAGGCGGTGCCTGGTCTTGGAGTGCCCTCTGGTGGCCCTAGCTGGGCAATCCCATCCCAGTCTTGGCGCCAAGTGGGAGGGCTCCTCCCCAGAACCAAGCAGGAAGTCCCTGAGTCAGCCCAGGTTCAGGCTGCCCACAGGAACCAGGAAGTCACCAGCCTTCTTTAGAGAAAGGCCTTCCTTCCAATTGGCCTGGAGTCTCCCAATTTTGCCTTACCCTTGACTTCTCCTTCCAAGTGACCTCTGCGGAGTTGGCACTGAGTTGCCAAAGTGGGTGAGTGGGGCTGTCTCTGCTGCGTGGGGCCGAGTAGAGGGCTAGGGTGAAATGCAGACCAGTCTTGAGGGGAGGGGAAAGAGGGGTGATCCTGGGCTCACCCCCACACACTAGGCTGAGGTACCCAAGAGGCTCAACTTGGACTTCAGAGTGGGAGAGAAGGGGACTCTCAAGTGGAAAAACTAGAAAAATTCTGGTCTGGAAAAAGCAATCAGACAGGCAAACTAGCATTACTCGATTGCCTGCTTTGCCCCAGCATAGCACTAAATCACCTTGGGAAGGAAATCTCAGCCAGCATCAGTCCCAGGATAAGGCAAAGCCAGGAGTTGAGGAATAGTTTGCCTTTGAGATAAGAGTGAATCTCTTAAGACATTACTGAAATTCTGACATTTCTAGGGTCACGAAGGAGTGGCAAATAATATTTGGTATGAACAATTTTGTCATTCCCACCTCTGATTCTGAGAAACCGAGTCTCCTTTCACTAACTGGCATGACATTCAGTAGTGTGGAGGACGGGAGGGGCATTGATAGAGGCATTGACGAGCCACCAGGCATTACCCAGAAGAGAGGAATGTCGAGAAGTCCAAAGGGAAGGAAGGGTTCATTTCATCGGGCGACCCATTCCCATGTGTGCATCTCATCAGTGCATCCATCTTAGGGCTTGGGTTCTGACAACATCTCCTCATGCAGCCCTCTGGTCTGGGTGGCATTTCAGAGGAGCTTTGGAGGGGATTTGCTTCTCCAGGTCAGGTCACCCACAGATACTGCCTTTTCTGTTGAAATCGCTTACAAAATAGCTCTTAATACAAGACAAGTTTGCTTTGTCAGTAACCAGGTCAGGTAGTGAGAGGTCGTTTAACTTGGAGCTCGGATAAGAACAGCAAATTAGACATTTGTACACCGGAGAACGTACATTTTTCCATACTCCTCGCTGCTCCTATCCTTTTCTAAGCCAGAGAGTTGGCTATTGCCAAAAACAGGCTGAAAGGAGAATCTGAAAAGAAGCTAGGAAGATCTGATTGGTCGAATGAGCCCTTTTAGTTATGAATTTGCTATCAGCTAATATAGTCACATAGGCTGAGGCTAAAAGGTGCTTATAAATTGGCATAGACTCTACTGGCATTTAACTCCTGGTGCTCATCTATTTCATTCTTCACATCAGATTCAAGTCCCAGAAAAGCGAAGAAACTTCAGTTTATCACCTGTATTTGCCTCATAATATGGGTTAGCAAATTCTCATGTCAATGTATATGTGAAACTCAGATGCAGATTGGAAAAATTTTCTAATCCTAAACTGATTTCATACACACACACACACATACATGAGTGCGCGCACATACACAACTCACATACACATGTACATGCACGCACGCACACGTGCACACACATACACACACACGCACACGCACGCACACACACACCCATACGTGCACACACTCACATACACACACACGTGCACACACTCACATACACACACACATGCACACACGCACACACACATACATGAGTGCGCGCACATACACAACTCACATACACATGTACATGCACGCACGCACACGTGCACACACTCACATACACACACGCGCATGCGCACACACACACACACACACATGCACACACACGCACACACACGTGCACACACTCACATACACACACATGCACACACTCACATACACACACGCGCGCACACACACACACGCACACACACATACATGAGTGCGCGCACATACACAACTCACATACACATGTACATGCACGCACACACACGTGCACACACTCACATACACACACACACACACACACGCACACACATATACACACACACGATCTTATTAAATTTTCACCAAAATCTAGGGATTTTTATTTTGGGTTTTTTGAGTTGGGTTGGTTTGGGGTTTTTTCGCTTTTAGCTGTTCATTCGCCCCTCAGGAGCATATGATCCTGCTAAGGAACTAAGAACAGAAGGGTTTTTTTTATAAGATGAGCCCTAATATAGAAATGAATACATTTAAAAGTTGCCAGATGGACTTCAATTGTAACAAAAGGCCAAAGGGCTCTGGGATGAGATGTCTAAGGACACTGAGGGGTCAATTTCAAAACCAGCCCTCTCAAATAAAACATGTTTGTCCTTCCTGTCACGCTCAGTCCCCATGTGGCAATCCCAAATTAAATAATAAGCCCAAAGAAAGTGGCCTTTTCCCACTCAGGGAACACAAGCTCTTCCCGAAATTACTCTCCTCTAAGGAAAGTGTTTGTCCCAAAATAATTTTCTTCCAAATAAGACTGAAGATACTTCGGATTTAGTCTTAATAATTAATAGAACACAGCCTGGTCCCATAAACTGTTGCTTCAATACCCAATTATTCTTACATTATTTTGAAACATTGAAGGGCCTTATTTTATATAGAAGTATATATAACTGATAACAGACAGATGACAAGGCCCCATACTCATCTACTTAGTTGTTCAGAATATAGAAAGGACTAACCTTCTAGGCTAAATAGCTCCAATCCTATACTTGCATCTTATTACAGTAGCTCAGCTATGGCCCAGAATTAGCCTTGGAGATAAAGATCAGCCACTGTGTTCGCACTGATCACCTGACATGATTATAGAAATTTGTCATAAAGGGAGAATTAGGGCCATAGCCAATAATGCAGTAATTCTCAACCTGTGGGTTGTGACCCCTTTGGGGGTCTAATGACCATTTCACAAGGGTCACAGGGGTTGCCTAAGGCCATTGAAAAACACATTTCTGATGGTCTTAGGAACAGAGACACTGCTCCTCTATCCATCTCCAGGAGGGTCCGCCCACATGCAGATACTCCCACATACGAGTATTAAAGGGTAGTGGCATTAGGAAGGTAATAATGCTTCCCTAACTTCATGTCAATCCCAAGCAGAATCAGGCAGTTAACCAATTGCACTGAGCCAGGCTTAAATGGTAGAATACTATCCATTCAAGAAGAAAGGTCGTACTGAAAGATTGAGTTGACATCCTGGCCTTTACCATGACAACTCCTCCTCAGTTCTCAGCAGGGAGGGTTCTCAGAGGGTTCTCAGCATCTTTGCCTCATAGCATTTTCTTCCTTCCTTCCTTTCTTTTTTCTTTCTTTTTCTTCTTCCACTTCTCTTTTTTGGTTTTCAAAATCCTTCTTAAGCTCCTCTATGACTTGTATTCAGTCTACATTTTTCTTGGAAGCTTTTGGTGCAGGAGTTCTGACTGTGTTGTCTTCCCCCCGTTCCATGCTTTGATCCTTTTTGTCCCCCAAAAAAGAATCTAAAGTTGGATTGCTGGGCTTGCTTTGCTTCCTTTGCCTGCTCATGTTGCCAGTCAGTTACTTGACTTTTGGGCTCAGTAGAACTCTGCTTTCAGGGGGGAAAGCTCTGTCCCAAATCTCTGGGGATTTCACAGCTGCTGGAGCTATTAGGAGGCCCCAGTCTCTGCAGCTCCCTCCAGCTTTGACTCACTGGTCACATACCTCAGGACCACCACCCAAGGTCACGATCCCAATTGAGACAGGCTAAGGCAAGAGCACTTAGCCTCTAAATGATCACTTGGCCTCCCTGCAATCTTTAGGCCAAAAGCTCTAAAGCAGCCACCCAAAGGTGGCTGCAGGGCCGCTGCTTCTGCTGCTTTCTTGCCCTGGGGACAGTTGGCCAGACCCACTTCACTCCCCCAAATTTAGCCAAGTTCCACTGACCTTTCACTTTGTTCTTGGCTATTATGGGTTGATAATTTTGTAAAGTGCCACAGCTGCCGGTGATCCACTCTCCTGAGTGCTCCAGCCATGGCTTGTCCCAGGTGCCCCTGGGGCTAAGGCACAGTTTCAGGCCGGGGTGGTTTTGGCTCCCAGGGCTCTTTGATGAACCCTTCCTGTCCTGCCTGCTGGGCTGCCTTCAGTGGGAGATTTGTTTCTCTGTAATTTGAGCTCTAAAATTTGTTTAGATTCATATTTTATAGGTATTTGAGGTGGTTATGGGAGGAGCTCATGTAGTTCTCCTGCTTCTACACCACCATCTTGACTCTGCCCCCTTTCTATTTCTTTCTTCCTTTCTCTTTTCTCTGTGTAAATAGTATTTTATTGTTTCCAATTACAAGTAAAAGCAGTTTTCAACATTCATTTTTTATAAGATTTGAGTTTCAAATTTTTTCTCCCTCCCTTCCATCCCCCCCACCCAAGATGGGAAGCAATCTGATGTAGGTTATACACGTGTAATCATATGATTACATAATAACTACCTTAGTTATGTTGGGAAAGAAGAATCAGAACAAAAGGGAAAGCAGTCTGCTCTGATCTGCATTCGGACTCCATAGTTCTTTCTCTGGATGAGGATTCCATTTTACATAATTTTTTTGGAATTGTCTTGGATCATTGTATTGCTGAGAAGAGCTAAAGTCAATTATAGCTGATCATTTCACAATGTTGCTGTGACTCTGTACAATGTTCTCCTGGTTCTGCTCACTTCACTCAACATCAGTTCATGTAAGTGTTTCCAGGTTTTTCTGAAGTCTGCCTGTTTATCGTTTCATATAGAAAAATAATATTCCATTACATTCATCTACCACAGCTTGCTCAGTCATTCCCCAACTGATGGGCATTCCCTCAGTTTCCAATTCTTTGCCATGACAAAAAGAGCTGCTATAAGCTTTTTTTTGTACATGTGGGTCCTTTCCCCATTTTTATGAATGTCTTTGGGATACAAACCTAGTAGTGACATTGCTGGGTCAAAGGGTACGCAGTTTTATAACCCTCATTTTTCAGTTTTGTCATATTAGCCAATCTGATAGGTGAGGTACAACCTCAGAGTTGCTTCAATTTGCATTTCTCTAATCAATAGTGATTTAGAGCATTTTTTTTCATATGACTATAGATTGCTTTGATTTCTTTTTTTTTGCAGGGGGGAAGGCAGGACAATTGGGGTTAAGTAATTTCCCCAAGGTCACACAGCTAGTATTAAGTGTCTGAGGTCATATTTGAATTCAGGTCCTCCTGACTCCAGGGCTGGTGATCTATTCACAGTGCTACCTAGCCACCCCCTGCTTTGATTTCTTCATCTGAAAACTGCCTGTTCATATCCTTTGACCAGCTGATCAGCTGGGAATGACTTGTCCTACTCTCATTTCCTGATTGCACCCGGTATTAGACTCAGAATAACCATACAAGCTACCACAAGCTCTTAAACAGCAATGATCATGGCTTTGGGTGGGTTCAGTTATTAAGGATTACTCGTCCTTGATAACAAGTATTGACTATAATCTCAGGTCAAAAAAGTAAGTGATTCATTAATAAAAACAACATAAGTTATTTTGCCCTGGTTAGAGAAGCTTGCAATTAGAGGAAAAAGCGGGGACATGAATATCACACATCAACACTCTTGCTAACAGCCTACATCCCAAGGCTCAGAATGAGTATAGGCAGCCAGGTGTATGGAACGAGGTGGGCAGATTTTTTGTTTGGGAAAATGGATTAAGAGAGTCCAACCTTAGCTTTGCCAAGGTCACCCTCCTAACATTTTTCCCAGGAACTGATAGATATCTACTGGCCTTAGATCTCAGATGTCACTCCCACAAAGTACTCATTCAAAGTTGTCCCAAGGGCACTACAAACCTAAGAATGAAACTCAAAAAGAATATTCAGGGTCCCACAAAGGTTTCATCTCAAAACAGCAAAGTCGCACTAAGCAAAGTCTCACTAATTACAGTTGGGCTGGACACAATTATTGTCAATACTCCCAAGTTGTTGCAATAAATTAGCTGACACAAATAAAATCAATTATAATAATAAAATAAATTTATCAGGCCTTCGAAATATCACACCAAAGATTTTCACTTAACATTTCTTTCTATGAATATTTCTCTTTCTCAAAAAAAAAAAAAACAGTTTAAACTGTACCCTCATGTAAAAAGGCAATTATTAGAACCTAATGAAGTAATATATGCTAGCCAGGAGTTCACATAGATAGTTAATGTATGATAGCAGCAAACCTCCAGATAGACATCTATCTTTCATTCAACCCTAAAAGCAAAAATAAATCCCCCAGGCTGGAGTTTATCAAGATGAAGTTGGTGTAGAATGCCTTCAAGGATCATAAATAGATTCCGAATTACCATAAATAAAATAAATTCCTAATTACCACTTGCTTGTCATCAAAAAGCATTTGCAATGGGGAGGAGCTGCAGCAATGCCAAAAACACACCCAGTGAAATCCACCCTGTGTGAATAATCTCCAATAACTCAACCAACAATCTTTCCGTTTTTGTGAGTGACAGCAAAATCATTTTAGATGAGACTTCTTCACTCTAGACAAGTACTTCAGAATATTAACAGTTTTCAAGCATTTCTTTCTCTTTCTTCTCTCTCTTTCTCTCAACATTTAAGCCCATAATGGAGAAACAGCTAGATAACAAAGAAGTTGGGATCCTATCAGTATATTTGCACCTTATCATGAACAATATTGTGGATCTGAAACATAAAACAAAACCCATTCCTAGTCAAGGTACTTCAATTGTGTCTAAATTGCTTTACACAGAAAATCATTCTGAAGAGCTATAAGTGGAACTTATGTTAACTGACCTATAATCATATCTAATTATATAATAAAATAAAATTTTATATATACACACATATATATATACACACTCTCATTACATGTGGTAGGTTTTCTCTTCTGGAGCTCTTAGGTTATAGAATTCAGAACTTGAAACAAACTTCTTATAACTATGTCAAATTTCTTATCAGATAGAAACAGGAAGTTTTTTTCCCATCATTATAATCCATATAAAATAAGATACTCAACCCTGAATTTAAGATCTCACAATATTCAAATTACAAGAGAATCTGTTTTTCTATGTTAGTGTTACCAAGTTTCACAGTATAGACATGTACATAATTTTACATTAACCATACTAGGAAATACATATAAGTTTTGTCTATTTGAATTCATTTGTGATCATCAGGTTAACCTAAAGTTGTGCTGAGCTAAAATATTATAAGATTCTAGATAAACGGCTGGTTTGGGGCCAGGCAGGAAAAAAAAAAAAAAGATCTAGGTGTTTGATCCAGTGCCTGAAGGGCATGGTCCATTTTTCCAGGCAGAAACCTTCAAGAGCTTTCACTGAAGGCATTAAGTAAATAATTCTCAATTTGAGCAGTACAAGGAAACATTTACAGTCTTATGTAAGTCATAGGTCACAACAACTAATATTTTTTTTATCATATCCAATATTTATATAGTATTAGATTTATGATATGGGCTTCCTACAAAGGTGGGTGGGCGTGACTGACCAGATGCTTTTCTAACCTTACTAGTAGTAAACTAAAGTCAAAACTGAAAGTCATTGTTAGGATACTATGGTCCAATGGCTAGAGACTGATTTTTTTTAAAATAGGAATAAATCTTTTTTTTAGTGATTTCTAGCTCTAACTAAAATCAAATCACTGTACTTTACTGAGCATGTGGCTAGATCTTAAAGTCTTAAAATATTGACACCCTCTCAGTTGCCAGTCTGCAACAAAAGCAAGTACTCAATGCTACTTTACACTGTCAGCAGGTCTAGGAATATTTTAGGACTCTCTCTTTCACAGAATAGGATATTTGAAAGGGCTCCTTGCTATACCAACTTCACCGAAAACCATGATTACTATCTTCTATATTTCTAAAAAGGGTTTTTTTTAATAACATGTTTGCATCAGTCTTTTAACAATTAAATCCATAACCCAAAAGAATTAAAGAAGAGTTCACTTTTCTAATGATGTTTCTAATACAATGAATTGTCAAATTAATGTTAGATATTAACTTCATATACATTATAATCATGTAACTGGGTAACTTGGCTTATAACCACACAACTAACAAGTTTCCTGATATAGTATAATAATAATGAATTTCACTTAAAATGAAACTAGAATAAATTCCATTACACCTGAATCTATTTCCCAAATGGCATCTTATAGAACCTTAATTTATAATTTCAGCTATTTAGTATTATATTTTGCATAAGGGCTACTTATTCTAAGCATTTCCTATTATGAGATTCCTTATTTCCAGCTAGTCCACGGCAAAAGATTTTTAAAAGTGACAGTATGTAAGAGATTTTAATTATCACACTTAGGGACACCTTGTTTATCAAGTTTCTCCTAATCCTCTATAACTTTCTATTGACTTAAAAATCAAGCTACAGATTTTTTATTCTGGATGTTTTTATTCTGGATTTTTATTCTGGATACTTCCACAGAAGTCATACTTGCTCATACCCTCCCAACATACTTAAAGTATGTACAGCTGGCACTCAGCCACTCAGAACAAGTATCCAGGGGCAGGATGGGCTTGGAGCTATTGCCCACCTCCACTGTGCAGAGTGTGTCCCCCATCTGTACCCCAACCTTCTTATCTACCTTCCATAGTTTCCCTCCAGCCTTTATTTCTCTGTCAAAATCTTCCAAACCCATCACTCAGACTACCCTATGTTCCCAAGCTATAGCGTTTATTTCAACTGATGGGATTCTTTTCATCAATTTACCTATCACAGTTGTGCTGTTGCTTGGTTAGCTATAATTCAAGTGTTCTCTAGAAGATCAAAAGCCACAAATCTCTCATTCTCCCAAAAGGAGATAGAAACCTGCACTGCCTATTCATCATCCCAATATAGAAAGATATTTGTGGGACAAACCCTTTTAAAAAAAATCCCTGAGATGTTTTTAGTAATTACCAAGACTTTTAAGGGGGCCTGTTGAAGACCAGGAGTGGGTCCTGGCCCCTCCCAACCCTGTTAACTGTTGATTTGTCTTATTGTCTACAGAGACCAACTCAAAGCAGTTTCCTTTTTTTTTTCTTTTTAAATTTACTTATTTATTTTTAGTTTACAACACTCAGTTCCACAAGCTCTTGAATTGAAAGCATTTTTTCTTAATTAAAAATAATTACTTCTCTGTTCTGCATACTTTTTACTTTTCAGAATCTGGAGAGAGTTAATACTTAATAATTCATAAGCCAGGAAAGTTGTATTTCTCTCACTATTTTTACTGATATTACTTATACAAAAAACTTTTTACAGAGGTAATATACATTTTAAACATAAATTGTTGAAATTCTAAAGTCATTGCATTTCAGGCCATTATGGAAAAACCTTGATGAAAGTATTTTAAAGGACAAAAACTTGTTGTACAGTTTTAAACCTATTTCCCTGACGTCAGATATATCGGGTGGGCAAAGACAGTTCCACAGATTTAAATTGAACATAATTTACAAAGTTTAGTTTTGGAATCCAATTAAACCTGAGTTTGTAAACTTTTAATTTTCAAGATAATTTTCCAATTAAAATTTTAATTTTATCAAGGAACAAGAAGAGATCTTACCTTCTAGCTGCTTCTGAGTTAAAACAAAACTTCTTTGCACAGTCAGCTTCAATTAGTCATCAGTTATTTACTAAGAAAGATAAAGCGTTCAACCTTTAAAATCGGTGAAGAGATCACTGGAGAAAGGCTGGGACTGGGATCTCATCTTTTTTCCCCTTCCTCTCCCTCCTTTCCTTTCTGCTCCCTCAAGGGACATCCTACACACACTGGGGGATCCTTTATAGGAATATCTTTTGAAACAAATGGGGGAACTGAAGGGTGTGTGGTTGAGCACTTTCTCTTAGCCCATTGTAAACATGTTTGGGATTCTCCCTCTTGCCCTGTTTTTTGATACTTCTTTACTTCTCAAGGTAGAGAAAACAGAAGGTGAGAAACATTTGTATCCTAAATCACATTAGCCTGTTGGGACAAAGGGAAGAGGATTTTAGTAAATGTTTCAATTTCACTTAAATTTAGCAGAGGTTCTGGAGGGGCGAGGGGAGGGTACAGAACATGATTTAGGATAGGGGGAGGGTACAGAACATGATTTAGGATGGGCGGGAGGCTACCAATTAATCTCAATTAAAACTAAAACTTAAAGGTGAAGGGGGCTGTATCTGGAGGTCTTCTTAGCTATCAAATAAAAAATCTGAATCTGTTATAAGGAGTAAGGAGCCCTATAATTTACAGTCAAATTTCTAAGTTCAAAATACACACCAATTCAAAAGTTTTTCCTTAACCGATTCCTGCTTCTTTTTCATTTGTGAAACTCCTAAGCATACAATTCAATTTCTAACACTTTCTTACAAGTATTTCCTCGTGTCAGCAAGGTTACCATTTCTCTTCTCCCCATAAAACCACCAACCTGTTTTTTTCTGGGAGAGTTTGTTCTTATCTGCCTTAATTCTTTTTTTTTAAACATATTTCCGTATTAGTCATGTTGTAAAAAGAAAATACAGACCAAAAAATAAAAATCATAGAAAAGCGGAAAATAGAAAGCTTTGATCTGTATTCAGACTCCATCACTGTTTGTTTTTTGTTTTTTGTTTTTTGTTTTTTTATCATGAGTCCTTTGGAATTGTCTTGGATCATTGTACTGCTGTTATTATATACAATGTTCTCTTGGTTTTGCTCACTTCACTCTTCATCAGGTCATGTAAGTCCAGATTTTTCTGAAAGCATCCTGTTCATCATTTCTTTTTTTTTTTTAATTAATTTATTTGTTTACTTTTAGTTTACAAGATTCAGTTCCACAATCCCTTGAGTTTCAAATTCCCGCTGCCCCCCACCATGGCAGCATGTAATCAAATATAGGCTCTGCAAATACGTTCACATTAAACATTAGTCAGGTTGTAAAGAAAGATTATAACCAATGGAATAAACGATGGGAAAGAGGAAACAAACAAAACTAGAAAAAGAAAGAGAGCAAGTAGTTTGCTTCAATCTGCATTTAAATTCTGTTCTTTCTAGATCTTTCTCTGAATGTGGACATCTCTTTCCATCATGACTCTTTTGAAGTTGTCTTATAACCTTGCTTTGCTGAGAAGAGCCCAGTCTATCAAGGTTGATCATTACACATATGTTGTGTCTGTGACTGTACAAATTTCTTCTGGTTCTCCTCTTCTCACTCAGCATCAGTTTATATAAGTCTCTCCAGGTTATTATGAAGTCTGTCAGCTCCTCATTTCTTATAGCACAGTAGTATTCTATTACATTCATATACTACAACTTGTTTAGCCATTCCTCAATTGATGGGCATCCCCTTGATTTCTAATTCTTTGCCACCACAAAAAGAGCTGCTATGAATTTTTTTGTACATACGGGGCCTCTTCCCACTTCTATGATCTCTTTGGGATACAACACTAGAAGTGTTATTACTGGGTCCAAGGGTATGCACTTATTTATAGCCCTTTGGGCATAGTTCCATTCTCCAGAATGGTTGAATCAGTTCACAACTCCAACAGCAATGCATTAGTAATGAAAAAAAAGAACAGAGGTATAGACATCTACAGGAAGCACTCTACTAGGAGGATGCTCTGTGGGATTTCTAAAGTGGCAATAGAAATAAATTTGACCATTATTATGCTAAAAAAAAAAAACAACCAACAAAGCATTAGTGTTCCAATTTTTCCACATCCTCTCCATCACTTATCATTTTCCTGTTTTGTCATGTTAGCCAATCTGGCTGGTGAGATGTGGTACCTCAGAGTGGTTTTGATTTGCATTTCTCTAATCCAGCAGTTCTCAACCTGTGGGTTATGTTCAATTTGTAACAATGAAAATACATCCTGCATATCAGATATTTACATTATGATTCATAACAGTAGCAAAATTACAGTTATGAAGTAGCAATGAAAATAATTTTATGGTTGGGGGTCACCACAACATGAAGAACTGTATTAAAGGGTTGCAGCATTAGAAAGTTTGAGAGCCACTGTTCTAATCAGTGGTGATTTAGAGCATTTTTTCATATGCTTATAGATATCTTTAATTTCTACCTCTGAAAATTGCCTGTTCATATCCTTTGACCATTTATCAATTGGGGAATGACTTGTATTCTTATAGATTTGACTCAATTCTTTGTATATTTTAGAAATGAAGCCTTTATCAGAGACACTGGTTGTGAAAATTCTTTCCCAATTTCCCACTTCCCTCTTAATCTCAGTTACATTGACTTTGTTTGTACAGAAATTTTTCAATCCAATGTAATCAAAATTCTCCATTTTGCATTTTATAATGCTCTCCCACTCTTCCTTGGTCATAAAGTCTTCCCTTCTCCATAAATCTGACAGGTAAACTATTCCTTGCTTCCCCAAATTGCTTACAGTATCAGCTTTTATACCTACATCATGCACCCATATAGACTTGATTTTGGTGTACGGTGTTAGATATTGGGCTGTGCCCAGTTTCTGCTATACTGTATTCCAGTTTTCCCAGCAGTTTTTGTCAAATAGTGAGTTCTTATCCCCCAAACTGGAGTCTTTGGGTTTACCAAACAGCAGATTACTATAGTCATTGACTGCTGAGTCTCATGTATCCAATCTATTCCATTGATCCACTGCTCTATTCCTTAGCCAGTACCAAGAAGTTTTGATGACTGCTGCTTTATAATATAGATTAAAATCTGATATAGCTAGACCACCTTCCCTAGCATTTCCTTTCATGAATTCCTTTGATATTCTGGACCTTTTGTTCTTCAAAATGAATTTTGTTACTATTTTTTTCTAGTTCTATATTTCTTTTTTGTAGATTGATTGGTATGGTACTAAATATGTAATTTAATTTAAGTTCTGCCTTGATTCTAAAGACTGTTCATTCAATCCTTAAAACTTGACCAGTGCAGGGAATTAAAGGGAAAGGAAAGCTCTTTTTTGATAGTCCAGAGCTCACCAGAGTGGCTAACAATGGTGCACAATGACATTTAAAGGCTCTGAGAGAAGACCCATAGGTTAGTAGACAAACAAGCACATTCAAAGGCATGTAACAGCGACTTCAGGAAAAGGTTCGTTTGATTTTAAACCTAGATGATGGGACAAAAAGAAGAAAGAGGGGCTTGAGCTGAAACCTTCAAGGTGTTGACTTTCTGCTGAAACAGGTGTTTATACATAAATATAAACACTACACTTCACACACCACAAAGACTGACTGGCTGCAGCATTTAAAAATCACATAAGCAAGAAAGTCCTTTTTTTAAGGTCTAATTATGGGATCCATATACGTACAAGTCTTGACCATAACCCTCAGTCCTTCCCATACCCTGAGATACCCTATTTTGGTTTTCATTTTCTCTCCATTGAGATTCCAATTTGCCTAATCCTTCTTGGAAGAGAAAGATTTTAGATCCAACCCTCTTCTTTTCAATTTTACTGATGCTTGCTAATGTTCCAAAATCTGCCATATATCCAAACCCATGTTGTGAGGTCATTTGACTGACTGCAGTACCTTTGGGGGGCCAGGGAAAGTGGACCCCAAATTGGTTGCCATAGGTCTTTTTGTTTTGTTTTGTTTTGTTTTAAGCAACTCTCACCTAAAAATGTGATTCAACTGAAAGACATAGGAGTCTCCCTTCAAGCATGAATAGGTACTTACCAGTGCAGGGGAGAGCGGGCTCGGGGACTGGGCACAAAGGGCACATGCTGGTACCAGGGCTGCAGGGTACAGATTGTGGTGTCTGTATGACCCTGGGCCACAGAAGCCTAGATTTAGAACCAAGAGGGACCCTAGAAGTTGTCTAGTTCAAAGGGAGGCCAGAGAGTTCAGGGACGGGCCCAAGGTCACACACGGTGAACATGAAAGGAGGAATTCAGACACAGACCCTCAGTTCCAGAAGCAGTTTTCTTTCATTCCTGTAAGATGTGAATCAGGATGGCTATGTTACCCAACATAGTTACCCTAGTGCCCAGCTTGGAGGCTCAAAGGAGATTAGGTCTGCAAAGTACTTGACATACATTAGTGGTTGTTATTCAGATTTGTCTGAGTCCTCCTGACCCCATTTGAGGGTTTCTTGGCAAAGACACTGGATTGGTTTGCCAGTTCCTTCTTCAGGTCATTTTACAGATGAGGAAACTGAGGCAAACAGGATGAAGTGACTTGCAGAGCAACACACAGCTGGGAAGGAAGGGTCTGAAGCCAGATTTGCATTCAGGAAGATGAGTCTTCCTTACTCCAGCCTTGGTACTCTATCCACTGAACCACCTAGGTTAGCTACAAGGAGAATGGAAACTCCCTAAGGGCAGGGATTATTTGGTTGGGTCTTATTTATTTATTTGTTTGTCTGTTTCTTTGTTTATTTCTTAGTATACATTTTAATATATTTTCTTTTTTTAACATTCATTTTTTACAAAATTTTGAGTCCCAAATTTTTTCCTTTCTTATCCCTCCTCCTTTCCCCCCAAGATGGTAAGCAATTTTATATAGGTTATACATATGCAATCATGTAAAACCTATTTCTATATTAGTCATATTGTGAAAGAAGAAAGATTTTGCCAAAAAATAAATTACACTTTGCAAAGGGAAAAGCCATAAAAAGCAAAGAAAATATTGAAAATAATCTGCTTTGATCTGCATTCAGACTCCATAGTTCTTTCTCTGGATGTGGATAGAATTTTCTGTCATGAGTCTTTTGGAGATGTCTTGGGCCGGGATGTTGCTGAGAAGAACCAAGTCTATTATAGTTGATCATCTCACACTGTGGCTGTTACTGTGTACAATGTTCTCCTGGTTCTGCTCACTTCATGCCGCATCAGTTCATACAAGTCTTTTCAGGTTTTTCCAAACTCTACCAGCTCATCAT
The DNA here is from genome assembly GCA_028627135.1 of Pseudochirops cupreus. Lineage (NCBI taxonomy): Eukaryota > Metazoa > Chordata > Mammalia > Diprotodontia > Pseudocheiridae > Pseudochirops > Pseudochirops cupreus. The sequence continues at coordinate 4,569,892 of CM053583.1, read as the reverse complement.
TTCTTGTTGCCCAATAATTATTCCATCCCATTCGTGTACCCCAACTCCTTCAGCCATTCCCCAGTGGATGGGCATCCCCTCGATTTCCAATTCCTAGTCGCCACAAGAAGAGTTGATATGAATATTTTTGTAATGGTATTGCTTGGATCACAGCTTCATGGCACTTCGGACATAGTTCCAAAGTGCTCCCCAAAATAGTTGGATCAGTTCACAACTGCATCAACTGTGCTTTAGTGTTCCAATTTTCCCATATCCCTGCCAACATTCATAATTTTCCTTTTCTGTCATATTAACCAATCTGATAGGTAGGTGTTCTTTTTTTTTGAAGCTGTATGAACTTTTATTTATTTCGGTTAACATCATTCATTTCCACAAGATTTTGAGCTACAATTTTTCTCCCCATCTTTACCCTACCCACCACCCCACAACAGCCGTCCCATTGTATAACCCCTCCCCCAATCTATTCTCTCCTATGTCCTCCACCATCACCCCTCTGACTTTCCAGTAGGGCAGGGTGGATCTCCCTACCACAGTGCCTGTGTATCTCAAGTTCCAGTTGGATACAGTTAATAAT
>CM053583.1:4542481-4568818 GCA_028627135.1 Pseudochirops cupreus | reverse complement strand
AATTTTTAAGTTGTCTCTCCTGGATCTGTTTTCCAGGTCAGTGGTTTTTTCAAGGAGATATTTCACATTGCCTTCTATTTTTTCATTTGTTTGGATCTGTTAATAGTATCTTGATTTCTCATAAAGTCATTTGCTTCCATTTGCTCCGCTCTAATTTTGAAGGAATTATTCTCTTCAGAATGCTTTTGAGATTCTTTTTCCATCTGGCAAAGTCGACTTTTTAAGGCATTCTTCTCCTCATTGGCTTTTTGGGCCTCTTTTGTCATTTGAGTTAATCTATTTTTTAAGGTGTTAATTTCTTCAGTCAGGTTATTGACTCTCTTTTAGTGATTTTCTTGCATCATTCTTATTTCTTCCCAATTTTTCTTCCACTTCTCTCATTTGGTTTTCAAAATCTTTCTTCAGCCAATCTCTAGCTTTTAGGCAATCTTCATGTTTATTGGAAGCTTTTGGGGTGGGAGTTCTGACTGCATTGTCTCCCTCCCATTCCCTGCTTTGATCCTTCTTTTCTCCAAAGAAGGAATCTAGGGTTTGGTTGCTGTTCTTACTTTGCTTCCTATGCTTATTCATGGCTGGCCAATCAGAGATTTTTTAGCTCTGTGGAACTCTGCTTCCAGAGGGGAAAGCTCTGTCCCAAATCACTGGGGTTTTCCCAGCTGCCAGACCTTTTAGGAGGCTGCTGGGGCCCTCCCCTGCTCTGGCTCACTGAAAAGAGACCCCCGGACCACCACCCAAGACCACAATCTGGATCCAGGATACTCAGCTCTAGAGCACTTGGCCTCTGAACGATTGCTTGGCCCCCCTGCTCTGCAGGCTGGGAGCTCTGAAGCAGCAATGTGGAGGCTGGTGCAGGACCTCCGCTTCCGCTGCTTCCTTGCCCTGGAGGCGGTTTGGCCGGACCCACTTTTCTCCCCCGATTTTAGCCGAGTTCCATTAACCTTTCACTTAGTCCTTTTTTTTTTTCTTTATGGCTTGATAATTCTGGAAACTGCCACAGCTGCTGCAGATCCGTTCTTCTGTTGCTCCAGCTGCAGCTCATCTCGTCAGGCTGCCTCCAGGGCCAAGGCGCCGCTTCCAGCCCTGAGATGGTGCCTCCTAGCCAAGCTGCCTTTATCGGAAAGTATATTTGTGTGCGTTTTAGAGTTCTAGAATTTGTTTAGAGTCATATTTTATGGGTATTTTGAAGTGGCTGTGTGGGAGCTGTGATACTTTGCTGCTCTTACGCTGCCATCTTGGTTCTGCCTGATAGGTGTTGTTCTAATTCACATTTCTCTAATCAATTGTAATTTAGAGCATTTTTTCATGTGACTATAGATAGCTTTGATTTCTTCCTCTGAAGACTGTCTGTTCATATCCTTTGACCATTTATCAATTGGGGAATGACTTGTATTCTTACAAATTTGACTCAGTTCTCTTTATATTTGAGAAATGAGGCCTTTATCAGAGACACTTCCTGTAAAAATTGTTTCCCTTCTTTCTGCTTTCCTACCAATCTTGGATGCATTGGTTGTGTTAGGGCAAAAACTTTTTTTTTAATCCCCCGCTTGAATATATATTTTATTTTTCCCCAGTTATGGTAAAACAATTTTTCTTTATCTCTTTTTTAAGTTTATGAGTCCCAAATTCTGTGTTTCCCTCCCTCCTCTGAGACAGTAAGCAAACAGACCATACATGAGCAATCATGTAAAACATTTCTATATCATTCATTTTGTGCAAGAAGACTCCAAAGAAAGAGAATGAAGGAAAGAAAGTGAAAAATAGCACGTTTGAGCGTGTATTCGAAGGATATCAGTTCTTTCTCTGGAGGCGGACAGTGTGCTTCGCCGCTAGTCCCTGTCTGGCTGAGAATGTCTGGGGCGTTCACAGCTTCTCACGCAACATTTTCCTGCTTCTGTTGACTTCACTTTGCATTGGCTCAAGCAGGATGATTTCAGAAAAGCCTGGAAAGACTTATCTGAACTGATAAAAAGACTCTTCGACTTAACACACTGGAAACAACCTCATGGTTAGCCCTGCCCGTCTCTTTTTCAGTCCCAAGTTCCCCCTCCCCCCAGGTGTGGCAGGGGGCTCTCGGCTTCCCTCCTTCCCTCCTTCTCTCGTGTTTGAGTCACGCGCCCACCCTGGCCTTGCACAACATCGGGAGCCGCTAGTCTGCGCCCACCTTCCGCTGCGCCGGCTTCCAGCCTTCCCAGCAGTTCTCGCTCCAGAAGTCGGGGTCTTTGGGCTGATTGATTTCCGTAGTAATTCCATATGCTTTATTTTATGAATTTAAAAATATTGTTATGTTTCATTAATTCCCTTTACATTCTTGGCCTTTTGTTCTTCTGCATGAATTTTGTTGTTTGTTTTTTTTCCTTAGTTCTACCAAATGATTTTTTGGTGGTTTGATTGGTATGATACTAAATAAGTAAATTACTTTAAGTAGAATCATCGTTTGTATTACTGTTGGGTTGGCCTATCCATGAGCAATTGATATTTTTCCAGTTGTTTAGATCTGATTTTATTTGTGCGAAAAGTGTTTTATAATCATTTACATATAGTTCCTGGGTTTGTTTTGGCAGGTAGACTCTGAAATGTTTTATATTGCTTATAGTTATTTCAATTGGAATTGCTCTATCTCTTGCTACTGGGCTTCATTGAAATGCTAATGATTTGTGTGGCTTTATCTTATATTCTGCAATTTTGCTAAAGTTGTAAATGATTTTGAGTCATTTTTTAGTTGATTCTCTGGGATTCTCTAAGTATACTATCATATCATCTGCAAAATCATTTTGTTTTCTCATTGCTTATTCTAATTTCTTCAATTTCTTTTTGCTAAAGCTAATATTTCTAGTACAATATTGAATAATAATGGTGATAACAGGCATCCTTATTTCACCCCTGATCTTACTAGGAAGGCTTCTAGTTTATCCCCATTACAGAGAAATCATGCTTGCTAATGGTTTTAGATAGATACTACTATTTTTTCATTTTAACAAAATAGAGTGGCTCTGATGGAAAGTAAATGTCTTCTACTAGAGAGACAGAGAAAGAAATCTCATTCTTTCTCATCATTAAATGTCATTGTTCATTAGGAAGGACAGAAACAAGCATTTATTTAGTACCTACTGTGTGCCAGTCACTGCATTAAACACCTTACAAAAATCTATCATCTTATCCTCACAACAACCCTGGAAGATAGATGATATTGTTACGCTCATTTTACAGCTGTGGAAACAAAGGCAGACAATGGTCAAGTGACTTGTCTAGGGTCCTGCAACTAAGTGTCTGAGCCTGGATTTGAACTCAGGTCTTCTCAACTCTGGCCTAGCACTCTATCCACTGCAGCACCTGGCTCAAATAAGTAGTAAACATTAATTAAGTACCTGCTATATGCCAGGCATTGTGCTAAGCACTAAGGATTTTTTTAAAAGAGGTAAAAGATAGTCCCTGACTTCTTTCTTGTTTGCTTTTGGTTAGATTTATCTAGTTCTGTGAAGGGAAGATTAAAGTCCCCCACTATTATAGTCCTACCATCATTCTCCATCTATAATTAATTTAACTTTTCTTTTCAAAATTTAGATGCTATAATATTTGGTCGATATAGGTTCAGTATTGATTTTGCTTCAATGTCTAGGGCACCTTTTATCCAAATGTAGTTTTCCTGTTTATCTCTTTTAGTTAAATCTATTTTAACCATAACTTTGTCTAGGATCATAATTGCTTCCCCGGCCTTTTGTGTATCAGCTGAAGCTAGTAAATCCTACTCCAACCCTCCACTTTAACTCTCATTCTTATTTATCTCTTATTCTTAAATGTGTTTCTTGTAAACAACATAGTGTTGGATTCTGATTTTTAATCCATTCTGCTATCCCTTTCCATTTTATGGGTGAGTTCATCCTATTCACCTTCAAAGTTATAATTACTATTTGCAGATTTCCCTCCATCTTATTTTTACTCACTATGCTCTTTCTCAGCCTCTCTTTTTACCCTATTCATGGTACTTTATCTTCTCACCTTATCCTCCTGTTCCTTTTTCTACCTATCCCAAGTCCCTCCCTCATCCTCTCCCCCCACAATCCTAAATCTTAATCTACACACTCTTCTAAAAATCCCTCCCCAAACCTGTCCCCCAGTTCTCTCACCTTACTACAAGTCTAGAAGATTTCTACACCTTTCTAGATGTACATGTTTTTCCCTCTTCAACCCAGATGAGAGTGAGGTTCCAACATTACTAGCTCTCCACCCCCATTGGCTTCCTTTGTATCAATTCTTCCTTTCATATCCCATTTTTAGGAGATAATTGCTCCTTTTTAACTTTTCCTACCCAACTTTTAGAGTCACCTCTTCACACATAACTCAGCCTCAACCTTTCTTTCAAATGACCTTAGTAATGATGACAGTTTTGAGAAGACTAAAACATTTTCATCTATAAAAAGTAAACAGTTTGACCTTAATAAGTCCCTTGTAATTAGACTTTAATATTTTCCTCACATTTCTTCTGGATCTTTTATAACAAATTTTCCATTGAGTTTTGGTCTTTTTGTCACAGATACCTGAAAGTCTTTCAGTTTGTTAAAAGTCTTTTTTTTTTCTTTCCGAATTATACTCAACTTAGCTGTGTATGTTATTTTTGGTCACAATCCCAGCCCTTTTGCTCTTCAAAATATAAAGTTCAAAGACCTATGGTCTTTAAGTGGAGAAGCTGCTAAGTCTTGTAAAATCATAACTGTGTCTCCACATCATTTAAATTCTTTTTTTTTTCTTGTTGCTTACAATATTTTTCCTTACCCTGGGAATTTTGAAACATGGCTATAACATTCCTGTAAGTCCTCTTGGGATCTCTTTCAGGTGGTGAATGATAGGTCTTTTCTATTTCTATTTTACCTTCTTGCTCTAAAATGTCAGGGCATTTCTCCTTATTAATTTCTTGTAATATCATATCAAGATTTTTTTTTAGCATAACTTTCGGGTAGTCCAACCATTCTTTTATTATCTGTCCTTGATCTGTTCTCCAGATCAGTTGTTTTTCTAATGAGATGTTTCAGATTCTCTTATGTTTTCTAGTTTTATTATTTCTTGGTGTCTTATAACATCATTCAGTTCCTCTTGCCTAATTCTAATTTTTGAGAAGTTACTTTCTTCCTTAAGATTTTGGAACTTTGGGGCAGCTAGGTGGTGCAGTGAATAGAGCACTGTCCTGGAATCAGGAAGACCTGAATTTAAATCAGGCCTCAGACACTTGACACTTAACCCCAATTACCTTGCCTTCCCCTCTCAAAAAAAAAAAAAAGATTTTGGAACTTTTTTTCCAATTGATTAACTTTCTTTTCATAATTTTCTTGGATTATTTTCATTTTCTTCCAATTTTTTTCCTTAAGCTCTCTTATTTGATTTTTAAATTCCTTTTTAAGGTCTTTCAAGAGCTTTTTGGGGACTTGTGACCATTTTATGTTACTCTTTGGAGTAGGAGTGGCTTTCTTTTTTACCTCAGTATCTACCTTTGAATATGAACCCAGATCTTGTTTTACCCCATAGTAGCTATCTATGGTCATGTTCTCTTTCCTTTTCTTACTTATTTTTATTTTGTTTGATTTTATTTTTAGCATCTTATTATTATAATCAGATTTTAATCTCAATGTTGCCCTAATGCTTCAGCTCCTCCTGACTATTACTTTCTGAATCCTGTCCTGGGACTTAAACTAAGGCAGTTCTGTCTTCCCCTAAGCCACAGTTAGGGACCCCAGCCACACTGTCCCTAAAATGCTCTTGCTCCCTGTGGTAGTGGTACCACAACCACAGGGTGTGTTCCTCCTTGCGCACAGCCACAGCCCAGGATTCTTTCTAGTCAGTACTGCTAAGCCTGACCTCACAAAACAGCAGGGATTCTTCAGTCTTCCACCACTCAGCAGTTTGCTGTTTGTCAGAGGAAAGTTTGTGAAGCGAAAGCTCCTGAGACTGTGAGAACTGAATGGAAATAGAAAGGAATACATCTTTTTTTCATCAGTCCATGGTACCTTTGCAAAGACTGACCACGTATTAGTGCATAAAAATTTCACAGCTAAAAGCAGAAATAACAAAAATATCTTTTTGAGAACACAATGCAATAAAAATTATATTTCATAAGGGACTATGGCAGCAGTTCTCAACCTGTGGGTTATGTTCAATTTGTAATAATGAAAATACATCCTGCATATCAGATATTTACATTATGATTCATAACAGTAGCAAAATTACAGTTATGAAGTAGCAATGAAAATAATTTTATGATTGGGGGTCACCGCAACATGAGGAACTGTATTAAAAGGTCATGGCATTAGGAAGGTTGAGAACCACTGGACTACAAAAACATAGATTAAAAACTAATTAGAAATTAAACAACCTAATCTTAAAGAATGACTGGGTTAAAGAACGAATCATAGGAGTAATCAATAATTTCATTAAGACAACATATCAAAACCTATGGGATACAACAAAAGCAGTGATCAGAGGAAAAATGGTTTTAAATGCTTACATCAGTAAAAAAGAGAAAGAGAAAGCCAATGAATTGGATATGCAATTTTTAAAAAACTGGAAAAAGAACAAACTAAAAATCCCCAGTTAAACGCTAAATTGGACATTTTAAAAATTAAAGGTAAGATTAGTAAAATGGAGTGTAAAAAAACCCCTTGAATTAATAAAACAAACTAGGAGTTGGTTTTATGGGGAAAAAAATCAATAAAATCATTGGTTAATTTGGTCTTTAAAAAGAAAGAAAACAAAATTACTAGTATCAAAAATGAAAAGGGTGAATATGGCACAAATGAAGATGAAATAAAATCAATTATGAGGAGTTATTTTGCCAAATTATATGCCAATAAATTTAATAATTTAAGTGAAATGAAAGAATATTTACAAAATATAAATTGCCTAGATTAGAAGAAAAGGAAATAGAAAATCTAAATAGACCTATTTTAGAAAAGAAATTGAACAGGCCAGAAGTTCAGTTTCTCAGCAAAAAGCAGCAGTACCAAATGGATTTATGAATGAATTCTATCACACATTTAAAGATCAACTAATTCCAATAATTATTTGGAAAATAGGCAAAGAAGAGATCCTACCAAACTCCTTTTATGAAACATGATACTGATACCCAACCAGGAAAAGTGAAAACAGGGAAAGAAAATGATAAACCAATTTCATTCATGAATATGGATGCAAAAATTCTAAATAAGTTACTAGCTAAAAAATCACAATATATTACAAAGATTACACATTATGACCAAGTGGGATTTATACCAGGAATGCAGGGATAGTCTAACATAAGGAAAACTATTGACATAATTGATTATATCAATAATAAAAGTTTTAAAGGTCATATGATTATATCAATATATATATATATATGATTATATCAATGTTTGCAGAAAAAGTACAACACTCATTTCTATTTTTAAAAAAACTTGAAAGTATAGTTATAAATGAAAATGTGCTTGAACTGTTATAAAGCATTTACCTAAAACCATAACAAGCATTATTTGTAATGAGAATAGCCTAGAAGCCTTTCCAGTAAGATCAGGTGTAAAATAAAGATGCCAACTGTCATCAATATCCTAGCAATAAGAGAAGAAAAAGAAATAGAAGGAATCAGAATAAGGAATGAGGTAACAAAACTGACTCTTTTTTGTAGGCAATATAATGATATACTTGGAAAATCCCAAAGACTCAACTGAAAAGTTAGCTAGAGCAATAATTTCAGCAAAGGAGCAGGATACAAAGTAAATCCACATAGATCATCAGCATTCTTATATGTCACAAACAAAACCCTGCAAGAAGTGATGCTAAGAGATCCTCCATTTAAAATAACTCCAGACAGTATAAAATACCTGAGAGTACACCTGCCAAAACAATCCCAGGAACCATATAAATAAAATTAGTTTTAAAAATAACTTTATACAAATAAAATCAGATTTAAATAATTGGGAAAATATTACTTGTTCATAGGTAGGCAAGACCAATAAGATACAAACGACAATTTTACCTAAGCTGATTTATATATTCAGTACCATCCCAATTAAATTACTAAAAAGTGATTTTACTGAAGTAGAAAAGACAATAACAAAATTCATTTGAAAGAACAAAAAGTCAAGAATGTCAAAAGCACTAAGGGAAAAAATGTAAAGGAGGGAGGTTTAGTAGTACCAGATCTTAACTATATTATAAAGCAGTAATTATCAAAACTGTCTTTTTACTGGCTAAGAAATAGAAAGGACTATTGGACAGCTGCTAGAGAGGTCTACCTGCCTCAACTGTCTCTTCTCTCAGGTCCATCCTCCATTCAGTTGCCAAAGGGATTTTGTAAAGCACAGGTCTGACCATGTCACTCCCCCTATTCAGTAAGTTCAAAGGCTCCTACAGGAGCAAATACAAAATGTGTACAATGGAACAGAGTAAATATAGAATTTACAGCAGCAAATGAACATAACAACCTTGTATTTGACAAGTGTAAAGACTTAAGATGTGGGGATAAAAATTCATTATTTGGTTAAAAAAATTGTTGGGAAAACTGGAAAGCAGTATAGCAGAAACTGGGCATTGATCAGTATCTTACACCATTTACCAAAGTACAATCAAAATGGATACATGACCTAGATATAAAGAGAGAGAATACAAGAAAATTTGAAGAACATGGGACATATTACTTATCAGACTTATGAATGGATGACCAATTTATGAACGGATAAGAGATAGGGAACAGATTAAAGTGTAAAATGGATAATTTTGATTACATTAAATTAAGAAGGTTTCATACAAATAAAATAAATGTTGCCAAGATCAGAAAGAAAGAAGAAAATTGGGGGGAAAGTTTTAGAGAGAGTTTCTCAAATAAATGTCCCATATCTTAAAACTCTGTAAAACCTATAAGAATACAAGCCATTTTCCAATTGATAAATGGTCAAAGGATATGAAGAGGTAGTTTTCTGATGAAGAAATCAAAACAACTTGTAGTCTTATGAAAAAATGTTCTAAATCATTATTGATTAGAGAAATGCAAATTAAAACAACCTTGAGATAGCGCTTTACACCTCTCAGATTAGCTAAAATGATTGAAGTGGAAAGCAACAAATGCTGGAGTGGCTATGGGAAAATTGGGACACTAATTTACTGTTGGTGAAGTTGTAAATGGATCCAGCCAGTTTGGAAAACAATCAATCTGGAATTATGCCCAAAACATTGTTAAACTGCCTATACCCTCTGACCCAGCAATACCACTACTGGCTAATGTCCTTCATTCTCAAAGAGAACCAAAATGACATCACTATGTCAGAGTCAAGTAACAATACATCTAGGTTTATTTCCAAAGATGATTAGGGAAAAAAGGAAAAGAACCGATATATTCTAAAATGTTTATAGCAGCTCTCTTTGTGGTAGCCAAGAAATGGACATTGCAAGGATGCCCATCGTTTGGAGAATGGGCTGAATAAGTTGTGATATATCGTTATAATGGAATACTACTGTGCTATGAGAAATGATGAGTTCAATAACTTTAGAAAGACATGGAGAGACTTGCAGGAAATAATGAAGAGTGAAATGAACAGAACCAAACTTCAAGCAAATAAGTCATTTTGACTATTATAAATATCCAAATTAACTGCAGGGGGAGGCTGGGTGGCCCAGTGAATAGAGCACCAGCCCTGGAGTCAGGAGGACCTGAGTTCAAATCTGGCTTCAGACACTTGACACACTTACTAGCTGTGTGACCTTGGGCAAGTCACTTAACCCCAATTGCCCTCCAAAAAAGCAAAAAAAAAAAAAAACCCACAACAAATTAACTACAAAGGACCTATGAAGGAAGATACTGTCTGCATCCATTTACATATAGATACATAGTTGTATTTAATGCTAGCCATGCAGGTGGGGGTAAGGGCAGAAATAAAAGGACATTTACATGATAACTTTATTATATATTTAAAAGGAATAGCAGGTTGTACATAATAAATTTATAGTTTCATGTGAAATAATTTTTTTTATCATACTATGTTATGGAAATACTTATTTTATTCCATAAATTAAATATAAAACAAATTTTAAAAATTTAAAAGACAGTCTCTGCCTTCATGGAGCTTATAAACTAAAGGGGGGGACAACATGTGAACAAATAGAGACAAAGCAATCTATGGACATGATAAATGGGAAATGATCAAAAGAGAGAAGGCAGTGGGATGAGGAGGGTTGGGGAAGACTTCCAGGAAAGGTGGGACTTGCGCTGGGACTTACAAGAAGCCAGGATGGTCAGTGACTAGAGCAGAGGAGGGAGAGCATTCCAGGCCTGGGCGACAGCTAGGGAGGATGCCCAGAACCGCAGATGCCCAGAGACTTGATCTGGGAGCAGCCTGGAGGTCACTGCAGAGAAGAAGTACATGTCAGGGCCTAAGCTGTAGAAAGATTGAAAGGTGGGGGAAGAGGGTGGGTTATAACTAGCTTGGAGTCACAGACAACATTTTGTATTTGCTCCTGTAGGAGCCTTTGAACTTACTGAGTAGGGGGAGTAGCATGGTCATACCTGTGCTTTACAACATCCCTTTGGCGACTGAATGGAGGATGGACCTGAGAGAGGAGACAGTTGAGGCAGGCAGACCCCTCTAGCAGCTGTACAATAGTCCAGGTGTGAAATGATGGGACCTGCACCAGGGCAGGGGCAGTGTCAGAGGAGAGCAGGGGGCAGGCTGGAGAGATGCTGCAGAGGGGGAATCAATGGGTCTTGGCACCTTATTGGATGTAGAAGGGGAAAGAGAATGAGGAATCCAGGATGATTTTTCCGTTGGGAGCCTGAGGGCCGGGAGGAGGGTGGTGCCCTCTGGGGAAGATAGGAGATGGGAACCAAGATGGGTTCCATTTTGGACATACTGAGTTTAAGCTGTCTACTGGACATCCAGATCAAGATGTCTCAATGGCTTTCAGAGATGAGGAATTGGGAGTCAGCAGAGAGTTTGGGGCAAGAGAAGTAGATCTGAGTATCATCAGCATAGAGAGAGATGTTCATTAAATACATGGGAGCTGATGAGATCACCAGTGAGAGTCTAGAAGACAGAAGAGAAGAGGGCCCAGGCCAGAGCCCTGAGGAACCCATACAGTTAGAGGGTAGGATGTCGAGGAAGTTCTAGCAAAGGAGACAGAGAAGGAGAGGTCAGAGAATTAGGAAGAGAATGGGGGGGGTCCCAAAAATCTAGAGAGGAGAGAGTGATCACCAGTGTCAAAGGCTGTGGAGAGGTCCAGGAGAATGGAGCTGGACAAAGGGCCATTGGTTTGGGGGACTAAGATCATCTATAATTGCTCTGATAAGGGCCAGTAGAGGAGTTGAGAGGGTGTAACTATTAAACAGTATTGATTAAAGGGATATGATTTTAGTCTTTGGTATCTAAAGAGTTGAAAAAAAGGATTTGCCTTATTCTCTTGGGCCCCACAGGACAGGGTCAGAAGCTGTGAGGGGGAGTTGCAAAGAGCCCATTTGAGGCTGGTAATCAGGAAATACTTCCTAATGATCAGAGCATCCCCAAAGGGAATAGACAGCCTTGGAAGATGACGGGTCCCCCTCTGGCTCAAGGGCTTCAAGCAGAGACTCGACAGCCGTTGGTTGGCAGTGTTGTTGAGGGGATACTTGTAGGGTCTGACTTGGCCTGGAGGCCAAGAAGGTGGCTCTGAACTTCTGGGAAACTTTTTTCCAGCTGCTGGCTTCCTCCTTCACTCTAAGGGCCATGGAGAAAAACGACCGATTCCTCACAGTGCTACAGCACATCTCCTCCAACCTGTCCAGGAAGGAACTAGAAGGCATGAAATTCCTTTGCAAGATGAAAATTGGAAAGAGAAAGCTAAATGAGATTGAACAAGGGATTGAACTCTTCTCATGTCTGATGCAGCAGAATTTACTTTCTATGAGCAACACTGAGTTCCTGATCTCAATGCTCCACAGCCTAAAGAGGGAAGATCTGATACAGGACTTGGCCAATTGTGTGGAAAATAAGCCTGGTCCAGGGGAGCAATTGGACCCAAAAGTGGAAGGTAGGGCATCTGTCACCTACTAGGGGGTTGGTCTTATGGCATTTGGCCTCCAAACTCTTGTAGCATCAGGGTGCAGACTTCTAAGAGGCATCCTGTGGTGGAAAGACCTCTGATTTGGAGTCAGAAGCTCTGACTTGTGAGCAAGTCCCTTCCTCTCTGGGTCCTGTCATTTGATGGAGGACATTGGGCAGCTGAGTTTGGGGACTTCTACTGGTTCTGACATTCTACAATTTTATATATCCTAAGCCCTTGTCTGGTTCCTGGACCCACAGGTGTCTCGTTCTCTCCCTCCCTTCAACATGTGCCCATCCCTATGGATGGCTAGGAAGCCACCATGGCCAAGACTTAGTGACCATCAGTGACCCACTCTCTCCCACATGCCCAGGAAAAAAAAAACAACCCTAAAATAACCAGGGTAGATAGCACTGTTTGTAATGTCACACAGGTCAGGAGATAGATATGTGAGCATTATTTGAGGTCATAGAAATGGTGACTTTGCCTGCTAGAGAAGGAGCAACTGGAAGAAACATTTGGGTAGAATTAACAAGACCTGACAACTGACTATATGTGGGGCAGAGAGAGACTGAGGAATCAAGAACAGTGAGAGTGACTAGATGAATGATAGTGTCAGAAATAGGGATGGAAAGAGGGAGGGAGGAAGGAAGGAGAAAGAAAGGGAGAGGAGGGAAGAATGAGATAGAGGGAAGGAAGCAAAAAAGGAAAAGGAGGGGAAATGGGGGAGAGGGAAAGAATGAAGAAGGGAGAGAAGCATGTGAAAGGGAAGGAAAGAAGGGAAGGGAGAATGGGAGAGAGGAAGGAAGGGAAAGAGTGAAAAGCAGGGGAGAGAGAATGGAAAGAAGGAAGAGAGGGAGGAAGGGAGAAATAGAGAGACAGAGAAGGAAGGGAGGGAGGAAGGGAGGGAAAGAGGAAGGGAGGGAAGGAGGAAGGGAGAGAGGAAGGGAGGGAGTGAGGGAGGGAGTCTAAGGTGTTAAGCTGAAGAGGGTACGCTTGGAGGTCAGAGCCGTGGTGGGTGGCCAGTGAGGGTTAGAGGATTGTTGGTGGCACATTGTTCACTGCGTTTATATACTTCTCTTTCCCAAAGCCTTTATGCCTCATATCTGGCTCTTTTGTTTTGCAGCCCAGCTGGAGGTTGCATTCGACACTCTTTGTGAGGAGGTGGGCCGGGACTGGAAAAAGTTGGTTCGGAAGCTTGGCATTTCCCAGGTGGACATGGAGAAGATTATGTATGCACATCCTAATGACCTGAAAGAACAATTCTTCCAGTCGCTTTTACTCTGGAAAAAATCCAGTGGTAAAGAAGCCCATGTGTCCTCCATCCAAAAGGCCCTTCGGGACTGTAAACTGAACCGAACAGCAGACATCTTAGAAGAAAAGCTGGAGGGGATGTCACTCTGAAAAGGCCCCCAGTGAGGGTGACCAGAAGCCTGGACAACCTCGAACAAACCACTTTTCTAAGCTAACTTGCCCTGTTGAGATTGATTTGGTCTCCTGAGAGTTGTCTGGACCAAATCCGAGACAGACTAGATTCACTGCACTGCCCTCCCCATCTTCCTGCCATCTCCCTTACCCTCTCCCCCGTTTGGCCTCCAGCCCTGGGAGCACTGAGCAAATCCACACACTTTTAAAAGACTTGGTAGTTTTGGAAGATACTCTGCAGGGTGGGTGAGTGGAAGAAACGGGAAATCCACTAGGTGAATATTGCAATTACCTGAGTTTAAGGGGATGGAGACTCCCAAGAAGAGTAAGCTACAAAACCTTCCTAAGGAAGAAGGGTGACATGGAACAACCAGTGGGCTGAAGGAGGCTTAGGAGCAGAGCCTGAGCACCTGGGACCTAGAGGAAGGAGGAGCATTAGCTCCTGCTGCTGTGTGGGGTGGCCTTCCTCATCCACTGGGCTTTTGTTTTCAGACCCCAAAATGCAATTCGGAGGGACAGGATTTTCATCAGTGATTCAAAAGGAATTAAAAGGAATTTTCAAACTGTAAGTCAGAGAGTTGTGTAGGACACAGGGAGTCAAAAGAGTAGAATGAATGCCTAGAGCATTCTGGGGAGTTTTGTTGGTGATTCCCAGCTAGGTGCAGTGACTGGGAGACACTGACAGAGGACCACGCAGTGTGCTGTGCCCACATCAAAAAAGGTGCTGTGCTCTATGAGTGAAGCAATTGCAGGAGCTCAAAAGAGACATGAGTTGCACAAATTTAGAGACGTCTCCATTCCCAATGTTCATATGGACTATTTGTGCCCAAGTTGTGATAAAGTCCTCCCGGCTCACAGTGGTCTGATCTGCACAGTCACACATACTGTACGCTGCCTCAATATCGGAGTGTCATTTTGGTTCTTTTTGATTATGAGTAACTATGACAGCTTATAGACATATACACACAAAAACACAACTCAGTGACTCTGCCCTTGTCAAAGGGCTTTCTTTCTTTGTTTTATGTTTAATTTATGGAATAAAACAAGCATTTCCATGATATAGTTAAGCTAAAAGATGACTACACATAAAACTGCAAATCTATTATGTACAACTTGCTATTCCTTTTAAATATACAATAAAGTTATCATGGAAATCTCTTTCTTCTTTTTTTTTTTTGTCCCTTCCCTCCACCCTAGAGATGGTTACCATTAGACACAAATAGGTGTGTGTGTACATGTATATATATATATACACATGTATATGTATGTATATATGTAAAATTATTCTATGAATACTTCTATTTACCAGCTCTTTCTCTGCATGCAGATGGCATCATTCTCCACGTGTCCTTTACAGCTAATTTGGGTATTTATAACAGTCTATCAGATTGGCTAAAGTGATTGAAGGGGAAAGTGACCAATCTTGGAGGGGATGTGGAAAAATTGAGACACTGATTCATTGTTGGTGGAATTGTGAACTAATCCAACCATTTTGTAGAGCAATCTAGAATTATGCCCAAAGAGTTATTCAACTGCCTCTACCTTTTGACCCAGCAATACCACTACAAGGTCTGTTTCCAAAGATGATTAGGGAAAAAGCAAAAGAACCTATATGTTCTACAATGTTTATAGCAGAGAGAGGCTTTCTTTTTTTTTTTTCCTCAATTTTCAAACAAGTAGATCACAATGTGTTTTGTATTAAAATGATACAGATTGTAATTTCATCTTTTCTTGATGATTCAGAAGATTCTTCAGGATCTTATCTGACTTGTTTTCCTTGTTATGAATATAAGTTATCATTGTTCTATGGATATGTGGACATTCTGAATTACAGATGTTTTGTAATTGATAAAAAAATTCAATATACTACTCTTGTTTCACTATTTTTTTAAATGGATTTTCCATTTCTGCAGCAAAATATTTTAACATTACATTTAATTGTACCAAATTCTGGGCACAATGAAGTGATGACTATAATTGTTACTGATTTCTCATTTTGGCAATGCCTTTACATATAATAAACTCACACTACAGGATCAAGCAGTCTAAATGCATGAAAATTCTGAAGAATATTTTTTAAAATACACAAAGTAATTCAGACTGGGACAATAAAATATTGTCAGAGTAAAGTGTTAAGGGGTCTACTTCAATTAATAAAATATTTCTAATAAATACACAAATTGTTTATATCGAAATGTTGGATACTCAGAGGTAGTTTGTACCATAAGGTAGTTTAAACATTCCCCCTAAAATTGTGTTTGCAGTATCAGTCTGCTTTAAAAATGCCTTTTCCCCCCACAATCAATTTGGTCCAAATTTTATTTGAATTTTAAATTTAAAAATTTTTAAAAACAGGATTCAAATGATTATTTTTTTAGAGTTAGAATCCACTTTATTTTTTTTTCTTAATTTGTTTTTAGTTTTCAACATTCACTTCTAGAAGATTTTGAGTTCTATATTTTTCCCCCCTCTTTCCACTTCCCCCTCCCCAAGACAACCTGCAATCTGATATAGGCTATACATATACAATCATATTAAACATATTTTCACATTCTTCATGTTGTAAAGAAGAAGTAAAACCAAAGGAAAACCCATGAAAAAGAAGAAACAAAAAAGAAAAAGGAGAGAAAAAAATAGAATGCTTGGATCTGCATTCAGACAACATAGTTCTTTCTCTGGATGTGGATAACATTTTCCATCATGAGTCTTTCAGAATTGTCTTAGGTGGGATTCAAATGATTGAGATGTAGTATGCACAAGAGTTGTAAGCAGAGTGGAGTAAATGGGGTTTTGCTCAGGTTGCCAAAATTTAGAAGACATTAATCATACTCTTTCAACTAAGGTTAAAAAAAAAAAACAATTAAATTTTACAAGATAATAGCAAGAATAATTAGTCGAAATAAGAAGGCACCAAATTATCTTGCTCCTTCCAGCAGCCTACTCTCCTCCCCAGACCAGCTCAGCACTTCTGTCTCCTGCAGTGGCCTCCCAAGCTGTGCCTTCACAGTGTCGAGGTCAGAGAGAGGCTTCCTAATCACTGTACCTTCCTAGGTGGAAGCAAAGAGCTGAAGACCCACAAATGGGAGCAGAGGACCCCCTTGGCCATGAGAGAAAGTAGGGAAGACAGTACAAATACATGATACCTCCCACAGCAGCATGGCATTATTGCCAGATCACATTTACAGCTCCCTATCATGTAAAATGGAGTTACCACTGGCCATTGATCCAGGGTTCTTAATCTGGGGTCCATGAACTTAAAAAAAAATGTATAACTATTTCAATATAACTGATTTCCTTAGTAATTCTATATATTTTATTTTATGAATTTAAAAATATTTTGAGAATGGGCCATTCACCAGGCTATCAAAGGGGTCCATGACCTCCCAACAAAGCTTAAGAACCCCTCTCACAGAGGAGCATGTAAATTCCCTGGGTCATATACATTTTCTCCATAAAATCCCCCCTATTGGTGGGGTGGGAAGCTGTGGGGAAGTATGTGAACATGGGAAAATCTTTTCTTATCATTTTACTTGCCATGCTATTACGTTGATTTTTTTAAATTTTGGTCTGACATTAATGTGCCCTCTGACTAACTGGTAAAAGTAAATATACATTGGTGGGAGATCATGAACGCTGGTTTTGAGTAGGTGCCAATCCGTACTTAGAAACTGTTTTTCAAAGTAATTTGCCAGAGGCCACATAGGAGGATCTCATCCCAGATGCTACATTCAATTGCCTGTTCCTCATCCATTTGCCATTTTCACTATTTCTTTGAAAATTTTTAAAAATCTATTTAAGGTCACAGAGACTTACCCTTCCACAGGACAGTGACATGTTCGTACAAATCTTACGGATCACAACTGCCAAATTCCAGGAACTCCCAGAATCCACCCCATTCCAGGAGTCAATATTCTAGGGTTGCCGACAAGGCACTTGACAGGCTGCAAAGGGCTCGGATTTGTAGGCCGATGTTACTTTTGAAAGAAAGTCCCTTCCAAACTTCCAGCAAAGCACTGATTCCTCAACACCAAGTCCTTGCCAGCTTCTCCTCCATGGCACACACATGCTGCTGGCAGTGACTCAAGACCGCTGAGTCAGTTTCCTAAAATACATAGCAGGGAATAGGTTTCAACCTCCAGGTTGCACATGACCTTGAACAAAGCCAGATTTTCTTTCTGCCAAACTTGAACTGCTGAACGTCATCCACCATCTCTTAAACATTCCCCCAAAAGCTTAGAGACTGGAAAAAAGGCAGCTTACCCCCATCGACGGTTCCTGGAAACCTCGGTATTTAGGAGTGAGGCGCGCATGGCCGCGTAGGCGTTCTGTGAGTTGGTTTCGGTTCACCAAACAGCAAAGTGTCTCAACTTCCTACGGCTATGCGGACGCCCTGTCTTTATTAGGAGTCTTGTAGGCGCACGACCCTGGACTAACTGGTGCAACGACAAAAGCAAGACAAAGAGCCCTGCCCTCAGAGAGTCTGTTATTGGAAAGAAAGCATACAACCCAGAAAAGTGAAAACGAAGGAATTTCAAGAGGGAAGGCGCACTAACAATTGGGGCCGCGAGGAGGCGCCACAGTGCATAGAATTGAACCTTAGCGTCTGGTCCCAGATCCTGACCAGCCAGGTGAACCTGGGCAAGTCCCTTTTCTAAGCCTTGCTTTCCTTACCTGTAAAATGCAGATAATAAGGACAGGATCGTCGTGAAGATCAAATGAGAATATTTGCAAAGCGCTTCGCAAGCCTGAAATTCTTCTATAGATGCTAGTTAGCCAGCAACTTGGAGGAGGGGGACTAGGGAAAGATCTCCTGTAGAAAGTGACAGCCCAGCTGTGCTCTGAAAGGGGCTGGGGAGCCTGCAGGTGCAGGGGAGGAGGGAAGACCTTTCCCGCAACGACACACGCAAAGCCAGGGCGGGGGCAAGATGGAGGGGCGTGTGCAGGGAGCAGTCAGCCCCGCATTTTTATTGAAAGGCTGAGTACAGGAAAGGAACGATAAGAAATGAGCCTAGAGGGGTGAGTGAGAGCCAGATTGGGGGTGGGCAGGAGGCTCAATGGCCTTCTCCAGTCCAGGTCACGTCTAGCGTGCTGTGCCTAGCAATGCATCATCCCTCCTCGCCCACTGCTGCCCTAGAATCACTATCACATCACTCTTCTGCCTAAAATCATCTTCTTCCCGCTTCCCAAACTCTTCCTCACCTTTTGAAATCGCTCCCTCCCTTCAAAGGCCAACTCATATGGCTACTATCCGCCAAAGCCTTCTTTGTGCTCCTCAGTTCCGAGATGCCCCTCTTGTTCTCCCCCAGGGCTTTCTGCTTCTCTTTTTGCCACCCCTTCCTTGTATCGTTCCTTTAATAACCACTGATGTTTGCTAAGCACTTACGTACATCCAATCGTCCGAGCCTCGAAATAACCCTCTGACGCAAGGTAATATAGGTAATGCTCTCCCTATTGTACCAATGAGGAAATGGAGGCTGAGAAATGTGAGTGACCTGCCCCTGGTCACACGCACAACAAACCTGAGAGAGAATTTGAACCAAGAGCCTCATTCCCCATCACTTTGCTATTTGTTGAATTGAAACTAACTCACAGAATGCCAAAATGATGCCTGGCATTGGGGGTCAACTAATACTAGTTCCTAAATTGCTCTGTAGGAATCTGCCCCCTCCTCCCAACAGCAGTGAAAGGAGCCATCCATATTTAGAGATAGTATGTTCCTGAGCAGCTGCCCACTCTGAGAACTGGGAAACACGAGAGACAGTATGGGACCAGATAGCGCTGAGGGAAAGCCCCCTCCACTTGAATCATTAGAGAATTAGGTTCCAATCCTACCTCTGGCTCTCCTAGACGTGGCACCAGGGCCGAATTCCTTCGCCTCTCTGAGGATCCTCAGCCTGGCCAAGACATCTCCCCATTAACACGGAGATGACAATATTCATAACGGAAGGACTCAGATTGAAGTCTGAATCCTAATCCTTGCAGATCCGCAGTTAGATTTCAAGGGTCTGTGAATGCATATGGGGGAAATGACATTTTTATCTTCACTAACTTCCAGCTGAAATTTAACATTTCTTTCCATTCTGAAAGAATGAACAAACCATGGTAGTATTAGTGGTACCTGTGACTTTGTCACCAATGGATGTCACAGATACATTTTGTATCTCATCACAGTTATTGCAATAACTCAAAATATTGTTGCACTCATCACTACTTTGAAATTACTGGATTTTTGGTAGATACATAGGTTCATAAAGGAACAAATTACCTAGACTTCCCATTGATAGAGAACATAAACAATTTCCTTAAAAGAGACAGCATTGGGATATATCTTGGAAACTGGGCAGCACCATGCTTGCTCTCTCAAAGCAAGCAAGCCACTACTCATCTCCTCTCAGCCCCCCAGGGCTCCCCTCCTGTTCTGATGCTCCCTGCAACAGGAGAAAGGAAAAAAAGTCCCTAGAGTGGCATCAACTGCTTGGCTCCACCCAGAGCAAATTCGAGGGATTATGCCAGTCACTCATAGCACAAGCTTAGGGAATCAGGAGACCAACTGCCACTGCGGGTGTCGAGGGCTTGACTCAGGAATTCCATAATCTCTTTCCTGCAGCAAGTCATCTTCGAAAGAGAAGCAGCTGGGAATCTTAGGCACCCTTCTCCCTGACTCAGTCTGTCCTACAGGGCTCCTGAAGAAAGAAACAAAGAGGACCCTTTAAGGCTTCAATCTGCAGCTATTCACACACATACACACACACACACACACACACACACACACACACATTCCCCTTGGCTTCCTGTTAACCTTTGCCTCTCACCTTAACCTCATGTATCACTTCTATCCCAAGAGGCACCACCAGGTGCATAGTGCTCAGTCTGGGAACAGTCCTACTAAAACATTCATTGGATAAATAATCATTAGGAACTACAGGACCCCAACCAAACTGGCATGCCTTCTACAATCCAGATGGGTTACAAAAGGTTATATAGGTGCACTCCAGGTAGAGCTGTGAAATGATCCAGCCATTCTGGAAAGCAGTTTGGGACTATCTCTTTTTGCATATGCGTTAACTGAGATACTTCAGTTAGGTCTACACCCCAAGGAGATCAAAGAAAGAGGAAAAGGATGACTCTGTACAAAAATGTTTATAGTAGCTTTTTTTTTTGTGGGGGCAAAGAATTGGAAACCAAGGGAATGCCCATCTACTGTGAAATGGTTGAACAAATTAAAAGGTGTGTGTGAATACGATGGAATGCTATTGTGGTGTAAAAAAACAAAAAGGAAAAGTTTCAGAGAAACCTTTGAAAACTTGTGTGAATGGATGTAGAATGAACAGAAATAGGAAAGCCATTTTCAATCGAAAAATCAATAATTAAAAGACTTCAAGCCTTTGATCAATGCGATGCGAAACGATGACTTCGGAGGCGCGGTGCAAAGGCGGTTACCTGCCTCCTGGCAGAGAGAGGGTCCGACTTTTTAAGAGAAGGGGGGATACGCTTTGCTTGACCAGCACATCTGTTACAAGAGTTGTGTTTCTTTTCAAGTTGGAGAAGGTGGTGGTAGGAAAGATAAGGCAGGAAAAAAGCAATTGGTTCTCCATTAAAGAAAGAAAAGAAAGAAAGGTCATTGAAACATTTTCTTTGGTGCATAGAAGAGAACCAAAGGTAAGCTAGAATGAAACCTGACAGTTCTGAAAGTTGCATGTGGAATTTATTCTATACTTAAAAAGAAAAAAGAAATAGAACATTCCTCAGCATTCAGTAAACACCAGGCTCATGAATAATATATATATAATAATATGCAAATATAAGGAGGCAAGACCCTCCCTCCCCTCTACAAACATGTCTATGAGAGCAGGGGGGCTGAGGGGGAGTATACCTGCATGGGGCAGAGTGTGAATAAAGCAATAATGGGTGAAATGAACACATCCATGGCCCCTGCTGAGATGGAGGTCCAAGTGGAGTTACCTTCAGGATGGAAGTTCCTCTATAGAATTAGCATGCAGCCACTCCTCTCTACCCTGGAATTGTGACCCAGAAGGCAGAGGAAAGGAGAGACAGCATCTATGATTCTATAGGTTGATAGGTTGATATTGTCCACGATTGATAAAAGTGGACAGATGGATAAATGTATAGGCAGATATAGACAAATTCAGCGGAGTGGGAAGGAAGAGAGAGGAGAAAGTGATGGAGCCACATAAAGATCTCTTCAACAAGCCTTGAAAATGTGAAAGAATTGGGCCTGGAATTGAGCAGAAGGCAAGGAGAGAGACAGTTGAATCCCATTTGGGAAATGGAGACATTTTCTCTGCGCTCCGGAACAACTTCCTGTTCCAAAAAGGCATCTTTCAGCACCAGCCTTTTCCCTTTCGTGCCACATAACTTCAAAGCCTGGAACACTGAGATCTCTGGACAATCAAAATTCTCTATGACAGGCTGGGTGATGAAGCCGCAGAAGGGGAACAAAAATAGCGACACATCACTTCCAGATAAAAAGTGGTGAATGGGGACTGCCAAAAAACAAAGGGCCTGCTTGTAGCCCAAGGCTGGGGGGGGGGCGGGGGGGGGGGGGGGAGAAAGCACAGCTGCCCAGAGGGACAGGAAGAAGTAGTGAGCGCCAGTCCTGGGCCAGGCACTAGGCTAAGTGCTTTGCAATTAGCATCTCATTTAATCCTCACAACACCCCGAGAAGGCAGGTGCTGTTATTATTTCCTCTTTTTTTTACAGTTTAGGAAACTGAGACAGACAGTGGTTAAGTGTCTTACCCAGGCTCACACAGGTAGTGAATCAGCATTTGAACCCAGGTCCTTTGGTTACCAACCCAGAGGTCTCAGCTATGTACTCAGATACCAAAAGAGGACCCCTCAAAAGACCATGAACAGGTTTCTCTTTCCCCGTTGTTTTTTTTTTAAGTCTTTCGAAGTTGTTATTTCATCAGCACACCCCAAATATATCAGCACTGGCAGTGAAACTTAGTGTTAGAGACTTGCCTGGGGGACAGAGAGGTAAAGTGATTTGCTGGGGGTCACACAGCCTGACCATAAGACTCGAACCCAGGCTCTCTAACCACTGATCCACCCTACCTCTCTTTTCCAAATAAACATGGATGATTTCTACTATAAATGTCAGGCAAATGAGTGAGACCACAACCAGTGAAACCTGCTGATATAAAGAAAGAGTTAAAAGTTCAGTCGCTTGAACTTCCTGAAGGATCCCCCCCCCCTCCCGCCTTGGCCTTTGGCACCTTCCTGCTTCCTTGACCTTTTTTAGCAGAGCCAGGCAGAGTTCAGATCTTAGCTCCTAAGTGCTCTTGGTCAGTGACTCTCCGGACCTCTATTTCCTCCTCAGGTAAGTGAGGTGGGAGATGGTGGGTAACAGTTGTAGGGTCCTTCCAGCCCTAAATCTAGGCACTATAACCCTCTGAAAGATTTTTCAGTGTAGGATACAAGTTTAGACTGAATGAAAGTCTCTGGTCTGTTCTGTGGGGACCTCCCTTTGTGGAATCCTCCTGCCTTCCTCCAGTACTTACTTCAGACAAACTTCCTGGCCTGGCCTGCCCAAGACTATGAGCTAAGAGGAGTTGGAACAGCCAAGATAGTTTGCAGTCATTATATTGTAGAGCTGGGATTAGTGCACAGTTAAAAGGAAGCCCATTATGCAGAAATTAGCATTTATGGGAAAAATAAATTATGTAAATGATTCTTTAGTGTGAGCTGTCAGCCCTAAACAGCTCTGATTTAAATAAATCCCTTACTCACTGAGGGGGAAGAAGATGATCTGCTGGGTTACCCAGCCAACATTTTTAGTAAATGAGATTCAGGTTCCAAAAAAGGAACGTGAGAAAAAGCTACTTCATACTTGGATCCCATCCTAGAGAAGGACAGATGCTTCTATCTTGGGGTATGTTATTATTGTTCTGGATAGCAGGGAAGCCTAACAGCATTTGAAAGAGGAGTCCTAGGTTCAGATCTCACCTCACAGGCTCTAGGTCTAGAGCTACAAGATGTCTCAGAGGCCATAGAGTCCAATCCTTCCATTTTACAGATGAGGAAACTGAGGCCCAGGGAAGGGAAGGGATTTGCCCCTTACATATTGTTTGAACCCTGGACAAATCATATCCTATCAGGGCCTCAGTTTCCTCATCAGTGAAATGGGAACAGTAATACCTACTGACTTCACAAGGATATTGTGAGGAAGGCAATTTCCTAAGCTTCAAGTGCTTTAGGAATGGACATGGCCTTTCCTGCCATCCTGTGGTGGTTCAAGGGTGTTCTAATTGTTAGTTGTTCTTGTGATTATTATTATTCCCAAGCTTCTCCCTAGAACAAAAGCCCATCTTTTTAATACCAACATTTTCTCAATATGTACATAGCCATGAGTCATAGAATACCGGTCTCCAAAGGACTGACATTGAGGGTCACCCAAATGCAATGGAGATATGCATTATGGGCTTCAACAGGCTGCAGTGCATTACCCATGAGGAACTAATTACCAGGGAGAAGAGGTGTAAAAAGATGTCATCAGAGATATGTGTGAGCTCAGAAAAAGAGGAAATGGTCACTTGGTAACTGCAAAGATCAACAATGGACAGATAGCTGGTGTACACCATGGTATACACCATTTAATGACAGGAGAACAAGGAAAAATGGATGGCTAGATGTGGACAAGGTTGGCAGGCATGGGTGGGCTGCCATCTGTATCACTGGAGGGAGTATGCACCTTGAGGAGATCTCAGGTCTGCTTAGGTACTGGACTATTCATTTTTTAAAATCTTTTCCATTTAATGATGCTTCCATGCCCCCCCACCCGCCCCACCCAGATTTGCTTCCTTCTGTTATGTCATTTGAAGATTAAACAGGTCTTTTGTAGTAACAGAAGTCAATGAGAAAATTGGATTTTATTTACAGAAATTCACCTTGAGGCACAGGCTGTCCAGGTAGAAGAGATCTCAGGAATGTATCCATTCCATAAATTGAGGCACACCTGCGTGTATTTCTGAGAAAAGGCTGTATGACTCATGAGACAGCTATTACAACAGAGAAGCCTCCCTCCCCAGCTTACCATCTTGAATTCTAGGAGACAGCACAGGAGTTACAAAAACAAACAAAAAAAGTGTAACCCCTGCCCCAAAGCCCTGTATGAGGGAGCTCTCTCCTCTTTGATGGAGATGAATGCCCTGCCCTGCATGAGGGGTGGGCAGGGCTGGTAGGAGGGAAAGATGGGAAGATGGACCAGGCCAATTCCCATTTCAGCTTCTAGGAAGAAAGCAGCATGAGTGGAACCAACATGAATGGCAACGTCCTTATACCCAACTTGTTACACTAGAGTGTCTCTTGGTTGAGCTATCTCACACCCAATGGGAAAGCTCCTTCACTCTGTGTAGTCTGGTATATATTCTCCTATGTAGACCTTCTCTGAATTCTGTTTTGCAACCAAGTTGGATAAATGGATTTTCTTTGCTATTCATTCTGTGTATTCATTGTGGAACTGGTAGTTGGTGGGAAAGGGGTCAAGCCTTGGCTACAGAACTTGGGGTCTCCTCTTTCCCCACAAATAATGACAGCAATAAGAAGTTACATTGAACCCAATCTTACTGCCTAAATGAATAATATTTAAGAGAGGAGTTGGATAGAGTTCTATCCCAGTATCCCCTCTCTCTGAGGAGAACAGAGTGGTCTCTGGCCCTAACTTCCTGCCTCTTCTGGTGGGAATGAAAGTCTCCCTTGGAGAAGAGGCTAAGGATATCAACTCAACCTCCATTCTAGCCTTACACTGACAGGCCTTGCTGTGTGTGGGCTCTTCTCATTACACATGGGCCCCACTTGATACACAAGTTTGAAGAACTGACTTCCAGGTTAGGCTCCATGGCTTATAAGCTGGATGTTCTCAGACAAGTCAAAAGAGGCTCCCTCTACCTTCTGATGGAGGCAGGCTCAAGGGAATAGGGAAGGGCTAAGAAGGGATTGTCAAGAACAAAGCTGGTGCTGACCTGGTCATGCAGACTCATTGACAACAAAGTGTCTGGTGTTCTCTGTGCCCCCAGCCATGGGGCAGCTCACAACCCTTTTCAGGAAACCCACACAACACAGGGGAACTAGCTAGTGTTGAGGTTTAGGGTTTAGATTAGGAGTGCTTGGGACCCCAAAATACCAACACGCCAGGTCCTACCAAATGAATTTGACTCAAGTCTTCTCTCAGCCAAAGAAAAACAAAGTTTATTAAAGATTCACCTTAATGGGTAGATTCTTAAGGAGCCTAAGTATATGTGAAGCTTGTATTGACAAGCAGGCCAGAATAATGACACAGAGTAAGTCTGTGCTGGATAATTCTCAACCCCTTCATGGAGGCAAGATGCATCTTATATACAGAAAGATTGTGGGAAGGATCTAGGGGTGGTCTAGAGGAGGAGTTTGAGGAGGCTCTTGAGGAGGAGTCAGATGAGGTCAGACTCCAGTAATGAGATATTAAGGGTGGGAAACAGATGAAGACTACCTGAAGATGACAGACAATGAAGGGCTAGGCTAGGTTAAGAGTAACAAAGATTTGGGCCTAGCTTATGGTCTCAGGCAAA
Source organism: Pseudochirops cupreus (assembly GCA_028627135.1). Classification (NCBI taxonomy): domain Eukaryota; kingdom Metazoa; phylum Chordata; class Mammalia; order Diprotodontia; family Pseudocheiridae; genus Pseudochirops; species Pseudochirops cupreus. The sequence continues at coordinate 4,542,798 of CM053583.1, read as the reverse complement.
TGCCTCATCAAATGGGATGATTCAATCAGAGTTCAGGGGGCTTCCCAGAGGCTGTACCCCATCAGGTAGCACCTACAGATCACAGACATCCTGCCATGCCACCAAGAGGTCTCCCCAGATCACCATCCCTCCACGCTAAACAAGCAGCTTTGCAGGAAGGGTAGAATGGATCTGCCTAACAAAACTCAGTCCAGAAGGTCTTCATCTCTCTCCTTTTAGCTGCCACCTACAAGCCAACATTGAGTGGGAAAGAGGCAAGTGCCTGGTGCTAGTAATGCCTCAGGGCTATTCCCTACTGTCACTGATTGTTCTTCCCC
>CM053583.1:4497443-4542381 GCA_028627135.1 Pseudochirops cupreus | reverse complement strand
TAAATACTAAATGAATTCAGCAAGCATTCGTTTCAAACTCCTAATATGTTCCCCTCTGTGGATGGAAGGGATAAATGAAAACGGGACAAATAGGAAAAAACGTCCCTGCCCTTGGGATGCTACATTCCACTCCACAAAAGATTCAGCCAATATGCTAGAAACCTTCTTCTAAGTCAGGGGTTCTTAAGTGGGGTTCATGAACTCCCAAGGGGTCTATGGATCAATTTTAAGGGGTCCATGAAGTTTGATGGGAAAAAAATACCTACTTATTTTTGCTGACCTCTACCTAAAATCTAGAATTTCCTTCAATTATTTAAAAACATGATTCCGAGGAGTCCGTGGGCTTCTCCAGACTCTAAGGCCTAAAATAGGTGAGGCAGCCCCTCTCTGGGTCTTTGAACATTTCATGAATCATCCAGCCTGTTCACCTCTCAGCCCTTGCTCTTCAGTGACTGGCCAGTCACCTTCTGTGCTGAGCTGTACTGTGAAAATGTCTCTTACATGTGCAGGTCCTCCTTGTATTATACTGCAGTCTGCACACACCCCACCACATAGCTCTCCATTGGCCTTGGGGTCCCCTGAAATGTGAATGCTTTGGAAATTGTGGTGTTTCCTCATTCACTGCCATATGGAACCATGAGAAAAATATAGGCCTTAAAAAGAGATGGAGAAGAAACATGGAAAGTAAGAGGCAGTTTCTCAAAAGCAATCCCATCCCTTTTCTTCTTGGTCAGTCCTGGCCAGCTCATCTTCCCGATGCAGTGCCCATTTCAGGCATATCTCTTTAGAGAAGCACAGGTATGTATCTCTGTAGTTATACAGCTGACAGGCACAAGCAGTACAATGTCATCTGTAATTAGGAGCGTCTGTAAGACCTGGGCAGCTGCAGAGAATCCCTCTTCTACCTGAACTCGTGCTGAGTTTCCTCCATGGAAAGAGAGGACACATTTAGTGAGCAGCTAAATGACACAAGAAGTAGAGAGCCAGGATGACCTGAGTTCAGATCCAGTCATAGACACTTACCAGCTTTGCCATCATAGGAAAGTCCCTTAACTGCCATTTGCCTCAGTTTCCTCACCTGTAAAATGGTGATAATAACAGAGCCTACCTCCCAGATAATGTTTGTAAAGAGCTTAGCACAGCTACAAAAATGCCTGTTCCCTTCCTCTTTTCTCCTCACCCTCATGCTTGGTATGAGTCATTAGAAGATCAGTGAACAAAATTATCTCCAGAGGATGATGAATGGAAGGAATTGAGAATGAAATTTATGAAGACTTGCTTAAGCTAATCAAAGAGGAGAAAACCTAGTGAAAAGCAATCTCCACAATGGCCATAGGAAAGTAAAAGACTTCAGAATTCAGATGAATGTAAGGATCAATCTGGATTCCAGAGAAGTGATAACCAAACACACTACCCTTCCTTTGGGAGAGGGTGGGGGACGAAAGGGGAGGAATGTGGCATGTCCTGCCAGCCACAGACCACTTTTCTTTGCTGCAAGGGAGGGTTCTCTATGGGGCAAGGGAGAGGTCATAGGAAGTGGTAGTGATTTTTAAAACAACAACAAAAAGCACCAACAATTTTTTTTTAAGAAAAACTTTTTAGGCTCTGCCAAATCAAGACAGCATGCTCTCTGATACTCGATAACTTCCATGTGGGCAGAGAAAAGATTTATGGAAAATACAGTGAAGGTTTAGAAAGACAGGAGGCCAATGATGTAGGTTACTTGTATGCCTCCTACCTGGGGAGGACAAATACAGCCTTTAAGAAGAGAACTGGGAGGCTCTGGACACAGCCAAGCCCAGAATGCAGCAACAAAAGAAAAAGAAACTGACCCTATCTTAATAGACAGGAAATGACGGGTTACAGACATGAGAATCATTTCAGAAGCAGCTCCCTTTGTGTAATCAGACCATTAAGCAGCAAGAATAAAGATCCAAATCAACACGAAATTAAAAGAAAGACTGAAGATGAAAAAACACCACGTGTAATTATGGCGGCCACACCCCAATTTCTCTAAACAAATTGTCGACTCTGAAAAATATGAAGTGGATGAAAACAAAGACATTGACTTTATCACTTGACTTGGCTGGACCTCCATTTCCTCATCTGTAAAATGAAAGGGTTAAACTAGATAATCTCCAAGGTCCCACCCAGCTCTCAATTCTGCAATCCTAGTCTCATTACTTATTAAGGAAATTTAATCAAATGTAAGGTGGTAGCTATGATGAAGAGGCCAAAAGAACCCAGAAACCATCTCAGCCAACAAATGTTTAATTTCCTTACTGGGCAGAGACACAACTCAGTCTAGGATTACAGAAGTTTGCACAGTAAACTTGTCGGCAAAACATCTGGTCCAACCCCACATTTTATGGCAAAAGATGCAGCTGGGAAGAGTTTGTGGACCAGACCAAATAAATACTTAGAGACATTTGTACTAGAGGTTGAATACCTTTTAAAACACTCAGAAGCCATTTCTCATGGTATGGCAAAGAGCCTATGATTCCAAAAGGACAGAAAAAGCAATCCCCCAAATACTATAACCCAGAAAGGGCAGCTGAGAACACAGTAACTGCTCTTAATGCTTATGCTGACTTCTCTTCTGTGAAATTCTCATGAGAAGAGTGTTCATGCGTTTTGAAGTGTCTTCATAAAAATATGAAAAGAGAGACAGGCTTCAGTGAAGGAGTTGCCCAGTTCAGCACACCTTCGCTAACAGAGGCAGAAAATATGAGATCCCACTGGACTTTTTCATTTATCGTTGTATTTTTTAAAAGCATTTCACTTAGTTGGGCAAAACACAGCTTTTGGCTTTCTCCTTCAACAAGTTGTCCTCCTGCAGAGGTTAAAATCATGCAAGATCTTGATAGATGCTATTATGGAAATAACTTCGTTCAGTCTTCCCTCAATGACCACAGGAAGCCCAAAATGGGCAGTTGTGATGTGCTCTTGCTTCTGTCATGGAGGATGTCTAAAATGGAACCCAAGTGCAAGAAGAATTCATCCCAGATGGTGAGAACCTCCCAGAAATGTCTGTTTGCAGCCAATAGTGAGCTACAGCTAGATTCTGATTAGCGCAAGTGATGAATTTCTCCTGACCCAGTCTGGTTATTTGAATAAGTATTGCCTCATTCAATTGGGCTGGAATCAAAGACCATATTTTACATAATTATAACCTCCAAGAGTGGGAATTCAAAGACATTCAACTACTTCAAAGGATTCATTATCGGCACTAATCTGGACCTAGCTGTAATTGTACCATGCCTCAGAACTCTACAGTCTCTTGACAGAAGCAGTGGGCTTGGAGTCAGGAAGACCTGAATTCAAATTCAACCTGATATACTTACTCTAGCTCTGTGAAAGTCACTTAAGTACTCCAGGTCATGTCCATGAATCTGAGTCCCAGGTGAAAACCCCCTGCTTTGAGGGAAATTTATAGGAACATATGGCCAGTCACCTGAGCCTCACTTTATAAAGTAGCACCACAAGAGCCCAGAATCAGCTCACATGGCTACGTGAAACAAAACAGAACAACCCAAAAAATCTGTAGAGTATTATTCTAAAAAATATTGTTTGGAAAGCAGGAATAAATCTGATTATCTGCTTCCATTTCCTCATCTGTAACATAAGGAGAATAATAACACTTCTCTCCTTCTTGTCAAATAAGACAAGAATCGCAAAGTGCTTTCCAAATCTTAAGGTGCTATATAAAATGTTCCTTTTTTGTTTTGTTTTGGTCCTGGCCTGTGACTTTCTCCACTGGTACACAGTAGAAACTGATCTGTATTTTATAGTTCTGTAGAATTGTCTGGGTCACTGAAAATGACCTACTTGGCCACACAGCTAGTATGTGCTAAAGGTAGGATGTGAACTAAGGTCTCTCTGACCCCAAAGACAATTCAGTCCTCTAACCGCTACACTACACTGCCTCTGGAATTTGGCAACCCTCAGAGGAAGATCTGAGTAGATGAAGAATGAATATTAGTGAGATAATGACAGGCAACTGGAAGGGTGACCCCACTTTGGCATAGTGATTTTTGGACAGGTACAGCAAATGGACAATGACCTCGTATCCTTATTGGTGGAGAACAGGTCAAGTTGTACCTGGGAAACTATGTAGTTCTTTCAAGAACTGCAGGCTGCATTGCAATGCAAAAAGCCTGCCTTCATAATACCAGTATCTTCCAGGGATGCTACATTGCCTGGAATCATAGGACCCCATGCTCTCTGAGGTAGATGACTAAAGGCCAATGATGGGGAAAACCAGATTGTAGCACGCCACCAACAATAACCTGCCTATAGCAGGTGGTCTAAACTGAACAAAACCTTCATGAGTGTGTTGGACCAGCAGATGAAGTAGGCAGTTTGGGGAGCAGGAGAGAAAGAGAACAATTTGAGGTGACTTAGTTGTTGCACCAAAATCAACATGTTTAGAGCTTAGAGATGGCCTTGAGAGGGTTGGGCTGACCCTTCCTGGAGGACAGATAGAAGGTCCTGGACAAAATTACGGAGGACAGGATGATATGAATCAGTTTGGAGCTGCAGGGTTCAGTCATCAGAGCAAAGAGCCATGGAAGCATCTGAGCATGACAGGATGAACAGACTAGACCATGCCCAGGCAGAGCAATTGGGAAAGTGAGAAGCTTTGAAACCATATCATACATGTATTATTTGAAGGAACTAGGGCTGACTAGCGTAGAAGAGCAAAATGGAAGGGAAAAATGATCACAAGGTCAGATAGTCAAAAAATTCTAATGGGAAAAAGGGATAATTAGGATTCGTGTTGGTCCCAAGAGTAGAGAGCTATTAGGCTATAAGTAGCTGTTAGAGACAGCTGTTAGAGAGAGGAAGATTTCTACTGAAAGTAAGAAATTCCTGAAAGTGAAAGCTGTCCCACCATGGAGAAGACTGCCTTGAAAGATAGGTGATTCTCCCATTCCCGGAGGTCAAGTGACCTCCCAGGAAGGCCTTAGGGGAGAGAGCTGGATGAGGCAGCCCCTGCAGTCCCCTCTGGCTGCTGCTCTGATTCTCTGCTGTTTTGTCATAGACCCCTTGGCCAGTTTGGGAAAAGCCTTCAGACTCCTCAAGATCACATTTTAAAATATGTGAAAGAGGGGCAGTTAGGTGGCACAGTGAATAGAGCACCGGCCCTGGAGTCAGGAGGACCTGAGTTTAAATCCAGCATCAGACACTTGACACTTACTAACTGTGTAACTTTGGGCAAGTCACTTAACCCCAAATGCCCTGCCTTGCCCCCTCGAAAAAGAATATGTGAAGGAAAGGCTAAAGTTCAGTTAGAGTTGAATGAAAATAAAAATGTCATTTTCCCCCATCCAAGTCTCAGAACCTTTGAAACATGTCCATGGACCTGAGGCAATTGGAACGGTGACCCAATGTGTAAGTCCTTTGGCATAGTGAAGAACCTCTGCTTTCAGGGGAATTTCCAGGACCATAGGGCCAAGTCACCAGAATCGCATTATAGGATTTTACAAAATAGCACGTGGAGTCCAGAATCAGCTCACACAGCCACACAAAACCAAAGCAACACAACAGCAAACCTGTTGGGCATTTTACAAATCCAACAACATTCCTTTGAAAGTATTAATAAAATACTTGAAATTGACTCATGTGCTGGCTTTGAGCCAAAGAAAGCAGGCGTAGAAAAGAAAGCCAAGTTCTCTGGCCCCACAGCCATCACTTTTGGGGAAAGTGAGCCATCCCCAGCATCCCAACCCATGATAGTTTTAGGTAGAGAAGTCAGGCACATTTCACACAATTGCACTGCCAGAGGACATTTCATAGAGGACGCTCAGCCGACTTGGTCACTCAGATAATTAGACAATCTCATTCAGAATCATGGGGCAGAAAACAATGAGAGGGCAGAGCATGGCAGAGAACTAGGATGTGAAGTAGTTCCAGGAAGGCAGGTCCTGGACTCCTGTGTCTCTAGGATCTAGAGTGGGGGCGGGGGGGAGGGGGGCTACGGGTGTGTGGACTCTAGGCTGGAAGGAGCCTCAGATATGATAGCAATGGTTTAAGATTTGTAAAGTGCTCAACATGCATTATTTCATCTGACCTCCCCTCAACTCTGGGAGAGCAATGCCAAGGGTATTAATATCCCTGTGTTACCAAAGATGATTCTTCAGGTCTTGCAGCCGCCAGGCCATGGCTCTCTACCCTTCACCTAGCATGTTCTCTGCTTTCTCCAACCTTGCCTCATTTACAGAGGAAAAAACTGAAGCCCCAAGATGGAGGGAGACTTGCCTAAGCAAAGAGAAATAGTAGAGGCAAGATTCGAACCTAGTGCCTTGGACTCTCAATCGAAGGCATCAGCAGCTTTGTGGCCCTAATAAGGTCACAGGCCTCTTCGGGCCTCAGTTTGCTTGTGTGTTAAACGGGGATAATAACAGTATTTATCTGCCAGCTTTGTCACGAACATTGAACGGGAAAACATTTGTAAAGTATTTCTCAGATCTCCTCAAAGTGTTATGGAAATGTTTGCTGTTCTCACTATCATTATTCATTGGTTTATACTAGTCGACTCTACCGCTAATGTATTGGAAAAGCAGGCACGACGATCAGAAGCCCTGGTTATGACAGCTCATGCAGAAACTTTGAGCGGGGACTGAAGACCGCACAGCTGCTTAAAGAAGCACCATAAAACCGGCCAAGCTCGGGCCGCACAGGCAGGTGTGCAGGGAGGAGTCTGGGTGTGGTTCCTCCTCCTCTCTCCCAAGATCGGAGCAGGCCTCAGTTACAACCTGGGCTTGGGAAATGGGGAGGTTAGAAACCCAAGGTCAACATTTTCATGTCCTTTACAACAGTGGCTTCTGAGAACCCACAGGGAAGTGGTGGTTCCACCGAACTGGGGGAGCGTCTTGTTCCCTCGGACACACTCTGAACTTCCTATTCCTGTCCATTTTTGTCAGCCAGGACTATTGGCTGCTCTCCTGCTGTAGCCATGAAGGGTTTAGCAGCTGCAAGCTTGCAGCTTGTCCTCTCCTGGATAGCGTTCGGAATGAGTTTTCACAAGATCCCAGCATCATCAGTTCAGACATAAAATGGACCTTAGAATCCATCAAATCCAATTCTCTCCTTCTATCGATGAGGAAACCGAGCTGCAGAGAGGTTAGATGACTTGGCCAGGTTCACACAGCTGGTAAATGTCTGGAACAAGCCTCCCCTAGAGTCTTCCTGACTCTAAGACCAGCATGCTAATCCCTCTACCCCTCCCAAGACCTTCCCTGAGAAGACAGAGCAAGAAAGGCAGGTTCAAAAGCAGTCTGGGAGCCAGGGAGCCCTTTTCTCTTGCATTCACCAGGTCTTTGGGCCTCCAGCTTAAAGTGTTTGGTACCAAACATCCCCTTAACTTGGGGTGCTCTTTCTCACAACCCCCCACAAAATACAATCTCTCTGGAGGTAAGTAGGCTTCAACTTGGAGCATAAAGTGAGGCAAATCTTCATGACTCGTGGCTGTGGGAGCCCCTCTCTCCCTCACAAAGTCCCCACCAAATTTGCTTCTGTGTAATGGACAAGTCACTCCTCCTGCTCAGCGGGGCTGACCCCTTGTTTTGATTGAAGGGTCTATCTATAGAAGATCTACATCAAGCATATGGACGGATCCTGCGCTGGCTCTCTATCAGACCTGGCTGCTTCTCTGTTGGTTCTGGTGGCCATTTGTCCCTCTGATGGCATTGATGGAGTTCCCAATTGCACTGGTCCACTGGGTAATCCCAACCCCCTTTCAGGATATTAGATACCAAACATCAGGAAGCCATAAATGGGGGAGAGGGATGGAGACACCATGCTCATGGACAGCTGAGGGCCAGGATAGGGGTGGCATAGGTCAGCATTGCCTGCCCCACCCCTGGCCCCAGCAGTTCCCACAAGTGGTCACCTACTCTCTAACTGGAAAAACAGTTATAAGAGGACCTGAGGGATTCCGAGGCTGGAAACTGTGTTTGGGCTCCCCAGCCAACCAGAACGGTCCACTTGGGCCACCACATAGGACCAGCCCTATAGTCCCTCACAGCCAGGACAGGGTTCCCCAAGCTTCAACTCCCTGAGAGTTGAATGAGCAAATACGGCCAGCACAATCACCAGGAAGGGCCAATCTGAGCATGCTCTAGGGAGTGAACGGGACCCTCCTCATTTTCAACTCTGAGTTATCCGGGCTTCCTTGGAACCACAGCTCACATGCTGCTACCTCCTACTGGAAGTCTTTCCTGATTCACTTGGTGATCAGCACCATTTCCCTCTTGAAATTACGTGTATCTGATTGTACAGGTATAACCTCTATCAGATCACTTGCTGTCTTGGGGAGGGGAGAAGGAAGAGAGAAAGAAAAAGTTTGGAATTCAAAATCTTACCAAAATGAATGCTGAAAACTATCTTTACATGTAATTGGGAAAAAATACAATACTATTAAGGAAAAAAATAAAATGCAAAAAAAAAGACAAAGAAATGACTCTGTGTCTCCTCCTATACACTTCATATCCTCGGCATACCCTTTGTATCCTCGGGCACACACATTCACTTCCTTGTGTACACATTGCGCCCTACCCCCAAGCTCCTGAAGGGCAGGGCTTTTTGAGTTTCTGCCTGTGGATCCCCAGTGTTGTGCCTGGCACCAGCAAATGCTTAGTAAATGTTTGTTGGATTGGATTATGTTGGGTTCGAGATTGCCCCTTGGAGACTGAGAACAGGTGTAACCTGATATCTCTTTATAACTCAGTTTAGTGTAAGGAACACACATCTGTTGCAGTGCCCAGTATAGAACATTCACCAGGACAACAGCAAGGCTCCACAGGTCGGGTCAGCAGACCACAGATTTGGAGCTCGTGGGGACCTTAGAACTCATCCAGGCTGATGCTCTCATTTTCCAACTAAGGAAACTGAGACCTAAGAAAGGGGATATGACAAGACCATGCTGATGGAAGAAGCAGGATTCTAACTCAGGTCCTCAGCTACCAAGAATCAGGTAGGATAGAGGCCTTCACTGACAGTCAGCCAGAAACAGATGTCAGGGCCCAAAAGGACCTAAAAGTTTCTCCTGACGTGATCGCCCACAAAGTGTTAATGGGCAAACGATCACCATCGGTCAAGATGAATTCATCCCTTGCCAAGATTAGTTTCCAAGAAAGCCCTTGTGTTCCCTTCTCTTGGAAGCACAATTCAGGGTGCCCAGTGCCAGGCATCTGGTTCCTAAGGGCAAAGAAATGGGCTCTGCTGAGGAATGACTGCTCTGAGCAGGCCCTGTGCACCCAGAACAGAAGGGGAGGCAGCCTGGGGCCCTGAGGGGATGCCCGGTGAACAGCAGAGGAGGCTGAGCTGCTGTTGCTAAGACTCCAAATGAGGCCTTGGGGGACAAGCGGGTGTGCCAAGCCGAGACAGACAAAAAGAGAGAGACTAGAGCCAGTCTATGGCTCTCTGCGCAGAATCCACTCATTGCTAACCTTCTCAACTGTCTCTTTTCTCTCCAGATTTCCTTACTGGGAGCATTTATGAAGCTTTTGGCCCAAGCAGGCCAAGCCATTTGGAAGTTTTTTTCTTTCTAAATATGGCCAAAAAGGATAACAGAACCGTGGAAAGAATTGGACTTAGAGGAGCTAGGTTCAAATCCTGTGTCTGTCACTGTGTGTCCCTGGGCTAGCTCCTTCTACTATGTGGGCCTTGGTTCTCCCTACGGAATGAGTTGGCCTCAGGGGTCTCTTCCAGCACTAATTCTCTGATTCCCTGACAGTCTTTCTCTTGGTCATTTCCCTGTTGAAACAGAAAGTTGGCAAGCTCATAATTCACGGGATTCCCTCCCGAAAACCTTCCCTCCTTTCCTTTCTTGGAGCATTCTGTGAACAATCTCAAGCACCTGCTCTGGGTCAGGGGAAGCCCCCTGGGATCCCAAGCCTTGCTTCTGTTGAGTGGTCTCACAACTGCAGCAGTCATGGAAAGACATCTAAAATTCTACTTGACACATGCAAAATTCTACTTCAAAAAATCAGAATTAAAAAATTAGTAATCTGTGAGCCTTGTGCTGGAGTCAAAGTTGAGAGCCAGCATGGCCCAGAGGGTCGGGCTCTGGAACACACACATGGGTTCAAATCCTGCCTTAGAAGCTTAGCGGCTGCTTGGCTTCAGGCAAACCAGCTTTCTTGTTTGCATCTGTGAAATCTCGGATCGGTCTTGATGGCCTCCGAGGCCTCTGATCTAGGTTGGAATCCCCATAAATCACCGAATTTCTCTGGATTTCCATATTCCTGTCTGTAAAATGCGGACAGCTGTTCAGGGCCCTGCCAGTGCTAATTCTGTGAGCCCATGGGAAACAATCAGGATTTGAGTAAAGGGCCACTAGACCTTCTTTGAAGACTCTTCTCTGCAGGGACTGTTCTCTAGCCTTTTCTCACCCTTGGAATTCTGACAAAAGAGGGGAGGGACCTCTCTCTCCTCTGCCAGTGGCATCAACAAGCCCATGCAGGTGCAGGGCTGAAGAAGAAATCCAGATACTTGCCCAACTGGCCTCCCAAAGGGCCTTTGCCTTCCAGGAGGAGCACAGTAGCTACAATGGGCTTATTGAGCATTTCATACTTTTTGGATTTCCTCATGTGTGCCTCTGAATCTTTTTTTGTCTTGGGTATTTTCCGAGGTAGAAGAAATAAGCAGCTGTTCTCTAGCCATTATCCACCTGATACCTTGAGGCTCCTTTTCTAGAAGGAAAGTTCTTCCATCATGGGTTCCTTTAGGCCATGACTCACATGGGTAAGACTGGGGACGAGTATCACTGGCTGTGGAGCAAAGAAGGAGTGGATTTCTTTGAGTTCTAGAGCATAGGAGCAACTCCTCTTTGCATAGTGCAGGAACTAGGAGGAGTCAAAGCCAGAGAGCTGGGCTGACTTATCTGGGATTGTTGGGTACCTTCCCCAGACAAGTCTCAGTGGCTCTCAGAGACACAGCGACGGGACACAGTTCTCAACTTTCAGCATTTTGATGCACCTCAATTCATGTGCAGCACTTTGGGGTCTTTGCTTAATTAAAAAGGGGCCTTTGGGCAAAAGCATTCACTGGACAGACCTCCACACCACCCCTCATGAAAGATTCAGGAAGATTCAGGAGGACTGATACTCAGAAGAAGGACTTTGCTGATGACTGAACAGCACAAAAAGTAGAACGAGCCGTCTTGGGAGGCAGGGACTCTCCTGCACAGGAGAGCTGGTGCACCCACTTGTCAGTGATGCTTGGTGGGAGAGGTGACCTCTGAGCCCCCTCTTTGAAACCTGATATTCTGGAATCAAGATGAAACTCTCAAGGAGCTTCTCAGCTAGCTAGAGAATGACATTGATGCCTTCCTTATATCATTAATGAGGTACTGAAGATGAGGCTCAGACAGGAGGGGGAATGGAGAGCCCAATGTGGCCTGGCCTGGCCAGGGCAGACTTCAAACTGCAGGAGGTAAGCCCAGAGCTAGCTCTAGAAAGATTGGCTTGGATGTTCACAGACAGAAAGGAGAAGAGCAAACTCCCTGGGAGGGTAAAGGCTGAGAGTGAGGGGACCCCAAACCTTTCTGAAAAGAACGACCCACTTAGTATGTTTCTCAGACTCCCACCCCCCAACTAAAAAGATGATAAACTTCAGTGACATCCCCCACATTTGTACTTTTCAGATCAAGAGCTAACATTTTTGTGCTGTCCAAGACTTGCAAAGTGCTATATGTATGTATGTCATCACATTTAAGCCTTATGACAGCCTTGCGAGGCAGATGTTGCTATGACCCCCATTATGCACATGGGGAAGCTGAGGCTGAGGGAGATGAAGTGACTTACCCAGGGCCACCCAGCTTGTAAATGTCTGAGACTGGATTTGAACTCAGGTCTTCCTGCCTCCACTTTATCCACTGTACCCCCCAACTGACCTAAGCACAGATGAAACAGCAGTGATATAAACTGGCAACCCAAGCTCTCTGTGGAAAGTTGGAGCTGAACAAAAGTGTAGATGATGACGCTTGTCACCTCTGTGGCTTCAGGGACCCCTTGTCATGATGTTGCCTCCCTCCAGGAGTCTGTGACCCACATGTTAGGAGCTGCTGGTGGAAGCACAGGCACTGAGGGGGCCAAGCCCCACCAATTCTTTCTCCACAACCTCTTGTGCATCTCCTCTCCCTTCACACATGCAGCCTTTTCACTACTGCCCTGCCAGAGGCACAGACTCCTTGGTAGATTCCTGGCTTCCAGTCTCTCCTTTCCAAACTGTCCTTTATGGAGCTGCCAAAAGAATCTTCACCAAGCACAACTGTGACTACTTCACTCCCCTTCTCAAGTATCTTCACTGGCTTCCTATGGTCTCAAGTTAAAAAGAAAATATGTATAATATCCTCGATGAGGCATCGAAAACCCTCCATACTTCGATTTCCACCTGCACTTTCAGGTTTATTTCACTTTGTCTCCTTTCATGAGTTCTTTATCTAGTCCAGCTGTCTTGCTCATCACTCATGACATGCCATCTGTCAAGTCTTTACCTGTGCATATGCTTCGATGCCTTCTTTGCCCACCTCTACCTCACAGAAACCTTCCAAGCACAGCTTGAGGGCCACCTCCTATAGGCAGGTTTTCTGGATGCCCAGCACTATCCATGCAGTCTCTTTCCTCCTTGAATGACCACAGACTAGCTTTTCTATTTCCATGTTATGTGCCCCCCAATATTCTCCCAGATGGTTTAAACAAGAGGACAGCCAAGGTTTAAAGGATGCCTGATTAGAGCAGGCAGGGACTGTACTGGGATGACCAATTAGTGCAACCCTCTAATTTTATCTATGAGGAAACAGGTCAAGAAAAGCAAAGTAGCTTCACCAAAGGCAGTGCTGGAATTTGAACCCAGGTCCCTTCTCCCCAAACCTAATGTTCTTTCCACAGCACAACATCTGCCTCCAAAGGTGAGACCCTAGAAACCTGGAACTGTTTGACTATTGTTTGTATTTCAGATACCTATCACATAGCACTTGGCATAAAGCAAGCAGTTAGTAATAAGCTTGTTGGATTGAATTGAAGGCACTTGCTCTGTTTGGGACCAAAATATCATCTGAGTGCCCTGGAAAACATGGCTAGAAGGGGATGGTCAATTGATTTCCAGTGGTTCTCAACCTTCCTAATGCCGTGACCCTTTAATACTCATAGGTGGGCGTATCTGCATGTGGGTGGACCTGCCTGGAGACAGATAGAGGAGCGGTGTCTCAGTTCCTAAGACCATCGGAAATATGTGTTTTCTGATGGTCTTAGGTGACCCCAGTCGACCTCCAAAGGGGTTGCGACCCACAAGTTGAGAACTGCTGGATTAAACTATATTCTCTGAGGCCAAGATCAGGGAATATTGAACTGCTCTCATAATGTTTCTGCTCCAAAGCCTCCCTAAAAGCAGACTTGCTTCTCTTGAAAGCTGAACAAACCTAAAATGCCCAGCCATGTGGTTACTGTAATAATTGTCCCATAGGCTTTGATTCAGGGGAGAGAAAAGAGCTTCATCTGTATTTCACCTCAGGCTCTCAAGGACAGAAAATAGGACTTATACAATTGTACTCATCCCAAAGGAAGAATCTGCACAGTAATAATAATGCTAGCTTGTATTTACAAAGGATTGTAAAGTTAGGAAGCAATTCAAGCTGTCATGAGGGGGCATTATTACTCCAATGTACTTGAAATGGATATGAAACCTGAGTATAAAAAATCAAAACAGAACAGATCAGGTACTTACCATGACTAGGGTTAGGGGAAGGATTCTTAACTGAACGAGTGACAGAGAAGATCACAAAAAATAAAACAGAAAATTTTGAGTACATGAAATTGGAAAATGTTTACATGATTAAGGTCAGTGCAGCCAGAAGTAGATTGCTAACAGTTGGGGAGAAAATAAAATATGTGCACGCATCATCTGGGATATCCAAGAGATACAGAAAACTAACACACATATATGTAAGACCAAGAGCCATTCCCCACAGATAAAGGATACAAACTGTTCTCAAAAGAATTATAAACTCTTATTAATGATATGAAAGATTTTTCCAAATCATTAATCAGAAGAAAAATGTAAATCAAAACAAGTTGGAGGTTTCACCTCCTACCCAGAAAATTGGTAAGAGCTGGAAAGAGTCAATGCCAAATGATGTCCAGTGAAGGCAGTAGACTCAGGAAAACAACCCACAGTGACTGCGATGATGTAAATGGAAAGGATGACCACACATCAAAAATCCAAACCAAGCGTTGTGTGAGCTCTGGAGAAGAGTAGAGACAATGGACCTCCTTGGCAAAGGTGGGAGACCATTACTGCGGAATGCTGACAATGCTTCTGACTGGCATTGAAGGATTCTGGGACGCTAGAGAGGATGGAGCAATGCCTGATTGGCCAGCAGTGTGGTGGCCTGCCTTACATCTTACCCATCTTTCCAGTATGGATTCTCAAGCTTGCCTGAGTCTATCCCTGAAGAGAAGGCTCTAGTCTTGTCCTTCCACCCATCCTGGGAGCACGGCAACCACTGCCATACAGCTGCTAAAGCACAGGACCCGACCCACGTGGCCTGAGTCTGACCCTCCACCGCCTCTTTGGGTCTGTGTTCCTTTGCCTTAATGAATAGGGATCATAAAATGCATGTGTCCTTTTTACATGTCAACTTAGTAAAATTGAGAAGAGGGAGATCCCAGTCCATCAGCTGGTTATGACTAGTGGCGGCAAGGGAAGACGGCCACCAAGAAAAGAATGAGCCCGAGGCCTAGCCTGGCTTGCTAGAAAATACCGACTTAACAGGGAAACAGTGAAAGAGGTCAGGTGTTGATTCAGCAGTGCCACGAGATGTTTGATGTTTTTATGGTTTTAAGACTGAGGCTCAAAGTAAAATTTAACACTAGTTATAAATTCTAAATTGCTAACTGCTGAAATCTTGTCAACATGGGCTAGTGAGAACCTTTTACATCAAGCATTTCTCTTCTTACAGTAAAAACAAATTTGTCCCCTAACAGACTGATCAGATACACTGAGCCTTCTTTTCGGTGGTCAGGAGTCACCAGGACTGAACCTGGTCTCTGCATGGTCCAAAGCAGAGAGACCTCATAGTGCCAAGGGAGAGGACACAGCTCCCTAGCCCTTTGAGCCCAGCTGGTAATGGTCAGATTTGATTCTGTATTTTCTATTTCCCATTGTGTTCAGTCATCTTCTAGAGTTAAAATGTACTTATTTAAGTAATTGCTTAAATTTAAAATTATGTAAAGTTTAGATTTGGCTCATGTCTTGCTCATACCCTACTACCTTCAGCCTCACTTAAGAACTTCAATGAAGGGTCCATGAGACCCAGTGATGGCCTTTTCCGTGGGGTATAGGGAGATTCAAAATGTCGTGGAGGAGTTGGTGCATGAGTGTGAGGTTCAAAGCTACCACATGGGAGGAGGGGAGAAGAGAGGAGTAGGAGAGAAATCAGATGGTGGGGGTGCCATAGGATGGGGCTTGTGAGGACACGAATGCACATACATGTCATACATCCTACATATTATTGAACACTCCTTAGCACATCACTGAACACTTCTTTATTAGTTTCAAGACTTGGAGGGGAGGATTCATTGGAGGAATGTGTGAAATGACCTAAGAGTCATGGGGCCAGATGCCTAGTACAATGGAAAAAGGAGTTAGAGAGAGGTCCTGGGTTCAAATCCTCTCATTGCCTGGCTGTCCTTGGAAAAGTCCCCTCTCTGAGCTGCAGCTTCTTTCTCTGTAAAATGAAGGGGCCAGACTAGGTGAGCTCAAAGGACCCTTCTGTTCCTGAATGGGGCATCCTAAGATGGGCTTTTAAACAATTTCCTCCCTCCAGCTTTTCAGTTCTAGCTTGACCATATTGAGTGGAATGTTGTTATTTTTCTAATCTCCAATGTGAAGAAGAAGGAGCACCAAGCAGAAAGGCAGCTTGGGGGGGCTTCCAGGGACACTGGGGGCTGGACAATGCCTTGCCCTATTGCCTCTCCTGGCTCCTTAGAGCCTTTCCCCTCCCTCTCACACTCAGACTTCTATTCCTGGCACACATAATTTTCGCTTGAGTCGAGATTATGTTTAGAGACAGTATACTTCCCCTCCCCCTTTTCTCTATGGTAAAAAGGCTTTGCTAAAATCTGTAGTGACTTTAGGTATGCTTGGGAATGCCATAGTCCACATAAATATACTTCAGGTGTTCAGGTCCAGCTCAGTCCTAAAATGCAGAACGATTGCCTGCTATAAATAGGGCTTTCAAGGGCTGGGATATGGGGGGTGGGTGGGATATTTAGCAAGGAGCGCATACCGGAGCCTGCCGCCAACACAGACTGCAGGGCTCCTCTCCTTTCTATGAATGAAGTCAGCTGGAGCAGCTCCCCAGAGCATAGCACAGATGTCTCCTTCCGACTCAGCCACTCTGTGCATTTGGATTTCTGCTTGTTTCTTAAATGAGGAAGGTTTCATCACATTGGTTTAATTCAATGTCATAAACATTTACTATATACTTATGTTCTAGATAAAGTACTAGGCACTGGGGATGATGCAAAGATCTCCCCTTCCCCCCAATCCCCAAACCCAATCAGTCCTTGCCCTCAAAGAACTAGCTTAGGGATGACAACATAGTGCAGTGAAAGTGGGCTGTGTGGGGGGCTCAGACCTGGCTTTGAGCCAGGACATTCCCACTGACTTCTTTCTACATGATCTTGAGGAAATCACTTCACTCCTGGGGTCTCAGCTTCTTCTGATATAAAATGAAGCAAGGGGATTAGAAGGCCTGGAGGATTCTTTCCTTCTCTAGGGATGATATTAGGGGGACATGCTTCTGGCAAATAGCAGGTCCCCATGACATCTCTTCAAACATCTTGCAGACAGCTGGATTTGGATCTGGGGATGCTTGAGTTCATAGCCTGCTCAGGCATTTCCTAGCAATGGGATCCTGGGCAAGTCACCTACTCTCTCTGACTCAGTTTCCTCCTTTCTGTAAATAGTGATGACAGCCCCTCGCTGACAGCTTTATTATACTGAATTTTACTGTGTGTGTTCAGAGGGGATGAGCCCTTGTGGTGTGAGGGCTGCTCATTCTCATCATGGTGTCTCCCTTCACCCAACTCTTCCATGTGACTCTTATCTGTGGCTCCAAGATGCTGTAGCAAGTGTAGTGGCCACACCCTATCTAGGCAGATGGGCTAAGCCAGGCTGAGAATAACCAACTGGCTTCCAGAGAATCTGCAAGTGATGGAGGTGTCCACCCCAAGCACGGGGAGCCTTTTCTGGCAGAATGGGTGCTGGAGAACGATTTGTTCCAACAGCCATGAAGGTGGCTGAAGCAGGTGCCGTGGAGCGCTTAGAGCTTGGTCAGACATGGAAGATGCCAAGGGCACCCAACCACTGCATCTCCAGGTGTCTTGACTTTTGTCTTGCCACCGGACTTCAATGACTCTTGGGGAGAAAGGGCAACTCTGCCTTGCTTGACTCCAATTCATGGGCAAGTCATTGCCCACATCAGGGTGCTGTTGGTCTTCTTTGAAAAGGGAGAATGAAAACAACAACCAAATAAATGAGAAGGTAGTGTGTACGCCTGTATATCCACATGTATGCACACATATGTATGCATGCACGTATGTGTATATATCTATGTATACCTGCGTATATATGTGTGTGTATAATACATACGTGTGTGTGTGTGTGTGTGTGTGTGTGTGTGTGTGGAGAGAGAGAGAAGACAGAGACAGACACAGAGAGATAGGGAAACAAAGATAGAGATACAGAGACAATGAGAGAAACAGAAAGAGAGAGAGAGAGAGAGAGAGCGCAAGGAGGGAGGGAACAAAGGAAGGAAGGAAGACTCTAGAGCAGTGGTTCTCAATCTTCCTAATGCCGTGACCCTTTAATACAGTTCCTCATGTTGTGGTGACCCCGAATCATGAAATTATTTTCGTTGCTACTTCATAACTGTAATTTTGCTGCTGTTATGCATCGTAATGTAAATATCTGACACGCAGGATGTATTTCCATTGTTACAAATTGAACATAACCCACAGGTTGAGAACTGCTGCTCTAGAGAATCTGCTTTGATTTTGTCTTCCTTGGGGCAGGGACTATTTCTTTTTTTCCTTTTATCCCCCACTCTTAGTCCTGCCTGGACATAATAGGCTTAATAAGTGCTCATTAAGTAGGGCTTTAGGGCAGCTCCTGTCATCCACTCTATTGAAGCCTTCTGTTGAGGAAGGCCTTTGGATTGTAGAGTGCGGCTAACAGTGTCTGTCCAGTCCCACGATAAGATGAATGGCTAATGGCTTAAAAGATGACAGCTCCTTCTGAGGGGTACACCAAAAATGCTCAGTCAAAGATTTATGTTAAAAAAACAGACAAACAAAACACCAACAAACCGTTGCTTAAACATTTATCAATGCGCTGCTGGTTTCTGCCTGTACATAGGATATGCTGGACACTTGTTCACTACGAGAAAGCTGAGGACAACTCACTGGGGACCTACTCACGGGCAACACCAAGGCGGGAGAAATGGGGGAAAGCTGAACATGGCTCCTAGTTCTGAATAACTAGCTCCCCCATACCCATTCTCCAGCACTGTCCTCTGAATATGGGGGTCAGAAATCTGAGAACCAGTCTGGCTAAGCTTAGAGAGGTTCATCACCAGGTTGGTTACTGGGCAATGAATTTGGGAGCTGACTTCTAGGAGCTTCGGAGCCTAGATTTAGAACTGGAAGGAACCTTAGACATAGGTATCAGGTGTGCATGTACCAAGGAGATTATGCATCCATATTGTCTTGTGAGAGGCATCGATATAAAGGATCTGATGTCAGAACCACCCTTCAGGAGAGCTGAAGGGAGTGTGTGTGTGTGTGTGTGTGTGTGTGTGTGTGTGTGTGTGTGTGTGCGTGCACTTGGGGCAGTTAAGTGGTACTGTGGATAGAGTGCTGGTCTTGACTACAGGAAGACTCATCTTCCTGAGTTCAAATCCAGATTCAAACTCTTACTAACTGTGTGACCCTGGACAAGTCACTTAACCCTGTTTCCCTCTGTTCCTCATCTGTAAAATGTACTGGAGGAGGAAGTGGCAAAGCACTCCAGTATCTCTGGCAAGAAAACCCAATATGGCATCATGAAAAGTCAGACATGAATGAAACAACAACGAGTATGTGTCAGTTCATATTGTTTGTCCTTAATTTTTGAAGAGGACCAATGATATTATGGGACCATACCTTGATTTTTCCATGAATTGTGTTTAAGTGAGGCAGAGTTGCACAAATCAGTCTCACTTTCTTTTCCAGTCACCAAAGTCCAGTGGCAAGACAAAAGTCAAGATGAAACACGATGGTCGAGGATGCATTGGCATCTCTGATGTCTGACCAAGCTCAAAACATTGTATAGTACTGCTTCAGTCACCTTCTCGGCCACTGGAACAAGCTGTTCTTATCCGATCGTGGGGAAAGTCATCACATGCTTGGGACAGACACCCCCTTAACTCACCAATGGGCTGGAGGCCTGTTGGTTACCCTCAGCCTGGTTTAACCTGTCTGCCAAGATGGTTTTACCAGGGTGTGGCCACTGTACATGCAATAGCTTCTTGGAGCCCCAGGTAAGAGTTGGTGAAGGTGGACACCAGAGGTGGCTGAGCAGCCCTAAGGTTATGCTAAGCACTGGGGAGACACATATGGAAAAAGCAAAGACAGACCATGCCAAGAGGAGCTTGGGAGCAGAGGAGATTTACTGGGTCACACACCCAGGTGAGAAATGAGGAGACATCCAAGCCAAGCTCCCTTTCTAAACTCCCAGTTTTGGAGTTCATGGCTTCTGATCAGAGGGACAGAGGGAGCTGATGGCGTGGAGCCCCAGGGTGCATGGGATCTGGCAGGATATAACAGACATGCATCTATAGCCATATATTAGTGGGGGGTGACCCAACCCAGGCCTCAAGGCCTGGAGCTGCTGAAGTCGGCTATTTGTACATATAGCCTAGCTCCCCATTAGACTGTGAGTTCCACAAGAGAAGGTACTGGATCAGAGCCAAACTTTCTCTCTTACATGGTGACTAGTACAGCTTGCTAATAGTAGGTATTTAATCACTGTTTGTGGAAGGAAGGAATGATGGCTTAGTTCACATAATTAACAAAAGTATTGAAACAAAAATGTTTCTAATGGTTCATCTGTCTGTAGATCTGTGCATTCATTAACCTTGCAGGCTAAAGCAATTTTGGTGATTTTTTTTTGGCTGTCTATTAAAAAATTAATAGTCAACAAACATTGGTGCAGAATGTGTTAAGTGCCAGTGATGAGGTGTAGGCTTTAGGAGGACCCGGCATGTTGGTATTTTGGGGTCTCAGGCAACCCTAACCCTCTTTGGGTAAACCTCTTCACCAGGGATATAAGAAGAGACAAAGGACTGTTCTGGCCCTCAGAGAGCTCCCAATCTAATGGGTGAGACAAGAGGCAAACATATATACAAACCTGCTATATACAGGATAAACAGTAAATAACCAATGGAGGGAAGATAATGGAATCAAGAGCAGTTAGGAGGGGCTTCCTATAGAAGATAGGATTTTATCCGGGGAAGCCCCAGGGAGAGTTCAGCAGGGAGAGCATTCGGGCTAGGGAGGCAGTCGGAGGAAACGCCTCAATCCCTGAGGTGGAACGCCCTATGGCAGGAACAATCCGGAGGCTGGCCAGTCACTGGGTCAGAGCATACACGGGGGCAATGAAGTACGAGAAGACTGGGAAGGTAGGAGGGGAACAGGGTAGGAGGGCCTTGAATGCCAAGCAGGGCATTTTGTATTTGATCCTGGAGGTGAAAGGGAACCACTGGAGTTTATTGAGCAGGGGAGACTTGCATTTTAGGAAAATCACTTTGGGGCACTAATGGAGAATGGACTGGCTGGGGAGAGACCTGAGGCAGGCAGACTCACCAGCAGCTGCTGCCGCGGTCCGGTTGTGAGGTGGTGTCAGCATCAGAGGAGAGAAGGGGATGCATTTGAGATCTGTTGCAAAGGTGAAATTCACAGGTCTTGACAACATATTGGATATGGTAGGTGAGAGTAAGGAGTCCAGAATGACTGGTAGGTTGGGAGCCTGGAGGCCTGGGAGGATGGGAAAGTAA
The DNA here is from genome assembly GCA_028627135.1 of Pseudochirops cupreus. Taxonomy (NCBI): domain Eukaryota; kingdom Metazoa; phylum Chordata; class Mammalia; order Diprotodontia; family Pseudocheiridae; genus Pseudochirops; species Pseudochirops cupreus. The sequence continues at coordinate 4,521,278 of CM053583.1, read as the reverse complement.
GAGGGGAAGGATTTAGGAGAAAAGACAATGAATTGCATTTTAGACATGAAGTTTTCTACTGGATATCCCGTCCAAGATATCTGAAAGACATTTGTAGATTCGAATTTGGAGGTCACCAGTGAGGCTGGGGCAGGAAAGGTCAATTTGAGAATCATCAGCTTCAAGGTGGTAATCGAATCGATGGGAATTGATGATATCACCGAGTGCAATGGTGGAGAGGGAGAAGAGGCGAAGAGCCGGACCGAAGCTCGAGGGACACCTCTGGGTAGAGGGCATGATCTGGAGGAGGATCCAGCAAAGGATATTTGATCCTAGAGGCCACTGAGTAGGGAAGTGAGTAAACTACTTTAGTGGCTGAATTAGAGGAGGGAGGGGAAGAGACCTGAGGCAGGTAGGACCTCCCCTGCCCTAAACCACCACTGCACTAATCCAGATGAAGTGATGAGGGCCTGTATCTGGGTTGGGGCAGTGTCCCAGGAGAGAAGGGAGAGTATTTGAGAGATGTTGCAAAGGTGAAATTGATAGGCCTTGGCACCTTATTGGATATTGGGGTGAAAGATGGTCCTGGTGACTCCTAGGTGTGTCTGATGGCCTTGGAGGAAGGTGGGGGCAGGGAGGGGAGGTTAAGCGGGGAAGAAAATGATTTCTGTTTTGGATACACCACTTTAATTCCCATCCCTTTCCCCAGGGAGGTAAGTGCTTAGTAAAAGTTATTTGTTGATAAGGCTTGATGGTTTTAAGTAGTTTCTCCCCCAGGGGGCTGGCAAATTCTCTTCCACCTCTGGTCCTGAATTTGAGAGTCTCTGGAGAGTTAGGTGGGGGAGAAGCCTCATTTTATCATTTCTTTTCAAAAGTGTAAGCTCCTTGAGGGTAGGGACTAAATTGCTTTTCATCTTTGGGTATCCCAGTGCCCAGCTAAAGTCCTCCTGCAAGAATTAATGCTCATTGAACCTTCCAGCTTCCAGCCATCAACCTAAATCTTTCCTTCCATTTGGGTCAGACTTCTAACAGAACAAGTGAACGTACTGAACATCTCTCCAGCCTCACTGCCCACTCAATGCTGGACTGTTTGTAGTCTGGTTTCTGACCAAACCACTTGACTGAAACTGTTCTCTCCCTCTCCTTTCTCTTTTTTTTTCTCTTTCTTTTCTCCTCCTTTTCTTTTTACCTCTTTTCTCTCCTTTTCCTCATCTTTCTCTCAAGCACCTCATCTGCTAAATTGAACAGTTCTCCCCCCACCCCCATCAGTTCCCTTCATCCTTTTTAACCTCCTTACAGCTTTTGACAGTCATTCACCCCTTCCTGAGTCCTGTTCTTCCTTGGCTTAAGCAACATTTTTCTGTCTTAACCTTCCTATCTGACTACAAAATTATCAATTCATAAACATTTGTTAAGTGCCTGTTACCTGCCAAGCACTATGCTAAGCCCTAGGGATACTCATCCCACTTCTTTATCCAATTAGTTGCAAAGTCTGGTCAGTCCTCTTTCCCCAACATCTCACCCCATCATTCCCATCACCACTAGATAGTTCAGGCCCTTAGCATCTCTCATTGAGAAGATTACAACCATTTTGTAGGTCATCTGTCTTCTAATCTCCACCCTCTCATCCTTCAAAATGGCAGCTAAATTAGATAGGAGTTCACTATCTAACCTGAGACCACAAGTAAACAATATGCTCTTCCTTTTCCTTAAGAAGAGCCATTATCTCTGGCTCCATGGGGGTATCCCATAAGGCTCTGCCCTGGGATTCCTATTCCTCAACAATCTCCTTAAAAGCCCATCAGTTCCCAAAGCAAAAGGACCAATGCTTTCATCTCTGTAGGCAGGGAACTTCCAGGTGACGAAACTTAGTGCACACATTTAGGGTGGCACCTTCCCCACAACTAATAGTTTGATTTGCCAAGAGGCACTCAGAGGGTAAGCGAATAGCCTAGAGTCCCACAGTCAATATCTATGTGAGGCATAATTTGAATTTAGGTCTTCCTAACTTGAAGACTGGCTCTCTAGTCACTTATACCAATCAGCCTCTTCCCTGAGCTCCTGAGAGTTGTTGAAATCTCTATTCGGAGGAATCCCATATTCATACACCCAGCCCTAACCTGTCTTCCTAACTCTGGTCTGCCTGACAGACATTTATACCTGATGTCTCTTCAGTATCCCATTTGTAACACACCCAAAATAGAACTTTTCTATTTCCTAGAAGCCCACCTTTCCTCCACTTTCCATCCTCCGAATTACCCAGGGGTGCCAAGTTGGAGTCCTCCTTGACTCATCCCACTTCTTTATCCAATTAGTTGCAAAGTCTGGTCAGTCCTCTTTCCCCAACATCTCACCCCATCATTCCCATCACCACTAGATAGTTCAGGCCCTTAGCATCTCTCATTGAGAAGATTACAACCATTTTGTAGGTCATCTGTCTTCTAATCTCCACCCTCTCATCCTTCAAAATGGCAGCTAAGTTAGTATTCCTGTCACAGATTTGGCCATACCACCAACACCCCCCCCCCCATCAAAAATCCTCGGTGGCTCCCCATTGCCTCTAGGATCAAATAAAAACTCTTCACCCTGGCATTCACCAACATAGCCCTGATGTTTGTGGGCATTATCTTATTCTTGTTCACATGCTTATGGTCAGGTCAAACTGAGCTTTGTGCTGTTGACCGAGCTCAACATTCCCTCCAGTGTTCGTGTCTATGCATGCCCAGGAGGCTGTTCCCTATCTCTTCCCCCTCCCCCACTGCGCTCTGTTCTCACTTTGGCCTCTGCGAGATCAGCTCAGATGCCTGAACCCCTTCCCCCACCTCCCCTCAGTGCTGTCCGGGAAACTATGTTGTCTTTAGTCTTTAATTATTTGCTATAAATTGTCCTCCTAACCCCAAGTAGAATGTAAACTCCTTAAGGGGAAGGATTTTTTTTTGCCATTTATATTCTCAAGAGCCTTGAACCTGGCAGCATAGTAGGAATTTAACAGTCGTTTATCTCAACTAAGCGCCGTCAAGCTTAGAGGCCCAGGCAAACGGGAGGTGCTTAATGAATAATGACTGATTGACTGGATTGAATTGCATTAGACTACCACTGAGCAATACCTATATAGCTCCGTAGTGGGAAGAGAACTAGTTTGGAAATCCAGAGACCTGGCTTTGCTGTTTACTAAATCCATCCATTAACAGGCATTTATGACGCACCTGCTATGTGCAGGCAGCAAAGCGCTAGGCTGCAAAGACAAACAGGATGCTGGGACCTGCCCTCCAGAATCTCACCCTCATAGGGAGAGCAGAGGTGGGACTTGGGATCCTGGAGTTGTGGGGCAGCAGATCCAGAAGTGTCAGGAGGATCTCAGAAGCCACGTAGTCTAAACTTTTCATTTTAAAGAGGAAGACTCTGAAGCCCAGGGAGGTGGTGACTTGCTCCAGGTCACAAGAGTATTAAACACGAGGCAGGATTGGAATTAGGGCTCTTTCCACCCATCTCCCCCATGTCAGGAGGAAGAGTGAGACAAGTACCAAGAAATACCCCGGCAAAGAAAGCGCTGTCTGTGTGACTGGCACTGTGTAAACTCTTCCTCCTCTCTGGGCCTCGGTTTCCCTATCTGTAAAATGATGAGCTTGGACTAGGTACTTTCTAAGGTCCTTCCCAGCTCCGTCCAAGGATAGCAGGATTTACGTAGTGGAATTAGAGAAGCTTTTTTTTTTTTCCAGCTGAGGTTTCTCAGTGCCTATGATGCCGAGTCCCACTGTAATCAGACAGGAAGGAAAACACAGAGGGCAGGGGGCTCACAACTCTCCTTAGTGCTGGGCGGGTAAGGGAGTCAGTGTGGAGCAGTCCCGGTTTGCCCAGAGCACACGGAGCTAGCCAGCTTCTGAGCACTGTGAATAGCGAGTCCCCTTAGCGGTCCCGTCATTCAAAGGTGACCGCGTTTCCATTGGAAACACGGACCGTGGTTCAGTGTAAATTCGAAAACACTTGCCCTCTCTAGGGGCTTCACCGGTGCCACTCCCTGGGCCCGGCTGCAGGGAGACTCGATCAGAGCCCTCCCCGTTCCGTGCCAAAAGGGGTCCTGCCGAGAACAGGCTGGGCGTGGGAGCGGGACTGGGGCGAGCCCCGATCCCACTCCGCTGCCCCCCTCGGCAGGACGCCGGCCCGGGGCCGCGGGGTCGCGGATCGTCCGGCTCGGGGAGCCCCGGAGCGCGGGGTCCCGGCCCCCCCGCAGCCTCTCCCGCGAGCTCGCCCCCCCTTTCCCTCCCCCCTTGGGCTCCCTCCTCCTCCTCCCTCTTTCTTCCCATTTTCTGCCTCTCTTTCTCCCTTTTCTATCTCTTTCCTTCTCTCTCTCTTTCTTTTCCTTACTCTCTCAAACTCTTTCTTTGCCTCTCTCCCTCTCCCGCTCTCCATCTGGCTCTTTCGCTCCCTCCTCTTTCCCCCTCCCCGAGAACGCCTGGGTACTGGTTGACGCACGCGCACATCAGCAGACGGCCCAGGAGGCGTATAGTCCCGGTGCCCCAGAGCCTCCCTTTCCCTAAGCAAGCGTGGGTCGTTTCGCGCACGCGCACATCTCCGGTCCCCCAGCATCCCTTGGAGCAGGTTACAGGATGGTGGACGTGAATCTCCCTTCGTCTTCAGTCCCAGAGCACGCCTGCGCACGCGTACATCCCCGGGAACCTCGGGCTCCTTCTTTGGATCTCCTAGGGAGCCGAGGGGAGGCGCGCACGTCGGCGCGGACACGCAAACCACGTAGGCACGCAGCCGTAGACGGGCGCGCGCCCACGCAGAGGCGCTGGCGCCAGGACGTCGCGGACGCCGGGACGTCGCCGCCGCCGCGAGTGACGCGCGGATGACGCGGATGACGCGCGTCCCGGTCCGGTCCGGCCCGGCCCGCTCCCACCGCTCCTCCTCCTCAGCCGCCGCCGCCTCCGCCTCCTCCTCGTCGCCGCTCCTGGGTCCGGCCGCGGCGGGCAGGCGGGCAGGGGGACCGGCGGGCGGGCGGGCCGGCCTGCCTCGGGGGTCGGGGGTCAGGGCAACGGGCCCGGGCTCCGGCCTGGCCGCGAGCCTCCTCCTCAGCCCCGTGCGGCCTCGGCTCCCCTCGGGGGCTCCGCCTGGGCGCCGGCGCCGGCTCGGGCCCTGAGCCAAGGTGAGTGACGGGCGGCAGCGGGGAGGGGGCGCCGGGAGCCGGGCGGGAAGGGAGCTCCCAGTCGCGGGGAGGGATGCAAACTCGGAGGTGGCTCCGAGCGGGATCCTCCTCCCCACAGGCGCCCCGGACCCCGGGCTCGGGACGGACCCTCGCGTCCTTGGGGGGGAGGGGAGGAACTGAGACCGGGGCGCATCCCTGACTGCAAGGGCTGCTGGGGCCCGTCCTCTGACGGGACGGCTGGGGAAACTGAGGCACAGCGGGGTCCCGCGGCGTCCCCGGGACGCGCCGTCCTCGGAGCCTTTGCTGGAACGGTCTGCACTTATTAAGCGCCTCCTGTCTTCCCAGAGCCGTCGGCGCAGCCCTCGGTGTCCGATGTAGCGCCAGAGCTGACGGAGGCTGGACGAGCCCGGAGGGGGAGGGGGATGGCCGCGGCCGTCCCGGAGCGCCCCCCCCCCCCCCCGCGCGCTCCGGCGGTCAGGCCGGGGCTGGTCCGCTACGAGGCGGCAGCCAGGGCCGCTTCCGGGTGCGGTGCCGGGGAGGCAGCAGGCGCCTAATGAGTGCTGATGGACCGAGGCTGGCGTGAGGTGGGGGGCAGCCCCGGCCTCTTCCTTAGAGCCGTGCTCCGAGGGCCCCCCCCATGCTGCCGAACTCTTCCTGCCCCGGGGGCTTCCCGTGGGGAAGGCAGCGCTGAGAACTTGGGGCTCCCTCTGGCCTCCCCAGCAGTTGCCCGTACATATTCCCTTGTTGGCCTTGATGAATTTAGCGCTTGTCCACTCTGTCCATTCATTGTTCCTGTTGGCTTCTTTATTTTTTGGAGGGGGGAAAGCAGGGCAGTTGGGGTTAAGTGACTTGCCCAAGGTCACACGACTAGCAAGTGTGTCTAGTGTCTGAGGTCACATTTGAACTCAGGTCCTCCTGACTCCAATGCCAGTGCTCTATTCACTGTGCCGCCTAGCCGCCCCTCCTGCTGGCTTCCTAAAAGATGATTGGCTGCCAGGTATATTTTGTGGGTTTTCTTTTAAACCAGGAACTAGGAAAATGAAGTTTAATGAAGTTATAAAAGCGTATTTTTAAAAACAGCAACCAAGGGAAAATACATTTTTATTTCTTTTTTTTTAAACAAAAGTTGATGACCAAGCTTTAGCACCCAGGGAAGTCTTTTCTGTGTTCGTTCAGTTAGAGCTTTTGGTCTTTAGGTATTTGCTCTTTGTACTGATTTTTCCAATTCACTTTGTGCTTGGGTAGCATTTAGAGACAGCATTATCCTTATAAAGGCCAGAAGGAAAAGTATGCCTTTTCATTTTAATTTTTGGTGATATATTGAGTTTGCACGTTGTTCTGAATTGCTTCTTAACTCTAGAATTGCATTTAATGACTGTGATCTGAATTTTTATTTCAAGATGATGTGCGAGGTGATGCCAACCATCAGTGAGGCAGAAATTCCCCCAGGAGGAGGTGGGAGCCATGGTTCTGGTTCCCCTTTACAGCCAGATGCTGATTCACATTTTGAACAATTAATGGTTTCCATGTTGGAAGAAAGAGATCGTCTTTTAGACACGCTTAGAGAGACTCAAGAAACACTTGCCTTGACTCAGGGCAAGTTACATGAGGTTGGCCACGAAAGAGATTCCTTGCAGAGACAGCTCAATACTGCACTGCCACAGGTATGGATATTTTTAACCTTGATCTCACTAAATGTTTTTGCATGATATGACTTAGAAAATTTCAAATAAAATCTGCATTATTATCTATGAAAAGGTCCATAGAGGACCACGTGTGGTGGTAATTTCTTGAGACTGTTTTTTGCCACTCAGTGGAAGTGAAACCAAAGGAGACACTAAATTTATATCGGATAATTCCCAGATATGCCTATTCCCTGTCTTCTTAATTTGTGGCAATTCATGTGTCCTGTTAGGGTGAGATCACTGCAGTACCTGCCTAAAGATCTCCCTGCTCTTCCATGCGTCCACCATCCTCTGTGAATTTGGGTCATAGCTGCATGTCGGCCAGGCTTGGGTTTTGTGTTTTCAGCTGTTATTCAGTCTCTAGCGCACCAAGTCCATCCTTCGTTGTTTCTCTTTGGAAACATGACAACCTGAGTAAAAATACATGAGGTCTCTCAGAAGGTGATATGTTCTCTGGAATAACTTGTTCCAGTCCCTTCGCATCCCTACTTCTGGATTTGATGGGGAGCCCTTCAGAAATGACTAATGGAGAAGGTGAAGGCACCAAGAGTTCACGCCATTGTTAAATATTTTCCTGTGCGTGCAGGCTGATGGAGGGATCTGTGGCTAAAGGCTGTTTGGAACTAGAGTAGTGCAGATGGTAGATTCTGAACATGAGCAAAGGCTTAAAATAGGAAGGACCTAAAGCTTTATGACTGGTCTTGAGGTGTTGTTCCTATGATAATGATAATTATAGAATGGTTTAAAAAGTGCCTAATTTATGTAGACTAAGTGGGTGGGGAGTAAATGTGCAGGTGCTTTGGTTCAGTGGATAGTCAGGAAGATCTGTGTTGAAATCCAACCTCAGATAATTCATTAGATTGACCCTGGCCAGTTGTCAGAGCCTGCCAGTTTCACCTTTACAGCATCTCCAGAATGCACCCCCTTCTTTCCTGATTTTCCCCCCCCAGGCCCTCATTACCTGGATTTTTGCCAGAGCATCTGTGGAGGGGAGCCAGGGTCTGCCTTCACCAGGTCTCTTCTTGCTCCAGTGATCCTCTACTCAGCCACCACAGGGATTTCCGAAAACTTGTGTCCATCCTTCTCACTCCCCTCCTCCATTCACTTCAGTGGTTATCATTGAAAGCCCTTCAGGGTGTCCTGACTCTCTTCTTACACTCTGCTCTCTCTGGTATTCTTTGGGCCAGTGACACCGGCCTCCTGACTGTTTCACGAACAAGACCCTCCCTCTTTCAGCTCTGGGCATCTGTTCTCTCTGACTCCATCCCGGGAATTCCCTTCCTCAGTTCTACCTCCTGACCTTCCTGGCTTCCTTTAAGTCCCAAGGAAAATTCCCACCTTTTACTGGAAGCCTTCTCCCAATGCCCTTAATTCCAGCATGTCCCTCTCCTTATTGGATGGAGTGTGTGCTTGCTGAGGGCAGGGACTGTCTTTGGCCGCTTTATTCCCAACACTTAGTACAGCTCCTGGGGCACACATTAGGCCCAATAAATCAATGTTTATTGAATGAATGAACTTAGCCTCAGTATACCTCTATCTCCCAGGATTGTTTCGAGGATCGAGAGAGATAATATCTGTAAAATGTTTAGCCTAGTGCTTGGGCACATAGTAAAAGCTGTATAAGATGGTAGGAGGAGAAGGAAGAGGAGGTGTGTGCTCATAGAATGAGTGTGTGCTGGGAGGGCGGGTTGCAGAGAAGAGCCTTCCTTGGGCCACAGTATCAGAGCAGACAATCCCTGTCTGCTTTTAAAGAGCAGTCTTTTAATGAATTTAAACTATTTTGAAAGGCTTTTTTTTGGACTAACTTTTCTTTTTATATCGCTTTAATTTCTGAATATATTTTTCTTTGTCTCTTCTCCATTGAACTATTCATTCCTTGTGACAGTTGTGATGGGTGAAATCTGAAATGTCTGGGGCTTCAGACTGAAGTTCAAGCTTCCGAGCCTATCCATTTATTCAACAGTGTGAGCCAGTTGAATAACAAAGCGGGACCAGGTGTCCTCAGCTTGGCACTGGACTCTGAATATGGGTGGAAACAGGTTTTTGTACGTTAAAAGGAAACAGTGAATAGGATATAAATCAGGATGCCAGATTAGGTAATCTGATTTCTAACTGGGGGAAAGATTGGGGGCTTTCCAAGTTGGGAGAGGGGCAGCAAACAGGTGTAATTCCTGAAGTCAGAGGAAGAGGGGGCCCACTCCCCCAAGTGTCTGTATTCAGTCAAAAGCACAAGGATACAGTACCTTGCTGAGCAGTATGGGACCAGTTTTCAGATAAGACATGTGGATGGCTTAAGATGTGCAATTGTGAGAAAACTTGCGTCACTCTGCAGACTGCACTGGACTTCTGGTCCTGAGGTGAGGGCCTCTAAGCAGCCGGGAGAGATGGTCTGGCTCCCCAGCCATGCAGGGCTAAGCTCAAACAATGCAAGACAGAAATTGGGCTAGAGCCATAACTGGCCAGAAAGAGAACTGAGCTAAATCCAGAATTGAGTCACAAGATGTGTGGTTCTCACAGTTCTTCCGATTCTGTCACAGGGTGGGAAATCAGGGCAGTTTTGGGCCCACGAGCAGAGGGCGGGGCGGAGTGCCGCCTCTCTGGGGAAGACACGTCTCTGGGCTAGCGTGGGGCTTCCTGCTCCCGTGTTGTTCCGTTTTGCCCGCTTGTTTTGTGGGTCCTCTTTTCCTGGTTTTTCGTGTTTTGCTCCATCATTTCATAGGAACCTTCATATCTGGTGTTTTTTTAAACAGATTTTTCCCCACTGCGTTTCTTTGCTGTAGTGTGTTTAGCTGTGCCCCCTTGATGCCCGTATGGGGCTTTGTTGCTTCCTCTCTGCTACCACAAAAAAGGCCTGTTATGAAGAGTTTGGTGTCTGTTAGTGGTTTATTTTTAATTTTTTTCCTTTTTTTTGGAGGGCAGTTGGGGTTAAGTGACTTGCCCAAGGTCACGTGGCTAGTTTTTTGTGTTAAGTGTCTGAGGTCACATTTGAACTCAAGTCCTCCTGCCTCCACGGCTGGTGTTCTTTCTATTCACTGTGCCCCCTAGCCGCCCCTTATTGGTTTATTTTTTACCTTGGAGTATATGTCTGCCAGTGGGATCACTGGGCAAAGGGCATGAACATTTTATTTTATTTTATTTTATTTTATTTTGTTATTGACTTGTTTACTTACTTTTAGTTCACAAGATTCAGTTCCCACAGTCCCTTGAGTTTCAAATTTTCTCCCCTCCTTCCCCCTACCCACATGGTGGCGTGCAATCAGGTACAGGATCTGCAAATGCTTTCACATTGGACATTAGTCTGATTGTAAAGAAGGGTTGTAACCAATGGAGTGAACAATGGGAAAGAGGAAACAAAACCAAACATGGAAAAGAAAGAGAGCAGGTATTGCTTCAGTCTCCATTTAAACTCTGGTCTTTCTAGATCTTTCTCTGAACGTAGATATCTCCTTCCATCCTGAGACTTGTAGAGCTGTCTTATAACTACGTGTTGCTGAGAAGAGTCTAGTTTATCAAGGTTGGTCATCACACATACGATGTGTCTGTGATTGTGCACAAATTTCTCCTGGTTCTGCTCTTCTCACTCAGCATCAATTTGTATGAGCCTCTCCAGGTGAATGTGAACGCCGTCTCCTTCCCATTTCTTATAGCACAATAGTATTCCATTACATTCATATACCACAAGTTGTTTAGCCATTCCCCAATTGATGGGCATCCCCTAGATTTCCAGTTTTTTGCCACCACAAAGAGAGCTGCAATAAATATTTTTGTACATATGGGTATTCCTCCCACTTCTATGATCTCTTTGGAATACAATCCCAAAAGTGATATTGCTGGGTCAAAGGGTAGGGCATGAACATTTTAGTCTCTTTTATAAGCAGAATTCCACACTCCTTTCCAGAGTGGCTGGACCGAGGGGTTCTTGGAGTCTACCAAGGAATAGGCCTATCTGTTGTACATTCAGAATGTATACCAAAGAGATAGACTGAGATTGGCCTGAGGTATAATGGGAAGGAGAGGGAGGCTTGAAGCTGAGTTGAGGCTTGAAGGGATCTGGAAGAGGGAGATCATTTGAAGCATGGGGGGGCAACAGCTCCTTATAGAGGGAGCAGCAGAGAGGCCAGGATAGCTGGAACTAGGGCGGGTGAGTTGTACTCAGCAAAGAAAGCTAGGTGGGAGCCACATTGGGAGGGGCTTTTAATGACAAACAGGAGTTTGTGTTATCCTAGAACCAGGAGGGAGTCACTCAAGCTGGGAGGTGATAGGTCAGCCCTCGGCTTTGTTCATGTCACCTTGTCAGCTCCCTGCTGGATTCAGGGCAGCCAGTTAGGGAGGTGTTGCAGTAGTAACCCAGATGAGAGAGATAACGGGTGTCTCTACTGGGGAACTTTGGGGGGGGCTGATCGAGAAAAGCAGGACGGATGTAAGAGACACAGTAAAAAGGAAGTATCTACCAGATGTGGGCAGGGAGGGGCAAGAAAGATCAGAGAGTCAGGGGTGACTCCTCGCTGGCCTGCCATTGGAAGACTAATATTGCTCTTGACAAAAATAGGGGAGTTAAGAGGAGGGGTTTGTCTAGGGGTGTTCTATGTTGGACGTGTTGAGTTGGGGAAGCCTATTAGTCGTTTAGGTGAAGACTAGCTGGCAGGTGAGGAGTTGTGTGCCTATAGCCAAAGAGAGAGGGGAGAGGAGCAGATGTAGGTTGGTTTGAAAGTCATATGCATTGTGGTCATAGTGAATCCACGGGAGCTGATTAAGGTCTCAAGAGAGCAAGTCAGAGGAGAGGAGATGGCCTGGGAGAAAGCCTTAGTGTACACCCCTCTGTAGGGGGAGCACATGTTTGCTGCAGAGGAACTAGGAGGAATGGCCTACTAGCAAAGACAGTATCATGAGAGAGCAGAGATGGAAACTGAGGAGAGAGAGTGGATTGAGAAGGGAGCCGTCAGCAGCGTCAGGCTGCAGAGAGGTCAGAAAGGAGGGATCATGGGAGTGAACCAGGGCCCAAAGCTGTATTGCAAGGAGTTGAGAAGGAAGTGGGAGGTGAGGCTGGCCGCCAGTGAACAGCCTGTTATGTAGTGTTCCTGTTCCCATCCCACCTCCATTTCTGCCTCCACGGATTGTCCCTTCCTCCTGGAATGTGCTTCTTCCTCCAGAGTGCAGCTCAAACACCATCTCTAAGCCATCCTCCCCAACTGCTCATCCCTTCTCCCCATTGGCGGTCCTCCCATTGGTTTTACCGAATGTATGTGTATGCATGTTGTCTCTCCATCTCCTTCTGTCAGAGGGGCCGGCTAGTCCTGGGTGCGGTGTTGCTTTGCCTCCACAGCTTTGTCTAGGAATTTGGCTGTGAGAGGGAGGGAAGGTAGAAGCTGCTAGCTGGACGGATGGGTCGGGCCAAGTGAGTTTTCTTTTGGGATGGTGGAGATCTTTTTGACCTCCAGCCTGTTCTATTCATTGCTCTTAGCTCTGTTCTCAGGGCTAGCACAGATCTGATGGCTCTTTCTTCTGAGCGACAGTTCTTCAGGTACTGTTGCATCCAGGCTCATTCCCTCACCCTTCCCCCTTTTCTCTTCCGGGCTGACTCTCTGGCGTTCTTTCTGAAGATCCTCATTGGGCATGGTCTCAAGTTGGCCCTCCAGTCTGTCACTGTCCTTAAAATGTGATGCCTGCCCAGAACACAGCACTCCCAGTGAAACCTGACTGGGATGTAATATCATAATCAGCAGATTGTGTTTAGTCCTTCCAGTCATGACTGACTCTTTGGGACCCCTGGTGGGGTTGTCTTGGTAGAGATACTGGAGTGATTTGTCACCAGCTCATTTTCCAAATGAGGAAACTGAGGCAAGCAGGGTGAAGTGACTTGCCCAGGATCCCATAGCTACTCAGTGTCCGAGGCTAGACCTAAACTTGGGAAGATGAATCTTCCTGACTTCTAGGCCTGGTGCTGTATCCACTGCACCACCCAGCTGTCCCTGATTCTGGACACAACCTCTTTTAAGCCTGTGAACAAATTAATTCTTTTTTGACTGGCATCACTTCTTGACTAACTGAGCTTGCAGTCTCCTGGCAGCTCATTTGTTTATGATGCTTGCCAACAATTGCTCTCATTTTAAAGATGTGCAAACTATAGTTTAGAGGAAAAGGCAGCTCAGATTGAACACAAATCTTCCGCCTCAGCATCCTTGCTGTGTCTTGGCATGAACTTAGTTGTGCCACTAGCCTAAGTTAGAAGACAACCACAAGCTGCGAACCTGGAAAATGGACATATCTTTCCATACTCTGTTGACAGAGGCAGACGCTGGCCCCAAAAGTGAAGCCAGTGGGCAACCGTCTGGGAGCGCCCCAGTCTCTGCTCCATTCCCGAGAGGCATAGCTGGGGCTGGTGTCCATAGTGCAGTCCCCGGGGTTGTGAGGGCCTCAGGAGATGGCCTAGCAGAGATCCTCTCTGGGGGGAAGGGATATCACAGGTCAATTCAAAACAGAACTCCCCATGATGCACTTTCCTCTCAGAGTGAGTAAATGAAGTGTGATAATCAGAGACATTCTCACAGGGCCTGCTGTGTGCCAGGCACTTTGGAATTATCTCGTTTACTGTCCCAGCAGACCTGGCAGGGAGGCGCTGTGCTTATCCCCATTTTCCTGATGGTGAAACTGAGGCAGACAGGTCAAGTGGCTTGCCCATGGTCACCTACGTATCTTCCACACTGCAGGCCTTGCCCCAGTGAGCAGTGATTCTCATCCCCCTTTTATAGATAAGTTGCCTTATTGGTCTAGGCTTACACTGCTAATCTGTGACAGAGTTGGGAATCTTATCAGGATATGGTGACTCTGCCTCATCTGGTGATTTTTCTACAACATCAGGACAGCCTCCCCCCGTCAGAAACAGCAGTTACTGACTCTTGTAGCTTCTGGTTTCCCAGCTAGCTGTGAGGCCTCAAAGTACTGGCTTCTGTCACACGTCTAGGGTTGGAAGGGTCGAGGAGGCCATTTGAGACCCACCTTTTCATTTTTCAGATGAGGAAACTGAGCCCCAGAGAGGTGAAGCAACCTGCCCAGAGTTACTGAGGATCCTCCTAGTAGTAATAATGTATGTGTTCCAATTCTTTCCACTGAGTCATATTAATTTAAAATTTAAAATTGTGATTTATTCGATGTCTTGTCCTGTGACTGTGAGGGCTTTTACATGACAGGTTTTAGTATGAAAATGATTGAGTTAAAGATAGGAATCTGTGAAAGTTACCCCCGGGCTGCCTGGAGCCCGCAGCCACACTCCTTAGCTCTGCACAAAGCTCTTGTCTCCTTTTCGCAGTTTTCAGAAGTGAGAATTGTCATATTTGGCCTGCTTCTTTGGCGCATGAGAGAGATGAGCCTGTTCTGAAAATAGTCCTTCAAAGGGAAGAGCCCTGGCCATTCGCATTTCTTGAAGTGTCCAGAAAGCTTGGACTGACCTTGTCTGGGGAGGACACATGATTTCTCTGTGTCCCATGTAGCACTTGTGCAGATGACACCTTTACATAAAACCCAAGGTGAAATTTGCATGATTTTAACATTATAGGATTCTGGCACATTTTTCTAAACTTTCTAAATTTTGGGGCGGCTAGGTGGTGCAATGAATACAGCGCCAGCCCTGGAGTCAGGAGGACCTGAGTTCAAATCTGGCCTCAGACACTTAATATTTACGTGTGACCTTGGGCAAGTCACGTAACCCCAATTGCCCTGCCCCCCCTTAAAAAAAGCAAAAAATAAAATATAACAAACCTTGTAAATTTTGTGCAAAAGCTTTGTAGATGTATTGTAGTAGCCATGTCAAACCCAGATCAAACAGGGCTGCCAAGCTAGCCACAAGCATCCCTTCCTGCAGCTGCAGGGCGGAGAAAACCACACTCTCCCATTACCCACGTTCTCTTGGGTTTGTATTTAATTCTGTCAGCTGTTTACCAATGAACTTGTCACCTGGTTTGGTGACAGGGCCGCTGAGGGGCTGACACTTTGGCCATTACAACATTTCTTGGGGCCTTCCGAATTTCATTCTGTCTGTATTTGGCATGGTGAAAAAATAAGCCAGACATAAGAAATGTGCTGCATCTCCATCTGGGGTCCATGCACAGATATGGGGGGCTATGAACTGAGAGGGGAGAAATGACAACTTCATTTTCCCTGCCCTTTAACTGTGATTTAGCATTTCCTCCAATTATAAATTAAACAAATCAACCCGTATCCCTAGAGGGGGTTTGGAGGTTTTGCCAGACGGTGAGAGGGATTGTGACGTGGGGAAGCCCGATCCGAAGGGACAGGCTAGTAAGCGCCTGGGGCACTGCTGTTTTGAGTGGGGTTTTTGCAGGGAGTCACCGAGGAAGACGCACTGTGGGTTTTTTTTCTTTCGAGGAAATAGGCAGTTATCGCTGAGAGAGCAGCCCGCAGGACAGTTGTGTGTTAATATTCATATCAGATCTTACCTAATTTCACGTTGATACTTCTTGATTTTGATGTTAAGATTTGCCGTGTCTGCGTGTCCTTAAAATGGACGTTTCGTTACTTGGACGCAGTCGTCTTTTAAAGTATAATCAAAATACGTTCCGTCTTCCGACGAGCGCAGGAAGAAAGGGCCCCTTCAGAGTAACGTGGGCCAGTCGTGTCTCAGATAAGTTGTTTTGCGTTCGTATCTGTCTTTGTGACTGTTTTTTTCCGTTTGAATGTGTGACATGCAATTCCTTCATCGATTTGACCTAATTCAAAGCAAGCATTTTTATAGAAGATTTAATTAAAAAACCTTATTGCTGTCTCTTATTTTTGTGTTGTCTGCCCTTCCCGACCTGTTCGTTCCTCTGTCCTCTTACAGAGAGCCGTTTCTGACAGCGCGTAAACAAGGGAATAAGGAACACCAGCAAGACTAACCAACAAGCCACGTAAAAATCTGACATTGAGGGGCAGCTAGGCGGCACAGGGGGCAGATTACCAGTCTTGGAGTGAGGAGGACCTGAGTTCAAATCCTGCCTCAGACACTTAACCCTGGCTGGCCGCGTGACCTTGGGCAAGTCACGTAACCCCAATTGCCCTGCCTTCCCCCTCCAAGAAGAAAAAAAAGCATCTAACATTAAAAGCAGTGTTTTATACCTGTAGACCCCCAACTCTGCACAGAACCACAAACTGACTTTGACTTCTGAGGCCTTAGCCTCGTCATTAGAATTTCGCTGCATTGTTTTTACCGTTTTCTGGCGGTTCTTTCTGTTTTCGTTGTTGTAGTCATTATGAGGGTTGCACAGTGGATAGAGTGCCTGACCTAGAGTCAGGAAGACTCAGCTTTATGAGTTCAAATTTGGTCTTAGATGCTCGCTAGCCGTGTGGCCCTGAGTAAGTCACTTTACCCTGCTTGCCTCAGTGTCCTCGTCGGAGCAGGAAATGGCAAACTGTTCCAGTGTCTTTGCCAAGAAAACTGCAGTCAGGGTCTTGGGGTGTAGGATAGGAGAGAACCGCCGCAACAGCTGTTGTGTGTCATTCTCTAGCTGGTGATGACTTCGCTCTGCATCGGTTCATGTACACCTTCTCATGCTTCTCTGTGCTGATCACATTCATCATTTCTCAGAGTTCAGTGGTTTTGCAGGACAGTCGTGTGCCACGTCCTGCTGCTCTGTTCCCCACTTGATGTTTCCAGTTCTGTTGCTACTATAACAAGCACCACTATACATAGTGCAGTGGGCAGGGGCATTTCATTCCTATTTTAACCTCATTCAGAAGGCGA
Organism: Pseudochirops cupreus; assembly: GCA_028627135.1. NCBI lineage: Eukaryota > Metazoa > Chordata > Mammalia > Diprotodontia > Pseudocheiridae > Pseudochirops > Pseudochirops cupreus. The sequence goes on along the minus strand of CM053583.1, from coordinate 4,504,732 downwards.
ATGTCCCTCTGCTGATGGGCTGGGCCTGTGGGTGGGTGGGACCCTCGCGTTTTCAGTGCGTGACCTGGTCAAGCGGTGCTCTCTGCCACGGTTCACACGGGGGCATCTGAGATGAGGGGATTTGTAGAGCTGTCGCCCGTGGGCTCTTCTTAGAGATTCACCATTTTTGTTGCCATTTCTTTGAACTTCATGAGTTGGACCCAAGGGTGTTGCTTGAAAGAGACTTTGGTGCGGATGCCCTGCCTGCCTTGTGAGGAGTCGGCCTGGTTATTGGTGAAAGGAGAAAGCCTTGCTTGCAGTTGCGTCTTAAAGCCTTTGGGGGGGGTGCTATTGGAGGCTCATGGGAGCCTGGCGCTTTACTTTTGTTGTTCTTTTCTGTCGCTGCTTTTGTGCCTGGCACGGGCTCCCATTCCTAGGCCTTGATTCACTTGAATAATTAACTCTAGCATTAAAATAATCACATCCTCTGTGGCAAGTGTGCCGAAGGGACAAAATTAGATCAGGGTTCGTTATCTAATTTAAATGGAGAGCAGTCCCAGCGGCCAGCACTGAGCGGCGTTTTCTTCTGTCGGCCTCACACGGCATAACTCAGGGTCGTTTTTTTCTCTGAAGAGTATAGGCCCGATCCTGTTCTAATGGAAACTGCTTACATACAACATTGCTGGAAACAGATTTTTGCTTAGAAATAGATGCTTCTGCCCCACTGATGCCTGTTGCAGGCATTATTTGTAGGGGCATTGTATGATGATTTTTTTGCCATCCTCTTTGAACCTGCTTTATGTTATTTTACGAGTGAATTTTCGTGAGGTTCTTTACATAACCAAATAGCAGGGCTGAAGAAAAAACCTCCCCGCGTGCTCTCTGTCAGTGAAGACCTTTCTTTCCCTTTTGGGGGCATATGGAGTGGGTGCTGGAGTCTTCCTGGGGAAGCTCGCCTTCTCAGCTCTGTCCACATCAGAGGCCTTCAGGGATTCTCCTCCCTGGGACATTGTCTGGATTTTGTATTTACTGATCGTCCCTGCTCTGGGTTACAAAGTCCCAAGCTAGGCCTGTTTCTTTTTTTGGCTTTGTATACTTGGGGCGTGGTACCTGGTTTCAGAAGTGTTTGTTGACTTCATTGAAGAAGTTCATGATTTCATGGGTATGTGCACATCTGTGTACTCACTTGAGTGCATGTGGTGCATGCTTGTGCTTGCACCCCTGACCCCAGACTGCCATCGCAATCTCTTTCTGCCTTTGACTGTTTTTGTGGGTTGCTGTGGTCTAACAAACCCATCGGTCACCTGGTGGCTACCACCCTAGTGCTGCACTGACCCTGTCTTTGCTTGGCTGCCCTTCAGATACAGACGTGGTTGGGCCAGTTTGGTCTGGGCCGCACCTGCCAGAGCTTGTGTCTGCTTGGCTGGATGCGTGAGAGCCCAGATTCGCCTCCACACCATCTTGGAATGAGGGCAGTAGAACCTCCTTGGACCGTGCAGTGCTGTTAGAGCTCTTGTTTTTAATTGTAGTCAAAGTCTTTGCAAAGATGAAAACTGAACATTTCATACAATGATCCTTAAAAAGTGATCTGAAAACAGTGGGAACTGTTCTCAACTGTTTTGGGAAGGATTTTGAGATGCTTTGGAATATTTTCTTCTGGGGGGCAGAGTATTCAAAGTAACCCCTGAAAATTCCTGTTCTGAAGACTTTTCTAAACTCTGCTTTCCATCTGTCTGGGTGTGTGTGTTGTGATCAAACCCCCCCCAACCAAGCAACGAAAGCTGGTGAACAGGAAGAACAGTGAGCACGTTCGTTGTGCTTCTTGGGAAGCACAATTATTTACCTTTAATGGGTTCCTATTTTATTTTAAACGTGTTTGTTCATTTCCTTTTCTGTAGTGAAAAGAAATGTCTGATAGTCACATGGTTCAGGTGTTGTTGAAGCCTGGAGACAATGAATACAGGTCAGTCTAACGCTGCCCCGGCAGAGTTGGTGAAGGCTGCTAGTGACGGGGCCCATAGTACTTGAATAATTTAGCGAGAAAATAAAGTTAGATAAAAGTATGTATAAGGATGTCTGTTTAAAGCTCCACTTTGTGTTACCAGAGAGAGCCCAAGTGGCAGGGTTTGTGCAGGATGGGAGCTACCTCTGGGCCTGGCCAGTGCCCGCGGGATTGCTGTGAATTACCTCGCAAGTGATGACTCTGAGATGACGGAGCCTTTCTGAGGCCTCCCCCCTTTCTCTCAATGCTCTGCTTCATTCCAGGGATCTCTGGTTAAGATCCTTGCCATTAAAGATGCTTCTTTAAATGGGACGCTTTTGTTCCTCCCTAGTCTGTAAGCCTTATGCTTGAGGTTTCTCAGGTAGTGGGCTACCTTTCTTTGATGACTGATGGGTGATTCATTTGAAAGCAGGCTTTACCAAAAAAAACAGTGAAGAAATACATACTTGGCTCCTGTTGTATCTGGGCCCTTTATGAGAAATAAGGGGGCAGAGCCGGGTGGAAGCAATTTGGCCTTTGGCAGTTAGTGGTGAAGTATATTTATTCTTGAAGTGTGTCCTGGCAGTCAGGAAGGGCAGGCTGAGAAGTGAGGGGCCCAGAGGAAAGTGGGAGGGGCTCGTTCTTCCCTCCCAACAATCCGTTGGCTCCAGGACTTTGGAGGTGGTTGAGCAGGTGAGAATGAAGACTTCTCACCCTTCACATCTCCCCTTTTACTGGAGGGAGCAGGACCCTCCAGCTTCCTAACAATTCTGCTTGGTTTCTGAAATACACTGCGTTCTCATTTCTCAGTCTCCTCTCCTCCCTTGTCCCAATTAGCGCTTTCTCCCTCTGGAGATGACTTTGTAGTGCTTAAGAGGGCAGCTCCTTCACACTGAGGGTGGCTTAGTTTGTCACTTTTGGAACCCTGCAGCCTAACACAACGCCTGGCAAATACTGAGTGGACTTGCATTTGTACGCACTATTTTGACTTGGTCCAGGCTGCACGCTTGCAGGGATATCCTCCTTGAGAACAGAGACCCTTTATTAGTTGGCTTTGTACCCCCAGGATCCAGCATATGTAGCCATTGACTCAGAGGAGACCGTACCTGTTTGAGATAGTGAATCATGCTTTCAGAGAATCTGTTACGTCATCTGCCTAATAAAATCAGCAAGATCTGGAACGCAAGCTTTGCTCTAGATAACTGAGAGGGAGAGCATTATTGATTTCATACTCAAAGATGAAATATATTTTTATTAATTTATAGAGTGAAATAGACTCAGCTTCATTTTTAATGTATACGTATAGTTTAAATTCAGATTTTTGATGTTTCCATTTCCAAGTGATTTATCTTTTATTATTATTATATTGAAATACAGTGAGGGAGAAATGAGAGCATTCTTGGTGCTCCTTAATACTAAATAACTGGGATGTGGATGAACTGTTTCAGCTTTGTGAATCTTTTGTCTCCTCCCCATTAGCTTCAAAGTGCTCTTGGCTCAAGGAGCAGCCCCTTAGGAATGCTGTGACCTTGGTGGGAGAGGACCTGGGGAGCTCACAGCTTCCCTTTCATAGAGTCTAAATCTAATTCAGAGGAGAAAATGTCATTTTATTCAGGATATGAAATGAGGTCCTTAAGCCCTAGCTCACTTTTGCGAAGCTTCTCTACTGTGAAAACTGACTAGTTCACTTTCTTGCCCACATAGTATTTGATGCCAACACTAATATAAAAATGTATTTCATGCAGTGGCATGCACAAGGAGGTTGATTCATGTAAAGAAAAGTTAAAGGACTCTTTTAGACTAATTAGTAATTGAGAGTTGCTGAAATGAAGCTGAATTTATCTCTAGTCCACTCAGCCTTTTTTCCCCCCTTGCAACTTTATTTCAAGTGGAAAAGGTGAATTCGAGGTCAGGTCACATCTCAGGCTTCCTAAAAGAGCACCTTTCTTTGCTCTAAATAGAAAGCCTGATGGAAGCAGGACCATTTGGGGCTGGAATAATAAATTGGGATAGTGATATATTATAGGAGAAACTTTTATTTGCGTGTAACTTAGCATTTAGAAACTGTGTTTGTGCCTGGATTGAAAGATGCAGGAGCTGGGATGAGACTTGGATTGGAAAGCTTCAGAAAGAAGGCAGAGGTGTGTGTGTGCGTGCGTGTAAGTAGGTAAGAGTGTGTACGAAGCACAAGGGGCCGGGAGTACGGCCGCCTCCTGCTGGAGGGGCCCTTGGGACAAATGAGACCAGGGCTATTTTGAAGCCGTCACATTTTTGAATTTTTCCTTGGAAATTTCTGTCTAGCAGTGGTTTCTTATTGCCACTGTAAATAGAAATAAATAAAATCAGGTATACAATTACTAGAAGTACAGGGTGTCCCAGAAGTCTCAGTACTGTTTTAAGCTTAATGTAGACACAAGGACACTGTACAGACACACTGCATTATGGGTAGTTACTGTGCACATCTCCTCTGACTTGTATCGCACGTCCGGCTACATTTCCTTGGCTGTTTCAGTCCTAGCGATCTTGTGGGGTGTATGGGGTGTTCAAGGAGGACCAGCACCTCTGCTGTGAGGACTTGCTGAGCCCTTCTCAGGGCCATGAAGGCAGCTGCAGCAGGTGTTCACACAGCTCCTAGAGCCAGGTCAGACAGTCAGGCCCATCCATCCACGGCATCCTGTGCCCTCGCCAGGCTTGACTTCTTTCTCGCTGCTGGCTGTGGATGAGCGTGGAAGAGGGAGTGAAGCTGATGGCATTGTGCACCCCTGCCTCAATTAAATCCAGGTAATGCCTAAGTTAAGATGGGCACTACCTGGATTTAATTGAAGGACAGCAACCCCTCACAAGGGCCTGACTAATGCTTGTTGACTTGTGTCCCCTGCAGGAGAGGGCTAGATGCAGAGCAGGTGCCAGTAAAGACTTCTCTGCAAGAGTGAGCGTCGGCTTTATAGGATGCTGCCTTTTGGACTCAGTGAGACACTTTCGGGGGTTCTGGTCACTACTTTCTTTTGTCTGTTCCATACAAGAGGTTTTTTCCTTTTTTGGAGGGCAATTGGGGTTAAATGACTTGCCCAAAGTCACATGGCTAGTAAGTGTGTCAAGTGTCTGAGGCCGGATTTGAAGTCAGGGCCTCCTGACTCCAGGGCTGGTGCTCTACTCACTGCACCACCCAGCCGCCTCTAAGAGGTTTTTTCTGATGACCCAGCGAAAATGGCATGCCATGGGGGAAGTAGCCCCCCCCCAGCAACCGAGGAGCCCGCTGCTTTCTCATTTGATCTGTCGTCTCTGCACCTGTGTTTGCCTTACATTTCTTTTAAGGGTCCTTTCAGTTCTGTGGTTCTTGGAATGTTCTCTGAATCTCATTGAAACTGAGAAACAGACCCTGGGGAGATCCTTCTGAGCAGTTGTGGGGTGAGGTGTGCCACGGGAAGGTTTTGCTTCCGGTTGGGCAGTGAGTGTGAAAACCAGCCTGGACTGACTTTCCAGAACCCCCAAATGTGGGTTTTTGTGGCAGAGCCACAAATCTAGTGAGAAAAGGAGTCTTGCTCTGAGGTACTTGGGTGTAAGAGGACTGATCAGGGCAGAAACAGGCGTGAAGGTGGGAATGTTTGAAAGAGACAGAATAGAAAGGATGTGTTTTTCAGTAGATTTGTTTCAATGATTTCCTGATGGGAGTTGCTTAAATTCCAATTCTGTTTTGTTTTGAGCTGATTAAAATTGCTCGGCGTGTCTTTAGTGAGCTTTCATACTTCTTAGCTGAGAAAAAATGGGTGCAGTTTTGTTTAATCTAAGTAGGGAGTGTGTAAGTGGTGACTAAAACAATTAATGATGCTTATAAAGCTGAACACGGCACAGGAGCATTTCCCTGAAGGGCAGCTAGTGATGCCACCTACAGACTGGAATTCTCTCCGCAGACCACGCCTCCCTCCTTCTCAGGGAACAAGGCTTTTAGGGACTTACCTTTATCTCCACACCTTAATGGGAATTTTTTTTATTAGAGTATTAGCCTTTTTCTCTATTACTTTTATTCTTATTCTTGATGACCTATATCCTATTTAAAGGAGAAAACACAACATGAAATCATAAGTAAGAAATCGTTGTTTTTGTGACATGAGAAATACTATTCATGTGTATATGTGAGAGAGAGAAGGGGGGAGGGGAGGTAGAGGGAGGAATGGGAGGGGAAAGAAGGGAAAGGGAAAGAGGAGAAGGGAAAGGGAAAGAGGAGAAGGGAAAAGGGAGAGGGGGAGGGAGAAAGTCACCTTTGTGGCATGTGTCCCATTACAGGAAAGACTGGTGGGTGGTTTGGAAAAAAAAAATTGGGTTGTAAATTGTGTAGTGTTTTTTTTTTTCCCTAGCACAGAGCGTAGAAATACTTGCCCCATAACACTCTGATCTCAGTGGCCTGATGACAGATTCTGAATGCTGTATGCAAACTCAGGGCACTTCCTCTTTTTAGTGTTTCGCTGGGCAGGTCTATCACTGTCAATTGTTACCCAAATACTAAGTGTTCAGTTAGTTGCTCCCTGGAAGGAGATGATTTGGGAAGCGTGTTTCCTGGACAGTAGAGCCATTTATTAAAATGATGATTTCAGTGCACAAAATCATAGCTGGCCCAAAGCACCTTCTGACACTTAAGGAGGGAAAGTGGCCCACGTGTCTCCCGTCTGACTATGGAATGATTTTAGGAGAGCACAGTATTGCCTTCGTTTCTTGCTGCTGTCCAAGTTTGAAGAATCTTTTAAGCCTTTCAGTAAAACAAGGAGTTCTCCGGTTTGGCCATAGCCTTCTCCATGGTGCTCCATTGAACAGACTCCAGATGCCCCGTGTTGATGGGCAGGGGCCAGCTTCTTTCCCAGGTTCTCCTTCAGACACATCTCGTCACTCTACACTTTTCCTTTTTAGTTTGAAGGGAAAAAGCCTCCGTGGCTCCCTTGTCCCTTGTCAGCACTAACTGCGGGCTGAGCCTTTTGCCAGGATGGGCTTATTGCCTGTTTTTTCCCTCCTGCACATGCTCTGCCCGCAGTTGCATGGGGGATTTTCCCCTGCAGACCTGCAGGAAGTTACCCAGGAAGGCTCCAAGTGGACACGGAGCCAGGAGGTAACCCTGTGTTTCATCTATAAAGTTGGGGGTTGGGTCTGTATGATATCTAAGCTCCCTCTCTGCCCTGAACACAGGATCCTTTGCGAGTGAGGCCAGAACAGGGCCATGTGCGCAGAGAAGAGAGGAGACCAGAAGGCCTGCGGCTCCTGCTGAGGCTGAAAAATCTGGTTTGGAAGAAGGAAAATAGCAAGCTAGCCGCTGCTGTGACCCTTTAAGGTCTGCAGAAAC
>CM053583.1:4256261-4496943 GCA_028627135.1 Pseudochirops cupreus | reverse complement strand
CTTCCCTACTCCATAAATCTGACAGGTAAACTATTCCTTGCTTCCCCAGATTACTTACAGTACCAGCCTTTATGCCTAGATCGTGCACCCATTTAGACTTGATTTTGGCGTACGGCGTTAGATGATTGCTGATGGCTTTATTTTTTTAAATTCTGTTTATTTATTCATTCATTCATTCATTTATTTATTTATTTTGCTGATGGCTTTAAATAGATGCTACCTATTATTCTAAGGAAAAACTTCATTTATTCCCATATTTTCTAGTGTTTTTAAGAGGAATGGATGTTGTATTTTGTCAACAACTTTTTCTGCATCTATTGAGATAATCATATGATTTCTGCTAGTTTTATTGTTGATATCAATGATACTGATGGTTTTCCTAAATTGAACCATCCTTGCATGCCTGGAATAAATCCTATCTGATCAAAATGTATTATTCTTGTGATAAGTTGCTGTAGTCTTTTTGCTAATATTTTATTTAGAATTTTTGCCTCTATTTTCATGAGGGAGATTGGTCTATAATTTTCTTTCTCCATTTTGTCTCTTCCTGATTTAGGTATCAGTACCATATTTGTGTCATAAAAATAATTTGGTAGGACTCCTTCTTCACCAATTTTCCCAAATAGTTTGAAGAGTATTGGGATAAACCGTTCTTTAAATGTTTGATAGAATTCACTAGTAAATCCATCTGGCCCTAGAGATTTTTTCCTAGGGAGTTCACTGATGGCTTGTTCAATTTCTTTTTCTGAGATGGGGTTATTTAAATAATTTACTTCCTCTTCAGTTAATCTGGGCAATTTTATATTTTTGTAAATATTCATCCATTTCACTTAAGACTGTCAAATTTATGTGCATACAATTGGGCAAAATAATTCCTGATTATTGTTTTAATTTCCTCTTCATTGGAGGCAGGTGCACCCTTTTCATTTTTGATACTCGAAATTTGGTTTTCTTCTTTTTTTATCATTGGCTAAAGGTCTATCAATTTTATTGTTGTTTTTTTTTATAAAACCAGCTCTTAAGTTTTATTTATTAGTTCAATAGTTTTCTTAAATTCAATTTTATTATTCTTTCCTTTGGTTTTCATTATTTCTAATTTAGTATTTAAGTGGGGATTTTCAATTTGTTTTTTTTCTAGCTTTTTCAGTTGCATGCCCAATTCATTGGCTTCCATTTTCTCTGTGCTTTTCTAAACAAATTTCCCTAAAGCACTTGTGTGTGCAGTGAGAATTAACTGTGGCATACAGTTGTGGTCAACAGAGCATACAGAGTGGTCAACATAAAGCCATCACAAGGCACGGTTTCTTCAGGCCTTCCAGGGCTCATGCTCAGCTAGGGAGTCACAGGACAATCCCCTGCTGGCTGCTGGAAGGGAGGATTTTGTTGCCTAAATGCATACAGATTGTCTTTAATCATTCATGCAGCGAGTATTTATTAAGTACTCCATGTGTGCTAGATGCTAGGGGTGTCAAGACAAAAGCCACACCCCCTGCCCTCAGGGAGTTTATGTCGAATTCACAAATGGAGGTGACAGAGAATGTTTCAGCAAAATCAGTAAATCTTCTGAATATTAATGACAGCTAGAAATGGGATCTCCCACATACTTGTTGTATGTGGGGAAGCAGGTCATCACACTAATTGAAAGAGGGCTTAAAAGAAGGCTACCTTGGCTGACTGCTTTTGGCATCCGAGTGACACAGAGATTTTGTCAGGGTGAGATGGGCTCCCTGGCCTACGGAAGACAAGGGTGGGTGACAGGCTGGAGGCTGTGGCTGTGTGTGTCCTCCTCGCTGCTCTGGAAAAGGCCGAGTGCGGCTTTTGGGAAGATTCTGTCTTCTGAGCCGCGCGCTGTTTGTATCCTAACACCATTTTAACACTCCGTACATTTCACTATTAAAAATGGACACGAATGACTCATATTTGTATGAATTTTATCAAAAGCTCTTTATGGGGCTAATAAAATCAAGGTCACAGGATTAACCCTTTTTTGGGTTAGTTAAAGTTTGCACAGTAAAAACAGTTTGCATTATGGACAGACTATTTGTAACCTTGACCAGCTAGCCTGTAGATCCATGGTTCTCAGCCTGTGGGTCGCGACCCCTTGGGGAGTTGAACGACCCTGTCACAAGGGTCGCCTAACACCATGGGAAAACACATATTTCCGATCGTCTTGTCCTAGGAACCAAGACGTGGCTCCTGTATCCTCTCCAGACAGGTCCGCCCACGTGCAGACACACCCACATACAAGCATTAAAGGGTCCCGGCATTAGGAAGGTTGAGAACCACCACTGTAGGTATTTAGATCTCAGTGAGATTAGTAGGAAAGATGAGTTAGTTCAGGGTGGGGAGCTTTGGAGGCCACTAGAACGGGTTTGATTAGATTACTACGAGCTCAGTAGGCATCTGTGTTGTAAGATAGCAGTTAGCCAACAACTGTGTATTCAGGCAGTGGCATGTCCCCGGCACAGCCGATGACCTTCTAATTAGAAGGCAAGTGCCTAGGGCTTTATCTGGCACAAGGAGTAGTTGAATGGGAGTTAAGGGGAGAGAGGTCAGGAAGGAGACTTCAGGGCATGAAGAAAACCTTCTCCAGAAGCTGTAGTATACTCAGTGTTGTGTGTGTGGCCTGGGAGAGGTGGGATGATGGTTGCCTGGACTATTGGGCCCCAGCAGCCAAGAGGCTGCTTTGCCTTGTTGAGGCGTGTATGAGGGTGGAAAGGTAGACTGGGAAGTACTTTAAGAGCAAAACAGGAATCTACATTAATCATAGAGGGTTGAATGTAATCCAGGGAACTCCTGGAGTTCATTGATCAGAGTGACAGGGTCAGATCTTTGCTTAAGGAGCATCCCTTTGGCATGTAGGTGTAAGACTGGACTAAGAGGGTGACAGCCGAGGCCCATCTTCACCAGAGGCTCTGAGGGCACCAGCTGAGGTGGGTGTTGGGTGTGGGTGCGAGTAGCGGGGGGTCAGGAGCTGGAGATGTAGAGGTAGGGACCGCAAGGTTTGGCAGACAACCAGATCTGATTTGGGACTCCTTTAAGGGGGGCTGTGGTGCCGCTGTGTTCTGCGTTTCTCAGGCTGCATCCTGGGGCATTGGGTTCAGCTCTGGCTGTCTCAGTTTGAGGACATTGATCCTCTGGTGAGGGTTCAGTGGACAGCCAGGATGGTCAAGAGCCTAGAGTTGTGTTGGGATGGGCAGCAGGGACTGGAGAGGAGCAGGCTCCAATGACGGAATAGATTGGAAGGGCAGGTGTGTGCAGGAGGAATTAGGCCCATCTAGGCTTATTAAAATTGTATCTTATTTTTCTTTTCAGTTCTCAGTTGTTCTCCCTTCCCCACCCATTGACAGTTTAAGAACTAGGACACCCATTATACATCTGTACTCATGCAAAACATACCAGTTTTGACTTGATGTCAGGAAAAACTCCCCAACGGTTAGAAATGGCCACAAGCGGACTGGGATGGCTGCTTCAGCGGACGATAGGTTTCCCCTCCTTGGAGAACTTAAAGTAATGTTTAGCAGATAGATGGTCCCTTCTTAGCTATATTCTAGTGGGGATTCCTTTGGTGTATGGCTTGGGTACTAGCCTTCCATCTCATTGCTATGATTGTCCGCTCTGCCTCTAGTGACTATAACAGTCTTAGTGACCCAGGCCTGGCCCAGGCCACTCTCCAAGACTCTTCAGTTACTTCAGTTTTTCCTTATTTGCATAGATGGAGGGAATTTTCACATGGAAATTCACTGCACAGAGGAAATCACAGGTCAGGAGCGTGTTTACGCAGCTTCTAATCTGATGCAGCATTTCCCCTTTGTGATTGCATTTGGGCCTAGTGACCTTCTGAGATAGATCCCATAGCCAATAGTTATTCATTTTTCAGATGAACGATCAGGGAAGTTAAGTGAACTGCCTGTGATCCTACAACAATTAAGCCTCAGGGCGAGCATTTTCACTCAGGTACTTTAAAAGATTATTAATAGATTTTATTTTGGCATCATCTACATTTCTGTAGTGGCAACCACACTGGCATACCCAGGATGGCTGCTAGCACAGGTTCTTAGATCTGCTTTACTGGGAAATATAACTGTTTAAGGGGTCAGCAATCTGTTTTGTTTGTCTTTTTGTCTTTTTTGGAGGGAGAAGGCAGGGCAGTTAAGGTTAAGTGACTTTCCCAAGGTCACAGAGCTAGCACATGTTAAGCGTATGAGGCCGAATTTGAACTCGGGTCCTCTTGGTTCCAGGGCTGGTATTCTATTCACTGCCCCCAACAATCTTTTAAAATTATATTCCCTACTCAGCACCATGAACTCCAGAGAAAATACCAGTAAAATATTAGCAGGAATAAAGACCAACAGACAGGGCCCTGCTGAAATCAGCCAGGCGCTTTCCGTATCTCCCTGGCTCAAGAGCCTTCCCGTCTGAGCAGCGGGGAGCTCTGAGCACAGGGCCCAGGGAATCACAAGAGCCTCCTCACACGCAGCCCCCAAAGCAGAAGGCCTCACAACCCTCCTGACTCGGTGCCTGTTAGAAATTAGCATGGGGCTGCTAGATGGTGCGGTGAATAGAGAGCATCGGCCCTGAAGTCCAGAGGACCTGAGTTCAAATGCAGCCTCAGACACTTAACACTTACTAGCTTTGTGACCTTGGGCAAGTCGCTTAATCCCAGTTGCTCTCCAAAAAGCCAAAAAGAAAGAAAGGAAGGAAGGGAGGGAGGGAGAGAGGGAGGGAGGGAGAGAGGAGGGAAGGGGGTGTGTGTGAAAGCCTAGTTCCTACAAGCAAGCTTCCCTTCATGGGCTCCAGGTGAGGCTTATATCCCATTAACACTACAATTTCCCACTATATACCTCCCTTTTCTCTTTCCAGAGAACTGGTCCTTGCAGTAAGTGTTCCATTCCTGTCAGCCCTTTATAAACTGCCTCTCTCCACTGGTCCAGTCTTCTTTTATATCCCTTCCCCTTCCAGTCTTTGATCCAGTGACACTTCGCCTCTTTGCTCTTCCTTCCATTTCTTGGCTTCGGGTTTTCCTGCATACCTGGAGTGCCCTCCCTCCTCAGCTTTCCTGACTGCCTTTTGTTCATACCTCTTCATTCCAGGGCCTTCCCTCTGTGAGTTATTTCCACCTTTTCCTGTATAATAGCTTGTTTGTACATCATCATTTTCATGTTGTGTGTCCCTTCCCCACCTTAGATGTCGAGCTCCTTGAGAGCTTTCTTTGTGTCCTCAATGCTTATCACAGTACCCCGCATATAGTAGGTGCTCGTAAATGCCTGCCACCTGCCTGCCTTCTTCTGTGCTCCGTTATTAACACACTTCCCTGGGTCTTGAACCTTTTCCTCCCTCGCTCTGTCTGTTGTCTTCCTCTTCCAGAGCCCTGGCCCTCTCCTGCTAATGCCGCTCCCCTCGCCACCCTTCCCAGGACTGGCCACATTTCCCCTTCCTCGGCTTGGCTGCCTGGCTGTGGTAGGTACACGGCTCCTTGCTCCCTGCTGTCACTTCCAGAGGTTCCTTCTGCCATCATTACTTAGCAACCTGTTTTTGAGGTCCTTCCATCCAAATTGATTACCCATTCAACATTCTTAATCTTTCATCCCCCAGCTCAGGGATGCTTTCCTCCTTTCCTCCCCACGTGGTCTCTGTGCCCAGCTCCTGCCCTCATTCTCAGCCATTTCAGCACACACACTGTTACTCCCTCCAACCCCCCAACTTCCTCATTCTTCATTCTCCTTATTTCCCATGGCCTCCTCCATTCTACCCCACCCCCACAGCCGTGCACAGACCCTGGGACCAGTGTTCTCCTTCTACCTCTCATGAACTCTGAAATTCCTTTATTTCTCGTCTTTTATCATCCCACCTTTTCTTCTGCCATATAGGACCTAACCTGGCCCTGTTCTTCATTGACCCCCACACCGTCATCTCTGTCCTGCTTGTACCACGCCTTGCCTGTCCGGACTTCTCAGTGAATCATTGCAACTGACCGCTTGGGTCCCTTTCCCCTTGTCCTCTTGCTGACCCCAACCTTGGATCGCTCCCACCATCCCCTGCCTTTGCTCCTCAGCACATGCTGGAGAGAACCACACAGACTTGCTGATCAGTTCCACTGCTGATGGTGTGACGGAATCTTAGCGGGCCTCTCTTGTGGGCGGACACACTAGGCCTTCATCCCTCCTTAGGTCTCCTTCGGCGAGTGCCTCACCTGAGGACCTTGCTTCATGCTTTGCAAAAAAGAAAAAAGATGCAGACCATTTGCTGAGAGTTCCCTGTTCTCCCGCCCCCTCTTCTGGCCCCACTGTCTCTTTTTCCCCCACAGGAAAGTGTAGGTGCTTTGTCCTGGCCTAGGCAAACCCCCCTGGACATGCCTCTTTGATCCTGTTCCATCTTCTCCAGCAGATTTCCCCAGCCAGCCTTCCAAGCTTCTCGGACATTGCCCTGGGGCAGGCCCTCCTCACCTCACCCCTGGACTGATCTCCTCCTACCCAGTCCATTCTTCGTTCCCCCTGCCAAAGCCTGGGGCTGCCCGTCACTCCCTCCTACCCTCCTTCTTGCTCCCAGCATCCTCTGTTTGTCATTTAAAGTCCTTTGTAACCTAGATCCAGCCTTCTCCTTCTGGTCTTCTTATATCTTGGTGTTCTCCTGTACTCTGGACCCTGTGACCCGGGGCTGCTCCTTATTCTTTATTTCGTTGCTTGACCCCCATTCTTAGAGTGCCTTGGCTCCAGTGCTGCCTTACGGAGGAGGCCTCTCAGACCCTCTCACACTCACACACCCAGTCCCTTCCCTCTGAGATGATTTCTGTTTTGTGACCTGTTATTTTTGCCTTGTTGTCCCTGTTAGAAATGGGATTTCCTTGGAAGCATGGACTGTGTGTTTGCCTTTCTTTGTGTTTCCAGATCCTGGCACATGGAAAGTGCTTAAGAAATGACCATTGACTTGATTTAGTGGTGAAGAATGGCCGAGGAGAGGGCCAGGGCTGGGCTGTCCTGCAGTGTGTGCTCAGGAGGGCGGGAGGCGGCTCCCTGGAAGCTTGCTTATCAGTCTCTCCACCTTCGTTTTCATGTCTTTGTTATTCGCATTTCCAGTCACTGTACACGTCGCTTTCCTGGTTCTGTCTGCCTCATGTTGCATCACTTCATAGTAATCTCCCCACGTGTTTGTCATATTATCACTGTTTCCAGTGTGGTAAGGGTCTGCTGTTGGAGGGAGCCACAGTTGGTTGAATCAAGCTTCATTTGGAGAGAATCAGCTTTGTGACCAGGCTTTAATTTTTACAAAGGTGTGTGTGAGGATTTGCGTTTTGTCCTTGGTCTTTTTGTGGCAGATTCTTAGCTCTTGTATCTCTGGTTCAACCGGCCCTTCAGGTACTCAGTCCACATAATTCCAGTTATTCTCCAGAGTGAGCCTTTGTCTTCTTGAATCAGATCCAGCACTGGAACTGTAACCATTCCTGAGACCACTCTTCTCTTAACCTGAACATTCCTGGGCGACAATGTTTAGTAATTGCCCCGCTTTCTCCACTGGCGAGGCCATGCCTGAGACAAGCGTCTGATTTGATAAAGGGGCCTGCTGTTGTCCATATGCTCCCTATGGTAAGTACTGCCGTAGCTGGAATGGCTTGTTAGGGGACTGTTTAAGAACCTAAATTGATTGCTGGAGAATTGTCCTTAAATAGGAAGGTTGGAAGCTGCTGATGAATTTCTTTTAAAAAATCTGTTAACCTGTCTACAGGCTTTCTACAGATAACCTAGCAATGCTAAATTGTTTATATTAACACTCACAGTAGATTGATGTGTCTTTAGATTGTCTGGTATGACAGGTCTTCTGGGCTTGCTTACAATCAGATCAAGTAAAAACAAAGACAAAAGTTAACATTTTAAAATCCCATCAGCAACTACAGCCGGAAAGAATTTTATTAACTCTTTAGGATGTGCCGTAGAATCTCCTCAGCCTTGATTTCTCCGCTGTAAGGTGCTGTGAGAAGAGAATGTGTCCATGCTGAGGTAATCAGAACTGTTCTTCTCTGCAGGAGAATTGTGGCTCTACAGTGCACTTACTATATTGGCTTCTGTTTCCACTCTGTTTTAGTATATTTGGCACTTGTCTCATCAGTGGGCTTGCATTGGACTTGGAATACTTGTGTCTTAAGCAGAAACTTGAGGTAATCAAGATCTGATCATTCGAGTGGTGGATTCCTGGCCTGTGTTGGTAAAATCACCAGAGTCCAGGATGTCTTCTTCACCTTGGCAGGTTCAGATACTCCGTTTTGAGAATGACCCTGGAAGGATTTAGGTTTGAAAGAATGATTTACAGTCACCACCATTATGGGAAGATAGATGACTTGATGAACTGGAATGCCAGCTTATTAATTCAGTCTCTAAATAGAGTTTGGATTTCTCTTTAAATTTAGAGTTCCAAATTGTCTTTCCTCCCACCCCTCCCCTGCCCCTTGAGAAGGCAGGCAATACGATCTCAGTTGTATGTGTGAAATTGTGCAGAACATTTCCATTTTAGCCATAGTTCCATAAAAAGCAAGAAAAACAAAGAAAGTGAGAAAAACGATGCTGTAATTTACACGCAGTTTGTCACTTCTCTCTCGGGAGGGGGAGAGCATTTTTTCAGCGTGAGTCCTTTGCAGTTGTCTTGAATCATTATACTGATCCAGAGTAGCCAAGTGTTTTATCAGCTTATTAATTTATAATGAAATATATGAGAGGCTGTGTGGCTGGTGGCTAGAGAACCAACCTCTGACATATACTTAGCACTGTGACCTTGGATAAGTCACTTGATCTCTTAGAGCTCTAGGAAACTCTCAGGACGGGGATTCCTAACCTTTTTTTGTGTCATAGACCTCTTTATATTGAAATGTAGTTGTCAGAATTTTTTTTTAAGTTCGCCAACCCCAGGTCAGGAACCCGTACTAAAATGCTGTAAGTTAGAGAAGGAGATTCCTCACTTGGGGGAAAAAAACAGCAAAAACAGCTCAGTGCATTGTCACTGCTTCCTCCAGGCTTAGAATCCTCTCCCTCCTCTCTCCTGCCTCCTGGAGTCTGTGGCTCCCTGTAGCATCTCCCACTTACAAGGCTTGGAATGGGTGGCTAGGTCTGCCTTTCTCATTTTTACACAGTGCAGAGGGCTTTCATTCCAGTTGTTGCCCTCAATTAGTTCTGTGTCACCAGCTGCCTATTGGATTCTCTCTAACTGGCTGTTTCATTAGGATCTCATCAGTTTGGGAGTCCCGCCCAGCCCTGTGTCCCCATCTTCTGCTTCTCAAAGGCCAGCCCCAGTGGGCCTGCCTGATGTTCCAGAGGCTGTCCTTACTGTTTCTTTACATTTGAGGGGACCAGTGGAGCCCTCTGGTTGCCCAGCCCACTTTTATGTCCTACAGTTTCTTGGTGATCTCTTTTGCTCCTTTAGAGTTCCTTGTTGCTTATATATTGTAGCCTGTCCACAGCAGTGTGTGAGCCTCTGTGCAGTGTTCATTTTTAGTTCTTTGTCTACCAATTACATTCCATGTCTTGCTGCCGTATAGTGACACTGGTAGAATGTTAGAAGTGAAGGAGACCTTTGTTTCGTGGTATATTTGAGGTCAGTAAATGGGCTTGTGGAGGATGGTAAGATCATGGGTAAGACCCTCAGTGTGCTTGTGATGGAGTGGAGGCATAGAATATAGACATAGGCAATTAATGAGCAAGATGAGGAATTGGGAGCTTATATTGGTGTTTGAGAGGTTCTGTTGTAGGAGTTGGAGCAGGAGATGGGTAGAAGGGAAAGACTGTGGCTGGGCAGTGAGTGTCCTGGACATCTCTAGACAAGCGGCCACCAGTGTGTTTTTTTTTTCCCTTTTTTTTTCTGAGGGGGGAAGGCTGGGCAGTTGGGGTTAAGTGACTTGCCCAAGGTCACACAGCTAGTAAGTGTTAAGTGTCTGAGGCTGGATTTGAACTCAGGTCCTCCTGACTCCAGGGCTGGTGCTCTATTCCCTGCACCACCTAGCTGCCCCTAGCCACCAGAGTCTTGATGGATTGAGAAATGTGGATTGAAGGATCTCAAAGGAAGAGGTTCCTGACCGATAATGGTAGAGGGGGAACCCAGAAGTGTCAGTGGGGAGCAAGGAGGATTCCCGTCCCCATGCCCCAACGCTTCAGAGTAAAACATGAAAATGCCTCCGCCTCTGGAAAGAGTAGCCAAGGGAAGCTGTGTCAGCAGGAAGGAACCAGGCCACAGTTTGACAAGAAGACGGAAGGAATGAAAAAGGAAAAAGATGGAGATAGAGTTTATTATCTATGGAATAAGCATACTAGAGAAGGCTCCGTGGAAGGTTCGGGTAGTTTTAGAGTGGAATGTTGGATGTGGGCCAGCTGTGGTGAGGGGAAGGGTACCGAGGGAGTGGTCACTGGGGAAATGAGAGCAGGGTTTTAAAAATGGCAGCCTGGGTTGGGGAGGACATGGTGGGATGGCAGTATATTAATTGCTGAGGAATAAATTCAGGCCAGGTCATCTGTTGTCCAAGGGGGTTTGGCTTGTGAAGGCTGTTCTGGGCCGCTCAACCAAATGAAGACTCTTGAACAAACTCACTAATGGGAGAAGGATGCAGCATCCTGGGATGTTCCAGTTTGAGAATGTCTCAGGAGTGCTTGGATTTTCAGGGGGAGGAGGTTCCAGACATTGCCAGGATGAGAAAACTTGGTTTGGAAACTGGGAGCCACGCAGAGAAAAGACAAAAGGAAGCATTTTGCTGATGCAAGAGTAATAAGGGAGAAAACCATTTTGTTTCAAATACTTCATGGTCACTCTTTTCTCTTAGGGCCAGGGTTCTTCGGCATCTGACTCCCAGGGCGGTGTTGAGTGACCTGGAAATGGAAAAGATCTAACAAGTTTGGAAATGTGTTGTTTTTGTATCTGTCTCACATGGGCTCCATGAAAAATGGCACAGCCATAATTTTTAATGAGGAACCCATGGTTAAATGTTTCCGCCAAGAAATTAGGAACTTCAAAATTGTGGAGCCTGTGTGGAGTCATTTCCTGAAATAAAATTTGAAGGAGTCACACTCTCCTTGACTTTTTAGATAAAGTAGGAATAATCAGCTTTATAACTGAATTACATTTTGAAATAAGAATTCATTGCTTGTGGCAGTGGTTTTTTATTATTGTAACCATTCTGTTTGATGAAATATTTTGAATCTTGAATTGCTCCTCATAAATTTGACAAAAGCAACTTAATTTTATTCCACCGTGTGTGTAGCTGGCTGACAGATTTTAAGTCTGGCTGAGGTAAAATGCCAACAGTTGTGTTAAGATGAGACAGAGCTGTGGGACCTTGATTCACACGTGGGCAAATGCAAGTTTTCTGGGTCTGTGTGGCTCTGGTCACTGAGCCATGTCCCACAGACACACAGCTTTGGGGAATCTTAGCCTTGGGAATGGCCAGCTGAATGTTTCTCCAAACTTCCCTGTTTCATTTCTCTTATCTTTCTTATGGATGAAGTCTATTTTTAAGCGATGTCTATTGACCTATGTTAAAATCAAATTTTATTCCCCAGAGCTAAAGTCATATATCCTAAGACATTCTTTTGGCTGTTTATTTTTTGTTTGAGTAGTACTCCATAAGCTTAATAAGTATTTAAGAGCAGCAGACATTTAGAAAACTACACACAGATCTAAGGAAATCCAAACCCTTCCCAAGGAAGTTACGCTTCTGGTTTGCCTCAGCCATTCTGCTGGCCACGTGACAAGGTTTTTTGGATGTACTTGTTTTTTAAGACCAGAGCTTTGTTTATAGTAGTTAGGAATGGAATCAAATGATTTTGGGGAGCTGATGCTGTATAACACACTTGTTTTGGGGAGGAGGGGTAGATCCAGATGGGTGGTTTTTGTCAGATCTAGGGATCTTCCAGTGTGGAACCTCCCTCCACCAGAACTGACCAGTAATTGATAGATTCCGAGAGTTTCCGAGGACGCTGAGCTGAAGTGAACTGTCTGGGGCCGCTCTTGCGCACTGTATTTCGGAAGCAGGACGTGGACCCGGGCCTTCCTGATCTTATGTTCACCGTTCCATTCTGTTCATTCTGCCAGATGGCTGAAGTCCCCTCAGTGCCTTGCCTGCGTGGGCTCAGTGGGCGTTTTCTCAGGGTTCGCTCTAATGGTCTGAGGCGTTCATCCACAGCCTGTGAGGTATAAATGAGATGAGTAAACTGGCAGCAGTGTGGGAAAGCTGTTGAAATGCTAGAAGGAAGGCATTGGAGAGGCTAGCAAGGTAATTATTAACAGATAACTGATGGCCTGGCTAGCTCTGCTTCCCCCAAGGAAGCTGTCTCTGAAGTGATGCCCATTATCAGAGTGATCTGTGAAGGTTCTGGCACTTGACAGCACGTCGCTTAGGGTTGGAGATGCTCGCCATATTGTTGTGTTTGTGATACTCACAATTGACTTGTGTTGTGAAACCTGGCCTGGTTTGAGTAAGGCTGTCACATCTCTTTGGTAACAGAAATATCAAAGATGCCAAATTTAAAGTTGAATTGTATCATGCCATGTTTACAACACAGCTTAGGGCATATTTTTGTGACAATTCTTTCTTGTACAAGGAATCTGTGCAGAGGAACTGGTAGGAGATGTCACCTAAAATGTATATCCTCTTGCCGTGGAGGCAGTCTTGCATTCCTGAAGCCTGTGCTGTTCATCTGTGAGCAGGCTTGAAAGGTTTCTAGAATAATCTGAGCCATACTCAACCCTGAGCCATATTCACTGGTGGCTACAGAATGCTTCATTTCTTTTGGCCACAGTGACTTTTGAATCCCAACTATTCCAGTGTGGAGGGGCTTCCCCTTGCCCTGGTAGGAGGACCCACATGGATGAAATCTTGGATCCTTTGAAGTCTTGGAGTAAGAGGAGGTTTGATAACGTGGATTCCTACCCTGGAAGGCTTCTCTTCCCCGCCTTGTCTCAGCCGGTCTGGGGGCTTCAGCTTGCTCCCTCCCCATCTGGATATAATTTCATTTCTCGGTGAGATTGTAAACTGAAAACATTTTATCAGGGTCTGAGATCCTACCAAGAATGTAACACGCCTACATTGTCTCTTGTCTTTTTAAATTTAGTCCCACTGAAGCAAGTGATCCATTTCTGAATGCTTTATTATGGTACTGAGGAGTAAAAGGAGGAGTGGAATACCAACTGTTACTTACATAAAAAATGGCTTATTCTAGGAGAGCCAGGCAGTTGCAGTCAACTCCGGGATTACACAGGAGGAGCAAAGTGGCCTGAACAGCCTGCAGGAAATTTGCAAAGCTCTTTTACTGACAACCAACCAACTAACTTCTCCCAAAAATTAAGACTCTTTAAAAAAAGATTTTTTATGAAAATCTTGTTTTTATGTCACTTTAGACATAAAGAAAAAAAGAAAAGAAGAAAAATCATTTAGCAAAACCTATCAGTCTGACACTGTTTGCAGTGCGTGCCATAACGGGTGGACAGGGCAGCCTGAGTACTCTGTTGGTGTCCCTCGGCAGAACTGACAGAATTGGCTGAGTTGATCTGCTTGGGGGCGGGCGGGGGGGGGGTGGGACACATGCCCTTTGTTTTTGCTTCCTTTGTTTTTAATTTTGAATTTAAGCACCAAAAAAAAGAGCAGAGTGCATAACAAGGATTGTGTATGAACCTGAATCACCATTTCCTACCTCTTGGGGTTGTTAAAAGTATCTGATACATTCTACACATTAATTAAAGACCCCCTACTTGACTTTGCTTCCTTCTGAAGTTTTTTCTTTTCTGTGCATGTCTTAAAACATTTCAGTGCCCCCCCCCCCCTTTTTGGCATGAGTACTGGTGACCCTCCAGTCTCCAGTTAAAGAGCTGGTGATAGATCCAGCTGTTTTCTCGGGCACAGCCAGCTTCCCCTTTGCCTCTGGGCTCTGGTTATGTTCTTTTCACTTTCTTTTTATTCCCACAACAGTCCGAATCTCTGTGAAAAAGTCGTAGTGATTTAGCATAAAAACACTTAAAACTGTAAGGCACGTGGTATTTTAAAAGTTATCTACTGTTTACATTTAGATGTCATTTAGAATCACAAAGTTGTGGAATTGAGGCCGGGAGAGAAGTGATTTGACCAATGTCACGATATCGTTAGTGGCAGACCCAGAAGGAGAGCCCCTTTCTCTATAATCTTTTTTCATTGATTTTTGGTACAGATGTATCAAGAATTGGTGGGACATGGTGCTTTAGTCATTGATTTTTACATCATTTGCTTCCTTCTTTAAGAATAGTAGCCATAGGGGTGGCTAGGTGGCACAGCGAATAGAGCACTGGCCCTGAAGTCAAGAGGGCCTGATTTCAAATCCAATCTCAGACACTTAACACTTACTAGCCATGTCACCTTGAGCAAGTCACTTAACCCCAATTGCCCTGACTTACCCCCTCCAAAAAGCAAAGAAAAAAGAATAGTAGTCATAGCCGAGTTCTGAACATTGGATTTGTAAGCGTCCTGCACCACAAACATCTGACTGCATATCTCGGCCCCATTCCCCAGCAGCCAAGCTGGCCTGGCCTGGCCCAGGGAAGTGTCTGACCTGTAGTAATCCTTTTGCTCTACTTGGTTTTATGTACAACTTCACTTCATCTAGTTTCTTTCTATCTTTTCCTTTTTATTGGTCAGTTAATTCTACCTCAGCAGGGCTTTTTTAAAGTCTCCTAATGTTTTTCTTCCTTATTCAAACACTTGCTGAAATATTTTGTGAAGATCTTTTTATCCTCTCCCTTCTGTATTTCATCTAAGCATCCAAACAGAATCCCAGTCATGTCTGAGAAGCAAAAGAGCAGAGCCAGCAGCAAAACCTTGTCTGGAAAAAGGAGAAAATAGACATTTTTAGGAACTAAAACCATTTAGTCTGGTGTCTATCTGAATATTCTGAATGCTGTTGTGTGTGCCCCCACCCACCACTCACATTTCTGGATGTCTAAATTTCCCTCTTTATTCTTCTGTAGTGAAGTCTGGTATTTTTCAAGCACCATCTTTCCTTTTTAAGAATGTGTTTTAGTCAGCCAGATCCAACACACATACCCCAGCTGAAAATGCCACCCCCCCCCCCAAATCACAGATATGTTTAGTCAATCAAACAAATATCCACACAGACCATGTTGAAAAATTTGTTATTTAATTCTGCGCTCTGAAGTTTTCCGTGTTATCAGGAGGTGGAAGCGTGTTTTATCATTAGTCCTCTGGAGTTGTGATTGGTCCTTATGTTGATAAGAGATCTGTGCAGTCATATTCATTGCATTTCTGTACCATAACTTGTCACCCATTCCTCACTTTATGGGCATCTCCTCAGATTTCCGTTCTTTGCCTCCTCAAAGAGATGCATTTTTATGCCTATATTAAGGCTTTGTTTTGCTTAGTGGTAATCCCCTCCTTAGTGTACTCTCCCTTAGAACTCCCCCTCCTCTCTTCTCCTGTCCCTCCTCTTTCGGCTGTTGCGTGTTCTCCACCCAGCTGGGTGCATGTGTGTATGTGTAGTCTTCCTTCTTTTGACTGCTTCAGCTGAGAGTTTCAAGCCACTCGCCCTCCTCCTAGAATGAATTTCTTAAGCTTTCCACCCACACTTCCTACGTGTATTTTTCTTCCTCTTTCTTTCTGTTTTTAACATCATCAAAATACAATAGAACCAATCCTAGGCCTTGTCATATTGTTGTCGCTCAGTAACTCCTAGCTCAAGAGGGGATGTGCGCATCATCTCCCTCCATAATTGAATATACGCAGCATGTATTTATTCTTTGTCATTGTTCATTCATGTTTACCTTTTCAGGTCTCTCTTCACACCTGTGTTTGTATCTCACAGTTTCTGTGCAGTGCTGGTCTTCTAATAAGAAATGCTGGCACTCTTGGGAGCACTTTAATTAAAGGCTACAAGCCCGTATTCTTTGCCTTCTGGAAGCTTACACCCCAAGCTCTGCGCTCTTTAACCGTATAGCTCACACATCTTGTGTGATCCTGCTTGTACCTTCTTGACACATGAATTCTCTGCTTCTGGCTGCTTGCAGTGTTTTTGTCTTGGACCTGGAATCTCTTGGCTCTGACTGGGGTGTTCCTGGGAGTTTTCACTTTGGGGTCTTTTCAGGAGGTAACATGTATATTATTTCTATTTCTACTGGAGGTCAAAGAGTTTTCTTTTAAAAATTTCTTGAAATGTGATGTCTGGGCTCTTGTTTTTGGTCATGACGTTCAACTAGTTGATGATTCTTAATTTTTTTTCTCCATAACCTGTTGTCTAGGCCAGTTATTTTCACTTTGGGATTTTAAAGATTTTCTTCTATTTTTTTTTTTCAGTCTTTCAATTTTCTTTGAATATTTTTTGCTGTGTGGGGATGGTTTTGCATCTCTCTCTGAGTTGTTAATTCCCTTCTCAGTTCTTTTTTTCCATAGCTCCCAACTTCTTTTCCTTTTTCCTTCAGGTGCTCTCATATCATTTATACACAGTTTTTTAACTTTTCTCCATCTCTTCCAGGAATTCTAGTTGGATTTTTACCCAGGCTGTATTTTTATCTAAGACTGTGCTTGTAGAGATTTTGGAGTCATTGTCTTCTGGGATTGTGTGTTGATCTTCCTTATTCCTCCTGTACTAGTTCTTAAAAGTGGCATTCTTCTTTTGTTTGCTCATTTTTTCCCAGCCTACTTTGGACTTGATATTAAGGGTAGGCCTTCTTGAGGAAAGATCTAGGTTGCTCCCCTTGCTGCTTTCTTGGAATATTGAATGTGTTATTCCAGGATCTCGTAGTAGCCTTGGGACCTACAAACTTTCTTTGCTCTCAGAGTGGTCTGATGGAGGCCAGAGTCTGATTGCTACCCTTCTGATCTTAATTTCTGGCCTGGGTTTGGGTCTGAGCAGGCGTAGACTGCTGCTGGACTTGGTCCTAAAAGCCACCATTGATTCCAAGTGGCAGAACTGTAGGTTCCCCTTTGGTTTGGAGTTCGTGCCGTGGTTATGTTCTATAGGCTGGGCTACATGTTGGAAATGAGAGCCTTCTCTGTTCCTGGGCTTTGAGCCATACTGTTGATGCTTCTGCCTTCCGAACTTCCTTCTTTCTCCAGACGGGGACTCCTGCACAGGTCTCCTCCTCAGACCCCCCTGCAGCTGTGACTTTTGAGAAAGCTGCCAGTTTGCACCAGAACCTGGGACAGGGTCCCGGCATGGGCCTGGGCCCTCTGCTTGGCCTCATGTGGTTTCCCTGCTTGGGTTTCAGTGTCTGCACATCTTCCTGTGTGTCTCCCAAATGACTCAAGATTGGTTAAGTGCATTTTCTAAATTTGTGAAGAGGAGTTCCGTCCACTATGATCTTAACTTGGCCTCTCCATCTCCATTTTAATATAAATTCTTTAAAGTTCCTTTGTCTGTGGTTTCATTAGTTTTGAGAACTGATGATGTGGAAACTCCTCCACTAAAGCAGATCTGCGGGGTCAGGGGTATATACATCATAAATTAATTAAAAAGTAGAGTTTTGAAATGGTTTCTCAACCAATAATTTTTTAAAAACACTTTAAAACAAGCAATTAAAGTATTGCCCTTTCAAAACTTTAAAAATATGCATAGAACTAATTTTGAAGGAAGAGTTGAATGATTAAGCCACATGTGAAAACAGGTGCATGTGCGTGTACGCATGTGTGTGCATGTGTGTGCACGAGGACGACTGTCAAACATCTGGCAGACAATAGGTATTTAACAAATGCTCAATAAATTGATTGGAGGCAGCTTGGTGACTTAGTGGATAGAGCATTGGCCCAAGAACCAGGAAAACCTGAGTTCAAATCTAGACACAGACACTTATTGGCTGTGTGACCCCGGGCAAGTCACTTAGTCTCTGTTTGCTTTGACCCACTGGGAGATAGTAATGGTGAAACCTGCCAGGATCTTTGCCAAGAACATCCGATGGATGTGATCATGGGTCATGAAGAGTCAGACCCAAGAGAAAGACTGAGCAGCAATAACACCAATTAATTGATCAGATAAAACGGCAGAAAGAGTTAAAAGCATAGAGTGAGTTATTTTTCCTGTGAGAGCCACTATTGCCCAGAGGGGTGGGTTCAGTCCAGCATTGCCAGCTCTCTGCACTGGAATGGCAAGAAGACTGGGCTGGGGAGGCGGGCTCTTCCCCTGATCCTGCCCCAGTCACTCTGTATTCTTGGCTATAGCTGCCTTATCTCTCCCGTGAGTAGCTGTCCCTGGTCAAACCCTTTGGGTTCCTCCAGCTGCAGGAGGATCACTCCCCCCTCCATTTATAGAATTTCCTAGAGGGAGGACTAAGATTAAGTGGCTCCTGTTGAAAGAAAACCCTGCCCCAGCGGCTCTCCTGCCTCTGGGATGTGTCCAGCCAGGGCCACCTCCCTGCGTTTTTTACATGTTTCTCCCCCTTGTCATATCCTGTTGTGGTCCTCTTGCCACTCACCGTCAGTGGCATTTGGTGTCCCAGTCCCTCCGCCTCCGCTTTCTGTTCTGTAAATTGAGGATAATTACAGCACGCTATAGATGAGCTAACGGCTGTACAGTGCTTTGCAAAACTTCAAAGTGCTGCATAAAACCTGTCATTGGTCTTAGGAGGATTATTCCAGGCCTGTTCCTTTCACAAACTCTAACATTTCTACTATGTTATTGACCAGCGGGTTTTTGGGTTCAGCTGGGAATGGCGCTACTGAGCTCCCTTCCTGCCCCTTCTGATGTGTGAACACCAGATTTGAGAAGGAACGTTGGGCACGGAAGAGCAACCCCAGCCCCAAACCGAGGGACTCTGGGACTTCTCTGATGCAGCTCTTTTCACATAATCAAATGCCAAAAATTTTTATGTTAAGAAAACACTCCTTTTAATTTAAAAAAAAATTTTTTTTTACTTTAAAAAGAAACCTAGCCATCTTAGAGATGTTAACATCAATATGTTTTAATTCTTCAGATCACTAAAATGCTATATATGGAAAATTCCAGAATTCCCTTTTGCTTTGTGGCTGCCATTGGCTAGCTTTTGAGTGTTCCTTGTATTGTCCACATAAGTGCCCTCAGGGCTGGGCTCCTGTGATTGTGGTTGGTGGTGTTTGGATTCCTGGGCTTTTGCTGGGAGACCGAGTGGTGTGATAAGAGCAGCATCTGTCCACCTTTTGTCCACAGTTCACCTTCACCATGTGCTGAGCCCTGGTTTTTGTATGAAATGGGCTGGTGAGCCTCTCAAGTCTTTCTCTGGACAAGTGAGCAGCCCTGGCAAGCTCCCTTTGATCTCTAGGTACCATGCATGTGAAGCTGGAGAGCCACATCTACCCAGAGGAGTTGCTTTGGCATGCTTCTAGACTTATTTCCTGCTGTCAGGGGTCCCAAATGAATCTAGATCAGATTCGTGGATATTGTTTTAAAACTGTCTTATCTGTTTCAGTTTGAAAATTGAAGCGAGCCTTTTTGAGTTTTGTAAGTAAGGCGACTGCCTCTACTCTGGATAAGCAGGTGCATTCCTGAAAAGCGTGTTGAAGCCTTTCTAGGCTGAGAACGGGTGGATGTGGGCTTGGGCTCCCCTGTGACATGGAATTGGCTGGAGCAGGTGTCTCTGAGCCCAGGGCTCTGCTGCAGAAAGGAGAAGGGAAGCTGAGCAAGGTCTGGTTTGCTCATTTTTCTGACTCAACCTCCTCCCCTTTGCCCTTTTTTAGGAGTTCGCTGCACTGACTAAGGAGCTCAGCATCTGCAGGGAGCAGCTTCTTGAAAGAGAAGAGGAAATCGCTGAGCTGAAGGCAGAGAGGAACAACACGCGGGTTAGTGAGTGCCAGCGGCTTGGGCTCTCAGGGTATGCGTGTCAGGCGGGTGCACAGATGGCTGGATGGGCTGGGAGCTACACTGAGGGTGCTGAGCAAGATGCCGTGCTCTCTGCTTGGAGAGTTGTGGGGGCTTTCACACAGTGATTGGATAACTGACTGAATGAATGGCCAGTTTAGGCCAGCTCTTGAGAGGCTCCAGCTCCACTCCCGTTTACGCGCTAGATCTTGTGTGCACTCATTGTTTACATGTTTTCTCTCTTAATAGAATGTAAGCTCTTTGCGGACAGGACCGTGTTTTTATCTTTAATATTTTGATCATATATTACCTTTTGGTATTTAAACTAAAAAGACTGGATTAAAACAGTATAAATTTGTTTTAATGGGGAAGATTCCCAGGACCTAAACCATTCCTTCCAACCTCCAAATGACTCAGGCTGTCTTCCTGTTGCCAGTGAATGGTCATTTAGCACCTACTACATGCCTGGTCCTGTGCTAAAATTCTGCCCCAAAGAAGAATCTACAAATAAGCTTGTTTCTGATCTGGTTTTGGTCTCTTTCAGCTGCTGCTGGAGCATCTGGAATGCCTTGTCTCCAGGCACGAGCGATCTCTAAGGATGACTGTTGTGAAGAGACAAGCACAGTCTCCTGCTGGAGTGTCCAGTGAGGTGGAAGTGCTCAAAGCTCTCAAGTCGCTGTTTGAGCACCATAAAGCCCTGGATGAAAAGGTTCCCACTGCCCCTGTTGCTGTGCACTCTTTCCTCCCCCCACTCCTTTGCCACGCTGCTGCCCAGCCCATTGGGCTGGAGGCACAGTCTTTCCCAGTAGCTTGTGCGAATTCATCCCAGGGGAGGCTCGGGGCTTATTGGATTTCCCAGCTTTGAAAATATGCAAATCTTGGCCCTAGACAGGATTCTATATGTTGAAAATAATCTCTAGACTTATAATAGTCAGAACCCATGTTCTAGAAATGACTGTCTATGCAAGAATGGTTTTGGGGAATTCAGAGTCCTTCATATAAAGCCAGACTTTGCCGAGAATGTAGCCCCTCAGTGTTAGCACAGTCACCTAGTCCTGAAAGTGTGTCACACGGCTTGGACGATCTCACAAATCTCCCTTCTCTGAAGTGGTTTTTTTTTTAAATACATAAAATCCAAAGGGATTCCCATGGGCACCAGTTAGCTTGAAGGATGGATGCAATGGTTTTGTATTGTTTTTTGATCCTTAAATTCGTGGATTCCTGGAAATCTGTTCACCAGTCAGGGGCCCAGGTGAGTCCCAGGCTCGTCGGTTGAAACCTAGATGCTCGTTTTACTTGTTTATTACTTTCTTTTAAAGGTGAGAGAACGATTACGAGTAGCTCTGGAAAGGTGCAGTTTACTGGAGGAAGAATTAGGTGCCACCCACAAGGAGGTGAGTGAGCTTGTGTGGCCTTCGCCCTTGGAGGGTGATTTTAACAAGCTCCTGGATCACGAGCCAGATCATCCCAACCCAGCCCACTTCTCTCCTCCTGTTCCCAGCGAACATCCCCGCTATCCGGAGGGGATGATGCCCATTTGAACAGGAACAAACTCTTTACAGACTCCCCTGATGCTCTTGGTACTTGGGCCCACTTGTAATACCAAAGAGCAGCAGCACTTTGCGGTGGCTTTAAGGGAGGCTCTGTTATTTCTTACTGCTTTCTCTACAGAGATGGCGAGTTATAATTGGCGTTGATGTGCTTGATTTTTAGCTAATGCTTCTGAAGGAGCAGAACAATCAGAAAAAAACAGTAGCAGATGGGATGCTGGACATGAATCATGAGCAGGAAAACGCCCCAAGCACAAATGGAAAGGCAAGTCTCTGAGCCCGGGAAGTTCATCGGTCTGTAAGTCACAGGAGGCTTCTTTGGGAAGGTTTTCCTAAGGTACCTGCTGAGAGCAGAAGTTGGGACTGGGTTGTATAAGCCTCCAGGTGCCTAAAGGAACAATTTTAAATCTATTTAAATATTCCCATTGGCTGTTTCTCTGGGCAGGGCACCGTAAAGCTCTGTTTTTGTTTTGACAGAGATCTTCTGATGGGTCTTTAAGTCATGAGGAAGACCTAGCAAAAGTTTTAGAGCTCCAAGAAATTATAGATAAGCAGTCAAACGAACAAAGCCAGATGAAGGAGCGGCTGGCGGCTCTCTCCAGCCGTGTGACTGAGCTGGAGGAAGATCTGGACACGGCCCGGAAAGATCTCATCAAATCTGAAGAGGTGAACACCAAGCTGCAACGTGATGCCCGGGAAGTGAGTATGGGCCTTTGTGATGGAGGAGGAGGAGAAGCAGCAAGAGGGGGTGACAGGCAGGCTGCATGGAGTTGCCACACACTTTTCTTGGGATCTTCACTGTTGGAAGTCTCGGAAGAGCAATGGAGAGGTCCTGAGTGGTTCCGTGCATGTGTGTGTGTGCGTGTGTGTGCATGCGCGTGTATGAGGGTGGCGGGGGGGGGTGGTGTGTGTGTGTGTGTGTGGCGCTTCTGTCTTGTCCTCGGCCTGTCCTTAAGCAGCAGGGGCTGCTGGGGAACTGGGGATTTTAACAGTATTTTGTGCCATTGTGTCAGTCTCTAATAGCTCTAGGCCGTTTAGTGAACTTTGTCTTTTTAAAATTCCTTCTCTGTATCACAAGTCACACACACATCCCCAAACCCCTTTTCAAATCCTTTGGGTTCCATAAACAGTCTGTAAAACATATAAAGGGATATGTTGGCATAGGGTTGGTTCTTGACATTGGTTTTGGGGTTACCTTCTCTGTAAGGATTGGCTAGGCTCCTCAGAGTCTCTCTGAGCAAAGGCTGGCTGACTTCTCAGGAGGATTCTTGTCCAAGTGTGAGATGCCCCTCTGAGGTCCTTTCCAACGTGGAGATTCTGCAATTGCCCATCAGGCTTAGGGGCAGACTTGTTGGGAGTGGCTTCGATGAGGCTCGAAGGCCATTGTCATTCCCCGTCATACAACAGACAGCGTATCTTAATAAGATAAGGATGGTTAATATTAAAGATTGTTAGTTTTTTAGTGTTGATGAAATTGTGAATCTTTATAAACCTCGTGCTGTCTAGTTTGGCCATCCTTACACATTCAGCTTTCCTTTCTGACCGACTTACTCTTGAAAAATCCTCGACTTGAATTGTGGTAGCTCTTCTGGACAGCATTGTTAGCATTCCTTGTGACAGTCTCCTAGGAGTCTGACGTTCTGTCCTCAGGTTGTAAGAAAGGAGCCCTGTTAACCATCAGCCAGAGAATGGAGTCAGGTCAAGGAGTACCTAACAGTGAGTGTGTGGAATGTGTCCCTCCTCGGATGCTTGGGAACCAGCTGTGACCTGCCCCTCTGGTCACCATTGCTGCCCTGACAGCACCGTCACAGCAACTGCAACCACAACCCCAGACTGGCAGCTCATTCTGCTGCCGTCTCTCCACTCACCCCCAGTGACAGACAAGACAGTTAGGTCAATGAAAAGAAACCTCCATACCAGGTTTGAAGGAATGAAGGGAAGCTCTAGCAGAAAGAGTTCTAGACGCAGAATGGAGAGGCCTGGGTTTAAATCCCACACACTGTATGTGTCTCCCGTAACTTCTCACCATCCTCAGTTTCCTTCTCTGTAAAATGGGTGTGACAGACATGCTTCTTTCCCAGGATCATCGGGAGGCTCACCTCTGTAAGCTTCTTGGGATTTTGTTCAGTGTGGTTTGGAGCATAAAACTCTGTAAGTGGTGAAATGGAAGGAAGCCGAGCAGATCAAGGCACGTTATTTTCTTAGCTTGTCTGGGGGAAGCAGTCGCTCCTAAACAGAAGCGCTATATCTCACCTAGATCTCAGCATCCTGCTGTGGAGGCTTTGTAGCCATTGGTATCTGAGCCACTGGGAGGGCACTGGCTTCACAAGCAGGCCTGGTCTCATGGTCACATTAGCCTGGTTGTAGCCTCCTGCCGCCTAGCCCTGTGAGTGTGACATTACCAGTTTCCAGTCTGAAATATCTTGGCACTCTGGGATTATTTTCTTGGCCAGGACCCTAATTTCCCTGATGGAAATGAGAAGTAATACAACCTTGGGTTCAAGTGTTACCCTTTTCTCTGAGATAAAATCCTTACCCTTGTGAAGGGCAGACACTTGCTTATGTTTGTCTCTATACAGCAGAGAGGACGAGATTTGTGAGTGGCCACTGGAATGGCTAAAGGAAAGTTGTGGAATCTGAGTTCAGAGAGACCTCAGCGGGCTTGTCTGTGACACTGGACAAGTGGCCACCTGACTCCTTTGCTTTCAGACCTCAAGTCAGGCAGAGGCAGCCTCCTCTCTGCATGGGTTGATCCTATTTGGAAGAGAGTTTTTCCTCACTGAAAGCTTAAATCTGCCTCTCCATGGCTACTGCCCATTGCTGCGAGATTTTCCGCTTTTCAGGAGGTCTTATTCTAAGAATTTTATATTTATAATCCTGTATTCAATTTGCTTTAAAGTTCTTTATCGAAAAGTCACTGAGTTTTGTATACATCACCTATAGCCCTATCTATCTCAGTAGCACTGCCTGTGACATGTAGAGTTATGTTTAGGAGAAGATTTTTGCCTGTTAAGAATGTATTTTGGCAAGATGTCTGTGTAGTTTATGATGATCAGATTTCCCACTGTCCTTCTGCATGTCTTTCCCTCTGTAGTCCCTGAGTGTGTGAGCCTCGGTATCTTTCCCCTCCCTCCCTGACATGCTTGTTCTTGGGTAGGCCTTGGCCCAGAAGGAGGACATGGAGGAGAGGATCACGACTCTTGAAAAGCGCTACCTTGCTGCCCAGCGGGAAGCGACGTCCGTGCATGACCTCAATGACAAACTGGAAAACGAAATTGCTAATAAAGACTCTCTGCATCGGCAGGTAGCGCTTCTTAGGGAGGGGGCTCCCCCTTTTCTCTGGGTATCACTAATAGAGATTCCAGACCAGCATCTTGGACTGTCCTGAGCTTGAACAGCAGGTGCTCTTGTCCCGAAAGTCTTTGGGAGCCTGCGCTGACATGAGGAATGACCCTGTACCCTCACAGAGCGGCATTGCCGAGGCAGGGAGTGCGGAGCCAGTGGTGGGCCCCAGGCCTCAGGCTCAGCACTTGCCCTTTGACTGCTTAAACTTCCTCACTGAGGAGCCAGGAAACAGGAGAAAGAAAACGCAGTTCACTTGCTGTGGTTTTTATTAGTAACTCGGGTGAAAGGGCTGAGAAGTGAAGCCTCCTAAACCACAGTTGCCAGTGCGCTCTCAGTGGGCCCTTCCTCCACAGGAGAGGCTATCATGGTGAGTTAAGGGTTGACTCAAGACGAGAGAGCAACTGTTTGGCCCAGTGTGAGGGCCTCCGAAGGATTCGTTATTGCCTGGGGGCTTCCAGAATGTGTGACTCCTGAGGTCTCTGCGCTCACATTTGAGCGAGCTTATCACTCAGCTCAGCTTGGTGGCGTAAGAGTTATTGAGCTCTTCTCCGTGTGTGGCCCAGTGGGCCCAGGGGCCCAACCTCTCAGTCTTCTGGGAACGTATGACACACTCAGCCACCCAGGTCAGCTCATGTAAGTTCATTAAAAGGAAGAGAGCTTGAACAGGCAGGGGCCATTTGGGAAAACTTCCTGGAAGAGGTGGCATTCGAGCTGGTCTTTTGAAAGGTGTCTTAGAACTTGAAGAGGAGAAGGTGAGAAGAGATCTCTTTCCAAGTGTGATTGACAGTGTCTGCGCAGGCAGATGGGGAGAATTCAGGGCTGAGCTGGGGGCCCATTGAGTGGGCTTGGAGAGTTGTGGCTGGGAGAATGAGTGGCAGGTCAGTGTGGTGGTAGCTAGAGCTGGTTGTGAAGGGAAGAAAGGGTGAGGGGCGATGGGGCAAGGTGTGTTTTGCATGTGGGCTTCAGATTAGGCTGAACTGCTTACTTTTCAGGAGGCTGAGAGCCCAGGACTTCCTCTTGGGCTCATCTTCTGCAAGTTACATAGGAACTAGCCTCCGAAACACATCATAAAACTGTTTGCTGATTTTTCAGGACATTTTTTTTTAAGAGTTTACATTTAGGGGATTGAAGAGAAATAGGATTCATTAGAAAGAGCCCTTTCTAGGCTAGAATTCAGTGGGGAGGAAGCACCCCGGGCTGTGTTCTTGTGGGAGGCTGCCGCCTCTCCAGCACCCTGAGTGCAATACCTGTCCTGTGACGTAACAGCTGGATTCTGTTCCAGAGTGAAGACAAAAACCGCCAGTTACAGGAACGCTTGGAATTGGCCGAGCAGAAGCTACAGCAGACCTTGAGGAAAGCAGAGACTCTGCCTGAGGTGGAAGCCGAGCTGGCTCAGAGGGTGGCGGCGCTCTCCAAGGTAGGGCCAGTGAGCCTCCTGTGGCCTGGAGCTGGGCACATGGTGCTCTTGGTTCTGGCTTCTCAGTCAACATAGGTGCTACTTTGTGAGTCAGTGCTCGGAGAATGCCAAGTGGCGAAACGCCACATCTCTGCCTCCTTTGTCTGATTCCTGAAAGCGTTTTCCTGTTGGTGGCTTTATGTAGTTTGTGTGTCCCCAGCTTGTTTGAGCTAAGGATCGCTGCCTTGTCAAGCAGCCTGAGCACAGTCTGCAGAGCCTGGGGGCTCGCCTTCCTCCCTAGGAAAGCGCTTCCCTGGGTATGAGGAGGAAGCTTTCTTTGAAAAGTCATCTCTGCTGTTTTTTCTTTTCTTGATCTTCAAAGGCAGTGACCAGTGGGAATCCTTATTTTAAACATTGGTGTGTGTATAACAAAGTTCCTGGCAGATCTCTATGGAGCTGGAGCCGCGGCTTTCCTCTGCTTTGTGGATGCTTTTCAAAGTCTTCTTTCTCTTCCACTCCCTGTTATCTTTATCATCTCTTGTTGAATTTGTAGTCTGACCCTTTGTCTTCTGGAAACTCTGCTGCTAAGGAGGCTAACCTGTTCGAGCTTACTTCCAAGCTTAGGAAGGTAGAATCCTTTGCACCCTGGGCCCTGTTTCTGCTTGCCGCTTTCTGCTTTCTGTGCTCACTTACTGACGGCCACTTCAGGGCTGGGGACAGCATTTCCTGGGGGGAAAATTTCTAGCACGGACCTGATTGCCAGCACCAGACATTGCCTGGTTCACCAAAGGGGAAGGATGCCGTGCTCACTGTTTATCACACGCAGACTCCCAGGTTTGTGCTAGTCGGGTGGAAGCGGCGCCCACAGTAGGAGTGAAGACTGTCCCTCCTGCCCAGCACGTTCTGCTTTCTGCTATGGCAGCGGTTCCCGCAGCATGCCGTAAGCGCTTTTTCATTGCGAGGTCAGACTAACGTGCTTGTTCCCGGCAGGCCGAGGAGAGACATGGCAACATCGAGGAGAGGCTGCGGCAGATGGAGGCCCAGCTGGAAGAGAAGAACCAAGAACTGCAGAGGGTACGTAGGCTGCCGGGCCCAGGCCTGGGCCCTCGGCGGGTCCCCCCCGGCTCTCTCTCCCCTCTCCCGCCGCCCGCAGCGGGTCGCCTTCTCCTGTCTTGGGACGCTCATGCCCACGGATCCTCAGGCGCTATTTTTTTTGTTAAGCCGCTTGTATTCGGAAAAAAATGTTGATTGTTTTTTTAATAGCATGAAAATTTTCCTCAGCGTTTTTTGCATCCTCTCCCTGAGAACCATCACCTATAACAAATATTTTAAAGAAAAAAAGGAGGAAAAAATGAGCACAGCTGGTCCAGATACCAACAACCCCTGAAAGCCCATGCTGGGCAGCGCCCCCGGGCCTCCCGCCGCTCCCCAGGCGCGGGGTTGCCGGGCTCCTCACAGGTGCTTGGCAGTCATGCCCGTTCTCTTGTTCTGCAGCATTCCCCTTTTCGGGCTGCTGTGTGTTTGGTTCTTTCCATTTGTGTCGTTGGAGTCATTGGCCGCGTCATTTTCTTGTGTCCGCTGCCCTCGCCTGGCATCTGTGCATGTACCTTGCTCCTCAGCGCTCCTCCCGCTCGCCGTTTCTTAGAGCGCAGCAGTGTTCCGGAGCAGCTGGGGGCTGGCTCCCCGGGGCGCGGGCGTCTTTGTTCCCACGTCTTTGCTAGCGCAAAAGGCACTGCCAGGAATATTCTGAGGGACGTAAGTTAGTGGTTATGCTGCCGGGAGGCCCCTCTGCAGCAGCAGCGCCCTGGCGGGCCTGTCATCCCACTCCGGCCTTTCACGCCTGCCGTCACTGTGCCAGTTTGTGGGGCGTGAAGTAAAACCTCAGGGTTATTTTTATTCACTTTCTCTGTTTTTAGTGATTTCAAACATCCTTTCATGTGATTATCAGTCGCTTACAGTTTTTTTGAGAAGTGTTTCTATCTTTTGTCCCCTTAAATGTTGAGGAACGGCTTTTGTTCTCATGTAGTCGGTCGGTTGCGTGTGTGTACACGAGTGAATGTACATGTATACACACATGCCTCTTGTCACAAAAATGTGATACAAAGATGTTTTCCCCCTTCGAATACTTCTCTTATTCTAAATGCTTTTAATTTTGTATGTGCAGCGGCTTTTCAGTTTCTTGTGATCAAAGCTTTCTGTTATCTTTTGTAATTGCTTCTATCCCTTGTTTAGTTAATAATACATCGCTTACTTATACCTTTGAAATTTGGATTAAAAAAAAAAGCAACTTGAAGATGGAGGCGAAACAGAGGATTTTATATTTGATCCTGGGTGTTAGGGAGCCACTGGAGTTTATTGAGTGGGTATGTACCATGGTCAGACCTGCACTTTACTTTATTATTTATTTTTTGGGGGAGTGACTTGCCTAGGGTCACACAACTACTGAGTGTCTGAGACTGGATTTGAACTCAGGTCCTCCAGACTCTAGGGCTCGTTGCTCTGTCACGTTCAGAGATCTGCACTTCAAAAAGATCACTTTGCCTGCTGAGTGCAGGATGGATAAGAAGGAGGAGAGACTTGCGATTGGCCCTCCAACCCACTGGCCCTTTCAGTATTCCGGGTGTAAGATGATGGCCTGCCCCAGGGTGGTGACTGTGTCTGAGGAGAAGAGGGCCCATATGGAAGTGAAATTGCCAGGCCTTGGCGGCACATGAGCTGTGGGGAGTGAGATGCAATGAGGAGGTGAAGCCACCCTTGGGCCATGGGGAGCATGGTGGTGTCCTTAGCAGTAGCAGAAGGTTGGGAGCAAGGGGGGATTGGGGTGACAGGGAAGGCAATCAGTTTTAAATAACTGCGATTTCCCGTTTGAGATGTTCAGTAAGACATTGGAAATGTGAGAGGCGATTAGGAGGGAGGTGAAGGCTGGAATCATCAGCACAGCCCTCTGGAATCAGCAGTATGATTGTTGTAATTTCTGTTTTTTCAGACGAGGAAGACGTAGTCAATGACTTTTACCCCTCATCATGCATTTATTATATGGCAGGACTGAGATTTGACCCTAGATTGTTTGTTTCCATGACTGATGAGGAAGGTCAATTTTTTTTTCCCAATTTAAGGAAAAGCTTCACAGCCAAGTGAGGTCTGTAAAAACAGAATTGATTGAATTTTCCAGTTAGAAATGGTGAGGTGGAGGACGGGTGAGCGCTCATGCTGGACACAGTGCTTTAGGAGCTGCCACTCTTAGTCTAAGACTGATTCCTTTTGGCTGACCCAGGGAAGATCAGCTGTGGCCACCCTGTGCTCATATGAGGAGCTTAGAGGAAAGGGGAATTCTTACACAATGCATTGCACAAAACCTGAAAGTCCCTTTTGTGAAAATTGCTGTGGATCTCAGCAGGACTGGCTTTAGCTTGAGAGAAGCCGTCAAGCTCACAGCTGCATCTACAAGCTTTCCAGAATTCTGGGTTTTTGCTCAAAAACTCTGACTGTATCGTTGGCACCAGATTTCCTTGAAATGGCAGACTCACTTTGTTCCTTTTCGAGCAAAGGTTTGCCAGCTCTCCTGGCTTCTCCCCAGCATGAGGGCTGTGGCCAGGCAGGCCACAGTAAGTGCTTGGTGTGCTTGTCCCGTCCAGCCCAGACTCCCCAAAGTGCGTCCTGCAGTGTTAGTCAGTGTCGCTGCCCTGAGGACGTCGTCCTTGGCCAAGGTGGCCACTCTCGTGGCTGTGGCTGGGTGTGGGGGTGGCTGGCACCGCAATGCTGTCGCTGGCTTGTCAGTGCTCGCTCTTTTACTCATTACTTTTGCCAGGAGATTCCAGCACGTGGGGTATTTCATCACCGCTTGTTTGTTGCCGAGCATTCATTCTCATAGATTAGTTAGTGTTCATAGAAGAGTGCAAGCAAAACAGCAAGTCTAGTCGTGTTTGGACATCACCCAATCTTAAGACAATAGTATGATTCTGCAGTAGAGATATTAACTCAGTCTTAACCTTTGCGGCTAAATTTGTAATTCGCAGGTGATCTAGAATCTGGAAACCTCCACTGTGCACTCCTGACAGGAAAGGAGAGTTATGCCTTTATGTTATTAGGAACGCCATTTTGACTTTGAGGCCTCCCTGAAAGGGGTCTGTGGTCCACATTCCACAAACCACTGATTGAGAGAGAGTCCCTCCCTCTCTCTGATGAGGCCAACTCCCTTCATTACTTCTCTATAACTGGGTCATTTAGCTGCCTCTTTACCTTTTCAGAGAATAAGCACGCACATGGCCTTGGGTTTCCTTACTTGTGGTGTTCAGTACTGAGCAGTGGCATGTGGAGTTTAGAGTCAGTCTGCCTGGGGTCCAGAACTTATTTATGAAATCAGTTGTTTCTTTGGAAAATGTGGGGATTGAATTATATGGCCTCTCAGTACCCTTCCTGCTCTAACTCTGGGATCCAAATATCTCTGGGCCTTGAAGGAAATGCTTCGCAAGACCTTCAAGTGTTGTATCAGTGAGAGTTACTGAGCTGTATGGTTTAAAAAAATTAAATTCCTTTAGTAGCTACAGTTTCTTTAAGAGGATGATCAAATACCTCGTTACTTTTCCATCACTTGTGAAGAGTAAAGGCACATATCGTTTTGAGAGGAATACAAAGGTGACTGAGCAGGTCAGACCAGATAATCTTGAGACTCCAAAGAAGTATCCCAGTCAAGGGTGTTAGCAAGGAACCCCAACAGAAAGAGAGGGCAGACTGGTTTTATGTGAACAGGACAGGTGGAGGGCCAGAGTTGTCCACTGATACTCTCCTGCTTTTGGGAGGAAGCAGGCCCCTACACACTGAGTGGATATCCTTGGGTGACTCCGGATGAACTGAGGTGGACCTTATTGGAGAGAATTCCTAAACCCAGATCATGGATTCCTTTGAGTATTTGGCTGAGCTGGTCCAGGCTGTTCTGTACAAGTGGATATGTCAGGGCTGCCTCATCCGTTGGACTGGCCCTCACTAGTGACTGTGTCTGGGATGCTCCAGTTTGAGGAGGTTCATTGTGGCTGAGAGCAGATTAGAGACAGTGAGAGCTGTGAAACAGTCCTTTTGTCAGCTGAATTTGTTTTGGAAATGGGACCCCTGAATTTGAATGAAAACGTCATTGTTTTTTAAACTTTGGAGCCGAACATTTCTCTGCATTCAGTCAGGTTTCTGGTTGTCTCCTTTTTTGCTCACGAACTTCAGTAGATCTGTACTTCCTGACAGGGACTCTGCTGCTCCTGTTCCTTCCTAAAGACCTTTCTTTTATTTCACTTAACAAAAGTCCTGGGTCAAGGGGTCTTTCATCTTCTTTGGAACGTCTTTCTTTGGTTGTTTACCTCCCTAGAAGTTATTACTCTGTATTCATGGGCAAAGGTTTATTAAACAGGATTTCTGAGAAAGTGAGCAACAAGGAAAAGGGACGTTTGTTCATTTCCTCCCTCTTCCTGATGTCTCAGGCGCGGCAGAGAGAGAAGATGAACGAGGAGCATAATAAGCGTCTGTCAGACACGGTGGACAAGCTCCTCTCTGAGTCCAACGAGAGGCTCCAGCTTCACCTTAAGGAGAGGATGGCGGCTCTGGAGGACAAGGTATGGCTCTCGGAGGTGCTGGGGCAGAGGCGGCTGTGCCGAGGCCACCTGGGGTAGCTGCTGTTCTGTATGTAGAGCAGAGCCAAGTATCGGGGCCGAGTGCTCTTATAGAAAAGCAGACATTGGTTTTCAAGTGGAAAAAATGACGTATCAACACTGTCACTGTGCTGTACTGAAGTACCTTCTGCCGCATTTATCAGCTCATTCATCATTTAGGAAAGCTTTTTAGCTATTTCTAATCCAACTTCTTTTTACATTGGTCTCTCTAGCAGTGCTCGTAGAATTGTATAGTTATTGGGAACTTGATAGTGTTCAAAGCATCCTACATGTCTTCACCTTGTGTGCTGATTTCCTTTGAGCCTGATTTTAAAGACTGTAGTAGGCGAGACTTTGCTCAGGTGGGCGACCTGTGTATCAGCAACAGCAGAGGTTTGCTTTATTTGCACTATAGATTTGCCCCAGTAAATGGTGACTGGGCTTAACTCCTAGACTTGCCTAGGGAATGGGAATGAGGAAATGTATAGGTGATTAGAAAGCTCAGCCCAGGTTAGAGCCCTGCGTCGAGGGATGTTTCCATATGTGTATGGCAAGTAGTGAAGTGTGTGTGTGTGTGTGTGTGTGTGTGTGTATGTGTGTGTGTGTGTGTGTGTGTGTGTGTGTGTGTAGGATTATACCTAGGAAACTGAGGCAGGGCATCTGTGACTGATCAGGCCGTCTGTAAGACATGGATTTGCAGCTTTTGCCTGTATTGACTTGGGCGGTTTTCCATATGCTGGAATTGTAGGAAAAGCCCTGGCCTAAGTCTAAAGAGACGGAAATTCAGATCCTGGTTTGGCCACTCATTTTTTTCTGTGACTTCCCCTAAATTCTTTGGGCTTTGATTTCTTCATTTACTATATGAAGGTGTTGAAGGACATGATTTTAAGATACCTTTCCGTCTCCTGAGTTTCTTTGAAAAACTCTTTTGGGAGCAAATAGGAGTTCTCTGAGCTGCCCTTCTGATAGGTCATGACCCACAGCTAAATCTTAGCTATCTGCCACATGTTTCTTGTCCCCCACCAAAGAGTCAGAGGACGGGGGCCCTCCCTGACTTCTAGTCCAGCCCTATTAGGAGGAGGACAGACTGTGCTTGTTTGCTGCTCTGAGAGCTGGACAGTAATGCTTTTGCATGTAGGTTGGGTGGCAATAATTATTGTTCATTAATTCTGTATTTTAAGCTTTCAAACTTTTTTAAAATAATTCTCTGCTGCCACAGAGAACTATCTTTTAAACGATATTTTTTAGCGACTTGATGAGATGGGCATCCCAGCTTCTGGTGGTGTTAGAAGTAGCGTGTTTGGATTTGAAATATTGGTTTTTATAATATCAAAATTGCTTTTATCAATTTGAAATTTAATTTTACTCATACAAAATGACTAATGAATTAACAGGTCACTAATTACCTACTATGAAGAGCAGTAGTCTTGGCCTTGGGGAAGATAGAACTTTTAGTTACAACCTGGTCCTGGACTTTAAGACATTTATCACCTCTGGAAGGCTGAGTCATCATTCTAGATAGAAGTATGTCACATTAACTAAGCCCTTAATGTGGTACAAAGCCAAATGGTAGCCCATTTAATGAAGACAAAGCAAAGCCGGGAGTGTCTGTTGGTGAGGGGGTGTCCCCGGTGTACCTGATTGCGCCTCTGCTGCTGTGTCCGCACACTGTGTGAGTGTCAGAAGGAAGATTCTCAGCTGTGTGAATCTCTCTCTCCTAGAATTCTCTGCTTCGAGAGGTTGAAAATGCCAAAAAACAAGTAGAAGAAGCCCAACACGACAAGGTATTTATGGGTACTCGAGTTCCGTGGTTGAGCAGCAGGTGGCAGGAGGCTGAAGTGAGGGGCTGAGCTTTGGGGATTCTGTTTGGGGGCCAGTGGGTTAGAGTTTAGCACCTATTTGGACAGGACTGATAATTGAGTTATAGAAACTTTGGGCTCAGGTTTTTGCATGTTTCATACTATGAATTTTTACTTTGACTTCCAAAACACTTTGGATTTGTGTGATTTTTTTTTTCCCCTTGAGCATCTAAAGCCCCTTTGGGGTAATTGGTGTCTCAGATGTATCTTTACTCTAGAGAACCTTGGAGGCCAGCACTGTTTGCTTTAGAGAATTCTCTGGTACATGAGTCTAGAAAGACTAGTCTGAATATATTACCCTCATCCCCTTTTACCTGATGTTTACCAACTGACAAGTTTTCATGTTTTATAATTGAGTCTCAGTTGCATTTTAATAAATGCAATAGATGAAAAATGGCTTAGCTCATTTCTTCATCCAGCAGAGGTATAGACCCCTCTAGGCTAGGGAGGCCCTTGGCTACAGACAGGGAGATGAAGCTGAGATGGCTGCCATTCTGTGGTCATTCCCAGTGACCCAAAGGGAACTTAGAGCTAGGAGAAAAGGTGCCAAACCCTCAGGGAATTGTGGGTGTAGTTCTGACTGCAGAATGTATTCAGATTTGATTCATATGATTAATGGAAAAGCGCTACATTGGCCCAAGAGCCTGTTTCCCTTCCCCCTTTCCCAGGACCAGCTGGTGCTCAACATGGAAGCCTTGAGGGCTGAGATAGACCAGATGAGGATGCGTGGTGGCGGCTCGCTGCATCACGGGTGTGTATGTGTGTGGCCGCTGAGCGTATTTTGTTTTCAGACACGTTACTCATTTGTGAAGACTGAGATGGGCGTGAGCTTGGCTGTCTGTGAGCATTGGCTATTTTTCTCTATGTTGCAGCCGCCCGCACCTGGGCAGTGTACCCGATTTCCGGTATCCTGTGGCAGAGAGTCCCACTGATCCTTATAGTACCACGTCCGTATTGCGGCGGGCCCAGAAGGGCCGTCTGGCAGCTCTCCGGGACGAGCCTTCCAAGGTAACCAGACAGTATGGGCAGTTTGGGAGGCCTCGCTGAGAATGCCCAGCATTTGTTACAAATGTGACCTTCTCTTGATTTAAGAAAATATTTTTAAGCAGTAGTTGAAGTTACCCCATGGCCCCGTCAGGTACTGCTTTCATTTTAACAGTAGTTTGTATCTGAAATGAACTCATAGTCAGTGTTATTCTTTATGTACTTTTAGAACGTCTGGTATTTAAAATGCTACACAATTTAAAGGGAATCCCA
This sequence comes from Pseudochirops cupreus, assembly GCA_028627135.1. NCBI lineage: Eukaryota > Metazoa > Chordata > Mammalia > Diprotodontia > Pseudocheiridae > Pseudochirops > Pseudochirops cupreus. The sequence goes on along the minus strand of CM053583.1, from coordinate 4,462,128 downwards.
GCAATCTGATGATAGACTTTCCTTCTGCCCCCCCCCCCCCCCAGACCCAGAGAAGTAGATTTGGACAAGAGGGCCCAGCTCTGGCCCTTACTTTTGTGTCGAGTTCTGTTGCCTTGCTTGATCAGGGCTTCTCCAGAGCCCTTGCTCCCTGCCCTGCACACCACAAGTCCCAGCCTCAGCCTTCACCCACCGCCTCCATCTCGGAGGCTGGGAAGCCTGGGGAAGAAGCGTTAGGAAGGTGAAGTTACTGACTACTTCAGCATACTCATCAGAGATCTGACCTGCTGGGCAGCTCTAACTAGCCTAGACAAGACTTCTCTGGGTTCTTGATAGCTTCTTAGCACAGCCCTTAGAACTAGCCCTTTATCTTTACACTTTGCCAAATGCAGGTAATTGTAAAAAGCAGCACTGTTCATGGTATGGAGCAGGAACTCAGCCATTGGCTGTATTTTTGCTGTTCCTTAAATGCTGCTGACTGCTAGATGGCTGTAGCTTGTGAGTCTGATGTGTTCGTTCCCCCAAAAGTCTTTCTTTGTGTTTTAAAACAAGTTTATTTATTCATGAAGTATTTGACTGCATATAGTTACATGATTTTCAGCAAAGTTGTGTCTGTCTGTGTCCTTTCACACTCAGGCTGACTGGAATCTGGTCTTATTGTTCCTAGGTACAGACTCTGAACGAACAGGATTGGGAACGGGCCCAACAGGCGAGTGTCTTAGCGAACGTAGCACAAGCCTTTGAGAGCGACGTCGATGTGTCTGACGGTGAGGATGACAGAGATACTATTTTCAGCTCCGTGGATCTCTTGTCGCCCAGTGGGCAGGCCGATGCCCAGACGCTAGCCATGATGCTTCAAGAGCAGCTGGACGCCATCAACAAAGAGATCAGGTGTCTTTTCAGAGCCTGGGGGGGGCAGAGTTGGGAGGATGGGCATATTCTGTTAAGTCTGAACCTTTCTGTGGGTGCCCATGTCTTTGAGAGAGGCCAGGGGGTTCTGGGGTTTTTCTCTTATTTTATAAAGTCTAAAGAAATGCAGAGCCAGCCATGCAATTCAGGTCTGCCCACTGCTCCTTCCTGCCTGACCGTGTGACCCAGAGGCAATCATTGCCCCTGCTCTGGCTCTAGGTGACAGTCTGAGAGCAGAGATTGAGGAGAGGAGGTTTCCTTAGATCAGTGGCATGGTAGGGCCCAGCCAGATAAACTAATTATGGCCTTTCTGCTTTGTGCCTGGCCAGTGGGGGGGGGGGGCAGTGTTTAAATAAGATCTGAGTCATTGTCACTGCCTTCAGGGGGCTCTCAGCCTTCCTGGATAGCAGAGGCTCCAGGAGTCACAAGATCACAGCTGTGGTGAGCCTGGCTGGGCCTGACAGCATCCGCGAGAGCTCAGAAAGGGAGCATGCCCACTCCCAGGCCAGGCCTTGTGCTGCCCCCTGGCTTGATGGGAGCACAGGGAGGGAGGCCTGCTGCACCAGAGAGCTCTGAGCTGAGGGCTCTGGGTGGACGGGGTGAGAGGTGGGGTGGGACCAGTAGTGGAAGGACAATAAGGAGCCTCATCCTCTTCACTCATAAGAACTGAGAAAATCCCCCATAGCCTTTGGAGACTGAGCCCCAAACTGCCCCAGGGTTCTACTTGCTCTCCTCCTTGTCTGTGCAGGATTGAAACCCAAGGAGTTTGTATGTAAGAGGCTTATTGTAGACCCACCTGTTGGTGAAGGGGCAGGGGCTGACCCTGGTCTGTGTCTCATTGTTTCTGGGGCAGGAAGAGCGACATTGACTTGTGGATTTCATACCAATCCAGACCTGCTGTCCTCTCTAGAGAACAGTCCCCAGAGTCTGGCCAAGCAGGGCTCTCCTGCCTCCGGGGTCCTGGGCAGCAGGGCTGGCCTTTTAGTGAGTGTGTGCCCAGCAGCAAGCTCTGTGCTGGGCTATGAGACTGCCAGTGAGACAGAAGAAGCAGGGCCGGTCTCTGTTCTGGCAGAGTACCCCGTGTCCGTGTGTGTGTAGCATGTCTGTGGCCGGGCTGGAGGCCAGGGGCCCTGTTAAGCACTAAGGTACTAACGAGCCCTTTTGTTTTAGATTGATTCAGGAAGAAAAAGAAAACACAGAGCAGCGGGCAGAGGAAATTGAGAGCCGTGTGGGTAGTGGGAGTTTGGACAATCTCGGGCGGTTCCGGTCCCTGAGCTCCCTCCCCCCCCATCCCGGCTCCTGCCTCGCTGGCTCCTCTCCTCCGGGGAGCGGCCGCTCCACCCCACGGCGGCTCCCCCACAGCCCTGCCCGCGAGGTGGACAGATTGGGGATCATGACTCTAGTAAGTCTTTGCCCTTCTTTCTCTCTGTTCTTTGTACATCTCTCTCTCTGGTCTGAAGAAGTTGGATGACCTCTCACACTCTTGTTGCTTGTGTAGAATTGTTTTTGCTAGCAAGCAAACCTAAAAACTGAGTGAACTGAAGCTGTTGTATTTGGTTTATTCAGTCTGCAACCACTGAAGTACCTTATGCAATGTTCTCTTTCTTTGGTGCCCAGCTAGGTTAGAGGGGCCACAGCCTGCCTGGCCCATTGGCAGCACTGACAGAGAAAGCACAGATAGCATAAATGCGCCAAGCAGGATTTGTAACGTGTCCCAGCCTGCTTTGCAGTGTGGTCAAGAGACAGACTAATGGAGGTGAGGGATGCAGAAAGTGTAGCCAGTGAAGGGGAGAGAGTTCTTGGAGGAGGTGGGATTTCAAGGGCTTCTCCAAAGGCTGAGACACCTCTTTGACACTAACGGAATTCCAGGTGTCGACCGCTGACCCTCATGTGCCAAGCTGTTTTCAGAAAGCAGCATCGGTGCTTGCCAATTCCTGAAGAGCTCTGAGCCCCCCCGGCAGAGGGAATGCTGCGTCCTGTTGGACGCTGCTCGGCACCCATGGAAGGGCCTGGACAGCAGCAGGTGCCTTCCTGGCTGGCTGTCTAGTCCCCCGACATGCTGAAACTGTGATGAGGAGAGGGTGCAGACCCCAGCTTTCAGATGTGTGGAAAGCTCAGGCTCTATCTATCCCATGCTCAGATGCTGCCTTCCTCAGGTTGGCCACAGATGCCACCCAGTGTCTCCTTAGTGTGCTGGTGTTACTGTGGAGTGCAGGGTCACCTCTCTGTCTGCCCTCTGCATGTTGGCCCTTGTCACCATCTTCTGGCCTTCCTTTCCTTCCATTCTTTTATTACTGGTTAGTTCCTTGTGCTAAGGTGGGTGTGCCTTGCTATACTGACATCGGGGCCAGGGCAGTCGGTGTGCCCTCAGTGACTGGATCTGGGCCACCTTTGCCTTCCCCGTTCCTGGTGGCTGCTCAGTGTTGCTTCCCTGCCCTCCTTTGGGGCTCCGATGCCAGCCAGGAAGTCTGGGCAGTGACCCAGTGTGCAGCTCCTGGACTCCTCCCTGCAGTGTTTGGTTTTGATTTTGTGTGTTAGCCCTTTTGTTGTATTATTTTGGCCATCTCCAGATTCATTTTTAATCCAGACCTCAGTTCCCCATCAGTCTGTGGCCTATTCATCTGCCTCCCCTCCCAGTTCCACCCCCTCCTGTAATGAGGCTTCACAGCACTCTCAGGTCAAGCAGAGTAGACATTTTGGGGGTAAAATTGTGTGTCTGCATTAGACTTGGAATATGTGAATGAGTGTTTTTCCGCCGTTGGTCTTGTCTTTTCATGGTTCTGGTAAGCTTCAGCATTGGTGAATATTCATTCAGATTTAGTTCTTGTTACATTCTCATTCTGTCATATGTAATATCACTGAAGTATCTTCCTTCCTCGTTTTCTTCCTTGTACAGTTTTATGAAGTGCAGCAGGTACAAAGGGATCCAGATGCACCAGCATTTTTTTGCAGGCCTTGCTGTTTGGGACCAGCAGAGACACTTTTCTTTAAGCAAATCTGTTAAACTGACTTCTCTAAGCTGAAGTCTAAAAGTAGACTGTATTGTACCTTTATGATCAGTTCAGAGTATTCTGCCTTTCGAGGAAGCCTTTCACTGCCTTGTGTTGATATATGATGATAATTTAGTATTGGGATGAATTTTTGCAGGGAAGCAGGTGAGTCATGTTAAAGCAGGAGACTCTCCAGACCCTGGGCTCCATTACGGCAAGTTCTCAGGAGCTGTGTGAGAATTCTTTTGTTTTCCTGGAATCACTTGTTCAGAATGTTAATAAAAGTAAACGGCACACCGATCAGCGTTCAGCAGTCACGCCATGGACTGGGAATCGGAACGGCGTCGAAGGCCGTTGCAGTGTTTCTGTGACGTGCCAGGCTTCAGTCATTGCAGACCTTTAGAATTATTGAATTCATTCCCTAAAGATATCTGATCATTGACAAATTGCTTTTTCTTTTTCCCCTTCCCCTTGCCCACATTCCTCCTTAATGTGTTCACCTGCCTAATGCTTTTATTTTCAACTGCAGAGTTCGCAATAAAACTCGTCTCTCTGAATTTCTTTTCTTTGCATGCATCTTTCAGCCTAGTGATTTAAGGAAACATCGTAGAAAGGTAAATGATTTAGCAACTTCCTCTGACTTTGTGCTTCTCCATAAACTTTTGAAAAACCTCTGGTGTAGCTCGGTACCCCCTGTTCCCCAGAGCTGAGCTTGTCTCCACAATGAGAGTGAGTCTCGCACCACTGGGATAATTAGGATGTGCCAGAAATAAACCTTGGCTGCTTTTGCTCTGGAGATCTGACACTGCAGAATAATTCTCCACTCTCCTTGCTCCATCCACTTTCCCGTTGGGTGGTTAGGGATTTGTTTAAAGTAGCCTGCCATGTTTTATAAAATATTGACTTAGGGCAGCTAGGTGGCACAGTGACTACAGCACCGGCCCTGGAGTCAGGAGGACCTGAGTTCAAATCCCGCCTTAGACACTTAACACTTACTAGCTGTGTGACCTTGGGAAATCACTTAACCCCAATTGCACTGCCTTCTCCCCTCCAAAAAAATAAAATTTTAACTAGAAATCTTGCTTGTTGCCTTTATTCAACCACATTATTTTAAGAGTCATTTAATCCAGCAGCCCACCAGTTGTGTCTTCACCTGGACTCTTTTGGAAGTCAGGTGAAGCCTCTGGATTATTCTCAGAATAAAATTTTTAAGTAAAGGAAGGACATCCTAGATTTCATTTAGGGGAAAGAGGTGGGTGAAATATATGTGTGTGGCTATATGCACGCGCACACACACGTGTGAATGGTACCTAATGTTGCTGTCTGTGACCAGTAACAATGGTAATATAGTTAATGGTATCTAGCGTGTGTGTGTGTGTGTGTGTGTGTGTGTGTGTGTGTGTGTGTGTATGTATGTATGTGCATGCACACATTTGTGTACCTCCTGAAATCTATCCACAGGTTCTAGGTTGAGAAATTCTACTTTAAAGCGTTTCTGAGGGATGGTTTGTCCAGCCTCTCCCTGCTCCTAGTGACAGTGGGCAGCTTCCTCCTTTGAGGAGGAGGAGTCCAGGACATTTTGGAGCAGTTGTATTGTTCCTGGTGGGTAATTCTTGCTGGGTCTGAGCTGTCTCTCTGGGACTTGTGCTTACTGGCCCTGTTCTGGCCCCTCTTAGCCTTCACTACCTCTCAGATGTTGGGTAATTGCAAAGATGGCCTTTGGTTCTTTCTGCTTAGCTGCCATCCACCCCCTTCCTCTTAGCTCATTTTGTGTTCCCTTCTCCAGGGAAATGTCATCACCCCCCATTTCAGGAGCCACTCAGGGTCTGTACTTGGCTGTGTCCCTTCTGAAAAGCCATTTCTCCAGGCGCATCCTGGGTGTGAACTGAGGCGGCCTGAGATGACATTATTAGGGGTGACAGCACCTGTTATCTCACAGGCTGGTGCGTTTTTACCCTCCCAGGCACTTTGAATAGATGGATGATAGATTGATGGAGCCAGTATTACCTTGGGTCCTTTTCACCTCTATCTCTCAAATTCTTTTTTAAGTGAACGATTTTTGCATTTATGTCTGTTAAAATTCATTTGGACGGTTTCACCTTATTGAGATATTCTGAGTCATTAACAAAGAAATTAGAACCGAATTAAAGATTAACCCCAGAGCTTTTCGTGTGTAGAGGTTTTTTAGTTGTAGCTTTAAAGAGCTCTGCCTTGTGCCAAACCCCAATCAGTTGGACTGAGTCATTGTGCTGTTAGGCAGTTTTGAATGGTGACCTCAGTAATTCCAAACATCGTTAGGTGCCTGCTACTGCTAGGCGCATTGGAAAGTCAGTTTGATATGGCCACTCTCCAGGGCTGCTCTGTAAAGCCGTCTAGGCTGATCTCAGTACAGAGCTCCGTTTATGTTTCCCTGTGTGCACGCAGACCAGTCAGGTTTCTATAGCTTCGTGGCTCGCTGAGGGGCTAAGGGGGTTTATCCCCCAATCCCCCTCTGCCTTCAGCCCTGTCAGGAAGCCCTGCCGATTTACTGTGCCACATTGCCTGAGGGCATTTTAAAAGCATTTCCAAATGTTTAGATTTGCGTGTTATATTATTTATTTTAGCATCTACTTTAATAGATTGCATTGATTTTGTGAAGACATAAGATCCAGCGGAGTCGATGATCTAAGTCATTTCATGAAATCACATTTTTCTAGAAAAACTGCTGTCACCCCACCGCCGCCCTTGCCAGCCCAGTTAAAAATCACTAGCTGTGGCAGAGGGGGAATCACTCTTGAATGTCTTGCCTTTCCCTTCTAATCTTTGAGTTATGACATGTAGAAAGGCCAGTGGCTTCTGTCTAAACATCATTTAAATGTCAGGAAGCCATTCGTGATCGTTTCCAAGAGTCCTAGGATCTTTGAGCTTGCAGGGACCTTGGGGAATGTTGAGCATCCAGGGGTGCATGTTGTGAATGGAGGGGCCAGAAGTGCAGCTCCAGGGCCCAGGTTCTGATGCCCCCTGGGCATGGCCTTTACCCTTGTGGAGCATCAGCTTCCTCATCCATACGTTGTAGAGAGTCACACGGCTGACCAGAGGAGAGGCCTGAAGATTCAAACCCGGAAAGAACATCCCTTGTTATCATTATTCCAAAGGTTAGGGTCTCCGAGGCCCCTGCCCCAGGTCTCCGGGGAGCTCACGTGGGCCGTGATTCCCGTCCCGGGACCTTTCCCGTCGGTTGTGCTGCTTGTCCCACCGTGGCTGTGCTCACTGAATTGGAATTAGCTATTGCCAGAGTTTTACTCTGCTCAGAGCATTTAGTGTCCTTGGGGGAGGGGTTTCAGGCTTTAAATTCCGAATTGAAGATACAGCAATAACTTCTCACAATAGCTCTTCAATAGTTTTTAAATCTCTTTCATCTCTTCTAGTTGCCAGCTTCAAGAGAAGAGGTACGAGATGACAAGACAACCATAAAATGTGAAACATCCCCCCCTTCGTCCCCAAGGTCCCTTCGTCTAGACAGAGTCCACAAAGGGGCTCTGCACACCATGAGCCATGAGGACATCCGGGATATTCGGAAGTAAGTGGCCTGTCTGGCAGGGACACGCGTCTCTGCCTGCTGGCCAGCACAAGCCCCTTGCCTGCCCTGGGATCTCCCAACACTGAATCTCTTTGCCTTCTTTGTCACGTGTGGCTCAGCCGAAAAGAATGCTTGTACGCCCCCCTTGGAGAGTTTGCTAAGCAGGCCCTACAGTCGCAGATGCTGATTTTACAAATTGTTATTGCATCGCCTTTCATGTTTTCATGATTCCTAACACACATTTCCTTAAAAACTGTGGACCAGACTAAGTGTAAATCATGTCAGCCCTAATGACCTCTCTGCTGTGTCTATTTTTTCTCACAGTGGTCTGCCCCGACAAGGGGGGAAAAGACAGCTTAGAGGAAGCCACTGACTAGCCCCCCCACCTCCTTCAGCCCACCCCGTGTGGTGCTGCTTGAGGGAGGTTTCACTGGGACTCGATTTGGCAGAAACAGAGGTTTAGTCCTAAGGGCCCCAAATCTCATTCTGAGAAGGTGTTATTTTGAGCACTTTTGGGAAGGTTTTATTTTGTGCCATGATAACAGTCAGCCTTGGAAGTACTGGGAGGACCTGTTCAGTGATGTGTTTTGCAGATTATTGTATGTATAAAACTTAGAAAGGTATGAAGGTCAAAGAGCAGTTTTGGAGCGTGTTTGTTTGGCTTTCTGATAAATTTTTGCATACATGAAATCAGACTTTAGGTTTCTGTACCAAAACCTTTAGTCTTGCTCTGGAGGCAATAATAAATGACCAGCCTCTTTATTCCAAAAATCAGATAAATTCTACTTGCCTTCCGATCATATGGGTTTCACAGGCCTCTTACTGACAGACGGCTGTGTGGTGCAGTGAATGGAGCGAGAGGCTCGGTGCCAGAAAGACCCGAGGTCAGAGCTGGCCTCAGGCACGCTGGCTGAGTGACTCTGGTCCAGCGCCCTAACCTCAGCCTCGCCTTTCTCAGCTGTGAAATGGTGATGATACCAACTCCTTCCCAAGACGGTTTTGAGAATCCAGTGAGATGTGTCTGGAAAGCCTTTCGCAAACCTTAAAGTGGATGTGGGTGGCGGTGGTTATCTGTGTGATCGGTGCAGGACGGTAAAACCAGGGCAGAAAGCTTTCAGAAATGCCACAGATCCAGCTTTGTAGTCCTGCCGGTGTGGGAGCATTCTTGTAAAAGCCGTTATGGTGTGCTTAGTGCTTTCTGCGTGAATCAGTCCCAAATTAATCCGCCTTTTCAGAGAGAGATTTGGAGCAAGCTGGAGGTGAGTCTGAAATGTTTGTGACTCCTACCAGGCTCACATTGTTTGCATTTCCTTAGTTTTGCTTACTGGCATGTGGAGTGAATACCACATTTGTTTTCCGTAATGGGGCTGGAATTTCTGTTTAGAAATGTGAAGAGCAAGGCTTATATATTTAATTTTTAACATCATGATACATATTTGGAAGACTAAAAATATTCTTTATTTCAAGTTCCACAGGTTCACAAGATGGCCAGGTCAGCAACCCTAGCAGCAGTAATAGCAGCCAGGATTCCCTTCATAAAGCACCCAAAAAGAAGGGCATCAAATCCTCTATTGGTCGCTTGTTTGGCAAGAAAGAAAAGGGCCGGCCTGGACACACTGGCAAGGAGTCCCTGGGGCCAGGTTGGTTATGTTCCAGTAGTTCATGTAACCCTTTGCATTGGGGAGGAAAAAGTGGCTTACCTCATTTCATTTTAATTTCTTCAAGTGAGAGTGCTTTGAATTTAAAATTAATTTAAGTACACAATTTATTATGAACTTAATTTGTAACATCTGTTGCTAAGTGAATGACCCATAGTGTGAGGCCAGGTCTGGGTCACCTCTAGACAGTCGGAAGCTCCTGAGTCTTGAGTTGGAAGGACTCTCGGAGGCTCTGTTATACAACATGTTGTTGAATGAAAGCCCCCTCGAGAGTCGTCCCAGCGTGTGACTGTTGAGCCCCCGATTCTATGCCCGTCGTGTGACACTCTCACGCACATTGAGCTTGCAGCCCTTCGGAGCCCCCGGATCCTTTTCGGATGGACTGCTGCCTGTGGAAGTTGGCTTTGGGAATCTATTTTTCTTGGATTTTGCCCATTCCAAGCCTGCTTGGATCTTCTTTGACTCCAGCATGCTAGATATTTCTGCCAGATCTGGCTTCTCTGCTCATTTGTTGAGCCCAGACAGATCCCTGCTGCCCTCTACTGTAGCGACCTTCCGAAGTCACATCCCCTCACTGATAACTAGTCTTGGGACTGGTTATTTATTTAGCTGTTTCTGAACCTATCTCACCATAATTTCACCTGGCCTCTCTCATCCAGAATCAGAAATCTCTTTAATACGTGTTGGAATGTTGTGAAAAACCCAGGCTGATAATGCCTAGCCCTGAAGGGCTTCTGACGTCTCTCTCAGCTGCCCAGCTTGCTCTGCAGTCCCCAGGAGCCTGTGAGCCTTTCTTGCTGTCTCTGGATGGGCTGGCTGCTTAAACCCTCGGCATTGCTGCTGGCGTGAGTGCCCTGACGCTGCCTCCATTCTTCAGTGAAATCTGTCACAGCCTAATTGTGTCTGGTTATCAGGGAGGAGTGTGTGGCTGCGGAACATTCTTTCCAGAGTAGTTGGTTTTATTCCCTACAAAAAGAAACAAAAATAGATGCTGCTTAGAGAGTGACGTTACCCTCTTGGTTTTGATTTTGCTGTAACTCACGTTTAACGTCGTATCCCACCTGGACGCTCCTTGTGCTGCAGAGCAGGGTTGGATCTTGTGAGGTCGCTTGGGTGGAAATCAGAAGTGGCCTGGCATGAACTGGCTGTCAGGGTGCTTGCTCCTGACCCCTCGTCACATCTGCCCTCAAGAGTGTTGGCCAGACCCCGAGTACCCTGGAGCCAGCAGGCTTCGCATCTCCCTTTTCCCTGACTTCTCTAGCACGCTTCTCTACCTAAGGTCGCTATTCAAATAATTGAATTCTTTGTAATTCTAAGTATTTTCTTTGATAAGATTTAAAAGCTGCTGGGAAGGGATCCCTAGGCTTTGCCAGGCTGACTGGCAGCGGATCCATGGCCCAAAGGCTGTCCGTGTGGTTGTCAGGCTTTACAGGCCCCACTCTCGGTTTTTTTCCTCTGTAGCCGGTGTCACAGACGCGGACGGCTCCTCTCAGGATGCTTTAGGAATGAACAGGTTGGGAGGCCAGGCCGAGAAGAGCCGGAAACTGCAGAAAAAGTGAGTGATCGGCTAATGTTTCCTCTCCCGCTGACTTCTTTCAAAGGAACGGCTTAGTCGTTAATTGTGCTGTTTGGTGCTTCATACATTTTATTATCTCATCCTGACAAGGAGTAACTGGCATAGACTTGAATGAACCGGGTGCCAAAATTTTATTTTATGTAAATTCTGAATCCTTTCTGCAATGCATTTCCAAAATGAAAAGCAACTTGGTTAAGTAGTCACTTTAAAGTAGAAGTCCTCAAAAATTATGGAACACAGGCCTTTGGGCTGCATTGCAGAGAACCAGGGAATCTGAGTATTGGAAGGGCCCTAGGAGAACCTGAGCCAAACCTAGAGAGGACTGCCCCCCTGCACACCATGCCCAGGAAGCTGGCTCCAGCTGTTCTGGGGCTCGATGCTTCCCCAGGCAAGCTCTTCCCCTGGGGCCTGCGCAGATCATCACCATCGAGGGGGTTTTCTTTAGGCAGCTTCCCCCAGCTCAGCCCACAGGCTGTAGAGCATCTTGGTGAACACAAGTCAGAGACTACTTAGCAAGTGCCCTCTTGTGTGCTCGGAGCTAGACTCAGTGCCGGGGATTCGAAGAGAGGGTTAAAAAATGACAGCTCCAGCTCCCTCTCGCTGAGCTCACATGGTGATGGGCAGTGACGTGCAGATCACTTTGTACAAATAAGATAGGCGTGTGTGTGTGTGTCTGTGTCTGTGTCTGTGTCTGTGTCTGTGTGTGTGCACGCACGTGTGTCTGTGTGCGTGCGTCTCTGTGTGTGCACGTGTGTGTGCAAGTGCGTGCTTGTGTCTGTGTGCGTGTGTGTGTGTCTGTGTGTGTGTGCAGGCACTTAAGTGAAGGGAGCCTGGGCAGGACTTCTCGGAGAAGGTGGTCTTTTTGCTGAGACTTGTCCACACAGTGCAGCATGGCTGTGTCTCCTCCCTCTTGGACTGGTTAAGTTGATTTCCTTGTGATCCCAAGTATAATACATCATGTGTGTCCCACCTGAATTTCATCCCATTAGATTCAGCCCCTGTTTCTGCTCCACTTGGGTCACTTGGACCCAGCCCTTTGTCCCATCCTAATCTTGTTTAGCTCTTGACTGCTTTATGGTGTGTGGAAAGTATCCCCTCTGTCCTTCTGTCACGTGCTGAGTGGAGAAGCCTGCTATCTGTGCCTTTATCCAGATCGTTGCTGGACGTGATAAATGGCCTAGAGCCAAGCAGAGAACCCTGGACCTCTCTAGGAGAGTTACAAGGGTGGGGAACCTGTAGCTTTGAGGCACATGTGGCCTTCTAGATGCATAAGTGTGGCCTTTTGACATTTGACCTCAAGGCCGCCAGTTCCCTACTCCTGCAAAAGACCATGAATGACCTCTTTTTGACCTGTCCTTCCCCCAGTTGCAAATCCCTTGGACTCGGCCATTATCTGGCTGTCCTCGTCAGAAATTTTATCAGAAGCCATTCCTGTGGTTTTTCCTCAGTCCACTACTCAGTCTACTTCCTCCTACAGAGGAAGTGTGTACCCTGACACCGCTCTTTATTGACGAAGCCCTGTGTTTAGTGACCCCTGCCTTTCTGTGAGGCCACTGATCATCCTTGTTCTGACATGCTCCAGCATTTGCCAGCAAGTGAGGCTCTTTTGTGTTGGGGACACTGAGGCATTCTGCTCTCCTGCCACGTGGGTGTCAGCACTAAGCTCTCTGCTTCCAGGCCAGTCTTTCCCTTGATGGCACCTCTTATTCCGCATCATCATCCTTAGTCTGGCTTCAGGAGGGGAAGGAAGGAGAGGGGCTTCTGGTGGGTTTGAAGGACCTCGAATTTGTGCACAGTTTGTATATTACAGATGCTTCTATTCAGGCGGCTCAGTGATAGAGTGCTGGGCCTGCAATCGCAAAGACCTGAACTCAAGTCCAGCCTGACACTTTACAACTTTTTGACCCTGGGCAAGTCACTTAACCTCTCTGCCTACCCCCTAATCCACTGAAGGAGGGAATGGCAAACCCCTCCAGTGTCTCTGCCAAGAAAATCCCGAATGGGGCCACGAAGAGTCAGATGTGATGGAGAGAGGACTGAACCAGCACATGCTTCTGTTTGATTACCGAGTACGCGGCTCTGGGTTTAGACGTCTACCGCGATGGAACCTTGGGAGAGCGGGGAGCCTTCCTAATGAAATGCCTGTTCCACATTCTCAGCCTTTTTTTAAGGTGGTGTATTTTAAAAAAACTTATTTTTCATCTAATAACTTTAGAAGAAGGGGAAAATAGAGCATGAAATGGCCTTCTGAGTAATGGGCGGTGTTTCCGTCGTGTAGTTTACATCAGTGATCAAGGTCATGCCCAGTTTGTTGATATGAAAGTTGGGTTGAGGGTAGGGACGGGTCAGAGTCACTGACATTAGAAGCCCAGTGACAAATACAGAGGATGCTCTAAAGGCTCGTCCTTGAATAACAGAAGAGAAGGCTTGGATGCCTTTAGTGGAAAGGCTTATTGCTCGGTGTCAGTGGAGAGGGAGCACTGAATCTTGCTTCCATCTTTTCTCCTCTGAAGTAGGGAGTTATCTTTGACCTCTTTAAATACCAGTGTGGAAAACTTAAAAATGGATGAGCTTGATAGGGAAGAGGGGCCCGATGAACTGGAAAATAAAATTGGAGCTGCTTCTGAAACAGAATGCTTTCTCCTCTAAGAGATAACCCTGCTCACCTGAGAATGCAAGAGAGGATGGAAAGATGGGACGGGGTGTGTCTTGGTGAGATGTCAGGGAGAGCCAAGAAGAGGGAGTGACCACGCCCGGGGTGGTCCTGTGCTGCCCAACCTGCAGCTTGTGAGCAGAGCAGTGCTGTGTAAAGGCCCCAGAGATAAGCAGCTTGGGGTGGGGCTGCCCCCTCCAGCACAGGCTGTATGCAGCTCTGGGGAAACGAAGGGTTCTAGAGCTGTTTGCAGCCCGGCCTCTGCTTTCCCCTCACCTCCAATGGCATTTCTTCCTTGCATTGACATTCCATTAATCCTCTGCTGAGCTCCATTCTATAGTACAAGTTCCAAAATCAGTTCTTTCCTATGTGTGAGGGGTGTTGGGGGATGAGCGGAGGAGGAGGAGGGATGGAGAGAGGCCCATCACCCTCCTCTTCCTGTGCCTACGGCCACCCACAAAGTGTGCATGTGGACAAGGTTTTGCTACAGAAGAAACGTAACTTTTGTTTCTCCTGGGTTGTAATTTCTTTTCTTTTTTTAAAAATCTTTTTTGCCTTTTTTTTTGGAGGGGGGATGTAGGGTAATTAGGGTTAAGTGACTTGCCCAAGGTCACACAGCTAGTAAGTGTTAAGTGTCTGAGGCCAGATTTGAACTCGAGTCCTCCAGGGCTGGTGCTCTATTTACTGTGCCACCTAGCTGCCCCTGGGTTGAAGTTTCTAAGTCACTTTGAGGAGATTATGAATATCTAAGAATAAGAAAGGAATTTATTTTTTAAGGTGATTGATCCATCAAATAAAAAATGAATTGTAAAAGAGTCTGAAATTAGGTTAAAAATGGACATGAGGACCTGGTGGAGAGTAGTGTAAAGGAGCCCAGACAAGCTGCTTCTTTACTGGGTTCTGCCCCTGGGAGAGTCCTTCTTGATGGCTTCTGGACCGCAGCGGCCACCTCTGATTGCCTATTCCTTCATTTACTTGTTTTGCAAGAATAGACCCTTTCCTGACCAGGGCTGAGCTGGCACTAATTTTTTTCCCCAAGATGAAATAGGTCCTTTATTGGGGTTGACTAAAGAGGTGACAGTAGGAAAGGATTGAAGTTATTTTGCTGTTTTTATAGGATTTACACATTCTCCTGGTTATGGAGCTTAACATGAGCTTTTGGGTGGAGAGGTGGCCTCAGTGTTCTTATAGATTTCAAATAAAGTATAAGAGCATTTTGTTTAGCTTTGATGTAGCAATATATATTTCTGTCAAAGTAAATGAGAATTTCTAGAGAAGTGATCCCCAAAGTCAAGGACAGAGTGTGACTGATCTCCAAGGGGTATTTCTTCAGCCACACCAAGAGTTAGAAGATGACCTGGCTCCTGGCTTCCCTCTAGCCACTCTGTCCTTTCATTTCCCAACACTCCCCTACTTTGCTCCCTTCACCCCCTTTTTGCAAACTCCCAACCTCTGCTGTACAGCGGGGTCTGAGACTCTTGCCTTGACTACAATGCAGGCTGCCACGAATCCTGCAGTGATGATCCACACCCCTGTCTCTACCTCCAGAGGCCCCCCGTCAAGCGTTGGCTATGACAGCTGTCCCCCAAAGGGCTCCGAGGCAGTGACTGGGAGAGAGAGGCCCAGTCCCCTCACCCATTCTCCAGTCCGTCCTCTTTACCGCTCCAAAACCTCTCCCAGTGTCTGTCAGGACCATCAGCATTATTCTAGCAGCCCTGCAGGTTCTTTTCCTCAGCTCTTTGCTTTATCATGTCCAATGTGTCCAAACAGCTGGTGCATCTGGCTGGGGCTGCCACATTGCTCAAATCTGCCCCTGTCTGTTCCCAACCACTGCTCTAGACCAGGCCCTCACTGTTCACTTTGTATTATAGATCCCATCCGTCCAGACAAATGTAATGTAGACACACCTAGTGCTGTGTCAGACTCAGTGCTTGTTCACTGTTCGGGATGGGAGGATCAGTCAGCTTCATTCCTTATTGTTCTATACGCTTGACCCCCTCTTTGACCCTCTGGGTGCCAGAAGTGCCCACCCAGAATGTGGGGCTTCTCTGCTTTGTGTCCCTGATGTTTTCTCACAGTTTAGTAAATGTCTGTGTCCTCTAGTGGTACTGTGGGACTTTTTACCATCCTTGTTCCAGGTCTAGAAATAGTGAGACTGGATGGTCAAACCGGCCCCCTGGCTCCTTTCCGTAAGAAGTCCCAGCAGGGAAAAACCGCCTCTTCTTGCTGCCTCTCCCTCACGCCCTTGTTCCTGCTGAAAGCCCCTCACAGTGGTCTTAGCTAACTTGCCAGCGAGTGAGTACTTTTCAGACAGTGTTCAATAAATTGTCAGCCTGTTCTAGTATATTCTCGGCCTGCGAGGTCCTTCCCAGTGAAATTCATAGCAGTTATTGTAATAGCTAAAATGTACTTGAAATTGCAGAAATTTACTACTTTGTAAGATTTTAAAAAATATGTCCCAGCACCTCCCATGTGAAAATGCTTGTTGTTTGGTTCATTGATTATTTCAATCCCAATATTAAAACTTAACACTTTGTCTCTTGGAGGGTCATGTGGGAAATGCTTCCTCTGACTTGGTGTTTTACGGGCACTTCTTCATCTTTTTTGTTATGAAAACAGCAGCAACAGCAGATTCTTAGCACCAGAATTCCTCCTTTTGGTGCTTGTTATCTGAGTCTTCTCTCCGTAATCCCCCAAGCCTCATGTGACTGAGAGAAAGAGAGAAGAGAGGCCAGATGCAGGTGTTGCCCCTGAGGTCTGCTTCCTTCGCAGATCTCTTGGGTGGAGAAATTCTGTGCGGCGTTTCTCTAAAACTAAAGGGAGGTGGTTACTTGGCAGAAAGTTTCTCATGAGTCTCTGTTGTGTTTTTAGAAATTAATTTTTCTTTCAGAACTAGAATTTAGAGATTATTTGCCCTGAACCACTTAGTACATTACATCAGGGTTATGACTGAAGCAGTGAATGCCTCCTGGCTTGATGTCTTGGAGCTCCTGAAATCCAGCACGTGCTTTGGGATGGACCTATAGGTTCCCGGCCAAGGCAGAAAGCTCAGCCGTTGTGATACGGACATTGTGACAAATGTGCTTCTCTGGTGTATCGTTGTTAGGCAGAATGGGCTAGGAAAAGCCCCTCCTCCCACCTTCCCGTTATGTCCTGGGAGCCCCCCAGCAACACACCACCGAAGGTGGGCACAGAGATGGCGAGGCCAGGCCCTGCACCGAGATGCTCACCACATGATTATGGAATGAGTGGAATCATTCTGAGCGGTGTGAAGTGCAGATTCGGCAAAGCTGGGCCAATTTGGAAATCTCAGAGTCTTGTCGCTTGCTGAGAATCATTGCGCTGTTGAGTCTGATGCGGGCTGGAGTGTGAGGAGGAGGAGGAGGAGCACCTCCCCAGAGGTGCTCTGGGGTCTGTCTTGGACAAGCGCTCTCAGGCAGTCCTTGGCCTCCCAGGGTTTGGGGCCCGTGTGCGTCTCTTCAGGGCCAGCTTTGCACCTGAGCACTTGGCTGAGTGCTGTGGGGGAGGGCGGACGAAGGAACGAATGAAGTCTGGCTGCAGGCAGCTGCGCGCTGACGGAAGCCCTTCCTGCCACTTCTCCCACTTCCCTTTTCTGTCTCTCCCTGGGCCCTCTAGGGCGAGATCAGGGTGAGTCTTCTGGTAGGTTTGGTGTCTTGGTTTTGGCGTCCTAGATGTTCTGTTTTACTTTCTAAGTCTTACGGAAACCTTTGGTTTATATTTACCAAAGAAGAAGCTCCAGTTTTAGCATGGAATATATGCTGAAAGCGACGCCATTCCGCTGATACTCCGTGCCAGTGAAGTGTGTCATGTCTTCTTTAACAGCATGTTGTGTATTTGTGATGTGTGTATTTTTTTTTAAAACTATCTTTTTATGATGAAACGAGTGAATTGTGTTTTACAAAAACACTGCTGCCCTCTTGTCTCCCTCTCCTTTCCCCTCCCCCTCAGGTTCTCCTCGTACACCTCATGGTTTGGGGATAGTGTTGGGTGTTTGCAGGCTCTGTTGCCCCTGGGTGTGCTGGCAGGGCTCCCGCCTCGGGGGTGGGCAGCCGCTCGGGGATGGAGGAGGAGGCTCTCCTCAGTAGCAGGAACAGGAACGAAGGTGGGAGGACCCATGTGTGAGGATTGCTGATTGGTGGCAGATTTTCCAGGATGGCTTTTGATTTGTTTTATTGAATAAAACATTGAATGCATTTCACTTCCCAATGGGAATGGTTTCATGAGAGCCTTCCAGCCATTCATATACCTTGGTGCCCTCGTGCCCCCCAACGTATCCCCACATTGGTCATGCTCGGCAGCTCCATACGACGATGTTGTCTGCAGTCTGTGAGACACATCTTTCCACTTGTCCCTCAGGAGTGTTAGAACGTGCTCGGTTCTCCTCTCTTAGAGGTGATGACGCAGCTGACTCTAGACCTTTCTGCTTGTGGATTGCTTACAGGGAAGGGGCGGGAAAGGGAACAAGCAAGTTCTTTATAAATATTGTCTCATTTGATTCTCACAATAGCCCTGGGAGGTGGGGATTGGGATTCCTTCTTTTTTTAGAGTCTGAAATCTTCTAAATTGCGGCTCGGCGTCTGTGTTAGACCGGGGATCCCCTAGACAGAGGTCCTGTAGGGCTTTGTCCCAGCCTCCTCCCCAAACTGCTGCCTTAGACTTTCACCTTCACCTCGTGCCATTTTGTGCCTTTTGTTTAAGAGGCTCCCAGATCACTCTAAGCACTACTTGTGAATGGAATTTAAAATTCTAAGTGTTATTTGTTTTGAACTTAACAAACAAAATGAGCGTTTTCCTCTATTGGATAGAACAGAACTGGCTTCTTGCTGCGTTATGGACAGTTGGCTCTTCTTTTAAGGGTAGAATAAAGTCCACATAGAACTCTGAGGGGGTCCTGCTTGTTGGTGCTTCCTCACCTCTCCCTTTGCTCTCTCAGGTGAAGTTTGGAAGGTCCCCCAGTCTGCCCTGCCCCTCCCATTCTTCCCCCAGCCCCTCCAGAGGCCTCTCAGCCTCACTCTTGGCCCCCTGCGGCTGTGGTCGCCCTTCCTCAGGCTTCCACAGTTCGGGGTTTGCTTTTTCTTTGGGATGCTTTTGGCGTGTAAATCGTTGCCCTCGTCCTTCTTAGCTTGCTAGGTGGCGGTTAAAGCTCCCCCGGGCTTCTCTGAGAGCTTTCTCTCGTCATTCCTTAGGGCTGATAACCAGCGTTCCACGAGCTCACCGATCACAGTCAGTCCCTCCCTTCCCCGGTCTTCAGTGTAGGAAGAGAGCCACTATCATCGTTTTCCCCCCGTTTTTAACCTCTCTGGCCTCCCGGCCTGGCAGTAGCGCCCCTGGGCCAGCCGAAGGGGCGTGAGGCAGGACCGCAGAGTCGCTTTAGCTTGTGTTTCTTTAATTATTGGTGATGTGGAGCATTTTTCCATGTCTTTTGGTGTGTGTAGTATTTTATTCTTCTCCAATTACCTGTAAAAAGTTTTTTAGCATTCATTTTTAAACTTTGAGTTCTGAATTCTCTCCCTCCCTCCTCACCCCTCCCCGCCCCCATTGAGGAGAGCAGTTTGATATGGGGGGAGTGTGTGTGTGTGAGATATACATGCACCATGTTTCCATATTAATCATATTGTGAAAGAAAACACAGACAGAAAAACTCAAGAAAAATAAAGTCTAGAAAGCGTGTTTCAGTCGTGATTCAGACAGTTGTTTCCCCAGGGGTGGAGAGCGTCTCTCGTCCTGAGTCCTTCAGAGTCGTCTTGGATGGTTGTGTTGCTGAGAACAGCTCAGTCATTCACAGCTGGGCATCTCCCAGCTTTGTAAAATGTGTTTACGTACTGTTCAACCACATTCAGCTCCGCATTCTCTCCCCCGTGGTGGCGTGCCGTCAGATACAGGTTCTACGCAGACCCGTATCTACAAATTACCTCTGGGTTTGGGTAAACAGCTTTCCAGTATTTTACAAATGTGTACAGCTTCTTATTTTGTTCTGATTTTTTAAGGCATGAACTACTGGAGGAAGCACGCAGACAAGGCCTTCCTTTTGCCCAGTGGGATGGGCCAACTGTGGTTGTGTGGCTTGAGGTAATGACATTTAGGAAGACTCTTGAAAGGGGCTCCTCTAGGGGGCTGCTAGGTGGCCCAGTGAATAGAGCACCAGCCCTGGAGTCAGGAGGACCTGAGTTCAAATCCGGCCTCAGACACCTCACACTTACTAGGGCAAGTCACCTAACCCCAACTGCCCTGCCTCCCCCCCCCCAAAAAAAAAGCAAAATAGGTAAATAAACAAAGAGGCTCCTGTGGACGTGCAGTACCTTCATTGTGTATAAATCCCTATGTGGCTGACTACTTTGTTGATACTCTGTTTTGCTGTCTTTGTTTCAGCTGTGGGTCGGGATGCCTGCGTGGTACGTGGCTGCTTGCCGAGCTAATGTGAAAAGCGGGGCCATCATGTCTGCCCTGTCAGATACTGAAATCCAGCGTGAAATTGGAATCAGCAATCCTCTGCACCGGCTAAAGCTGCGGCTGGCCATTCAGGAAATCATGTCCTTGACAAGCCCGTCTGCCCCACCCACGTCGCGCACGGTGAGCCCTCTGGAGCCCGGGAGAGGCTCAGGGAGGTCGGCCATCCCCTTCTGTGCTCAGCTTCCCAGGATTGTAGCAAATGAAACGCGTAGGGCCGATGATAGGATAGGAAGTGTGTGGTTTGGGTCTTGCTTATCCTGGTTGGTCTCAACGAGGGGCAGATAGAGTAAAAGAAACTTGAAAAACACTTTCATTTTCTCCACACGTTACTCTTCGAGATGCCCTTAAAAAAGAACTGCTGATTTTTAGAAGTAAACTCGCTCTCATATTAAGATGCTTCAGTGTTGGTTACTTGTTATCACAGTTTCTTTTAGGCTTTATATGAGCCAGGATTAGAATGTTAAACCCAAGACACAAAGAAAGGGAATTCCAGTTTATTTTGTAGTCGTAGAGAGCTGGTATTTAGTGATCACCCGGCACGTTTTAGGGTGCACTTGCATGACTGACCGCAGCCTGATCCTGAAGGCAGCTGTGCTGTCATATCTTCTAGACCACTTGAGTAAACCAGAAAGAAAAGCCTTTTGGGAAACGTAAAGTCCTCAGTTGTTACCTCTTTGATAAAATTACCCTTTAGAAAGAGAAGACAGTTGGTGTTTGACTTTGGAAGGCCGGAGGGCTCCCCAGGGTTGGAAGCCTCGAGCAGCCTGGCAGGTGTCCTTGTGTTAGGGACGTCTCCTCTGGCTGCGGGCGCTGCTGCTCGAGCCCCATGGCTTATGCTGTGCAACCCCCCCCCCCTTCTCTGTTACTGCTCTCCTGTCGCTGGGGTCATGTCAGACCACGGGGAATGTCTGGCTAACACATGAAGAGATGGAGAGCCTGACGGCGACGCCGCAGACGGTCAGTCCTGGCGCCTTTGTCTTTTCCATGTGCCTCTTTTTGTTGCCCACCAAACTGATGCGGCCTTACGGAAGATAATTATTCCTTTTAGGTATTAATTACTCAGAATCAGGATCACCATTGATGTAGCATAAATTTTAGTGCCCTGAAATTACATGGCATTGTGACTTTAACTCTTCTCAGAGAATCTAAACTTATTGACTAATTTCTTGCTGATTTGAGCTTAAGACCCGTCCTCCCTCCCTCCTTCCCTTCACTCCCTTTCTCCCCTCCTTCCTCTCTTTTCCTTTCTTTCTGTAGAGGTGCTTGGCATGGAGGGGACAAAGCAGCCCCATGCTCTTGATTTGCATGAAGAATGCCAGTTGCTTTGCATGGTCCTTGCACGGTGCCTCTGCTCTGCCCCCAGGGCAGTTGCGGGCCTGCTGCAGCATTGCTGGCTTGTGTCTCTGAACTCACCGTCACTAATCATTGTCTCCTTTTCCTTTTTTAACCACGTGACCTCAGGACGATGAGGAGGGAAGCTGGGCTCAGGTTGGAGACTTTCTCTAATTGTTCCCCGTTTTGTTGTGTGCGTCCCCCAGGACAGGGAATGTGCGTGGGCTTGGGCTTCTGGGTGTCAGCGGCATATCGATCGCTTGAACGCGATTGATGATTGATATCAAAACTGGCCCAAGGTCCCAGCCCTTTGATGAAAAGAGTAGTTAATGTCTCATGGACAGTTTTGAAAATCCTTCAGGTGTGAGTTTGATGAACAGATTTTTTTATAAAATGCTGTGTCTGATTCAGGAAGGGCCTGATGCCCAGACATCTCCTGTACTTGTAGTTCTTTGGGGGAGGGGGGGGCGGGGAGGGGTCTTATTTCACTGCTGTTACTGGCATTTAGAAAAATGAAACCACACAACGTTATGGCTTTATGCTCTTTATGCTCTGTGAGGGAATGGAGAAGGCCCTTCTGTAGGCCTGAGGGAGAGAATTGGCTGCTACACGCACATACACATACGCGCACACATGCATGCACACACTCACACGCACATACACATGCACTCACCCACACAGTCACCCACACATGCACACACATGCACGCACACACTCAAATACACATGCACGCACACACTCAGACACACATGCATTCACACACACATGCATGCGTGCACATGCACGCGCGCGCGCGCACACACACACACACACACACACACACACACACACACACTGTCAGTTGAAGTCTTGTCCCACTGAGCTGAGCAGACTTCGGAGTGCTTCCCTCCTGGATTGTCAGGGAATGACGTTGGTCCCGGCTCAAACTGGGCCACTAAGGACTCATGCGATGTTGGACAGGTCACCTCCTCTTTCTTCGAGCCTCTATTTACTCACCTGTAGGCCTGGTTCAACCTGATGACCCCTGAGATCAGAAATGGACACCGTGTTGCCCATTGTTATCAGGACCCCCCCCATAGGGTTTCTTCTATCCAGTCTTGCTGCAGAGGGTCGAGACGCCCTTTCTTACAGTTGTCTTTCAGCATCTCAGTCTAAAGAGCCTTCAGCCTTATAGTCATTTTGCAATAGCTTATTAAGACCCAGCTTTGCAGGGTGCCCCGTGGGCTGCAAAGACAGAAAACCAAACT
Organism: Pseudochirops cupreus; assembly: GCA_028627135.1. Lineage (NCBI taxonomy): Eukaryota > Metazoa > Chordata > Mammalia > Diprotodontia > Pseudocheiridae > Pseudochirops > Pseudochirops cupreus. Next base: position 4,439,736 of record CM053583.1, on the reverse strand, counting down.
GTCCCAGCCAGAGCAGGAGCAGCTTGTCCTCTGGTGGGGATCAGTCACACCATGGACTCGGTAGCTGCCCCAGAACATGTCTGTCGTGGGGTAGGGCACTAATGTGAGAGATCTGGATGCAGCCATGTAGGAGGAAGGCCAGCCTGTGTATGGTGGTGCATGGGGTGGGCATGAGAGCTGAAGCATTGGTCTGGTTTGGCTGGAATGGAGATTGCGTAGAAGGAACCAAGTGGGGGAATGGTCTGGAAAGATCACTTGGAACCGAATTGGGAAGTTGCATGACAGACAGGATTGGTGGAGTGTGGTAGGACTGAGGGAGGGAGACACAGACTAAGAAGGAAACTGTTGGAAACAGTTCAGGCAGGGGGAAACGTATTAGGGGCTTAGAGGGGAGGGTACTTGGCGAGGAAGGGATTTATCTGGAGGCAGTTGTGCAGGTCAACTTTGCAGGGCCTCTGGCTCCAGAGCCTGTGCTCTATTCATGGACAGGCCTCCCATGACTAAGGGAACCAGTCTGGGCCACAAGGGTGTGGGGGACCATCTGCACACAACCCACGGGGATTAAGGAGCAGGAAGGGAGCTGTGGGGGGTGGCCACAGGAGGAGGTGACCAGGCCAGTCCACGCCTTCTCATTGCTTTTGTTTTGTGGGTCCTGGTACAAGGAGTGTGGAAGAGCATCCACATCCTCAGTCCTCGGTGGTAGGAACAGGTTCATAGAGCAGGTTTTATGTCTTGCTATTGTCAGGCGTGGTTCAGATGGACAAATAGGGCAGACAGTATTTGTCCTCAGACCTTACTGCTTTGGAGGAGACTCACAGAAGAGGGCTCTGCCACAGGTTAGATGCAGAGGTCCTAAGGCCCTGAGGGAACAGCTGCAAAGCCAGTGGTCAGGCCTCTTCTGTTGTGTCATTGCCACTGAGAAAATGGCCTTAGTTTCTGGTGGGGAGCTGTTGGCTAGGGCCAACGGCCTCAGGGTCCTCAGGGCCTCTGACTGTAGCTAGGGTCAACGGCACCGGGGTTTCATAGTTACAAGATTGACTTTTCCCTTCATGCAACAGAGACGTATTTTCTAGACCCCCTTTTTTTTTATTACCAAACAGAGTCCTAGCTTGGAATCCTTTGTGATCACACCTGACTAAAATTCAGAAGGAATATTGTCAGGAAATTCCTAAATGATCTTCTCTCCTCTTCACCCAAGCAAATTCCTCTTAGTCTGGGTGAGACTTTAAATCGGCAAGTTCTTTTCAACCCGTAGTGATCATTTAGTGCAAGTGAATTTTCATTTAGGCTTCAATGTCAGGCTCCCTTTTCACAATAGGAAGTTAAATTCAGCCACCATTTGAATTTAGTTTTCTCCTAAGTAGGTCTTAGAAGCACAAAGCTTGGTTTATATTGACGTTCTTTGTTCTAGAAGCATTAGCAGACGAGGCAGGCACGGAAGAGTGACTAGGATTGGCTCCTTCTTTAACACACTTATGGCCCCTTACATTTTACATGGGAATGCTTCAAAGCATCCACATAGTGTGTCTGCCTTCAGGAGCCCCTTGAACTGCCTGCATTTTGCAGATGAGAATCCTGAAGGTTAGAGAGTTTAAGCCACTCCTGTAGTGTTCTTCTTCCTCCTCCTCCCCCGTTAGTCTCTGGGTCTTAGAATCTACAATCTAACTCCATAACTTCTCTTGCCACTATAACTTCTCTCCTGTTAATACACCCACCAAATTGTTGTTCTCCAAATACAAGCATGACCAGTCCCTCCTTCTCTGATCCTTTGCACAGGTGTCTGGAAGGCCCTTAAATTCCTGGCTTCCTTCCAGACTCGGCTCAGACACCACCCTTGGTACGAGGCCTTTCCCAGGCCCTCCAGATGCAGGGTCTCCCCCCCATCTACTGGGTAAATGATGTGTATGTGCCTCCTGATGCTCATCTTGTCCCCCACATTGAGTGTAAGTTCTCTGAGGGCAGGAAGCGTTTGGGTTTTGTATCTCTCCCTAGTTCCTAGCCGTGTACTGTGAGCCTAGTGAGAATTAGGACTTGGGTCACGGCTTCCAACTCTAAGGCCAACGTTCTTTCTGCTTTACATCACTACTTTGGAAAGCTCGCTGATGGTATTTTTTCTCCCCTGTAATGTGAATAAGAAATACACATTACCCATAGCGTGTTCTCCTGGGAGTAGGTTGCCCAGCTGCCACTTGGAAACATTCTATGAGGAAATATCTCCAAGAAATTAGCCACAGCCACAGAACTGGTCACAGACATGGAAGGAAGCTGATCTTCTCTGATAGATAGCCAACTCTGAATATAGATTCCCCCATAGTAAACAGCATTGGCCACGGGCCATCCAGACTCCTCCAGGAGGTGTCTGAGGCTGTGCATATGCGGCCAAAGGTGGCATCCAGCCGTCAAGTCCGTTAGGAAGGACCCAAGACTCATCCCAAAGGCTTCTGGACAGCAAGCCCAGCCTCCATTTGAGGATGGCCACGCCTGAGCACCACAACTGGGATCAGTGCTTGTCCTGCTGGTTCTTGTTTCAGAATGCAGTTTGTCATGGATATGAATCCATTGACAGAAGATTAGAGAAAACCCACAGGTATTTTCCACAGCTCTTTGCTGTTTGGAAGGCAGCTTTGTTTCTTGGCCCAGTTTGGGTAGGAAATGGTTAGCCAGAAAGAAACCAGTGCCTCCAGCCTTTGTGTGCCCCTGGTGGCCTTGGGTCCTTTAGGGGGCTGTTGACTCTGAGCTGTTGTCAAAGGCAGCTCGCTGGAGGCATTCAGGCCTCCTGAGTCTGCCCCAAGAGAACGTACGTGATCACATGCATAGAGAAAACACTGTGAGCTTTGCCAAGCCCTTCCTTCACAGGGAGCAACATCACCCCCATTTCACAGATGGCTAAATTGAGGCTCTGAGAGATGGAGTGACTCGTGCATGGGAGCAACCCAGTGTCTGAAGGCAGCCTTGAGCCCAGGATGCCTGATCTCCTGATGCCGTGTGCCAGGCTGCCTCACTCACTGAGGGTCTGTTGTTGTGCCAGAACATCTGGGCTCTGTGGGCCCTTGAGTGCCGCAGGGAAGATGTGCACCCTGTGTCTGACACAGACATCCCCGATGGAGGGGGATGCATTTAGACAATAAGATCCGGCTAGTCTTTTCAAGTTGTTCATGAGTCATGACCATTCTTTGCAGTTTATGTGGTTAATGAGAATCAGGCACTGTGAGTCCATTTTTGTTGTGATTCTGTGAAAGGAGGGTTAAATTTTCAAATGCAGGCATGCCTCAGAACTGTTCAGATGACGGAGGAAATACAATGTCTAACCGATAAATGTCCCGAAGTACAGAGCTAGGTTGTCCTCCAGACGCAGATGCGTTCTGTAACCTGAAGCATCGTGGCGATCTCTTCTAGCCATGAAAAACAGGCAGTTTGGCAGCCACTGCTTTAACAGGTGTTTGGTTCGTTGACTCGGTTTCTTCTCAGTCACTCTCTGACACCTTTCCTTAAGCAGACGCTAGCCTACGGTGACATGAATCATGAGTGGATCGGCAATGAGTGGCTGCCCAGCCTGGGGCTTCCTCAGTATCGCAGCTACTTCATGGAGTGCCTTGTGGATGCGCGGATGCTCGACCATCTGACCAAGAAGGACCTGCGGGGACAGCTCAAGATGGTGGACAGTTTTCACAGGTAAATGGCACTGAAGGAGGCAGGACCTCCAGGCAGAAGTTCATGCCCAGGGCTGCCGCTGAGCGCTTCCCTTCTCCAAACAGAAACAGCTTCCAGTGTGGAATCATGTGTCTGCGCAGACTGAATTATGATAGGAAGGAGCTGGAACGCAGGAGAGAAGAGAGTCAGAATGAAGTCAAAGGTTCGCTTGTGCTCCTGCCTGGAACCTGGGCCGGCACGGGGCAGGGCGGGGTGGTTCGGGGCGGGTGCTCTGCTATGCCCGAGTGCACCTCCTCTGTCCCCCACAGGCCTGACTTGTGCTTGTGGACAGGGACAAGAGCAGTGGCTCTGCGTTCAGTGGGCCTGCTGCTGCCCTGTCCCATTCCTGCCATTTCCTGCTTGTGTGACCTTGGGCAAGTCACTGAACCTCTGTTTGCCTCCGTTTCCTTAACTGTGAGATGGGGATAATAGCAGCAGAGACCTCCCAGGGTCCTCGCAGGGGCGGGATAAGAGAGAAGGGTAAAGTGCTTAGTTGGTGTAGTGTGGGGAGTGTAGGAGGTGCCGCCCCTATGCATGTTCCCTCCGTTCCCTTCCCCTCCCCTTTCCCACTCACTGTGCGAGATTATCTCTCAGAGGAATCAGTGCTGATAGGATGTTGGGAGAGTTTGGGAATGGTCAGTGTGTGGGCACGGCTGCAGGACTGGGATGCCCCTGATCCTCCTGACCCTCTGTCTCTTCATTTCCTTATGTAGAGGTGCTTGTTTGGAGCAACGACCGGGTGATCCGCTGGATCTTATCCATCGGCCTCAAAGAGTATGCAAACAACCTGGTGGAAAGTGGTGTCCATGGTGCTCTGGTGGCCTTGGACGAGACCTTTGACTTCAACGCTCTGGCCCTCCTTTTGCAGATCCCCACTCAGAACACACAGGTGCGCCTGGGACCCGAGGCCCTGCCCAGAATCCCCAAAGCCTGGGGTTAGGCTGTCCGTTCTCCCTTGGCTGCTGGGAGTCTTTGCTCTCGGTCCCCTCCTGTGGCTGCTGGAGCCATTGCATGGAGAATTTTCATTCTTAGTAAGGTTCCTCATTGCTCATCTCTGGCAGTACATCTAGAAATGTTCTTCATGCAACTTCTTCAAATCCTTAAAAACAGCTACCACGCTACATGCACAACATCCCTTCCTTCTTTAGTGTAAAGGCCCCTTCCCTTCTGGGCCTGGTGGCCTAGAGCCCCAGTGGCATCCTCCCCACAGACAGGCCGTGGCAGAGTCCCCCTTCCTCAAAGGCGCAGAATTGTCCCCCTTCATCCCCTTTCTTGGTTTGCTCTCCCACTTCCCCCCTCAGCTACCCTGACATGTGTCCTTGGGGAGCCATAGAATGATCTCATTTCTGTATCGCCTTGGGCCACTTACCCACCAGGGACCCTTTGGGAGACGTAAAGACTGCATGTAATTGGTGACTAGAAGGAAGATCGTCAGAAAATGAGTTACTGCTTTAGCTGCCTGTTCTCATCTTGCCTCTGGAATGTGGTTGTGGTTCAGCATGTTACGGGGCATGCGTGCAGCTTTCAAAAGATACAACAACAGAGCCCAGTCCCTACTGCTTTCTCAAAGACTAATGAAGCCCTCTTTGGGTGTTTTGTTTGTCTCTCTCTTTCCTTAGGCTCGCGCCGTCTTGGAAAGAGAATTCAACAACCTTCTAGTTATGGGCACAGACAGAAGGTTTGAGGAAGTAAGTTTGAGATCTGAGCACGTCGAGATGTGCAGCCAGTGTGGGTTTTGAGCTCAGTTTCTGAGGTGGAAGCTCTTCCGGGGATCGGTTAGTCAGTGTCAGGGATGCCGTCGCTGGGGACAGAGCACCTGCATCCCCTTTCCAGCAACAGCACATCTGGATTTGTACCTGAGCACATATGTCCTTGGGTTTTCTAAATTTTATAATTAAAATAGACATTAGAACGTGAACTTTTTTTTTTTTACCAAAGCAGGATTTTTCCTATTTAAATTCTAGCATTTTCCCCTCTGGGCCTGGAATAGATTTGGGGAGAGTTTGCTTGTTTCACGTTAATTGAAAGCAAGTTCTGTTCATTCTTGCTCTGGCACATCCTCCCTCATCCCCCTCATCTGTCACCTTCTCAGAAGTCCAGGGGATACTTGGGCAGCTCAGAGTGCTGGCCAGGATAGGCCATGGGTCACTGTCTAGAACACTGGGGCTGACCCCCAAACAGTGCTGCCTAACCCAGGGGTGGAGAGGGCCAGGCTGAGAAGACAGGGCCTTTTAAAGGTGCATCATTAACATTTGGGTTGTTTTCAGTCCTGAACGATGAAGGTTGGATGGGATGTGACCAAAGGTTATAACGTGTTGAGAGACTTAATGGAATTAAACTTCCTGTGTCTCACTCATTCTTCATCTGGAAATGAAGAGGTTACACTTCCCTGAGCCAGCCTCTGCACGTGTTCTCCTGGGATTCCAGACAAGCAGAAGCAGAGGTCCCTGAGGGGCTAGCCAGCCATCTGACGAGTCCCTGGGACTCCCTCTGGTGGCCATCTGGGTTGAGTCCCTAAGGAAGGCTGAGGGTTTGCATGCTCAGACCAAGAGAGTGTGCTGAGTTGCAGGGATGGAACAGGGGGCCTGTTGTCGGTGAGGAGGCTCGTGTGGCCTCAAGAATTCCTTGTGCTTGGCCAAGGACTCAAAGGGCACCAGTGACCAAATGTGGCATCTCTTGGGTCTGGCCTCTAGGTAGATAAAGTGGGTGGAAAAGGCTGGCTCAGCTTTCTCCTGGATTTTTACCATGCTCCTGACTTCTCAGGATGAGGATAAAAGCTTTCGAAGAGCCCCTTCATGGAGAAAGAAATTTCGACCCAAGGATATTCGAGGGTTAGCTGCTGGGTCGGCAGAGACCCTCCCTGCAAACTTCAGGGTCACCTCGTCTATGTCTTCCCCCTCTATGCAGCCAAAGAAGATGCAGATGGACGGTAAGTGGCCCGAATTTGCATTTTTTAAAGCATGCTCAGACTTTGTTGGAATGGAAGTTATTTAATTCCCTGAATTCACCTGTTTAATAAGTTTTAAACCTTTGTGTCCTGTTGCATGTGCTGACTTGAAATGGTGACCATGTTGACCATTGGCCGTCAAGAATTTCCTGTAGGGTACTTGTAGACTCGGCCTTGTGTACAGGCTGCCGAGCACCCCCAGAGCAAGGAAGTGCTCATTGACGTTCTTAGTGTCCCCACGTCTTAACGTTTTCTCAGGACTTATTTGTACGTCCATTTTCTGAGAGGGACTCCTGCCTTGCTTGGGGCTCGTATGTTTATGGGACACTGGCGTCAGTACTTTCAAGACGGTTCTGATTCCCACCAACACCGATCTCAGCTTCTCTTCACCTTTGTCCCTCTCCCCTGGCTGCCAGAGCCCACCAGGCCCTACTTTGTCCTCATATAGCTTTGGGGAGAGAGGTCAGGCTTGCCCCTAGAAGGGCTTGTCTGGCATGCTGCTGTCCCCAGAGTCCTCTGGCTTGTAAGATAGACTGCCTCCCCTCTTCCAGTCACTCCTTGGTGGGTGGGTGTCAGTGGGGGAAAGGAGCTGCCTCTCTAACCAAGGCTCCATGTTCAGCATTAGCCGCACCCCTAGCTTTCCTGTTCACATAATTTTATGTGCTTCAGAAAGCAGGACGAGGACATTTCCTTTTTTGTCTCCTCCATCGTTCTTGGAAGAAAACAACAGTTCACCTTCACCTGCTTCTTTCTTGGGGCACTTTTAGGGTCAGAATATGACCCCAGCCCAGACTTTTTGTTTGAATGACAAGTCTTTACTCTTCATTTCACTCAGGCCTAAGGATCCAGATAGATTCAGACCAGCTTTCAAAGCAAAAGGAGATCACATTTCAGCAGGAGCAGCCTTTGAAGCCCAGTTTCTGCTGCCTCTGGGTGTCCAGAACAGCTGTGCATTCTGGGAAAGGGAGGGGCTTTGTGTCCTGTGCCTGTGTGTGGCTCCTGGACGCTTTGTCCGAGGCGCAGCACCCAGAATGGCCTCAGAACCACAGGCGCAGGCATTCCTTGCAGGGCAGCATAGATTGAGGATCTAGGGACCTTTGCCAAACGAAGTTAGATCTTCTCCAAAGTTCTCAAGGCTTTAACTTTAACGTACCTTTTAGGAAGTCTAAAGGCATCAGCATAATGTGCCCAGGCCTTTGTCTACATCCTTGCTTTTGGACCTTCCGCTGCCACAGCTGGTGGGGCCAGGCCAGACCTCTTCTCGTCCTTGCCCAGAGGCCCCTCGACCCTCTCTCTCTCTGCTCTCTCCCAGGGGCCATCAGGCCCTTTATTATGCTCCTGGCTGGCTTGTGACTTGTAGACAAGGGCAGGGGTGGGACCCGAGCCCCACAGCCTCGAGCAGTGGAGCTGCTTGTGCCAGATTGTGCACAACACATAGAACGAGAGAGAGAAGCACGCCAGCTCGGAGCATCCCACCCACTTGCAGCATCAGCTGTGGCTTCTAAAAGCAGGCACCATTTTCGAGGTCTCTTGTGTCTTTTCACTGAGATTTTGGTCTTGCTAAGTAACTAGTCATGTGCCTCCCCGGGTGTGCTGACCCGTCCTCTTTGGGGTGTGTTGCTCCCTGTTCATCTGACCCTCCAGGCATTCATTGCTCAGCCGCAATGACACTTGGTTCAGAAGGCAAATGGAGAGACGGAAAGGGATTTCCCATAGCCCTCTCTCCAGCTGCCTCCTGGTATGGGGGGCCCCTTGGAGCCAGTGTCTGGTGACCAGCTGTCATTCACATCCAGCACATTCATTCACACACCTCCCCAAAGAGATGCCCCTTCCATTCATCCCTGGGCAGAGGTGCTGCGCCTGTCCCAGAATGTTTTGTAACTGGCCTCACTCAGGTGGTTTTAAGAACTAACTGCATGCCGTGTTCTGCACGCTTTCCTTCCATGCTTTTGAAACAGGCAGCGTGCCAGGAAGCCAGAGGCTGGACTCTGCGACCGTAAGGACTTACTCCTGTTAAAGCCTTCTGTTGGTGAGTAGAGCGAGTGTGGTGCTCACAAGGTGCCCAAGGGACACCCGCCCTTTGGGGCTTGGTTTCACTGGCCCCCGAGTAAACAGAGAGACAGGTGGCTTCAGACAGGCCGAGCCTGACTTGGGTTAGCCAGCTGCCTGCGTGCATGCAGTGTTAGCACACAGCCCATTCCTTGGAACCCCAGCCTTTCGTGATTTTGAGGAGTGCCAGGGGCACCCAGCAGACCCTCATTCTCCAAGGCAGACACACATTGGCTTTTTTAGTCTTTTACATCATTGGTGTTAAGGTCACTCTTCACTCTCTGCTGTCCTGGGCTCAGGGACTAGAGTAATTCCAGAATTCAAAGACCTGGCGAAGCCCCATGCCACCACCTGCAGCTGCCGGCCTTGCCTCTTGTCAGGAAAAGGGGTGCTTCCTCTGCCAGGGAAAAGAGCTGTTGTTAATGGAGTGTGCCACCAGCTTTTCCATAAGACTTCCCCAAGGCTGATTCCTGAGTTGTTAGCCACTGGTCCAGTGTGCTGCTTCCTAGGAGCAGAACCTTAATTAGGTTCCCAGGTGACAAGGGCAAGTGCTAAATGGGCCATATTGAGTTACATTCATTTGAAATCTAAACTCCACTGATGCTCCGAGACTTCTCCCTTGGCTAATTTGTAGATGTGCATTCTTTCTGGCACAAATCTTATTGAAAGGTTTGTAGCAGATGCATCCCAGGATTCAGGTTCAGGTGATGTGGCTAGCCCCTGCCCCAAGCATCCTTTGATCTGGTTAATGAGGGGAAGGGCCATTCAAGTAGGCTTTAGCACACTGGACACAAAGCTGTGGGTTGTTAGCCTGAGGCCACAGCACAGCTGTTTGGACTTGGTGCAACCGGACCTTGAGGCCTTGGGCCTGGGCAAGGGGGCAGGAGAGGCTTGTGAGTGTTGGCTCTGTTTTCACAGGCAGACGTGCTTTTGTAAAAGTTCCAAGCTAGGCTGGCTGGTTCTGCGCTGTCCACCTACTGACCTAGAGACACAGCCCGATAACTTTGTTGAGAGACATCCTTCATGTCATTCAAAAGCTTGGGTTTTGCTCAAAGGAAGTCGTGTGGGTTGGGGTTTCGGCCTGTCATTGGCCTCCTCCGCTGCCTCTGGCTGCTGGCCACTCACCCCTGTGTTTGTTTTCCTCCTAGTTTACCCGCACTACTTCTACAGATGATTATGCACCGTTCTGGACTCAGCCAAGACCACATGTTGGAACTGAGCGGATCTTTAATCTGTTAATACTTGTTATATGGACAATGAGATATTTTATTACAGAGTTTTTAATTAGTAAAAAAAATTCATGAATACCATAGAGAAAATATTTTAGAATTAAATGTTTCTTATATTTATGTAAACTTATGTGACTTCATTTATAGAGTTACTTACTTTTTCATGTGTATCCAGATTATAAATATCTTTTGCAATAAATTCATGAGGTTCTTCTACTTAATTTGGTAGCCAACTGAATGTACTGTAATACGTGTAAGTATAAACCCTGTGAGCACATAGGGTTCTTTGTAAATTATGCAGTTACTGTAATTACCATTGTTTAATTTTTTAAAATAATAAACCTGACAGAAACGAGGATTTTACTACATTTGTAAAAAGTGCCCTATCACCAAGGAATCAGTGACATTTGAAAGCTGATGCTTCACAAAGCAAGCCACGGCAGCCGTTTTGAAACAATCAGTCTTTTCATTTCAAGCAGTTACGGTGTGTGATTTAATGACAGCACAGCTGACCTTTTAATGAAAAGAAATTTTTCATTCTGTAGCATGGACTGATTTTAAATTTTGTATTTTAAATATCTTCTCTACTAAAATTTGAACTGAGAAACATTAGAACACTATGGAGTTGTTCTAGAAAAACCGGCTCAGGATGCCTTGGGAACCGAGGCCCTCGTCCTTGGATAACTGGTCTTCAGTGACTGCGGATAAGCCATGAACAGAGAACTCTCTGAGCCAGGAAGGACAGACTTGGGCAGGGGGCCGGTCCGGTGGCCCCCACCCCCAGCCCGCAAAGAAGTGCTTTCCTCCCAGCCAGTGGCTGAGAGGCTCCAATGCAATTTCTTCGAGGACCAATCACAACGCGCACTGCAGTCTCGAGGCCCGCCCCTGCCGAGGGACGCAGCGCCACCTTCAATCCAGGCCTTACTGTGCTTGTCAGTCGTCTTTCAGCATTTGTCGGTCACCTTGTTGAGCGTCTGTGTCTGGACGGCTCTTTGGAATTTTGATGGTTCTAGCCATTACATTTCAGACTGTAGAGAATGTACCTTTTGCTTTTTAAATGGCACATTAAAAAGCCAATGAGAACTGGTCTAGATCATGGTGCATCATTGATGATGCCGCTCTGTGTGTGTGTGTGTGTGTGTGTGTGTGTGTGTGTGTGTGTGTGCGTGCATGCGCGCGTGCACAGAGACAGCCAGCCTGGCCCAGATCCAAGTACATACATGTGTGCAGATAGAGAGAGCATGTCTGTCCCCTGTTTGTTCCTGCTTTTAATGTACTGGTGTCATCACGGTGACTGTTGTGTTTCTATGAAGCTTTTGTGAACTTTTCTGATTGTGTAACAAAGTGTGTACAGCCTCCTGACTGTTCTTATCACAGTGTTATTTATTGCTTTCTTTCAATAAAGGACTGAAGCCTTTTCCACTGCCAATAAACCACCCACAGATCCAACGAGCCATGGTTACTCTGACCGTCGTGCCAGCACGAGAAGTGGGCGGCCACGGACTAGGGGCTGGGGCTTCCAGGTTAAGACATGGGGTGGTCCCTTCTCGGTCGCTGCTTCTGGTGGTGGGAGCCGAGGGTGAGGGCCGGGCTCCCGGCTCCGCCCGCTGCCCCACAGCACCCAGCCTCTCTCCCGCTGTCCGGGGAGGCAGAGCAGTCAGCCACCCCATAGGTGTCTTCCAGGTGTGCCTCAGACACATGTGATTGTGGAAGGCACATTTCCCTGCTTTCCACTTTTCTCATATCCCTGTGACTTGCCTGTACTTTGCAGGTGTTCCTACAGCTGATCACACACTGGTCAGGGCTTCGGGGCTCCTGCATCTGTATCTTACAGACCTGTCCTGCACACACATCTACTTAATGGGTAGAACACCAGGCCCGGAGGCAGGAAGACCTGTGTTCACATCCAGCCTCATACACTTCACCAGTGGTGTGAGCCTGTGCCTCAGTTTCCTCATCTGTAAAGCGGGGATAATAACAGAACCTCCCTCCCACAGTGGTTGTGAGGAGCAGATGAGCTCATTGGAAAGCCCTCACACAGTGCCTGTCATGGCGCTCCATAAACGTCAGCTGTTACTGTAAGTGAGGCTAAATGCTGCTGCTTTCCTCGGATTCACTGCAGCTCAAAGGTTTTTTGCTTATTAAAAAAAGCAGGTGGGGAAAGCCCAGCTCAAGCCGGAGGAGATAATTGACTGTTCCTCGATCAGTGTGACAACACGTGTCCGGGGAAGAAATGCTGCAGGCTCTTTTCCTAATGAGTCCAAGCTCCAGATGGCTTTCTTATTACCTGTTTCCTACCCTCTTTTTTTTAAAAGCACTTCATGAAAACCACCCAATTCTTACCCCCATTGTAATCACTTGAGGCAGTTCAGTGGACATATGGCTTTCACATAATTCCTTGGGTTTTCTTTTTCCCTTGTGCCTCTTGGGGTAAGCGAGGCAGTTCCATTTTTTTAAATTTTATTTTTGGTTTTTAACTTTACTTCCATTAAGATCTTGAGTTTTGAAACAAAGCAAAACAACAAAAGGAGAGGAGAGCTTTCGTCTGCATTCAGGCTCCAGAGGCTTTTCTCTGGATGCGGATAGCGTTTTCCATCCTGAGTGTCAGTGTCAGTCATTGCACGCTGTGACTGTTACTGTGTACACTGTTCTCCTGGTTCTGCAAATTTCACTCAGCATCTGTTGATAAAAGTCTTTCCAGAAAGGTTTTTCTGAAGTCTGCTCATTTCTTATAGGACAGTGGTATTCCATTACATTCCTTTACCCCAGTTTGTTCAGCCATTCCCCAACTGAAGGGCGTCCCCTCAATTTCCAGCTCTGAGTCATGGCCTCAGAAACAGAAGTTGCACATTGTCTTCTTCTTGTACATTTCTCTTCCCGGCTGCTCCCTTCAGTTTTGGGGCAATGTAGAGTGAGCTTTTATCCACTTTTGCTGCCAGGACACTTCTCATTTCATGCTTCATTCTGAATTCACTCCATCAGTTCGTTCTCCAGAGGTGGGTAGCATCTTTCATCATGAATCCTTTAGAATTGTCCTGCATCATTGTATTGCTGAGAAGAGCGAAGTCATTCCGCGTTGATCATGATACAGTGTTGTTACTGTGTACAATATTCTCCCGGTCTTGCACATGTCACTTTGCATCAGTTCATCTGTGTCTTTCCAGGTTTTTCTGAAACCCTCCTCATTTCTTATGTAACACAAGAATTCCTGGTCAAAGTTAAAAGCTGAGTTTATTGCAGGGTGGCACAGCAAATCAGTTAACCTACTGGCCTGTTTGCTCATCTGTGAAATGGGAATGACGCTTGACTCTGGCCATCTGGTTGTGAGGATCAGATGACCTCATTTATGTGAAGGTATCATGTGGGATTGTGTAGTGCTATTAAATTATAATGACTCCCGGAGGGAGGATCAGTGTCATTAAACAGCTCCAGGCCCTCCAGAGTCCCAGAAATGAAGCTTGTATGAAGCACAACGGGCAACCAGGTAGCACAGTGGATAGAGTGCCAGGCTTGAGTTCAGATCTGGCCTCAGACGCTTAACTAGCTCTATGGTTCTCGGCAAGTCACAACCCTATTTGCCTCAGTTTCCCCATCTGTAAAATCTTTGCCAAGAAAACCATAAATGGGGTCTCGGAGTCAGACACAAATGAACAACCAATGAATGACGATAATACAGACTGCCCTGCCCCTAATCCCTGGCTCCCTGGCTCATGGAGTCCTGCCTCAGGGACTAAACCGACTTACTGAGGTTGACTTTTTTATTTTACTTTAAGAACCAGTAACTCCCCTTCTTTCAAATTATTTCCCCCCAATTACATGCAAAACCAATTTTTAACCTTCACTTTATAGGTTACACATGTGCAATCATGCAAAACATTTCCATGTTAGTCATGTTGTGAAGGAAAACAGTTTGTTTTTTTTAAAGAATGCTTCATTCCGAACCCATCAGTTCTTTCTCTGGAGGTGAGTAGCATCTTTCATCATGAATCCTTTAGAATTGTCCTGCATCATTGTATTGCTGAGAAGAGCGAAGTCATCCAGAGTTGGTCATGATACAGTGTTGTTACTGTGTACAATATTCTCCCGGTCTTGCACATGTCACTTTGCATCAGTTCATCTGTGTCTTTCCAGGTTTTTCTGAAACCCTCCTCATTTCTTATATCACAATAGCAACCCAACACAATCCTTGACCACAACTTATTCAGCTGTTTCCTAACTGAAGGGCATTCCCTCGATTTCCAAATCTTTGCCACCACTAAAAGAGCTGTTATAAATATTTTTGTGCGGGTAGATCCTTGTCCGTTTTATTTTTTCTTTTGGGGGTACAGACCTAGTACAGTAACTCCTCTTTAGATATGGCCCTTCAAGGTTTTCCAAGATTTTGCTCGTGGCAGCCTTTTTGACTGTTCTTCCTGGTGTGCAGGCATGGCAGCAAGCCTCTCTCCCGTGGCTTTTCTCTTTTCCAGAAAAAAAAAAAACCCTCCACCACTGCTAACTCCCTCGATTTCCACTTTTTTTAGTTTCAGCCCTGACAATTTGGAGCAGCGGGGTGTAATGCAAAGGGCAAAGGGCATTGGATTTAGCCAAGACGTGGGTTGGAGGCAGGCCTGGCTGTGTATGGTACATAAGAGAAGATTTTCCAAACAAATTTTGCTGAGCTTGAGTTGCTGTTCAGTTTTCTAATCTGTGAAATACGGAAAATATAGCACGTCCCTTCTGAGGATTGTTGGGGATCCAAGAGAATAGAGGGTGCAAGCCCTTTCTGAGAAGACTGTCCCCAGCCTGTGCATTGTGTTGGTTTAAGAACATTTTTGAAAGCATTACAGAAAATCAGATCTGGGCCTTTCCGCTGCTGCCATCCTTGTTCAGTCTTGCCCAACTCTTGGTGATCCCATTTGGGGCTTTCTTGGTAAAAGATCCTGGAGTGGTTTGCCATTTCCTTCTGCAGCTGTTTTACAGATGAGGAAAACCGAGGCAAAGAGGGTGACGTGACTTGCCCAGGGTCACACAGCCAGTGAATGAGGCCATATTTGAGCTTGGGCAGATGTCTTCCCGACTACAGGCCAGGCACTCTATCCACTTCGACATTTCACTGCCATACTTGGGTTAGCTCAAAGCCTAAGAGGAATGAGTGTTTTGGGGATTCCACAAAGCCCTTTATGACTTTGGATGGGTCATCTTGCTTCTTTGGTTCCTTTCTCTGTAGTACTGGGGGATGGGTGGTGGACTGAGGTCCTTCCCTGCTCCATTTTTCTCTCTTCAACTATTCCGATGATAGGTGATTTGGTGATAGGTGGTTTGACTGCCACCAGATTGGGGTGTAAGGAGGCGATCAGGAGGGCCAGAAAAATGAGGCCCTTCCAGCTCTGGCTCCTGTGCCCAGAGGGGAAGGAAATGGCCCAAGGTGAGTCAGAGGCAGCGCCAGCCTCTGGGGACACAAAGTATCTGCTGGGAGAGGGCCGGGCTTCCGACCACCCCCCTCCCCCACGTCAGCAGCCCGTCTGGAAGGGATACAAAGTATCTGCTGGGGGAGAGCCGGGCTTCCGACCCTCGTCACCAGGCGGTCTGGAGGGGATACAAAGTATCTGCCGGGGGAGGGCCCGACTTCCGTAGGAAAACCGAATGTTAACCCGAACACCCTGGGGGACTTGGGGGCCCGAGGGTCCAGGCGTGGAGTGGGACGAGAAATGAAGGAAGGAAAGGGTGAATGAATGAATCGATAGGAGCGCTGGGCAGTCCCCTGGGCTCTAGGCCGGGAGGGATGAGCAAAAAGGACCAAAGACCAGAGAGAGCTGCAGGGCGCAGGGCGGGTGTGCAGGGAGGCCGGGCCGGCCCGGGCCGGGAGGACAGGCTCCGCTCCGCAGGTGGCTCCTGCGGGCTCTGCATCCCGGGCCCATCCCGGTGCTGACGACACAGGAAGTGTCGCGAGCGGAAACCGCGGCTGGACCGGAGCGGCGCGGAGGGAAGAAGAGGGCAGGGCATCGGCGGTCGCTGGCGAGCGGGGACGCACAGACCGAGGTGAGCGCGCGGAGGCGGGAGACTGAGCTTGCCCAGTGTCTCCGCGGGCCTGGCGCGGCGCCATACTGAGCAAGGGGCTGCAGGGCCAAGGCCGGGGCGGGCTCCTCCGCCGGGCCCGGCTGGAGTTTCGGGAGGAAGTGGCAGCTTCTGGGGTGCTGCGGTTTGTCGTCTGCGGGTTTTTGGCGGAGGTGGTGGGGGGGAGGGGACGCAGCTGAGAGTGAATGTGGATGTAGACGGGGTCAGAAGAAGTCGCCTCCGTCAGCTCGATCTGAGCTGAGCCCTTCCCGCAGTCTGAGCTGGAGGTGGGGGTTGTGGCGAGTGAAAGGAGGTACCCGTATCCTCCTCCCCCTCCTCCCCACAGGGTAGAGTAGGGGATAAGAGGAGGGAATGCCAGGTGGGAACTGGGCGTGATAAATTCCTACGAGTCCATATTCGTGTGACCCAGGCCTAGGTTGTGGGCCGGGTCGGACCTCCCCCTGCTCGGACTGAGTAGATAAATGGGTGTGGCGCTTTCCCTAACCCTCAGGCCGCGGCTTCCCGGTCTCCTGGTATGTCTGGTCTTCTGGTCACTGGAAAATGGAGCGACCCCTCCCCCTCCAACCCAAGGGCTTCTGTCTGCAGGATTCCCCCTTCTGGGGGAGGGGTGGGTAGGTAGGTTGGGCAGCCGAGGCTTTGTGGCCCGCGTCGGTGCACCGGGAGCTTAAAATTCTCTAGGGAAGAGTTCCTCTGTGAAGGTAGGTGGGTTTGGACTTATGGAATTTTATCGTCTGGCTGGGCTGGGAGCTCCTAGGACCAGGACTAAAGGATTCTTGACGCCCTAAGAAAATGGCTCTTTTAGGGGAAGGAGGGGTGGTCGGCAAAGGACTCCTATCTGTCTACCTGATGGATCCGCCTCCCAGGCCAGCTGGGGCAGAGCCAGAACTTACCATCCCACTCTTCCGGGACCTGGCAAAGAGCGAACCCCCTGTAAATAAGACGTCGAATCCAGCACAGGCATTTAGGGTTGGAGTTTCTGCCTTTTCACTCCCTCCCAAGTCTCTCCATGAGTCAGTGCCTCGTGTACTGCGAGCACATCACATTTCTCTCCTAGCTGCTTAGATGTTTGCTGGAGAATCAAGTATTCCTAGGAGGGGAGACTTCATACCCCAGCAGAAGCTGGGGAGACGAGCCCTGCTGTATGTGCTGCGCGGAGGGCAATGTAGGTGTTTCCGAAGTTCTCTTGGTCTGGACTTGGGTGGAATCTCCTTGGGGATGCCTATACTTTTTACAAATACTTCCTGCTGGGGGGGGGGGGGGGGAGGAGGGTGTGGATATGATGAGTTTTACTTAGCCATTGATTTTAAAAGGTTTTCTAAGTAAAGACATTTCCACCCTTTCCTCACTTTATGGACTGGTTTTGAATGCTGGGAGGATGATAATGGGCCTTGGAATTCTGTTATCTGAGAAATGCTTGAAGGGAAAAGAACAGATTCCTGAGGACTGGGTGTTTACAAGTATCTGAAAGGGAAAGACGAAGAGAGAGAAGAAAAGACTTTTTTTCTGTGGCCCCAGAGTGCCCAAGTTAGTTTGGGATTGCTAAAAGGTAAATGTAAGCATCAGCCACCCCTCTGAAATTTCCCCAGATGGAGGGATGGGTAGAGAGGTAGGTAGATAGATAGACAGATAGACAGACAGACAGATAGATAGCATAGATAGATATAGGTAGATTCTGTATGTACATAGCTCTTTGTCTCCTCTTCCGCTCCTGGAACATTAGCATGAGTTAAGGCTGGGACTGTTTTGTGCCTGTCTCTGTTTCTGGTTTAGCACAGTTTGGCACACAAAAAGCACTTAATAAATACCTCTTGCCTGGATGGGTTCCTTTGGGAAGGAGTGGACTCTCCCTCTCTGGAGGTAGCCAGGCAGAGGCTTGTTGGAGACTTTTGGAGGGTTGAACCAGATGCAGGAAGGCTGATGTACTTGATTCAACTCAACAGAGTGATTTTCCTTCGCTTCAGGTCTGACCATTTCAATCCCCTTCTCCATCTCCATTGACTCCCCATTGACTCTCTCTGCTGTTTCTCATTTTCAGTCCTTGGAACCCTGGCTCTAGCTGGCTTTTCCAGGCTTGTTGCACCTCATTTGTTCCCACACTCTACAGCAGAACTTCAGATATGTTTACTTCCCTCCCCAGCTACTACCTGGCCTTACACCTGGATTAGTACAGCAGCCGCCTCCCTAGTCTCCCTGCCTCATCTGTCCTCAGTCCTTCTTCCACTCAGGAGGAGCTTCCTGAATCCACGGTCTGACCATGTTATACACTCCTGTTCAATAAAGTCAAATCAAAAAGCATTTCTTCCGTGCCTCCTGTGTGCCCAGCACTGTGCTAAGGACTGTGTCAAAGTCAAAAAAGGTCAAAAACAGCCCCTATCCTCACAATGAACTCCAGGTTCCTTCTTTCTAGAGTCCAGGGGTCCGGAACCTGTGACCTCAAGGCCACATGTGGCCCTCTAGGTCCTAAAGTGCAGCCCTTTGACTGAATCCAAACTTCACAGAACAAATCCCCTCATAAAAAGATTTGTTCTGTAAAACTTGGATTCAGTCAAAAGTCGGCACCCAGGGACTTAGAAAGCCACAATGTGGCCTTGAGGCCAAGGTTCCCCACCCCTGTTCTAGACTCTAATATCAGCTCAGCTGGTTGGCATTTAAAGCCCTTCCTACCTTTCATCTTTTTATGTTCTACTCCCCTTTCTGCCATGTAGCTCCACTGGCCTCTTGCTGGTTCCTCACACAGGATCCTCCATTTCCGTTTTCCAGGCATCACCATTGGCTGTTCCCCATGGCCTGGAATGTCCTCCCTCCTCCTCTCTCCCTCTCAGAAGCCCTGGCCTCCTTCAAGATGCAGCTCAAATCCTGCCTTCCACAGAAGACCTTTCCCTCTCAGCGTTGCCTTCAGTCTACTCTCACGTACCTAATTATTTTCATATTTTCTCTCCAGTTAGAATGTGAGCTTCATGAGGGCAGGGGCAGGGTTTTGCCTTTCTCTCTTCAGCTGTTACCATAGTGTCTGGCTCATGGGAAGTGCCTAAGAAATGTTTGTTTGCCTGACTCTGGGCCAGCTTTATAAAGGGCTGGACCTTGTGCAGGGTTAGAAAGACCATAGAGGTTCCTCATGTGGCATCAGGTCTGGGTGTAGTGGGCACTGGGACACCCACCAGTGGCAGCCACTAGTGGCACCTCTGGCGTGTTGGGGACACAGTTTGCCCAGATCTGAGTCAATCTTTTGGTGAAGTATCATCTCTTTTGGAAGAGAGATCTGAAGCAGGCAGTGATGCTGCCTGATGAAGTCTGAAGTGGTGGCGGGTCGGCCCAAAGAGTAGGTGTTAATGCTTTGTGTCATCAGTGGAGGCCCCCCCCCCCCCCCCCAGCTCTGTACTTGGCCCTGGCCTGTGTGTTGTTTAAATCAATGACTGGGTTAAAGCCTTAGTTGATCTGCTCTTCACATTTGCAGGAGGCACCAGCTGGGAGGGAGAGTTGATGACTGGATGAGGGTGGAATCCAAAGTCAGTCACTGGCCAGGATTTAAGGCCAAACGCTGTGCTAAGTACTGGGGTACAAAGAAACCCAAGCAGCAGTTTCTCTTTAGAAGCTTACTTTCAGATGCACCTGACAGGTCGACTCATTGGGCAGAATCTAAGTGGATGAAGTTCTTAGGGATTTGGAGAAGGGAGTAAGCATTTATGTGGTACCTGTTGTGTGCTAGGCCCAGGGCTAAGTGCTGCACACATTACCTTGCTTGATAAATGTAAATAAAGTCTTACACTTGTGTACAAAAACCCTAACTTCCTGGGTATGCAAGGGGTAACCCATGAATAGACCAGAGACCAGCAGTTCTGAAAAAAGTCTGGAGGTCTGAGTGGCCTGCAAACACTGCAGAGAAGCAGCAGGTGGTGGCTGTGTCAGGTAGCTTAAGGACACAGGGAGGTGACAGCTTCACTGCCCTCTGCTCCCTTTAGACCTCAAGGATGCTCTGTTTAGTTTGGGTCCCAGGATGAGCTGGAGATTGTCCTGAGGAGGGCAGCCAGGCTAGTGGAGAGCCTTTGACCGGATATCGCAGGAGGAGGCTCTGAAGGAACTGGAAAGGAAGCGTTGAAAAGACAAGACTCTGGAGGGACCTAGGAGCCATCCCCTGTGTCTGAAGGGCTGGCTGTCAGGGGTGGCCAGACCAGACTTGTCCCCTTTGGTCTCAGGGCAGAACCTAGGGCTGTGGGGGGAGGGAGGGTGCTAAGTGAGGTTAGAGGTCACCCAGCAGTGGCTGAGTGAGCACTTGTCTGCCCATGGTGTGGTGGGGATTCCTTTCATGGATGCCTGGGTCCTCCCTGGGGATAGGAAGTCAGACTGTCCCACAGCCCCTGCCAGGAACACAAGTGGGAGGTGGCTTGCCCTAGAACCTTCGCTCCCTGGAGGCGGAGCCTGCTGAGTAATGCTAGCCCACAGCTAGTATTTACCATGAGCCTGGCACGGTGCTGTACACCATGCAAGTGTCTGATCCTCACAGAAACCCTGGACGGTTCTGGCTGGTGCTCAGCTGTATCCGGCTCCTGGGGACTCTCCTCAGGCTCTTCCCACCTCCGTGATGTCCCAAAGTCTGTCTGAGCTCTGCTCATTGCTTCCGTGATACTCTTCATCCATCTGTACCTCTGCTGGCCCTTCTACCTTTTGTCTTCAATCTTGCCCAACATCAGGGGCTTTTCCAGTGAATCCTGTCTCTTTGTTATGTGGCCAAAGTATCCAAGCTTACCCTGGCAGGTTGGTGCTATTATTCTCTCCATTTTACAGTTGGGAAACTGAGTCAGGCACCAGTCACATAGCTAATTGAACTCAGATCTTCCCTACTCCAGCCCTGTGGCACCCCAGCTGCTTCCCTTTTATCTTCCCAGGCCCACTCTGTGATCCAGCTTTGTGTTTCATCAGTGTTTGCTGTATTCAGTTGGGCCTCCTCAGTGAGCCTGTAAACTCCTCACACATTAGGACCTCACACCCTTTCTCTAACTCTGTCCCACATAGCCTAGGGTAGTGAGCCCCCAAAGCCCAGGAGAGGGGCAAAGCCCTTCCCTAGCAATACAGGGCAGAGCTGGCATGTGCAGCTTATACCCTCGGACAGTTGTCTAGCTCTAGGGCATCAGAAATGTAAGTGACTAATGTCACACTGCTAGTGTGCATTAGAGGTGGGGCCCCCTTTTTAGCTACAACCTGGCATTTTAAATGGGGCGGGTGGGACTGATCCCTGGAGGAGCAGGTTAATGGGATTGGAAATTATGACCTTGAATTCAACTGTACAAACATTAAGCGGCTTCTGTGTGCCAGACACTGGGGATATAAAAAGACCAAAATGAAGCAAGTCCTGCCCTCTGGGAGCTTCCAGTCTGCTGGAAGCAGTTAACTCTCTGCCTGTGGCCCAGTAGGACCCAGGCTTCAGCCAAGCCAGCTTCTTCCTCACATTCATTTTCTCCTTTAGCCTCGATTTCTCCGTCTCTAGTGGGGTGGCCAGCTGGGGCTGTTTGAGCATCTAAATTAGACAGCAAACATTTATTGAACACTCCCCTATGTGCTAGGCACTGTGCCAAGCACTGGGGACACAGTTGGTGATGAAGGACACCCCCAGCCATCCAGGAGCTCCCAGTTGAGTGGGGGAGATCAGATGCAGACAGCTGCACAAAGTGAGCTGCTTATAGAACAAATAGGAAATAATGAACCGAGGAAAGGCACTAGAATGAAGAGGGGTCGAGAGAAGGTTTCCTATAAAAGATGGGATTTTAGTTGGGACTGGGAGGAAGCCAGTAGGTGGAGTAGAGGAGGGAGAGCATTCCAGGCATGGGGCACAGTCAGAGAAAATGCATGGAGTTGGGAGGCGAAGGGTCTTGGAACAGTCAGGAGACACCAGAGTCGCTGGGGAGGAATGTGGAAGAAAACTGGGAAAGTAGGAGGGGGCAGGGTACGAAGAGCTTTGATTATCAGACAGCATTTTGTATGTGATCCTGAAGGCACTAGAGAGCCACAGAATTTATTGAGTTGGGGGATGAGAGATAGAGAGAGAGAGAAATGGTTGAATGTTCACTTTGAAGACAATGCAGGAGAGGGGAGAGACTTGAGGCAAGCAGATCCGTTCCCAGGCTGTAGACCGGAGGTGATAAAGTCTGGACCATAATGGTGACAACTTTGAGAGCTGTGGCAGAGGGGACATCAATGGGCCTTGGCAGCAGCTTGGACATGGGCTGTGAGAGATAATGGCCAGTCCAGGATGGGAGCCTGAGGGCCTGGAGGAGGGGATGCCCTCTACTGTAGCAGGGAAGGTAGGAGGGGGAGGTTTGGGAGGAAAGATCGTTTTGTTTGGAACATATTGTCGAAGGTGTCTGCTGGTCATGCTGGGAGGGTGAGATGTCTGAAAGGCAGTTGGTGATGTGAGATGGAAGGTTAGCAGAGAGGTTGGGGCAGGATGGAAGCTCTGAGAATCATCTGCTTGGAGATGGTCATTAAATCCAGGGGAGTGGATGAGCTCAGCCAGTGAGGTCATGTAGAGGGAGAGAAGGGATCCGCCTGTGGTTTGTGGCCAGGGCCTCCAGACCGGGTCCTCAGTTTCCCTGGCTTCTTGGTTTCTTGGCTTCTCAGCACAGTAACTTTACCCTCGCCATTATCTATTCAGAGACTTCTCTTCTCTTCCATGGTGCAGCTTCCTCACAACAACAAGCTATTGGTTAGGAGTGGAGGCTAGTTTTTGACCCCTCAAAACCACAGCATGATCATTTGATCCCTTGCTGTTGTTCTGCCTGCTTTCCAGCTAGCTCTCTTTGCTCCAAATCCTCAGGAGGAGACTCATATTATAATAATATTAACATAATGAACAGAAAAATGGAGCCCTGTTTTCTCCAACTTGGAGCAATCCCCAGAGGCTTATTCTGACAGCTGAGCCAGTGACCAGGCATTTCCTGTTCATGTGTATGTTTGATGGGGGGGGGTGGGAGGGGCGAGGAGGGCAGGAGGAGGAGAGGGCATTCCCGGGCTCTGAGCTCCAGGTGAGCTTCTGTGGTTCTCCCCTATGGAGGGCTTCATGGGTCTCTTTTTGGACTTAGTGACCTGGTTACTAAGATTGGAGGGTGCCAACTCTCTGGCACCGTTCAGTGCTAGCTTACAAATGAGCCCTGTCCGAGCAACTGGGGAGGGCCGCTGCCTCCCTGAGCTCTCCCTGGTGGCTTTCTTGCAGACGGCTTCATTTCCAGATGCCTGCACATTTCCTGGCGGGTTATCTAAGTGTTTGGAGCAGACGCCTGTGAGAAGTCCTTCATCCTCAGCCAGGAGCAAAGGTTTGTCTGTCACATAAGCTTTGGGCTCTCCCCTTTCCCTTTCTTTAGAGGTGATCAGAATATTATCTCACATTTATACGACACTTTAGGGTTTGCAGAACACTTTACATGCATTCTCTCAGTTGGTAGTCACAACAATCCTGGGAAGTCAGTGCTATTATTACCCCCATTTTACAGATAGGGAAACTGAGGCTGGGTGCAATGCCTTGCCTGAGGTCATACAATTGGGAAGTGTTTGATGTGGGATTTGAACTCAGGTCTTCCTGACACCAAGTCCAGCGCTATCCTCGGCACAAAATAGCTTCTTCATAAAATCGTCCAAAGATCAGATATGGCAAGAGAGGCGCATAGCTCTGGATTCATCAATATGAGTAAAGAGACTGTCCCTATATTCAGAAAGCTGGTATTCTACTCTAGTAGGAGAGCTGGGAGAGGGCAGGAGGGAGGGGGCTGGGAATGGGGCAGAGAAGCCCCTAGAGAGGGGAGGGAACTGAGCATGGCCAGCCTGGCTGGCCTCCTGAAATAGTGGGCTAGTACCCAGCATTCACTTACTGGTTGTCATTGAACCTGGAACTTTACAGATGAGGAAACTGAGACCCAGGAAAGGGAAGGTCCTTGTCCATGGACCCGCAACCGGTGAATGTCAGGATACGAACCCGGCTCTCCCTGCTGCCCATTTCTTCACTCTGCTCCCTGCACCATGCTGCCAGGAGAGCCCTGGAGCCCTGGCAATATCATCCCTTGAAAAGACAGTTGCTACACAGTAATTTTTCAGCCTGGGAAGCGCTTTCTTTCCCTTTCCTTTGGGCCTTGACTTCCCTGACGTACTTGGATCTCAGCATTATTCCTGGCCCCTTGGGGCCAGCACACATGGGCTCAGTCCTGACTTGGAAGCCCCACGGTCCTCTGGGCTCACCCAGTTTGGGAAGAAAGGGACTTGAAGGTTTCTGTCTGTGTCTTGCTCGTTGTTTTTGCTGGTGATGTGAGTGGGGCTGAATGTCCTGTCTCCACGTGAGTCTTTCGAGGTCTTCCTGATGTCAGTGCACGTGAATGCACCGCCATGGCGTCCCCTCACCTTATTGTTTGGGTCTGTGTGTTTTCCAGTAGTTTGGACAATTCAGAGGTTCTTTTTGGAAATGACATTTCCAGCTGCCTTGCATTTGGGGCAGTTGAACACCCCGCAGTCCAAAGTCTGCTGTGTTTTGCATCTGTCGGCTTTTTGAAATTTTTAAACGGTGATTTCTGTGGCCAATCAACAAACATTTCTTAAGCCCCTATTTAGTGCCAATGGCCAGAGAGTAAGGAAGGGCTGGGAGACTCTCGGGTGGAGCCCAGGGGTCAACTTTTGACAGGATGGGCAGTCAGGAGGGGATGGCTGTCTGCACTGATCTAAGATTCTTTTGTGTCTGGGAGAGTCTCCACCAAACACTGCTGGGAGTACAAAGGAAAAGCCTGATTGATACCAGGACTTGGGACTTCTCAGCTCCAAGCTCTCTTTAAAGTCTCATTGGGAAGCCATTAGGGAGTGGTTGACAGTCCCCTTGCTGTGGTTATGGGTGTCTGTTCCTAGGAAGAACCAGGTTTGGGCAGATTCCCGATTGCCCCCCCCCCCACCCCCAGCCTGGCCTCAGATGCTGTTCTTGCAGTCTGAAAGCCTGGTCCTTGGTTTCCCTTCGGTGCTCTGCTCTTGGACTTGGCCCTATCCATGGATGGGCCAGGCAGGGCACACAGACCTTTTTGACCATGTGTCAGGCCTGAGAACTCTGCCGGGGCACCCAAACAGAGTTTGGAGTCAGTTTAAATAAAACCAAGTGGAAATGGCTTTCCATTCTGTGTCAGCTTTTTTCAGTGGTTTTGCAGGAAGAAGGCTAAGTCTCTTTCTTATTCTGTCTCATAAATTGTGGTTTTTTGGGGGAAACTTTTTGTGGTGAGGCTGTGCCTTTTGTAGATTCTTTCAGAATCATTCTGCTGGCATCAGGGTTTGGTTTGGGGTTTTTTTGTAAATATGCAACAAAAGCCTTTAGTCGTATAATCCTCAGGAATGTCTGATCACAACTGAATTAGGCGTTTTATCTAGGACATGTTCCCCCAAAAGGATAATGTACTGTTGGGCTTTCTGGAGCATTTGCTGTACTTTGAGAGTATCTGAGCAGCCTTGGAAAGACAACTTGGTGGGCTGTCTGGAGAATCTGGAGGCCTCCCTCCCTCCCACATTCACTACCTTCCTGACCCATGGACCAGTCCCTCCCCCATGCCACTCTCCTGTGAAAGGAGACCACCAAAGTCCAACTCTTTCTGGTCCTTGGTGTCCCACGAGTGGGGACCCTGACTGGGCGTGATCTCACCCGAGTGTCTCGAGAGAGCCCAAGATCAGAAGCAGTAACTCCACTGCGAAACACATCTAGGACTTGATTTCTCTGAATCCTAGCCTAGGCTACTCCACGAAGTATGCACTAATGACAAATCAGTGCCCTCATGTTCATTCTCCCTTGAAACGGAGCCAAAGATTTGTCCTAGCATCTGGATAAGGCCAGGACACTACAGCTTTCAGCAGCAACTCAAATTCAAGACAGTCAGGAAGTGTAGTGGGTGGAGTGTTGGGCTTGGTGTTAGGAGCCCCTGAGTTCGAATCTTCCCTCAGATGTTAACCTACTAGCTGTATGGCCCTCCCTGGTCCAGCTGCTTCATCTCAGCCTGGCTCCTCATCTCTTGATGGCAGTAGCAGTTACATCCAAGGTTGATGTTAGAGCTTTGTGCCCTAGAAGGACCACCCCATGTTGGCTGACATCACCCTCATCTCCATTGGCAGTAGGAGTTGTTGGCAAGCATCCCCGAGTATGGAGGGAATCTGGATTTTGTGGAATTGGCCCCATGGGTGTAATTCAGCTTTTAAGTGACGGTGGGAATTCATCCAAAGTCAGGTCCACTTGAGGTGTGGGCATCCGTGGCTCTGTGGCCCTGATGAGCTGCTGTGTGATCTTTCAGATGTGGAAAGCTTCAGCAGGACATTCCATATCCGTCAGCAGGGAGGACGAGGGTGCTGACGACTGGGAGACTGACCCGGATTTTGTGGTATGACTTCCAGCTTCTTTGTTTTCTTACTTTTTCTTAAATTTATATCTCCCAATTTAAAAAAAATGTCTAAATATATATTTTACACACATGCCCGTGCACACACATGCACACACACACACACACGCACACACACACACACACACACACATATACTCACACACATATACTCTCTATAAAATGGAAACGCTGCTGAGGTTTGGCCTTCTCTTATTTATTTCTTTGCAGAATGACGTCAGTGAGAAGGAGCAAAGATGGGGTGCCAAGACGGTGAAGGGGTCCGGGCACCAGGAGCACATTGAGTAAGGGCAGGGAGTCTCTGCTTCCCTCCTGAGTGTGGGGAGGAAGGAAGCAAGGCAGAGAGCTTGGGTTCCAGCAGTCTCAGGCCAGGCTTCAGTGGCCTGGCTTAATCATTAATCCATTGTTTGCAGCACAACCTATATTCCAGATATCTGTGTCAGTGTAGACCTGCCCCTGGCAGCCCTGGTATGTGGCTGTGTATGGAGGGTGTTTCCTTGTTACTCCCCTATTTTTTTACTGTCAAGCTTGCCTGGCCTTCCTCAGGAGGAAGTAAATGCTTAAGAGAGGGCTTTGTCCCAAAGGCCAGTGGAACTTTTGCCCCTTGGTGTTGAGACTGCTGACTTCCTCAGCCAAGCCCAACTCAGTGCGGGGAGCCCCGGCCTTGGTCACCTGGGCCTAAATGGGACTGTATAGGTCAGAGGACAGATTGACATGTGCCACTGTTTGTCATTCAGCTATGGAGGCCACAAGTCAAGAGATCAGGTCCTTAATAAAAGCTGAACATTTCAGTTCCAAACCTGTTTCTGTGAAACAGCTGAAGCCTAAATTCTCAGTTTTTCCAAGAGCAAGGTCACTGAATACAGTGGATTAGATAAAGATTTATTAAATGCCTGCGATGCTCCTGGCACCAAAAGATGGTGTGCAAATACAGGCTGAAGGAAAACTGGCTGTGCCTGCCCTCAGGGGCTCTACCTTCTGACTGGGGAGATCGCAGGAGCAGGTGGGTGGGTGGGAGCAGATCTGAGAGGCTGGAGGAGCTCAGAGAGGCTGGTGGCTTCCTCCTAGGCAGGGTCTGAGCAACTCACCCAAGGGCAGTCTAGGAAGGCTTCCTTGCTTCTTGGAAAGTGCTATCTTGATTCCAGGACCCATCCATCTAAGTGACACTTTTCCTGGGGCAGAGCTGGCCTCCTGGTGACAAAGCTTCTTGTCCCAGAAGCCTGTTAGTCTCCTCCTTCTAGGCCTTCCCCCCTGGATCCCCAGCTCTAGCGTGCCATCAAGCCCCACTCCCCCGCTGGCTGGCACTGAGGGCCAGCTGCCCTCTTTCCTGCTGTCTGCCCTCTGTGGTGTTGAGTTACTATAGAGAAAGGGGATTAGCAGAGTGAAGGTCAGCAGTATGGAACCTTCAGGGAACCCGCCCTGACTCCTTAGGACTCCTTTGATAGAGCTCATCATTGGGTATTTGAGGCATCTCAAAGCAGTCCTTCTCTGGGCCTCGTAGAGGACTGGACCACCATGGCAATAAGTAAGAAGCCTTTACAAAGTACTTACTGTGGGCCAGACACTGGGGACTCACGGGGAGCTGGGCCAGCTGTCCTGTCCCTTCTCCCTAGGGCGCCCGGGCCCTGGTCTCCATTGTCCCCAGCAGGGCAGGTGCGCACAGCCGTGGTCCGGGAAGTGCCTCTCCCAGGGTCTGGGGCCTCGAACACAGGCCCTGGGCCACCTCCAGGCAGCTGGCTGCCAGTCCTCAGAGACCCTGTTGAGATTGAGAGTTAGAAGGGAGCTTCCAGTGACTGTGGCAGAATTGTCCAGGGACCTGGGGAAAACGGGCCGTTGCCCAAATGATTCATCTGTGCCACTATTCAGGGAGAGCCTGCTAGGTGCAAGTCACTCTGCAGGGGGCTGAGACACAGCAATGGAAGACAGCTGGGCCCAGCCCGAAAAGAACGCCCAGCCTCCTCCAGGTGTGGCCTTGGCACAAATGAGCCAGGGTGGGCTATGAGATGAGCCAGGAGACAGTCATGGGGTGCTTCAGGAATGAACGAACGAATGAATGAATGAGGGAACAAATGAATGAATGAATGAATGAGGGAATGAACGAATGAATGAGTGAATGAATGAGTGAGTGAATGAGTGAGTGAATGAGTGAATGAATGAGTGAATGAGTGAAAAACAAAACTTCATTTACCCAGAGTACTTCAGGAAAATGTGAGCAGGAGGAGAGCACTGCTAGCACTTAGCACAATGCCTGGCTCACAGTGGTCACTTTTAAGAAATGTTGATGGGATTGGCTAGTTCTGTCACAAAGCGCGCCCACCGTCTGCGTGCTTGGCGGCTCCAGCGTATTCCTCACAGTCTGATTGGTGACGTGGCTTTTCTGTGAGTGATGGGAATCCACAAGGTTGCTGAACCGTGGCCAGCTGGTTCCCTAGGCTTCCTCCTTCTCCTCTCTTCCCCTCAGCCACAGATCTGCAGGTGTGCTGCTATAAACCAGTCAGGCGTGTGAACAAATAGAGAAATTTTTCATCCGCTAGGATGGGAAAGAGGTATCCGAGGAAAGTGTCACTGGACCTTTGGATGCCTGAGATAGGTGCAAACTTTAGTGCTGGAATAGTTGACCGCAGAGCACAAGATGGGGGCTCATGGATGCTTTGGGAGCTAGGAGACTAAGGGTGGGCTGCATCCCTTGTCTAGGGGGAAGGGAGAACCAAGAGCAATGGGAGAAATGTTATGTGGTTTTCCCCCCTTTTATTTCAGCATACACAAGCTAAGAGAGAATGTTTTTCAAGAACATCAGACCCTCAAGGAGAAGGAACTTGAGACAGGACCCAAGGCATCCCATGGCTATGGAGGAAAATTTGGTGTCGAGCAGGACAGAATGGATAAAGTAAGTTGGAAGGTGCCCAGTAGAGCCAAACCTCTCTCTAAAATGGTGGTATTTGAACAGTGGAGGGCTCCCATTGCTTCTACCCAAGCAGCTGAGAACTATCAATGAGAATGCTATCAATGGAAGACAGGTCAACCTAGAAAAACTTGGCTCTCCAGAACTGGAATTTGCTTGTAGGTCTCTCATTTACTTACCCCAAATGACTTTTCACAGAAAATCATGTTGTGGCCAATCCTGTTCATGGATGGGTCAGACTGGAATCTTTGACAAGGGTTCTTAACCTTTGTTGCAGCCTGGACCTTTGACAAGGGTTCTTAACCTTTGTTGCAGCCTGGACCTTCTTGGCAGACCATAGGTGAATCCTCTTGACCCCTTCTCAGAATAGGTCCAAATATATCCAGTAAAACACAAGATTACGAAGGAGGTGAGGGAAGGGGTAAGTGTCTGGTGCTACCTCTGTGCGTGGACCAGGGCTCTAGCTGGGCTGGGCAGAAGCAGTCAGTCTGGCCTGCCCCAGCTGCCAACCTGAAATACAGAAAGTCCATCCACCATGTGGATGGGATGCTTGCCGGATTCGGCCCAAAGCCTAGCAAAGTTCTTAACATCTTAAGTACACTCAAAAGACTGAAGGTATATCCCGTTATAGGGTGAATCTATACTGAGAGGCTGAGGTTGAAGTAACTATTTTTAAAAGCTTGTGGGCAGATCCTTATTCAAGCAATTGTTTTGAGCTTTTAGCAAAAGCTAAGGGAAGTCTGGCTCAAGCGTGGCAGCTCCTGTCTGTTTCTTTTGACAGTCCTTTGCCTCTTTCCTCCCAGCTAATTTTAGACCATGTCGGGGTTTGTTCTTGAGGGGCAGGTGGGAGACAACAGGCTTCTTCTGGGAGTGTGGTCTCTCTGCGTATTGGTGACAGACCTCAGCCTTGACTGGTTGCTGGGTCTTCTTGGGTCCTCCTACTTGATGCCTTCCTGTCTTCCTGCTCTGGATGGAGGCTAAAGGACCAGCTGGTGAACTGACTCCTGTAATTTGACATTTTTTTGTCTTGCGCACAGGTTGGCTTAGATATATGACTTGGCCAACAGGATAACATCATAGTCATTGCGGGGAGGGGCAGCATGCCTGGCTTATAGTCTTTGGAACGAGTGGCTCCAAATAAAGATGTCCATCCCAAATTAGTCACAAAACAGAACTGGCACAGAGCCATCAACAGAGAAGAGACAATGGCCTTTGTCATTTATCTCTCTGCCCCAGGAGTTCTGTGGGGGCCAAGTCAAAGGAAGTGGTAAGAAGGAGGTACCTTGTGGAGAGAGGGGAGAAAGGAGGGCCAGCCCCATTGGTGAGCTGGGTTTGGGGTCTCACCAGCTCAATGAGCCTTGCATGTCTTAGAGTCGGCAGAGTGGGGGGAGGTTTAGTATGGAAGTTGGACCCTGATCTCTGCTTGGAGACATCGTAGTAGGGAAGGGACTGAAGACCTTTCTGGCGCCGAACTCCATCATCAGCTGCAGTGAGCCACATTGGTAGCAGTCACTGCTCCCACTGTCTACACAAACCTGACAAGGGAGTGTGGGCTCCTTTCTCTTGTCTCTCCAGGTCTGAGTGAGAGGAGGGGCCAGGGCAGCATTAAGGGCCCCAGCATTAAGGATCGGCCAGACCGTGTTCATTCGGGGCCAAGCTGTGGCCAGGGTGGGGATTGTGGCGCTCTTGATGGTGCCATTTGGGGACCTTAATCACTAGTGTAAGGGGGGCCACGACCCACCGTGGAAGCCGTGAGGGCCCGTGGTGTGGCTGTGGCCCAGAGACTTTCTGGTATTGGATCCAAACTGCCTGCTGCTAGGGGTGGAGTGCAGAGTGGCCAGATTCTCCAGGTCTCTCCCTTACACTGCTGGCTACGAGGGCTATTTGGCTAGGACGGATTTAGAAATTCTTAGTGTTGTGTTTATGACCCCAGTCTGGCTGGGTCACTGAGGTCCAGGGAGGGTGAAGCCACTTTTGCTTTTCTCTTTTCCTTTCTCCAGAGCCCCCTGTCCCAGGGCAGATAGGGCAGGGCTGGGACTGATAACTGCATTTGTAGAATATGTCCACCCATTCTGCAAAAAATTTCTGCGGATGGAACACAGCCTTCCTTCCATGTGAAAAATTAAAAACCTGTCCCAATTAGTTGCTTCCCCCCTCTGCTCAAATCTTCTACTCCAAGAGATGAAGAACCTGGAAGGCAGGGGTCAGGAGGGCTCCATCCTGAGGTCACAGCAGGATCTGGGGGAGGAGCTGTGGAGAAACGGACAACAGGGGAAACTGAGGCAGGTCTGCTTAACTGGGATGGTTTTCTCCCTTTCTTGAAATGTTTTGTTGATGCTCGAAAAAAACCCAAAAAACAAAACAAGAAGAAAACTAGCCTAGCTTCACTGTCACTGCCAGTGACTGTCCTCTCCCACCTTCCCTGTTCCCCTAGTCAAACCCTCTCATCACCGAGAGGCACAGTAGTGAAGCCAAACGTCCCCCCCCCCCCCCCAGTGGTTGTGTCCGACAGATCTCGTACTGAATTCTTTAAGTGACCTCAGGAAGTGCACAGGCTGGATGAAGTCCAGGCTGACAGGAGGTGGGGTGCCTCTGGTAATTTCTAGTTCCCCACCACTCTGCTTGGGTGAGGAGGGGGCTGATATGGGGCCCATCAGTTTGGCTGCTCTGCTCCTCATGGCTTGAGCTGGCAAGAACCTGAGGGTTCTCCTAGTTCAATCCCCTCATTTCACCAAAAAGGAAACTGAGCCTGGGAAGGGTGATGTCACTGTGGCCCAGGGCCGTGTATGCTCAGGGCAAAGCCAAGCCTGGCTCCTGCTGCTACATTTGATGACTGGGGTATTTCCAAGGCAATACCAGTGGCTTAGGGAGCTCACGCTGGTGCCGGGGGCTTTGCTCACTTGAGGGAGCTTGTGTCTGCTCAAACTTCAGAGCAGAGCCAGTGCTGCTCCACAAACCCATTGCTGGGGATGCCTTTGATCCTTTGGAAGCATGAGCAAGGGGCTCAGGAATGACTGGGGGAAAAGAAGTGTTCAGTAGAAATGGGGACTGGGCTTAAGTTCCAGCCACCAAGCCTTTGTAAGTGTCTAGATAACTTCCAGAACTTGGCACTCATCCCCCCAAGGTTTATGATATAAGCAAGAGTATGAGGTGAGATTAGTTTGAAAATCTTCCTGTGTCGCGTCGTGGACGGGCCGGGAGACTTCGTCAGTAACATTTGTAAAGCCCTCAAAGGCTTACACCCCCGTGACAGATGAGGAGACTGAGGCGTGAAGAGGTCGGGCCTCGGCCGAGTCCTGAAGCTGTGACACCAGAGCCTGGGTCCGATCCACGTCGCCTCCAACTTCTGCCCTCCCTTCTGTCTTTTGGTACAGGTGAATACTGTATGACCAAATCCCCAAGTAATGGGAGACTCCAGGCATCACCAGCATTGGTGCCAGTAGAGAAATTAAATTCTGAATTGATATGTTTTGGGTTTTTTTTTACTTTGAGGATATGCCTCATGATAGATTCACATTCACAATATACGTGGCAAAAATGCAAATCAGACATATGGGTTGATGTGAGCATTTCCATTAGAAAGGCCTTAGCTTGTTAAATGCTACAGAGAAACAGCCTGCTGGAGTTCAGAGAAAGAAGGCCTGAGAGTTAGGAAGCTGGAGGTGCAAGTCTTGCCTCTGCATGCATCCTGGCTGTGTGACCCTGAGTCAGTCCCTCCTCAGTGCCACCGACCATGGCTAGGGTGAAAGCCACAGAGGGGGCGCTGCCCCACCTTGGGAGAGGGAGCGCTGCCCCACCTTGGAAGAGGGAGCTTTCTCACCCAGAGTTCCCTCAGCAATTTTAATCATTGTGGTCTGGACAAAAACAAAAAACCCAAACCCAGCGTTCCGTCCACAGGAAGGCTTGCTGGTGCTGGCTCCTTCTTTGGTCCCGATGTTGCATGGCTGGGGGCCAAGCTTTTCAGGAGGTAGAAAGAAGCGTAATTTCCATGTGCACTGAACGTTAGAACAGCCAGGCCATCACAGATGCCCCCAGAAAGCAGTGTGCCTCAGCCGTGAATCCTTTTGGAACACAAAAGAGCTCCCTGCCCCTTTTTTCTAGGCCCAGAGCTTCATGTTGCTCTCGTAATAGAAGGGGCCACTCATCTGCTGTGTGCCTTTTCTTTTAAAAACTCTTTTGCAGTCTGCTGTTGGCCATGAGTATCAGTCCAAGCTTTCCAAACACTGCTCGCAAGTGGATTCTGTGAGAGGCTTTGGTGGCAAATTTGGGGTGCAGCTGGATCGGGTCGATCAGGTAAGTGATGAGGCTGACTCTTACTTCTGTAGCCAAGGGTGATGTGGGGCAGGCAGCTTGTGGGCCTGGGGCTGGTCTTGCAGTGAGCAGTTTCAGGCTAGAAACTCCTGGCCCAGATGTTGGAGCCAGTATTTTAGAAAAAGTCTATTTTTGCCCAGATTTGTGTGACCTTTCAGTAGCTGAGTGGCAGTGTGTAGAGCACTGGGCCTGGAGTTAGGAAGACCTGAGTTCAAATCTTGCTTCATTCACTTGCTAGCTGGGTGACCCTGGGTAACTGTTTCCCTCAGTTTCCTCATCTGTAAAATGAACTGGAGAAGGAAATGGCCAACCCCTCCTTTGTCTTTGCCAAGAAAACCCCCACTGGGGTCACGGAGAGTCAGACGTGACTGAAACTGAAGAACCACCACCACGTCATAGAATCACGGATTTCAATCTGGAAAGGACTTTAGAAGCCTGCCAGCCCCCCCCCTCCCCCACTGCCTCCACCAGAGCCCAGAGGATTCCTTCCTTCCCCAGGGTCCCATCGGTGGTGAGGAGTGAGTTGGCATTTGAACCCAGACCCTCTGACGGCAGGTTCGGTGCTCTTGGTTTTGAACATTAGAGCATCTCATAAGAATGCCAGAGTGAATTCACTGGGAGCATGGTGCTGAGGAGAAGGCAAAGTCTGACATTCCTGGCTAATCACAGTTGGCAGTCATTTGCCCGCTCCTTCTGCCTCACAACCCCCATTTACTGTCTGTCCTCAGTGACCTCTGGCCCCTCAGCTCTTTCCCAGGCCATCCCCTGGCACTAGCCACCTTCTCCTTGAGTGCCCGGCACACAGTAGGCTCTTCATAAATGTATATAGATGGATCTTTACATCTTGGTGAGCCAGTTCAAGGCTACGCTATCCTTCCCTGGTGTCCACAGGCCCCTCATCAGAGATGTTGCTCTGCCTTCCAGGCTTCAGCCTTGGAAGCATCTTCTGGCCTCTGCTGCTCAGCAGTGCTGGAGAAGATCATAAAGCTGCATTGATCTGATAGGTCACACTGGGCAGCAAGGCCATCCTTTCATATCTCCCTACTAGCCCACTCTCCAAGTAATTTTTCCAAACCTTTCCATCCCTTCTCAAGCCTGTAGCTCCCCCTCCTCCATCCTCTCACATGAACATTCATCCCCATTGGTATTAGCCCATGTCTCTCCTCTTTCATGACCAAACTCCTTCAGAGTTTGTCTACAACAGTTGTCTCCACTTC
The DNA here is from genome assembly GCA_028627135.1 of Pseudochirops cupreus. NCBI lineage: Eukaryota > Metazoa > Chordata > Mammalia > Diprotodontia > Pseudocheiridae > Pseudochirops > Pseudochirops cupreus. Next base: position 4,404,943 of record CM053583.1, on the reverse strand, counting down.
TTTCACCTTCTTAACTCTGGACAATCCAGCTTCCAAGCTTAGTATTCACCCGGAAGCGCCCTCTCCAAAGTTACCAGTGCTCTGTCTTCTTGTCACCAGCCTGAATGGCTTTTACTCAGTCTTCGTCCTTCTGACAGACTTCTCCTTGGTGCTCTCTTCTCTCTAGGTTTTCATAGCCCTGTTCTCTCCTGGTTCTCCTCCTTGCTCCTGTCTTTGCTGGATCTTCCTCCGTGTCATGGCCCCTCACAGTGGAGATCCCCAAAGGCTCTGGCCTTGGCCCTCTTCTCTCTCTACACTAGTTTGCTTCATAACCACGGACTCAATCATCATCTCCGTGAAGATGGTTCTCAGATTTATTTATCCAGCTCTGACCTCCCGTCTTGCATCTCCAATTGCCTTTCGGACTTCCCAGACTGGATGTCCAGTAGGTTTCTTACACTCAACATGTCCAGAACAGAGCTCATTATCTTTCCCCCCAAGTTCTCCATCTGTTTGGACATCCCTGTTATTGCCAAGAGTACCCCCAACTTCCCAGTCAAACTCAGTGTCATCTGCGAGTCCTTACTTATACTTCCCCCACATAGCCAATCTTGCCAGGTCCTTTTATTTCGACCTTTATACCTTCTCTTGATTACACCCCCTTCTCTCCTCTGACAACCTCCCCTCCCCCGTGTTTAGATTATTGTAATGGCTGCTGCAGGATCTGCCTTCCTCAAGTCTCTTCCTCACTTCTGTCCATCCTCCATTCAGCTGGGAAATTGATCTTCCTAAGGTGCAGGTCTGATCATGTCCCCTCTCTATTCAAAAAATCCATGTGGCTCCCTACTACCTCTGGGATCAAATATGAAATCTGTTCTGTCAGAGCTCTTCATAACCCCCCATCTGCCACTTTTGATGGAGCCACTCTTGATCTAAAAGAATAGGTAATTCCACAAAAAATGGCACATAAAAGAATTCTCTATCAAAAGATCAATGGGACAAGGGCTTCAGAAGTAATAGTGCCAGGCCAGTCTCAAAGCTTTTTACCAAAGGGTGAAGTAAATCTGATAGAGAATAAATGTATGAAAAGAAGACTCCAGAAGCATCAAAAGGAATCATGGGCAGTTAGGGAGACTTCAAAGACAGAAGAACTAAAAATTCAAAATCTCAATGGATGCAGCAAATGATGGAATAAATTTGGTTGAGGACAGATCTATAAGGTAATGAAAATAAAGCCAAAAGCATGCCCAGAATACAACAGAGCTTCGAACAGTAAATTGAGGTACAGGCAAAGTCAGTAATTGATTTGGGCTGTAAGAGCAAGGACCTCAAACCCTGGGTCACTTGGGATTCCCAAAGACACTCAAGACCAAAATCTATCAAGGACCTGGTGAGACAACGTCCCCTAGGGAACAAAGCAGGCAGCATTTTGAGTTCAGAGGACAACGCCTGCATGAAGGAATCCTACCTAGAGTTCACCAATACACAGACTGTTGAATTTTGGAATAAAAATACGAAGAGAAACTGGAAAAGCTCTTGAAACTTCAAGGAGGAAGAAAAAGAATGCTATTTTACAACTATGCCAGACAATTGCTGGATTTCTACAAGCTGGTGATGAGGTGACCTACGTACATACAGGAGGAAAGCAGAAGAGAAGCCCCCGATCTAGTAGCTTTTTTCAGAGGTCTTTGGAGAGAAGTGAGTGCAAAGTACAGTGTTATTTTTCAAGTATGCTTGGACCTGTCAGCTAAGCTAGTCCCCTAAGACCTTCAAAACCTGAAAAGGTGGAAATTATGCATGCTGCATTTTCAAATCAGTGTAACAGAATTAGAAGTAAATGTCAACCCAAGTCAAAGCTAAACATTTTATTTCCCATGTTCTCCATGGGAACACAAAAATCTAGGTTAATGGAGTTAATGAGGGGAGCAGAAAAACACACCACCATCTAGTGTTGGGCCTATCCCAGTGTGCTTCTTGCCCTCGTCTCCACAGGGACTGCACACTTCTCTCCTTCCCCCATGCTGTGTTCCAGCCCAGATTGCCTCCCCCATGCTGTGTTCCAGCCCAGATTGCCTCGCCTTCACCCATCACGCTCAACAATTCCATCTCCCACCTCCAGGCCTTTGCCCAGGCTGTCTTTCATGCTTGGAATGCTCTCTCTCCTCAGCTCTTCCTCTTGCCTTCTTCAAAGCTCAGCCCAAGAGCCATCTGCTGTGGACAACGTGGCTGATCCCCTGATGCCCTTTCAAGTTCACGTGTATCTGTTTGCCTACTTACTTACAATGGAAGAAAAGATAATCAGAGTAAGCAGAGCAAGAAAAAAGCAGAACTCAGTAGAACAGACTTATTCTTTAGGTGGTCCCGCCATCCAGCCTGGTCTCACACAGTCTCATCAAGGTCCCAGCAATGTAGAGACCCCATTGTGCTGGCATTTTCCTCCAAGTCATTTGGTATCTTCCCTACACAATGAATAGAGAGCCAGACCTGGAGTCAGGAAGATTCATCTCTGTGAGTTCATACTCGGCCTCAGACACTAGATGTGTGACCCTGATCAGCTTGTTGGCCCCGATTCCCCATCTATAAAGTGAGCTGGAGAAAGAAATGGCAAATCACTCCAGGATCTCTGCCCAGAAAACCTCGAGTGTGGTGATGAGGAGTCAGACGTGACTGAGCACCAACAAGCACTTCCAAACATACTGCAAAGCTCTCATCGTCCTTGTACGAGAGGTGATCCGATAGACTGAAAAAAGCATTGAATGGCCCAGGGCAGTTCCGAAGGACTCCTGGTGCGGGGCGCTCTCCGCCTCGAGAGGGGGAATGCATGGCTTCTGAGCACACAGGAAGCAGAGTCTTTTTTTTTAAACTTTCTTTCGCAACGTGGCTAATATGGAAATGAGTTTTACATGACTGCACATGTATCATCTGTATTGAATTGCTTGCCTTCTCAAGGGGAGAGAAGTGGAGGGCAGGAGAGAATTTGGAACTCAAAATTAAAAAAAAAGCATGTTGAAAATTGGTTTTACGTGTGATTGGGAAAAATAAAATATTTAAAATTTTTAAGAAAAAAAGCATTGAAGCGCCCTGGGGTCACAGGGTGAGGCTGTAACTCCCACCCTGGACATTTAATGCTGAGGTGACCTCGGAATAATCACTTGAGCTCTCTGGGCCTTGGTGTTTTCATCTGTTAAATGGGAAGGCTGGACTTAATGGTCTCTCTGCACTTGGCCACTCTGGTTCTTATGAACCCAAGCCAGCCTTGTCAAGCTGCTCGTTTGAATGGATGTCTTTTTTTCTCATTTTTACATCTTCATGAAGCACATCAGTTACCAAGGCTCCCAGATGTGCTGCTTCCACCACCGAGTTGCTGAAAATGTCAAAACTTTTCTGCACCTTGTGCCCATCGTCCTTATTCAAGCCTCGTCTCTCACTGTGCTTGAGATGTTTTGGCCAAAAAAAACTGAAGGCCATTGGCTTCTTGGGTTGTTGTGGTCAGAAAATTTACCCCTTAGCAGTTCCCTCACAGTGACAAGCCTTTCCTTGCTTGGCTGTGTTAGTACGAAAGGCACAGTCTGTCACTGGGCCCACACTCGAAGCCTTTCAGGAAGAACCTGCTCAGGCTCCCCTTCTTGGGCGTAGCCTTGGAGAACCCTGAGTCACCTCCATGCAGGATGAGGCATTTGGAGTAGGGTTTTAGTGGAGGAGGTAATTCACAAATGCAGGGGGAAATGGGTTTATTTGACCTGGTAAAGACAACTTAAAAATGAAAAGAAATGCGAAAGTGCTAAAGATCTATGTATATTTAATATTTAATCGAAAGCAGATACAATTTATACCAGCTCTCCCAGGCTGGTGTAATATCAGAGAAGTTATCAGTGTAACACAACGCGTGTGTTTGAAAGACAAAGAAACCAAAACCAGCGGAAACAGTCGGTCAGCCAGCATTTGCTATTAAATACTTCCCACACACCAGAAACTGCTCAGCCCCGGGAACACGGAGAAGCAGAGCCGTCCCAGCCCCCGAGGGGGACAATAGTGTGAGCTTATTGCAGATGCAGAGCAGGTGAAGGAACATTCCGAAGGAAGAGCCTGGGAGGGGGCCTTTGGGAGAATTCAGTTGGTGATTCTTAAAGTGGTGACTATGCATAGGAAAGGAGAAACAAGAAACCTCACACAAGACAAATTTCTCAGGGAAATGAGAGCCTTTTCCATAGACAATGAAAAACAGGAGGATTTGTTTTTTATCATTTGTGGAATCAGAAACACTACATAAGGACTCCTCTGTCTCTGATGCCTTAGATGAGGAAATGGTTAGGTGGTTTCCTTGTAGGAGTGTCTTGACTTTGTGCCCAGTACCAGCTGCTTCTTCTGGGGAAGATGACTTCTTGAATGTAAAATAAATGGCAGAGGGGAGAGGAAGTGAGTGGACATCCCTGTTCAGACCAGGTTTGCCCCAGATTTTTCAGTTCTCTGGAAGATTCCTGGGCCCCCGGGCCCTTAACTGAGGGTCCTTGGCGATGGGCTAAATCCTGCTTATTCTGAGCTTAGGAAATGGTTTGGGGTCTTATGATGTATATTCTTTTGTCTTTCCTAGTCTGCTGTGGGTTTTGAATACCAAGGCAAAACTGAGAAACATGCTTCACAGAAAGGTAAGATTGGGTGTGATACGCTGATGGAAGGAGGGGACCCCCCCCCCCATCAGTCTGATTTGGGAAAGGAAAACAAGGTTCCTTTAAAATCCTAGCTTCCTTTGTTCTTGAAGCAGTGGACCACTCCTCTGCATTTCTGGCTTTTTGGAGTCATGCAAAGCCTAATGGTACTTCTCAGATGGACCTTTCCAGCCTAGGGGAGTTCCATTGTTCTCTAGGGGCTGGACAGCACTTCCAGCCTTCCTTGTGGGGCAGTTAGCTGCCACTGGCCCTTTGCTCTTGGCTTTGTGTTGGGCTAATGAGAGATTGACCTTTTCAGCCTCTAAGCCAAAAGCTCAGCTTCCTCCCTTGACAAAACGAGTACCTCAGTGCAGTGCCTTCTTGTGATCTGACCAGCCTAGATGGCTCCATCTGGCCTGTCGGCAGGTGGTCAGAATTGTGTTTTATTAGGATATAGTTTTTGGGAAAGCAGCCTCCCTTCCACGTGCCTCTCACCCCTCAAAAGAAGAGATGCATTTGTTCTTGAGGCCTTTTGTTTGGGGGACGCTGTTAGCATCTCTGAAAAATCGGCCATACTCATGAAAGAGTAGAAATCTTCCAGAGATGTTTTGGGTTCCATGAACCTCTTGGTGCTCCAGCCTTGGTTAAACCAGATTCTTATGATGCCCTTTGGTCTTGTTGGCCTGTGACCAGTTCTTCGGGGCATCCACTAGAGGCCCCCAAGTCCATTTCCAAATACTCTGCCCATATCCAAATGTCCTCAAGGAGCAGAGATGCACTTCTCTTCTTTAAAGTGCCCAGAATCCATTTGTGCCTGCGGGCTGATGCATTAGCACCATTGCAGAGGGCTCAGCTGCAGCTGTTGAGACAGCTGCTTTCTCTTCTGTGCTGAAAGTAGCATGGAGCATCCCCCTGTCATTGCCCAAGCCCAGCATGGCCCCAGGGCATCAGGAGCTGCCGGCTGACTTGGCGCTTGAGAGGCCAGTCCATGCCCCCACCCCCCATCCCACCCCTGGATTTGCTGGGTCAGCAGAATCCCTTGTGTTGTCAGGCTCATAATCTTGTCCCTTTCACTTGCTGTTGCTTGCTGTCTCCACGTGCTCAGATTATTCTAGTGGTTTCGGTGGTAAATACGGTGTGCAGGCTGACCGGGTGGACAAGAGCGCAGTGGGCTTTGATTACCAGGGTAAAACTGAGAAGCACGAGTCCCAGAAAGGTTTGTATCAGTGGTAGATCCCTGGTGGTGGGGGGCATTTGGGCTGGTGGGCTGGTGGAATGGCAGCATTCCCAATCACTTGCTTTCTCTAGTCTAGATGGTTGCAAAGAAGGCCATGGGGAAGGATTCATTTTTAGGGGCAGTGATTGTGTTAAGTTCTAGAAACTTACTTTACTCTTCATACTCTCATTTAAGACTGTTACCCAGTGGATAGGGAGCCAGCTTTGGAGCCATCTTCAGAGCCAAGGAAACCTGGGTTCAAGTCCTTCCTCTGTCCCATAGTAGCTGTGTGACCCTGGGCGAATCACTAGCCTCTCGGTACTCTGGGCAGCTCTAAGAGCCTAGAAGCTTAGAGCAGGTTTCAACCTGCATTGGTAGGAGTTCCTGATCAATCAGCAAACACTTTGACTAAGCACCTACTGTTTACCAGGCACAGTGCTAGTTCTGGGGACCCATGTACTCATAAGGAGCTGGCATTCCAGTGGGCAGCCAGCGGGCACTAAAATAACATGGCAGAAATATAAATTGGATACATATAACATGTGCTGTGTGTGTGTACAGGTGTATACGTATGTATATGCACACATACACACACATGCATAAAACACACACCTGAACATGCTATTACTCACAGAGTGATTAAATCCAAGGTCTTTTGGGGGAGGAGGGAGGGCACAAGCAGTTGGGAGATCAGGACAGCACCAGTCTTTTTTTCTCTCCCTACTGTGACCTACCTGATTCTTAGAGACTTGGGACCATTTTTAAAAGATATCACGAAGTGAAATACCTTTTGGGGAAAACAAATGGAACTGGCTAGCTCCCAGTCTTTGCGTGAGTCGCCATGTTGTTTCCTGTTCTTGTTGGGTCATTGGCCATGACCATGGCCATTCTCACCTATGCCACCCAGTCCCGCTGGGCACACTGGCTCGCCTGGTCACCTTGTGCCCTTCAGGGCTTTGTTGGCTCCTGGGGGTGCCTCAGGCTCTGGAGAGAGGTAAAGATGCACAGCTTCGAGCCAGAGAGTTTGGATGGCTGGATTAGATGGTAAGAATGACCCTTTTTTCTCCTTATTTCCTAGATTATTCCCGAGGTTTTGGTGGCAAATATGGTGTCGATAAGGACAATGTGGACAAAAGTGCTGTAGGCTTTGAATATCAGGGCAAGACGGAGAAGCACGAGTCCCAGAAAGGTCTCTCCAGTTTTCTCTTATGTTCTCAACTGTTTGTCCCTAACATGACAAGCCTTTGAGTCAGTAGCTGGCTTGTAAAAAAAAACCCTCAGACCCCCAAATGTGATTCCAGTATAAGCTGAGCTCCCTCTGCCTTTCCTGCTGATTGCAGCCCAGTAGTATCTGTACCTTCCTGGCCTTGTCTTGAGAGTGTGCGGCATGTGGATGTCCTGTGGTGGTCAGACCCCAGGCCTGACATGGCATTTGGAGTCGCATGGATTGGAGCTTCTCCTCTGTCTGTGTTGGTCTGCCCTATGAATAGCATTGACCCTAGCCAGGGAGGCCAGAGGGGATTTTTATTGAAGCCTCCCAGAAGGGAAGAGTCCTTCCTTCCAGAGGACACCCACTCTCCAGCACAGAGATCCTTTCCCAGGACGGCTGGGTGGGGAAGGGGGGACGTGCCCACAAACTGCCATCTGTCCCTGCAGCATGGCCTCAGCCTTGTGCCCATTCTCCAGTTCCTTCTGTGATTCTTGTGGCCTTTTATTATGTGTGTAGACTATGTGAAAGGGTTTGGAGGCAAGTTTGGTGTGCAGACAGACAGACAAGACAAGTGTGCCTTGGGCTGGGACCACCAGGAGAAAGTTCAACTCCACGAATCCCAAAAAGGTACAGCCATCTCCCTCTGTTCTCACCAGGGCCGAGAAAAAGTCTCTTTATCTGTGGGTCAGTGACACTCCAGCAGGGTGGTTGGGATTTAAGAGGGCCTCTTGGCTTTGCTTGTTTGAAGCTGTCCTTTCCTACCTGATGTCCTAAGGAAACTCAGCTCACGCAGGGATCACCAGCTAGCACAGGGGTCACCAGCTCATGCAGGGATCAGCACACCCAGGAATCACCAGCTAGCACAGGGGTCATCAGCTAGCACAGGGGTCACCAGCTCATGCAGGGATCACCAGCTAGCATAGGGGTCACCAGCTCACGCAGGGCTCACCAGCTAGCATAGGGGTCACCAGCTAGCATAGGGGTCACCAGCTCACGCAGGGATCACCAGCTAGCATAGAGGTCACCAGCTAGCATAGGGGTCACCAGCTCACACAGGGATCAGCACACCCAGGAATCACCAGCTAGCACAGGGGTCATCAGCTAGCACAGGGGTCACCAGCTAGCGCAGGGGTCAATTTCTTGCTCTGGTATTTTTGACAGATAGGAAAGGGGTTCAGTCAGGGTTTGAGCATCTGCTATAGGATGATGGAAAAAGGGGGAAGGGCTGCCTTGTCCCTTCCCAGTTTTTAGGGAAGGAAATAATTCTGTTTCCTAATGGAAAGGTTAAGGAGAGGGGCCTTTTTTTTTCTTTAAAGAAAACAGAACAGAAAAACAGGGATATTGGGGAAGGAAAATCCTTTTCTTTGAAATAACTCCTGGACCCTCCTGTAATTTCCAAAAGAGAAGTCTTAGATATGTTCATTGAATGTTAGCTTGTTCAGTTTTACCCCTGTGTACGTGACTCACTGTGTGCACGCGCGCGTGTGTGTGTGGTATGTACATCTCACATATACACAGTATTCACTGGGGAGGAATGTTAGAAATGCCGCTCTGAAGACATGCTTAAACAAACTCGGGTGAAGCTACTTCCTCTTTGCCTCAGTGTCCTTGTCTGTAGAATTGGGGCTTTGGACTATTTCCTCCCTTTTCCCCTCTAAGATCCCGCTGTCTGAGTGGCCCCCATGTTCAACCCTCCAGAGGATGGGGGTTCAAGCCTGGGTTCCATCCTCCCCTTATCATGCCAGTTGTGGATAAGGTCTCACTTTCTCTGAGCAATGTCTCTGGCTGTGTCACCAGTCTGTGTCTCTGTAACTAAAAGTGTCTTTTCCTCTCTTGGTTGTCTTCTCTGCTGTCATATGTGGATTTTCAGATTATAAGAGTGGTTTCGGAGGCAAATTCGGGGTCCAGACTGAGAGGCAGGACCCATCTGCTGTGGGGTTTGAGTACAAGGAGAAATTGGCGCAGCATGAATCTCAGCAAGGCACAGTTGCTGCGTGGTCTCGGGTTCCTCCTCACCTCCCCAGGCATCCACTCATAGCACAGCCTTGCACAGGCAGCGCCTCTTGGGGTGCTCTGCCCCTCAGAGTGCAGAGGAAAGGGGGGAAGCCTGGGGCTAGTTTAGACCAGCTGGGACTTGGAAGAGGGCTATGAGACCTGCCTCTGAGGGCCGCCGCAAAGCCTGCTATCAGACTCAAAGGAGTAGCAGGCTCCCTTGGCTCACCTGGAGGTAATGCTCTGATTACCATCATGAACCCTAGAGCTGGCCAGTCCTCCCCATAGCCTTTGCCATGCCCAAAGATCAGAGAAGATGCTCTCCTACAGCCAGTTCACATAGCAGACACTAATGAGGAAATTGTGTTTAGACAAGGTCCTTAGGGAGTCAGGGTCACAGAGTTCAGCTTTTGGTGCTTTTTAGATAAATAAACATCTGGGAAAGCATCCTGTACCTCAGGAAATGGGCAGCAGATAGAGACCTGGGTCTGCAGTCAGGAAGATGCATCTTCTTGAGTTTAAATCTAGCCACAGACACTTACTGCCAGTGTGACCCTGGTCAGGTCACTTTACCCTGTTTGCCTCAGTTTCCTCATCTGCAAAATGAGCTGGAGAAGGAAATGGCAAACCACTCCAGTATCTCTGCCAAGAAAACCCCCCATGGGGGTTCTGGAGAGTCAGACACGACTGAAAAATGACCCAAAACCACAACCCCCAGGAAATCTGACAGGTGTTGTCTTTGTATTTTTAAATCAGCCATGCTTTGAGCTAGGTGATGCTCAAGGCAGGCAGGCATATTTCACAAGAGCTGAGGCATTGAGGACAGCTGTGGTCTGGCCTCTGATTAAGCCCAAAATGTAAATTGGGAAAAGCCTGGGCTTAGATCAGAGAAAGGGGAGGATGCCATATGTGTTCAATGTGGTGTCTTTGTTCTGTTCATGTTGTTTGTGGAGGGGCAAGGAGAGAAATGTGTTCCTTTTGGAAAACTCCATTCAGGGCACAGTAAACTTAGCTGCCCTTCCAGGAACTAGATGTAGAGCTTATAAATAAAAATAAGAACCATTCCCAGCTTAAAGCATTATCAGCGGTGGGTGTTGCGAGTGAGTAGCAAAGAGCAAAATGTTCTCTCTGCTTTGGAGAAGTCCTTCCCCTTCAGTAGGAATTCGTGCTTAGCTCTTAGGACCTGAACAGTTGGCTGCAAAAATCGTAACTTCCTAACTTTGCAGGACAGGCATTAGGCTCTCACTCTCACATAGATGTTAGTAGAAATCCTGCAGCCTGGCCAGGAGAGGTAAGGGGCTTTGTGGCCATCTCCCAGAATGCATGATGCCAACCTTGGATCTATGTGGTGAATAACTCTGCATGGACATTTGACTTGGAAGCAGATGTGTTCTTGCCATGTAGTTATTCCATGGGCAGAATTCCCACATGGTCTTTTTCTTCTTTAAAAACAATCAAGAAAAATGCCATTAAACTTGGTTCTTGATGCTCACCACATCCCAGAGCACATATGAGAAGCCCAAGCTGAACCGAGTCCATTATAACTTGTTGCTATGAGGGCTGTGAAGTGAGAGGCCTTGCTATGAAGTGGTGCTTGGTGAAGGACTTCATTCTGTCATTCTTGTCCTCTGCTTTGGCCCTGTCGGCAATCCCGCTGGGAGGATCCTGGTGCCTTGGCGCCTGCCGGTGGGGATCCTGCTGGCCTTGGCCACCCTGCCCCTGCCCCCTTCTCCCTACCCTCTCCCGGCACGAGGCCAGCATGCAAATGTCCTTTTCTGTTTCGCACCTGCCTGTGGACCGACCGTGTGGAGGAGGGCTAGAGCCTGCCTTTCACAACACAACTCCATCCGGCTGTGGCACTTGTCTCTGAGTTTCTTTGCACTCCCTGCATCTCCCGTTCATCCACCTGTACGCATGCACCTCCTCTGGAGATCGCTCCCTCCTTCAGACTGACCCCAACCTGCTGTTCTTCCATTTCAGATTACTCCAAAGGATTTGGTGGAAAATACGGGGTTCAGAAGGACAGGATGGATAAAGTGAGTAGCACCTTGTGCTCCCGGGCTCTGAGACCCTCTGGCAGCCTGGGGAGGCCTGGGGACCGACCTCAGCTCAGAATGGTGCTTGGAAATGACAAGGGAGCCCGAGTATGTTGAAATACAGTGACTGGACATTTCAGAAAGCAAGTCAATGGACTCTGCAGTGAAAGGATTATAGCATTTCGCCTTTTGCAATTCTTCTCAAATAGTACCTTAAATGGACACGTTGTTAGAGGGTATTGTGGCTGCTAGGGGGCACCAGAGTGCACGCAGCTCTGAGCTTGGAATCAGGAAGACCTCAGGCAAAGTCCAGTGTAAGACCCTGACTAGCAAGGTCACTGGGCAAGGTACTGAACCTCACTTTTCCCATCTCTAAAATGGGTATAATAGTAGATCTTCTCTCAGGGTTATTGTGCGGATCAAATAAGATATGTATGAAGCACTTTACAGACCACACATTGCCGTGTAAGCGCTAGCTGGTGTTATTTTCATTAGGTGACCCATAACAGTTAGTTTTGCTATAATGAGGCACATTCATTCCTAAAAGCACCTTGCTATGCAAAATGATGCAATAAACCCCCCCACAGAAAAGGGGGGTCGGCCCATCACTCAAAAATGTCACCAGTGGTGTGTTCAAGCAAAGCTAGGAGCTGAGGAAGAAATGCCAGCATTGATTTATGCGTGATGCAGAAATGCTCCAGTGAGTAGTGGGCTGCCAAACCTTGAGCTGCAGCTCTGCCTCTCCCATGGGTCCCGTGGAACTGGTCCAGGCTGGCAAAGGCCTCTCCAGCTCTCACCTCCAGGACCTCAGCAGATGGTGGGATGGGTGGTGGTGGGGGGAGTGTCCATCTACCCCAGCCCTCCTCCACTCGCGGCTCCCACTGCATGGAAGATAGCTACTAAATGTGGCTCTTTACCTTGGAAAAGACCCAGAGCTAGCTAATGGAAGCGGGCATCAGGGCAGCTTATGATTGTGAAGTCCGGCCATTTTCTGCATTCTCACTGTTTCTCAAGGATGAAATTTTGCATAAGCAAACTCAAAATTTGCATCATGGTCTTATTGTTCACTGGCATTCAGTTTCTTGGAACAAATTTACATTTTCTAAACAAGTATCTAAGACTGTGTCTTTCATCTGTCAGTGCCTCTGGGGATGAATTTACAGACCTAAGAAATGGAGGCTTGACTGTCCCTGCTGTTGGTTAGCTTTGTCACCATCTGTCCATAAGTAAACATTTATGAAACAACCACTTTGCCCTAGACCTTGATACTTGAACTAAGGAGGGAGAGCATTCCAGGCAGGCACCTTACTATGGAGGTGTGAAGATGGGACGTTGAAAGTTGTGTATGTGTGTGTGGGTGTGTGCATGTGTGTGTGCATGTGTGTGCGTGTGCATGTGTGTGTGTGTGCATGTGTGAGTGTGAGAGAGACAGAGAGAGAGACAGAAGGATATGCGTACACTGTATCTCTCTGTTGGTTACTCAGTGTCTCCCACATTAGGAGCACTTGGTACACTGTAGCAGCATGTGGTTGTATGTGTTGCTTTCTTCCCTGGGAATGTGAGTAAATGTTTATGGGTGGCTTTTTTTGAAAGCGTTATCTGTGTCAAAAAGACAAATAAAGCAGAAGTTGGATCATGCTCCATATAAAAGCTAGCCACTTGAAACCTTTCTTTCCTATCTTTGTAGAATGCCTCTACCTTCGAAGACATTTCCAAGGTTTCCTCGGCTTATCAGAAGACGCTGCCGGTAGAAGCCGGTGAGGGCCCCCCTCTCCCCCTCAGTGCTGGGTGCACACTCATGGTTTCCCCTAAAAAATCTCCAGTGCCGAGCCATGGTTTTCTGAGTGGGATCTGCAGCAGGGACGCCTCTGCTAGAGAAGGAGCTCTGGAGCCCTTTTTTTCTGGCGAGAAATTCAAATTTTTTCTCTATGTCCTTGCCAATGAGGCTGTTTATTCCTGGTCAGCCAGTCAGTCAGTCAACAAGGATGTAATTTCAGTATCTACTAGGCCAGGCCCTGGGCTAAACACTGGGGACCCAAAAAAAGGCAAAAAAAAAAAATCCCTGCTCTAAGGGGGGTCACAGTGTTATGGGGCAGACAGTGGGCCAAGAGTTATGCACGGTGCATGTGTGTACGTGAATGTGAGTGTGCACATGCATGTGAGTGCATGTGTGAGAGTGTATGTACGTGTGTGCACTTGTGTGTATTGTGTGTGTACGTGTGTGTGCGTGCATGCCTATGCAGGCACGTGTACATGTGTGCATGTGTTTGTGTGTGAGAGTGTGTGTGTGTATGCACTTTCTCTGGATAAAATAAAAACAGACTTTGCTTTCTTCTCTAGTGAACAGCAAGACGAGCGATATCCGCGCTAACTTTGAGAACCTGGCCAAAGAGAGAGAACAAGAAGACAGGAGGAAGGCGGAGGCCGAGAGAGCTCAGAGGCTGGCCCAGGAGAAGCAGGAGCAGGAGGAGGCCCGCCGGAAGCTGGAGGTCAGTGGCCATCCCTGCTCAGGCAGGGCTGGGGGCTGGGCCGGGCGTCTGGTGCTGTAGATTCCTCCTTCACTTAGCCGTCCCCCTGGGGTCACACCCCAGCCTGGATGTAGAAGCCATGTGCTGAGCTGGCGGTGGGATTTACTGGATAAAATGAGGAGCTTGGAGGTTCCAGAGATGGGGCTCAGATCTGCCTCTGCTGTTTCCTGGGGGACTCCGACCTCCTCTCAGATGCACCTTCCTCAGCTTTAAACCAGGGATTCCATAGGCAATTGTTGCCCAAATTAAAGGTGAGCCCTGGTCTCTTCCTACTTCACTTCCTCCCCTTCCCCATCCTTCTCTGTCAAATTCCTTGCAAAGGTGCTTTTTGAAGGTGCTTTTTGAAGGTCATTCTGCTTGTAGAAGTGAGAGGGGCTATGGAGATCATTGGGCCTAAAATGTACACCCACCCATTTTGTAGATGTGGAAACTGAGGCCCAGAGAGAAAAGAGCTGGATATTTTATTTTGTCTATTACCCTTGTGTTGTGGGCTGGACAGAGCTGGTTTTCTAGGCCTTGGGTGTCTTACTAGAGACCTGACCCTTCCTCCTGCATGTTTCCTTTTTTTGGAATCTGCCTAGAATTTTCCACCTCAACCTGTCCCTTTCCTGTGTCCCCCATCCTGTTGGTTGGTGATGACAGAGGTAGGAAACCCACCAGGCCCTAAGGGTCCCCTGCCCCTGTGTGCTGACCACCTTTGGCACCAAGTGCTGATGGGAAGGGGACATTTTGGGTCACATGTTCTAAGTTTCATAGGAACAGCTTGGCCCTCTTTCTTCAGGTGCCATGGTGGAAAGAAGAGGAGGTCCACAGCTTTGAGAACTTCCCTGGTCACCCTCCTTGTCTGTCTTTAGAGGATCTGCTGCTGCTGTGGTGGCCCTCCCAATCTCCCGAGGGTCCCCTTTCCTGTGCCTAGTCTCTGCATCCCCAGCTGAGCACTGTGGCCGAAGCCCCATGGCCTGTGGCTGTCGGTCCTCACCAGCCTGTCCTGTCCTTCTGTGAAGGCCCTTTGTGTCCCAGCACTGGCTGCTTCCCCTTTCTCTGGTCACCACCTCTCAGCACAAGGCATGGGCTTCAGCAGCAGGATGAGATTAGAACATCTGGACTTGGGGGGTCACAGTGTTACTTTGGGGAGAGGTGGACTCACATCCATTCTTCCAAAGACATGCACATGACAGGTCATTCTGCTATCAGCTTAAATGCCAACAGGGTGTTTTCTGTCCTCATTTGGGCTCATCCTCAAGCTGCTGCGTTGGAAGGCCCTGCCTTAAAGCTGCCATTGCCAGCCTGGGATTTGGGGAGGGCCCATATCCTGACAAGTCCTTGTTTGTGAATTACAGGAACAAGCCAGAATCAAGAAGAAAACTCCGTCTCCTCCTCCTAGTCCCCAGCCACTGGCCGAGGAGAAGCCACCCACCAGCCCTGTCTATGAGGTCAGTGCAAAGCCCTGAGCTGGAGAATCGGCCCCGCTGTGATCAATCACTAGCTCTCCTGTGATTGCTGGTACCCTATAATCGATTGCTAGCCTCTCTGTGATTGCCGGCCCCCCTGTGATCGGTTGCTAGCCCTCCTGAGATCACTGGCTTGCCTGTGATTGCTGGCCCCCCCTCCCTGATTAATCACTAGTTCCTCTCTGATCAGCAGCTCCCTGTGATTGCTTGCTTGCTTGGCACTAAATGGGATGGACTCTGAGCCTTCCTGACCCCCCCAACTCCATCTCACTCCCCCCACACGAGCAGGACCATCAGCTTGACAAATTTCTGCTGCCTCCGTTTCCTTTGCTCATCTTCCCGGATGTCATGTCAAGCATTAGTTGGGGGTGAAACCAAGGACAGGGTGGTATGTCTATGGCTTTGAGGGCTGGCAGGGCCATTCTAGGGAATGAGGTCACTACAGGTGCCCTCAGAGCCCAGCCCATCTCCCAGTCAGATTTCTAGTGGACAGTGGACAGAGCCCCAGACTTGGAGTCAGGAAGACTCATCTTTCTGAGTTCAAATCCAGCCTCAGACACTTACTAGCCGTGTGACCCTGGGCAAGTCACAAACCTATTTCCCTCAGTTTCCTCATCTGTAAAATGAGCTGGAGAAGGAAAAGGCAAAGCCAAGCCCTCTGTTATCTCTGCCAAGAGAAGCCCAGAAGGGGTCAGGATGAATCAGGAACAAGTGGAATGACTCAGTAACCACAGGATTGCAGAGGATTCAGTGCAAAAGACCTCAGCCACCCAGGCTTTAATTAGGTGCTTCTAATGTTTCAGGACTTGTGCTGGGCACTAGGGAGACAGACAGAACTTCAGCAGCCCCTGCCTGTGGGAGCTTCCATTCTACACACATGCGCGCTCATACACACGTGCACACACACGCACACACGCATGCACACAAATGCAGGATCAATACCAGGGGCCTGGGCCTTGTCCGCAGGCGTGTGGAGGTTGGCGAGGGCACAGGAGACCTTTCATCAAGGAGGCTCCTTAGGGAGAAATCTGGGCCCATGGCAGAGGCCCGAGGGTGGCCTGCTCTGGGGTGGGGGGCAGCCTGGAGTAGCTGTTCTCCTTGGAGAGCCTGGGCTCTCAGGCCAGCACCCTGTCCCCTCGACGCTGTCACCCTCTCCCCTTAAGGCTGTCTCCCTGTCCTCTCAATGCCGACCTGCTTTATCCGACAGGATCCAGTGCATGGCATGTCTGCGCTGCCTGTAAGTCATGTCATCATTTCCCTGAGGTGGGCACAGTGCCAGGGGTTGTGGGCTCTTTGGGGCCCCAGGCCTTGTGCCCCTTCTCTCCAGGCCTGTAGGTTGCTGTTGCCAGCAGCTTCTTGCTTCTTAGTTTTCACAAGTCTGGCCGTTTCATGTTAGGAAGTTCACATTATAACTCTGACATGCCCTTAGCTGTGTGACTCAGACCAGTTCACTTACCCTGTCTGCCTCAGTTTCCATATTTGGGGCACTTACTACACTGGCACTTACTACAGAGGTTGTTAGGAGGAGAAAACCAGAGAACCTGGGATTCCTCAAGGGCTTGCCAGACCTTAACGTGCCTTCTAAATGCTGCCTCTCAGATAATGTTGAGAATGCTGCCAAATGAGAGGAATTCCCTCTGACTTTTCCCAGGATGCTGCATCATATGAGGCCGAGCCGGGGTACAAAGGCCATAGTACTACGTATTCTGGACCTGAGCGGGAGTCCAAGTACACAGCTGTGCAGTCTGACTACCAGGAGACAGTGAGCCAGCGGGGCCTGGCCCAGGAGCCTGAAGCTGTGTATGAGACAGCAGAGTCGATGGCTCCCAACCCAGAAGGTGCTGAAAGGGGGGATACTGCCATTGCCCTGCCCCTCCCCCGAGCCATCCCCGTGACTCAGGAGGGTTTGCCAGCCTCCTCTTGGCACACCTCCATGCTACCTCTGTGGAGGTCACCCAAGGCTTTCAGCATACCCAGGGTTTCCCTGCTGATTGCCTGAATCCATCATGAGCCACTGAGGACTTGTGGCTACTCCCCCAGTGTATCTGAGACCTGGGTGGCTCTTTCATGCTCCCAGACTTAGGTTTGAGGCTGGTGCTGGCTGGTGCTTTTCTTGAAGGTGCATCCTGGGCCAGGGTGGAGCCAGGCTCCTTGGTGAAGTTTCTCTGGATAGAGCTGCTCTCCCTCCCAGCTTGGTGCCCAGGGGTGCACAGTGGGACTGGAGGGGTCGAGGCCAGAGACTGTTGGCCTGCCGTAGGGGAGGTGGAAAAGCAGATTTAGACATGAGGGCTGCCTAGCTGTCATATCTGTAGCCTTATGATCTGTGTAGAGAGACTGTAAAACATGAAGATAAGGAACCCCTCCCCCAAAGGGGACCAGCAGTGGAATCATATAGATGGTGGTACTTGAGCTGACTCAGAAAGAAGTCAAGGATTCTTCTAAGAGACAAGAATTGAGGAGAGACAGCCTTCCAGGCACAGGGACCAGCTAGTGCAAAGGCCTAGAGGTGGGAGATTAGAATGGGAAGAAGGCCAGTTGGGCTAGACCATAGATTGAGGGAATGACAACAAAATATAATAAGCTTGGAACAGTAAGTTGGCGCCAGGTAACTAAGGGTTTCCCGAGCCATGCAGAGGCGAGTATAATTTGAGCCTGGAGGTATTAATTAAAAAGCCACTAGAATTTATGGAGAAGTGTGGTAATGTGGTCAGAGAGATGCTTAAGGCGAATCACTGGCAGCTGAGTGAAGGATGGATCGGTGGTTTGCATTTGCACCTTTTCCTGTAACATAAGGCTTAGATTTAGTTTTTAAAATTAAAATGAGTTTAAATTACCCTTTTTCTGTGAATTTATGAACTGTTAGTAATCAGGTTCTTTTCTGGTTGACTTTTAGAGGAAAATACTTATGATGAGTATGAAAATGACCTTGGGATCACAGCCATAGCCCTCTACGATTATCAGGCTGGTAAGTGAGCCACACAACGTTTGGAGGTTGAGGCTGGGGCAGGGCTGGAGCTGGGGTGGGGGTGGGGGCATCATGGTTGCCAGGGGCTGTGGGTTGGCCAAATTCATTTTCTCCTTGGTGCCTCTTTTTCGTTAGCTTCATGGTGGGACAATTTTTAAAACAAAAATTAAATTTTACTTTTTCCAGTCAGCAAAAATTCTCCCTTCCTCCCTTCTTCTCTAAGTTCCCAGTTGAAAATGAAAGAAGAACAAAACCTGTGACAAACACGGAGAGTCAAGCAGAGTAAATTTCTGCATTGACCACATCTAAGAGAAAAAATATATACATGTACACTTGTATGTCTATACACGCTCACATTCGTGATTTACAAGACTGGATTCTTTCTTTGGACTGCTTTCAGCACACACACCACACACACACACACACACACACACACACACACACACACACCACACATACCACATACACACCACACACACACACACACACCACACACCACACACACACACACCACACACACACACACACACACACACACCACACACACACCACACACACACACCACACACACACACCATACACACCACACACACCACACATATACGCCACACACACACACCCCACACCCCCACATACACACCACACACACACACCCCCCACACACCACACACACACACACACCACACCACACACACACCACACACACCACACCACACACACACACCATACACACCACACACACATACACACACACATACCACACATACCACACACACACACCATACACACCACACACACACACACACACACCACACATACCACACACACACACACCATACACACCACACACACACATACATACACCACACACACACACACATACCATACACACCACACACACACACACACACACACACACATACACACACACACACTCACACACATCTCATTTGCACTGTGAGTCCTTCATCTCTCAGGAGATGAGTAGCCTGTTTCATCACTAGTCATTTCGAATCATGGATGGTTGCTCTGTGTCAATCAGAGTTCCTGCATCTTTTAAGGTTGTCTTTATTGTGTTCTTGTTCTTGAATACCTTTCCTCTCAGTTCTGCTCATTTCCCTCTCTTATCAGTTCATTCAAGTCTTCCCAGGTTTCTCTGAATCCATCCTTTCTCTAGCACAGTAGGAGTCCATCACCTTCCTATGTCTTAACTTATTCAGCCACAGCTCCTCAGACTTCAATTCTTTGCCACCTCAAAAAGAGTCATAAATATATTTGTACCTCTTTAGAAATTGTTTTCCTTACAACAAATTCCCCCCTTAATCTACCCTACCTCTAATTCCTCCCTTTTCCTTTTATTTCTATTGAGCACAATGTGTTTCTGCCCCCATCTTTGTGTTTCCACTTTCATCCTTTGTCCAAATCAGATGAGAACAGGGTTCGAATGTCGGCCACTCCTCCCACCCCACATCTTCGTGTCAATGTCCACTTCTATCTCCAACCTTCCCCCCTTCCCCAGTGTATTCCCCTTCCCCTTTGTTTCCATTCTTTTTAAAGCATCATTAAGATGTAACAGAATTGCTCCCAGGTGCTTTGTCTAGTTGGCCTTCCTCTCTGACCCTTGATGATGACGGGATCCAGAGAGGACAAATGCATAATCTCCTCATATTAGGATGTAAACCGTTTCTCCTGGCTGCAGTCCCTCATGAGTGTTTTTGTTTCTGTGTATTTGGTGGATCCCTACTCTAATGGAATGATACATCCTTGGGTTATGGCCATGCTGGCCCCAGGGCAGGACTGGCAGTACTTGGTTAGGCCCGTGGTTCCTAACTGAAGTTGTCACCCTCTCATCAGTCAACAAGAGTTCTTTCCCAATTTTATTTTTCTCTCCATTTAATAGTATTTTATTTTTTCCAATTATGTGTAAAAATAGTTTTCAGTATTGTATTCAGTATTGTCCAAATCTTCCCCCTGGCATGCAGTCTGGCATGCAGTCTGATATAGGCTATACATTTACAATCCCATTAGACGTATCTCCATCTTAGTTATATTGTGAAAAAAGAATCGGAACAAAAGCAAAAAACCACAAGAAAGAGCAAAAAAGAGAAAACATTGTGCTTCAGTCTGCATTTAGACTCTGCAGTTCTTTCTCTGGATGTGGACAGCCCTTTCCATCACGAGTCTTTTGGAGTTGTCTTGGATCATCGTGTTTCTCTGAGAAGAGCTAAGTCTGTTACAGTTGATTCTGAAACAGTGTTGCTGTTTCTGTGTACAATGTTCTGGGTTCTGCTCACTCCACTCAGCCTCAGTTCATGTAAGTCTTTCCAGGTTTTTCTGAAGTGTGCCTGCTCATCATTTCTTAAGAAACAATAGTATTCCATTACATTCATACACCACAGATTGTTCAGCCATTCCCCAATTCATGGGCATCCTCTCAATATCCAATTCTTTGCCACCTCAAAAAGAGCTGCTGTAAGTATTTTTGTACTTGTAGGTTCTTTTCTGTTTTTCATGACTTCTTCGGGATACAGACCTGGTAGCAGTATTGCTGCATCAAAGGGTATGCACAGTTTTATAGCCATTTGAGCATAGTTCCAGATGCTGTCCAGAATGGTTGAATCAGTTCACAGCTCCACCAGTAATGCATTACTGTTCCAATTTTCCCACATCTTCTCCAACATTTGTTGTTTTTCTTTTTTGTCATATTAGACAGTTGGAGAGCTGTGAGGTGATACCTCAGAGATCAGCTAGAGTTCTTAAGCGCCTACTTAAGTCAAGCAAGGGGTCTCCGAAGACTGAATTAAAGTGGTCCCTGCCCTTGAGGGGATTAAATTCAGCTCCTAAATAGTAACATTTTTGGGAAGGGTCACGTGACTTTCATTCATTTCTCTTTGCCAATTTCTCCTTTTTAGCTGGGGACGATGAAATTTCCTTCGATCCTGACGATATCATTACCAACATTGAAATGATTGACGATGGCTGGTGGAGAGGTGTGTGTAAAGGCCGATATGGGCTCTTCCCGGCCAACTATGTTGAGCTGAGACAGTAGTGAAGATGGCTTCTCATCGCTGCCTTAATTGCCATAGTCTGCAAACCTGATTTCTCCACTACCAAGTCACGCTTCGGGGAGGACGGAGGCGGGGAGATCCACACCGCTTTTATATTCAGTACTTTTGCTGATGCTCTTCAGAATGTTTAATCCTCAGAATTTGGTAATATATTGTAATCATGTTTCCTTGGAGGACGTGGGTGACGGTATTTAAGCATTTAAGGACTTTTCTTTTTTGCCAAATGGAATGGTTGTTACAAGAAGCCATGCCAAGAACTTTTGCCTTCTGTATGTGGGAGTGAGCAGGATCCCCTGCCCTGCCCGAGACAGCAGTGCTGATAGAATCCTTTCTCTGCATGCTGGCAGGGCCAGCGATGACCCTGCAGGCCTCTGGGTATGGGCGGGTCCTTGGAAAGGAGGGAGTTAGGGAAGGCCAGAGCTAGAGGGGGTCAGAGTGGACCAGTCTTTCAAGACTCTTGTCACAAGCAAGATTCCTTACTGACTTTTGTAGACTTATTTTCAGAGCGTCTGCTCCTTCTATCAGAAGAAGCCCACAGGCATCCAAGTATGGAGACTAGAATTGGGGTTTGGTTTGGATTTTGGACTTTTCACTCTCTCCCCACTTACCAGAAATTCCAGCTCCAGGAATCTGACAAGCTCTTCTTGATTCCTTTAGGATTAGGTGGTTCCTCTAGGTGACCCTCTCCCCACCCCTCCAGCTGCTTATCCACCTCCAGATCATGATGAGTTCCGTTCTTTATGGCTGCTTAGATATCACCATATGATGATGGTGACAATAACATGCCCCGGCAGGGCTGATGTCTCTCATAACATGAGAACCTCCTTGGACCAGCAGCTGCTGGACAAGAGTGCTGGGCAGTAACCACTGCAGCCAGCTGAGTGTGTGTGTGTGTGTGTGTGCAAGTGTGCGTGTGTGCGTGTGTGTGCGTGCGTGTGTGTGTGTGTGTGTGCGCACGCACATGCACTTGCATGTGTGCAAGGTTCAGTCACTTTTCAGCCCTACAAAGATGGTTACCTCCCTGGTATGTTCAGCAGAAACTGCCCATCACATTTTCACCATCGAGGGAGGGATGCTGCTTTTTCCAACACATCATGCCATGATTTGATTAAAACCAAACTACAAAGAGGAGCCTGTGTTCCTACTAAAGACAGCAGTGGCTGCCAACGTGCACGTGGATCTGGTCTTGTGGTCAGCTGTGCCGGCCCAGCGTGGCTGAGGAAGAAAACCGGCTGTGGAATCTCAGCGCTTTGAGTGTGCAGTGGGTGTGTGCAGTGAGGTGTATAGCATCTCCATGGAGCCCTTCCAGCAGCGCCGCGGTTCTCGGGGACAGTCCTCTTCCCATCGGCGTGTCATGGCCCCTTCCCCTCCAGCCCACACTTCTGTTTTCTGTCTTGTTCCCACTTCCCTAGATCCAGCTGGCTTTGATACTCCATTTACTTTATTCCCCTCTGTCTAGGACACTTATAGGTAGGATTTTATTGTAATTGTTGCTGTTAATTAAATATTCAAAATAAATTTTTGGAACCCCTTGGCAATGTCTGTTTTTGCTTTGGTTCCTCGAGTAATCTGGCCCATACAGGGCCATGTATGACTGTGCTTTCTGATTCAGTGGCCTGGGGTGGGAATCGGGTACAGAATGTACTGGGGAATGCTGAGGTCCCATCTTACATTCCTCGTGCCCCACATGGGTTTGTGGGGAAAACTGGGGCCTGCAAAGTCACTTCCAAAGGCAATGATAAAATGCCACCCATTTAGAGGAGCGACACTGGGTGGGAGCACCTAGTGGCTGTACGAGTGGGTGCCCAGAAGCCTTCTGTAACATGGTGCAGGCTGCAAGCATGCACCCAACCAATCAAAAGCATCCGTTAAGCACCTAGTACATGCCAGGCTTCTGCTCGTACCCTGCCTGGCCTCTCCCACATTAGACCTGAGCCACGGATGCTCAGACTCACCACCTCATACTGGACTCGGGCCTGAAGACTTTCCAGTTGGGCTTGGGCTGCTGTTCTGGGGACAGAGCCTTCTAGAGCTCTGAGCTTCCTCTGGGTCAAGGGGAGGGACCTGGTTGGCAGAGGAGCTTAGAGTCAGCCTCCAGGTGTGGCCAAGGACGGTGAAGGGAACAGAATACGGCCTGGGAAGCTCTGGTTTCTCCTTGATCGGCTACATGAAAGGGGTCTTTTTAGTTGGAGAGGTGGTGGAGACGACCATAGCAAGAAGGAAATTCAAGGAGCATCCCAAAGAAATGGAGGGGCCCCTTCCCTGAGAACTCAAGTGAGGCTTCAGTAAATGCAGGGGGTGTTGGACACAATCTGGCACAGTCTGAAAACATCAGTGCCTCTTAGATTGGCCAGATACAGACATGGCAGGTGGTCTCATTCTGGGCAGGTAGTACAGTGGATAGAGCACCAGGTTTAAAGTCAGGAAGACCTGAGTCCTCTGTCCTCAGACACATATGAGCTACGTGACCTTGGACAAGTCGCTTAACCCTGTTTGCCTCTGTTTCCTCATCTGCCAAATGAACTGGAGAAGGAAATAGCAAATCCCTCCTTTGCCAAGAAAACCCTCAAAGGGATCACAAAGTCAGAAACAAATCAATGACTAGGTAGCACTGACACAGGGAGTCCTCAAAGTCTTAGTTCAGTTTTAAGATATTAAAGCTTCAACAGGAATGCCCTGTATTCATGTTAAGATAAATTTCTATGTAGGCAGCCTTCTGCTCGGCCTAAAAGTAGGGCCAGCCCTGTTTCGCCAGCAGTCCCAGAGGCGGAGGCAATGTAGAATCGGGGGGCCTGAACCCCAGACTAGGCCTGTCCATGGCCTTGCAGGGCCCTGGCTCCTGGGTCAGCTGGCTCTTAGGGGAGCTCTGGATGCAGGACCAGCTGACGAAATGTAGGTCAAGGAGGGAGGCAGGGAGGGTGCCAGGGAGGGCATGGGAAATTCCCAGCCCTGTCGATCTCTTATTAAAACAAAAATAGTTGTGCATGTTTCCTGAGATCCCGGAGTTAGCGGTGGAAGGGGCCTCAGAGGTCATCTGGCCCAGACTAATTTCACAGGTGAGGAAACAGGCTCAGGAGGACTCCAAGCTTCCACAGAGGAGAGCCAGGGTTGGAGCCCAGCTTGGGTGACTCACTTTCCACTTTCACTGGGCACACAGCCTCCCCCTGGGCTTCCATACAGTCCTGGGATGCAGCTCCTGAATGCCATTCATTCAGGGTGAGGTGACTTGTCTAGAGTCCTATAGTCAGCATTGAGGCCAGAATTTGAACCCAAATCTGGTGTCAGGTTCAGCACTTTCAACTAACTTCTGCCACGGATGTTTCAGGGGCAAGGCTGACAGCATAAGTTATCCCAGATTGTGACCAGGATCCTAGAAGGCTGGGAAACCAGACAGGGAAGGCTAAAGGACAGACTGGGTCCAGGCCCCTGCTGGCCGTGGAGAGATCCCTGGATGTTGGTGGGCCGAGGGGGACAGGTGGGAGGCCCAGGCCCAACCCTATTTGCAGTGTAGGCAGGTTCGTGACTGTGGCCTCCCCAAGAGAGCCTGGGAGGCTGGCCTTGGCCTCTGCTCACTGGGACTCTGTGCCTCCCCCTGCCGTCGGGCTTCTTGGTTAGTTGGGCTTGTGATGTTTTTGTTCCCCTCCTATTCCTGTCTCTGAACGGTGGGCACCATTGCAGGACCTGCTCCATGGCTGAGGGCTGAATCTCTGACTGCTCCATGGGTGCACAGCTGAGGAGGACCTTTCCTAGCCTGTCTCCTTCTCCTGTGGGCTAGCAAGGAAGCCTCCAGAGCCGGTGGACCAGGCAGAGCCAGGAAGGGGAAGAGCGTTGGCCGAGCTGTCCTGGCACCATGCCCAGGGAGATCTCCTGGCAATCTAGCCACTGGTGATCCATCTGCTTTGGGGCTTCCTCAAGCCAGGAACAAGCTTTGGGAAGCTTCCGAGCACATCAGGATTTGCCAAGTCCTTTAAATATGAGGATTCACTGGATCCTCACAACCCTGGAAGGCAGGAGCTAGTTAGGATCCCCCTTTTACAGATGAGTAAACTGAGGGCTGAGAGCAGTGAGGTGACTTGGCCAGGGCTACACAACTAGCGGATGTCCAAAGCAGGATTTGCACTGTAGCCTTCCTGACTCCAAGCCCTGCCATGATTTGCCATTTGCCTGATTAATCCATACTGGAGGTCAGAGCCCCATTCTCCTGGTGCTAACTACCCTGTCAGCATGTGACGATTGTCCAATAAAGCACCAGTTTGTAGCTGAATATCCACCACCTTTCATGCAGCACCCACTTCTCTAAGACCACCAACACCCCTCTAGAAATTTATGCTTCTATCTGGGAAACCCACCCTCACCAAGCGCGTAGGCTCCACCAGTGGTCATTGCTCCGTAGTCCTGGGGCATTCAGCTTTTCCTAGACTTGAGAACCGGAAAGAATACTTAGAAATTATCCTGAATGGCCTCATTTTATGGGTGGGGAAACTGAGACACATCATTCAACCAGGCACAACCAGAAGCAATGGGGTGGGAGCAGACTCCAGCTTCATGCAGGAGCGATGGCAGCAGTTCCAAAGTGTAGCAGCTGCTTCAGCGGGTTCTTCCTCAACGGAGATTTTCAAGCCCAGGCTGGGTGCCCCACTTGAGCTGAGGGATGGAGGGCGGATCCTGAGTCAGGGGTCATTTGGATTAGATACCTTCCAAGGTCATTGATCAGACTCCACTTTGAGCCTGCAAAAGACAGAATCTCAGTGTAGGACGGAACTCCAGGAGCAGCAAATCCAACCCATCCCTGAACAAGAGGCTCTTCTATACCATGGCTACCATGGTAGCCATTCAACCTCTTCTTGCAGCCCTCCCAGGATGGGGAGCTCACTACCTCCTGGGGCATCTACCCTTACATCAAGCCCATATCTGCTCTTTCAGGCCAGTCTGTCTGTGGTATTCCTGGCATCACTCCTCCTCTTTCTCATTCTCTGATCCTTGACCATTTACATTTTATATGACACTCAGAGGGAGGTGGAATCCATTTCACAACAGGATTGGGATCCCCAAATAGCTCAAGAGACAGGAACCATGGGATGACGTGGAAATGAACTCTAAATGGAATAAAGGAGAGAAGGGGCAGGTGGTGCTGAGGCACTGAGCCGGTATTTTCAGCCTGCCAAGAATCCTCCTCTGGAAGACCCATTTGTGTTGGGACTTATAAAATCCGGATGCTGTTAGAAGTCTTGGAGCTGGAAGGACTCAGCTAGGGGATGTGGTAGCCAAAAGAGAGCTGACTAATCCATCAAGCCAGCAGCAAGCATTTAGTAAGCACCTACTGTATGCTAGGTACTGGGCTGGGTGCTGGGGATGCACCAATGGTCCTGCCTTCAAGGAGCTTACATTCCGTCAGAGGAAACAGCATATGTACGTGTAAAAATATGCTACAACATGCAGAGTAATGTGACCTTAGGCTGCAAAGGAAAAGCAGAGTGGCCAGAAGGAGAGCCCTGGCTGTTCCTGCCCCCACTGGACTCCTCCCTGAGCAGAGGGCATTGCACAGAAGCCTGCTTCATTCTGGCTGCCACATTTGAGAAGGGACATTCCTGTTACATATATTCTGCATGTACCCGTCTATAGACATGATAAGCTTCATGAGGGCAGGGGCTGATCCAATTCTGCCGTCATATTTCTTGGGTCTAGCACAGGGTCTGGCACACAGGAAGTGCCTGATAAATTTGTGTTGATTGGTAGACGAGGGTCAGACTGGTGAGGGCATTTTTAACAACCTTGCCATAAAAGCATTATTTGAAGGAACTGGGCAGGTTTATTTTGGAGAGATGAGGAGGAGAGACTGACTCATGCCCCTAGGGAGTCAGGTGGGAGCGGGATTCCATTCACTTCTCTGGGCTATTGGACCCTGAGGGGAAGGTTGGTAGAAGGCAGAGGTGTCAGATGCTGGGATGCTGCACCGGGAATGCTCCTGAGAGAGGCTAGAACCTTTGGCATGGGGAAATAGTTAACAACGTAACAATGCAATAGAGGGCCGGGACTGGTAGTAGCTCCCTGCACACCTGAGGATGCTGAGGGCGGGTGTAGTGGCCCTGTTTCTTTCCGAGTTTGATGCTGTTGGCACAAGGGGTCTCTCAGAGAGGCTCCCTAGGGATTGGGTGATGTCACCTGTAGGGCAGCCTCTTTTTGAGGCCTGAACACGTCCACACATCTCCCCCTAGAGTGAGTGGGATGGTTCCTCTTCTCCTGGGCTTTCACTGGATCTTGGCTGAGAAAGTTGAGGCTTTGGGACCCTCGGAGGCTTCCCAGCACAGCGAGTTAGCATTAGTGATGGACTCTGATAGGCCATTGCTTGGGGACATCAGTGGGCCGACCTGGGACCCATTCGGTCGCTTTGGACTTTCTGGGGGGAAATGTAATGTGAGTCTGAAATAGCTGATTCATACACACATTGGACATTCAGGGGTTGGTGAAGTTACAATTGTAACAAAGAAGTTGAGAGCTGTATTTCAGTAACTGTGATGTCTTGGTCATCTGGTGCACTTTACTTTATGCATTTAAAGAAAACATTCTGAGAAGTCCATCCTAGGCTTGGCCAGCCTGCCAGAGGAATGCACAACATGAGGCTAGGAACATCTGAACTGGACTGGATTGGTGCCAGTCATTGGAGTCCAGTTTTGTCCTTTTCTCATTCTCCAGGGAAGTGTCTTCCCTGTGAGGCCCTTCCACCTACCCTCCGTCATGTTCTTCTGGGCTTAGAGGGTCACGCTTTGGAGGCCTGACAAAGCCCTAGCCAGAGGTTACAGGGAATGGGCTGGTAGGTAGGCGTGCAGTCATGCTATCAGCCAAAATACATTTTTTTTTTGCTTTTTTGGAGGGGGGAACAGAGGGCAATTTGGGGTTAAATGACTTGCGCAAGGTCACATGGCTAGTAAGTGTTAAGTGTCTGAGGTCACATTTGAACTCAGGTCCTCCTGAGTCCAGGGCCGTGCTCTATTCACTGTGCCACCTAGCCGCCCCTCAACACATATTTCTAAAGTGCTAGAGACGCAGAGACAGACATGAAGCAGCCCTCGCCCTCGGAGTTTCCATTCTAATAGGGGAGACCACAGGAGCACACATAACAGAAAGCTAGAACCCTCTCCTCCCATCTCTCTGTACAGCAAGGCACCGGGAGCCAGCAAAATCCCCTTTCAAAATTAGACACTTAGTACAGTGCTAAGGGGTAGAGATACAGATGCCGACCGCATTTTGGGAACAGGCCTGGGAGCTACAGTGAGTGCTCTTCCTGCTCGAGGGAGAGAGCTGCCGGACGGGGCCCCACGTCTCACATTTCTCCTTCAGCCGCCCCTCCTTGCCCAGCACCTGCACACACCTGAATTTTGAGCCTTAGTCTTCAGCTTTCCGGCACAATACTGTGATTGCTCAGTGCTGGGAACACACACAACGTTTGTTGAATGAAAACCTCAAAATGTCAAAGAGCTGTGAGTTCACCCGTGTGGGTGTCCGCCCACCAATGCAGATCGCGACCTTTTTGTGGCTGGGTAGACAATAATAGGAACAGCAATTCACATTTCCGTAGCTTTGGAGGTTTGCAAACTGCTTCTCTCACAGCAATCATGGGGTAGGTATTCAAGCCCCCCAGCCTGGTCGTGAGCCCCCCCAGCCTGGTCATGAGCTCCCCCAGCCTGGTCGTGAGCCCTCCCCCCCCCCCAGCCTGGTCGTGAGCCCCTCCTGACTTAGCTAGACCCACAAACGTCCAGAACCATGCTCGATGCTTCCAGCTTCATGGATCTGGAGCCAAAAGGGATCTCAGAGGTCATCAGATTCCAGCCCCTTATTTCACAGATGAGAAGATGGAGGGCCAGAGAGGGTCCCACGGTCAATAGGTGTCCAAGCCTCTGACCCTGGGCTCCTTCTCCACTGGCGCCCTCACCAGCTCTTTCCCAGGGCAGAGCCTGCCCTCAATGGGAGAAAGGGATTCCAAGCCACACTTTGGGGGGGCAGTGCCCTTGCAATGGTGCCTACCCACTGTCTCCTGAGCCCATCTCAGCTCACCTGACTCATCATGTTGTTCACTCTTCCCCAGAGCAGGCCACCTTCCCTCATCCCACCCTTCATCCAATCCCTCCTTTCCTCACTTCCCTGCTGATCTCCACCCATCCTTTTATGGTGAGTAGGAAGAATTCGGGGTTAGAATCAGAAGGCCTGGGCTCACAGACTCCTCTGGAAGGGACCTCAGAGGCCATCAAATCTCCCTTTTTTTTTCTCCTCCTCTAATAGTGACCTGATGTTATTCCATTCTATCTCCTTTACTCCATGCTCTGAAGAAGAGGTGTCCCTTCTGCTTGCCAAGGCCAGCTTTTCAACATAAAACCACGATCTCAATTCCTTGGTTTTCTCTAGCAGATTGGAGAATCTCCATGCTCTCACTAATTTTCAGTCTCTCTCTAGCTCCTTGTTCCTTCCCTACTGACATCAAACCCACTCAAGTCTCCCTCATCCTTTAAGAAGTCTGACACGATCCAGCTATCCTCACAAGCTTTGGCCCCTGTCCCTCCTTCTTCTCTTTGCCCATTGCCTTGAGACGGCCGCTTACAGTTGGCTTCTTCACTCTTCTTCTCTTGACCCCCAACCCCACCCTTCCACTGCAGTTGCTCTTGCCCAAGTTACTGATGATCACTTAATGACCAGATCTAGTGGCCTTTCCTTGGTCCTAATCCTTCTGGACCTCTCTGTCACCCTGACATTGGCAGTACCCTCTTCCTGGGTGCTTCCTCTCTCTACATTTTCATACCTCTCCTCTTCATTGGGTTTCCTCCCACCTACCTGGTCAATGCTTGTTCTTTGTTAGCTCCTCCTCCTTGTTATACCCCTTACCTGTGGGTGTCCTTCAAGATACTGTCCTGAGTTTGGTCTCTTATATCTTAGCTTCCTTGGTGGTCTCATCAGCTTCTATGGGCTTGCTTATCATCTCTAGGCAGATGAATCCCAGATCATTTTATCCATCTCTAATCTCTCTTCTGACCTCCATCTTGAATCGCCAGCTGCCTTTTGGACCTCCAAATTGGATATCATATATATCTATATCTATATCTATATCTATATCTATATCTATATCTATATCTATATCTATATGTATGTATATACATATAAATATATATACACACATACATACATACACACATATATGCATTTCAAACTCAATGTGTCCAAACCAGCACTCATTATCTTCCCCCCCTCCCCCCAAACCCTACCACCTTCCCAACTTTCTTCTCTTCCTTCTGGTCATCTGGGCTCAGCATTAGCCTTGACTCCTTTACTCACACTTGCCCCACCTATTAAATCTGTTGCCAAATCCTGCTGAGTCTACGGTCAGATATGCCTTCTTTCCAGCCTCCTGGAAAGCTCTCCTGCCCCTCCTCCATCTCAAGGTTTCCTGGCTTCCTTTAAGACTCAACTCAAACATGGGTTTCTGCAAGAGGAGTTTCCTGAACCCTAATCCTTCTCCCACCTGCTGATTCCTTCCAAGTACTCTCTATGTATCATGTCTGACCTAGTTTACACCATTAGAAGGGGAGGCCCTCAAGGGCAAGGACTGGCTTGGAGTTTGTCTTTCTTTGCATCCTCTGAGGTTAGTGCAGGGTCTGGCACATAGTAAGCACTTAACAAATGATTGTTGGCCGATTAAAGATCTTGAGAGCCACCACTAGACCCCATGTCCTGGATGGAGATCCTTAATAGAGGGTGTGGCCCTCCCAGAAGGAGGAACAGAGAAACTTCCTGAAGCCTCACACTCCCGAGTGAATGAAGAGACTTGGCATTCAGCTGCCCCAAGTTTGCCAGCCCCAGTTCGGCAGGGTGGGCACAAAGGCCCCTTGCAAGATGGGCTGCCAGCATGGGCACCCTCTGCCCTGCCAGCTATAGGAGTTCTTCCTGACATTCCTCGCTCAGTGGGCAGAGTTGGCTGTGGCCTGGGGGAGAAACTGGCCAGCATGGAGAAAAGTCTCCCAGGCTGGCAACAGTCAGTTCATAGACATGTAGTAAGCACCTACTATGCTCCAAGTGGACACATATTTGTTTGTTTCTCAGTTGTAATATCTATAGAATTCTAAGGTACCTTGAGGATTAAAATATGATCTTTATTTGAAGAAAATTGAGATGTAGAGAAGTTAAGTGATCACTTGCCAAAGTTCTGATAACAACACTAACTCATATTTACATAGTGTAAGTCAATGACGCAGAGGAAGAGACCCCTGAGGGCAGGACTTGGCTTTAGGAAGACCCGAGTTCAGCTCCAGCCTTAGAACTTTACTAGCTGTGTCACCCCAAGCAAGTCAATCAACCTCTCAGCCTCTGTAAAGTGAGGAGAAACATAGCTCATAACTCACAAGCTTATCATGATGCAAATAATGATTGCAAAGTTCTTCATAAGCCTTAAAGTCTGACAGAAGTATTAATTATTATTACTAATTGTGATTATTGTGCTTCACCTATGTTACCTCATTGGACTCTCCCAACAACCCTGAGAGGAAGCTGCTATTATCATGCCCATGTTACAGACAAGGAAACAGATTCAGAGAGATGACCATTAGTCAGCGTCTGAGGTGGGATTTGAACTCCAGTCTTCCTAACTCCCGTTCTGTCCTTTATGCCTAGCTCTGATAGTATTGTTACCCTCTCTCTATAGATGAGGAACCCGGACCCCCTGGCAGGTTGATGAAAGACATACAACTCAGTAAATGGCAGAGGCAATGTCTGAACCCAGGTCTTCCCAACTCCAGGTTCTGCACTTGTGTTAAAATTGTATCCTGTTCTGGTCCCCCTGAATATCCACTCCTCCTCTAGCTAGTAAATTGTCTGTTTTTCATTTTCAGAGAGGACTGATGATGTCATAGGGTGATGTATTGACTGGTTCATGAAGCAGATTTAAGTGAGGAAGAGTTGCACAAAGTCGTCAGTCTCTCTCTCTTCCAGAGAAATCAAAGCCCAGCTGCAGGACAGAAGTCAGGATAACTGGTGATGGCCCAGGATATAGTGGATGACCTTGTCATCTTCCATGTTTGACCAAGTACTGAGTACTCCATAGTGCCAGCTTCAGATGAGAGCTGGGTGGCAGGTGGACACTGAAGGTGGCTGAGCAGCCCTCATACTAGAGGGTGCTAGTCCTGGACACCCCACACCCCACAGCCAGTAAGGAAATGAGATTGCAAAGGGGAACCTGGAAGTCATGTACAAATTTTCCCAAGGATCAAAAGAGCATAATTTGCAAACTATATCCTATACTAACTCAAATTCACATCTTGTTAATATGTGCTGAATCAGGAAAAACCATCTAGGTGCTGCTCATC
Source organism: Pseudochirops cupreus (assembly GCA_028627135.1). NCBI lineage: Eukaryota > Metazoa > Chordata > Mammalia > Diprotodontia > Pseudocheiridae > Pseudochirops > Pseudochirops cupreus. The sequence continues at coordinate 4,372,507 of CM053583.1, read as the reverse complement.
AAGCAATCTGGTCCTACCATATGTAAATCCCAGACAAATTCCAGACCTTCGCAGCTCTGGATAGACCAGCAGAACATCAAAGGGTGCTGGCAACTTTGGGATGCTGACTTTGAAATCTTGCTAATAACCTTGAGATGATTTGGATATGGTAATGAACCAACTCCAAGGTGGCCCAGATAAAAGCTGGGTCTGTTCCCGCCTCCCCCCCCCCCCATAGAAGTGAGTTCACAAAGTCCTGTCCCCGAGCGCTCTTCCTCAGTGCTCCCAATTCTAATCTATGTTGATGTGAGTGGTGCTCTGACTCTCCCGCCCCATTTTTTTCCCCTCCAAGCCTTCCTTCACCATCTGGTCCCCTGTCCCACAGACACGCTGTCTGCCTCTGCATTCCTCTCCGATTTTCACTGCTTATCTCTGTGCCTTATTAAAATGTGATCACTGCCCTGTTTCCTGCTGTCAGTTGTGGCCTTTCCTGGTAAGTCCTCAGAGCACCAGCATGCCTCCTCTTATTTATGCATTGTGATTCGGTGCCCTAGCCACTAAGCTCACCGCCCCTTAAGCCACAGGTTTTGGTCAAAGTTGGGCCGTACCTCTGGGGCTCGTTCTTTCCAATAGGTTTGGATTTCAGGATGGAGAGCAACATTTGTGGGAAATTAAGAGACACAAACATTTATGAGATCCTTATTGTGTGGCCAGCCCTGTTCTGGGTGCTGTGTGAGGTGCAAAATTTAAGTTAGAAGAGACCTCTGCCCTCAGTGAGCTTATACTCTAGGAAAGAGATAAAGGCAAAGCTACAAAACCATGAACTGGTCTAATGAGAGCATTGGAGAGGAGAGTGGTCAGAGGAAGAAGGTCATGATTGACCGAGAAGAGAAAAAAATAAGCATATGGGTGCTGAGCCTTTTCATACCTCAGGAGGCAAAGTGGCTGAAGCTTTGGTCTTGGGAGGTAAAAGGTTCCAAGTCCAAGTCCTGATTCAGACACTGACTAATTTTGTGACCTTGGGCAAGTCATAACTTAGAGGGGTGATATATGGACCAAATGAGAAGGAAAAAGTGTGTATGTAGCAAACTTTAAAGTGTTACAAAAAGTTAGCTACATATATGTATGTATACACATAGGTATACATATATGTATGTATATATAAATATATTTATGCATATACACATGCCTATGTATGTGTGTGCAGTGTGAATATACTGTCCCCATTCACATTTCCCATTCCCTTCTAGCTGTGAAGGTCATAATCATGATCATAATTCAAAGGATTCAGAACTCTGAGGGACCTTGGCGATCACCTAGTCCAACTTCCTCATTTTACAGATGGGGAAACTGAGGCAGCCCAGAGAAGATTAGCGGTCTGCCCAAGGTCCCACCCACCAGTAGGCAGCAGGGCTGAAGTCCCAGCCTGGGCCCTCTGACTCCACACCCTATGCTTTATCCTATATGGCTGTATCCCTCCCACCTTCCCACCAGCTTCCTTCTCATGCAAGCCCTTGGTCAGTATTGAGTGGCCACTGCCAGGACCAAGCTATGCTCTGTAGTCATGGATCCTGATGAATGCTCTGGCTGGCTCATTTTTCTCCAGGCCACAGCATCTTGATCCGTGCTTCTGAAGTCAGATCTCACAGCGACCCTACTCAGAGAGGGGGCGGTATTTTTAGCTTGCCCAGATGGCAGGCTCCAGGGGCCAGGGAAGAAAGCATCTGCCCGCCTTGGGGTTTAGGTACAACTTCAAAGCTGTGGGACTCTGTCCAATGGATTTTCCACCTTCCTCTGCAGTTGAACCTCTCCCAAGTCTATTCTTCATCTGATCTTTCTTGCTTAGCACCCAGAGAACTTTCAACCAAAGCACAAAAGAAGAAGCGGATCTGTCCTTGGCCATGATGCATGAAGCAGCCAATGTTACTTTCTTTCCCCTGCAGGGATTAGGGGACCAGCCCAGCTGGAGCTGGTAGGAGCCAATGCTGTGGCATGGAGGGAAAGGGACTGGGCAGGGTAGAACCCAGGGGACCTAGATAGATGAGGACTGGGGGAACCATAATTGCTGACTTTCAATAGATTGAGGGCTGTTTCATGGAAGATCAATCAGATGTCTTGTTTGACTCTCAGAAGGTAGAGCCAGGAGCCTGAAGGAGAAGCTGCAAAGAGGCATATTTAGGCAGGATGAGGGAATGGCCAGGTGGCAAGAGTGAGGGCTGCCAGGCGTACAGTCCATGTGATCCAGTAGTGCCCTTGAAATGTTGGGAGAAATGGCCTGTTGAGTGGATCCACTTGGGTGAAGCCATGGGAGGATCTGGCATGGACAGGCTGCAGTGTGCCACATTGGAGGGAACCCCACAGTCAGAAGTCCCCAAATCCCCAAGAGTCTTTGAGTTATGTGGACGAAACTTTATCCTGCTTGGCCTCTGAGGAAAGGACCAAGGGACTGACTGCTTGGGGTGGTGGTGTGTTCCCTACTCACTGGAGGTCTGCAAGCAGAGTCTGGATGGCCATTTTCTGGGCATGCTGTAGATCTGGGGATTCTTGGTCAGGTCTAGCTTGGACTTAGTGTTGCTGAGGTCCCTTCTAATGAAGAAATTATAGGATTGTGATTCACTGATTTTCCGAAGATGCCAGAAGGGGAGATGGAGATCTGAGCCTTAGGGTCTTGAATGTCAAGCAAAGGAGTTTGCCTTCTGGGTGTTACCAGTCTGCCTCTAGGGGTTACTCTTCAATTCAAAGCTAGGCTTCTGAGAAATGAGTGTCAGATGAGGTAGGACACTGAACTTGCAACTTTTGACTGGCTGGATCAGCTCAGTTAGAATTCATTGCCAATGAGGCCCCAGCTGGCAATGAAACACCACCTGACCTGAGTGTGCTGGTGATGAGCGGCACGAAGGGCCATAGCTGTGCCCCTTGTGCCCAGCTGGATGCTCTGGAAGGTGGGCCGAACCGTCGGCTGTTGGCATGGCTCATCGGTGCTAGCAGAGGGACGCGCTGGGTTTGATGAATGGATCTCGAGGGCTCTCCAGGGCCAAGTGCCTCAGCTTCTCCCCACAAACCTTGCCGCTGCCATGCCACAACAAGGCTTCAATTCATCAGCAGCCATTTATTGATTCATTAGCTATCCCAGGTGTTCCTAATCATGATAAATCTCTGCCATCTGCGCAGTGTTCAGAGCTTTCCCAGGTATGACTTAATAGCTCATGTTTCTCTAATGTTGAGAGTTTTCCTCCCTAGGAAGGCAGTCAGAGTGCCTTTACTCTCTCCACTTTAGAAAGGAGGAAACAGAGGCTCAGATCTAGTAAAGACTCTGGAGGGCTGGGGGAATAGCCACTGTAGACTCGGGAGTGTAGTAGGTGAGACCAGTTTGACTGTATTGTAGAGTGGGTGGAGCAGAAAGGGAGGCTGGGGCTGCCTGTCCTTCTCCTCCACCCCGTGGACTGCCTACAGGAAACACCAAGTCCTCCAAGATCCTGGGCAAAGACTTAAAACTACAAGGGGCCTCAGAGGTCATCACATCAAACTCCCCCATTCTACAGATGAGGAAACAGAGACAGAGACAGGGTAGATGATTTGCTCAGGGTCACACAGCTAGTGGTAAGTGCCTGAATCAGAATTTGAACTCAGGTCCTCCTGACTCTAAGACCAGTACTCTCTCTATTCCAATGCACCATGGAGAGGCTGCCTTGTGTCCCCTTTGGGTCTGATGTCCCTTATGTTTCCTCCTCCCCCCATTCCAAGGCACTGGGAAGAACTTGTTAAGGATGCCTATAAGGTTGGTTATCTTTCTTCCATGGCTCCTTCCCTTCTCCACGTTTTATCAGGGACCTCTCTGGGGAGGGGTGCTCTGTTCAGCACAACAGCCCTGCACAGGGTGAATGATTCTCTCCTTTTCACCTCCAACCTGACCCCTGAGGGAGGGTTGGAGAGAGGCTTGGAGTAGCCATTCAGAGCCAGGCAGAATCAATGTAGAGAAGTAGAGGCCTTGGACTGAGAAAGTCTCTGCTCAGGCACCAACTCTGACACATCCTCAGTTTCCTCATCTGTGAAGTGGGGCTAGTTATCTTTGCCTGATCTACTGTGAGGTAAAGGAACGCAGGCTTCATAGCTGGAAGGTGCCCCCAGATATTACAGAGTATCACCCCCTTCTGTTTTATAAATGAGGAAACATCCAGAGAAAGGAGGAGACTTACTGGAAGGCATACAACTGGGGTTCAAGCTGAGTACTTCAGCTTTTTCTCCATCACATGGCCTCCCTCTGAGGCAGGAGGTGACGTAGAGACCTATGGCAAGGTTCCCGTCCTTCCTGATGGCCTGGGCTTTCCGAGGGGCTCTGGGCTCTGGAGCCTGATTTGTGCAGAGAGGGTGGCTTTCAGCTGCTGGGGATCATTAATGAACTTGGTATTTGATTTTTTTAAACAGGACCTCAGTTGACCTCAGCTCTGTTCTATGCCACTGGTTAGTCAATCAATCAGTCAAGACCAGCAAGCATTTATTGTGCACCAGGTATGGTGTGCTAAGTGCTGGGGATACAAAAATAAAAATGAGTCTTGTCTCGTCCACCCTCAGGCTGCACAGACACCTTTAGGAAGATGGGAGAGCGGCACCATTGTCTGCGGCTGGACCTTGGCTGAGCTGGGCCACTCTGGAGCGCATGCTAGTGGCTCGCTCCTTTTCCTCAGTCTCTCTCAGAACCCTTTGAGGAAGTGATTGCCCATCCTGGTCCAGCCCCACTTCTGGTGGGCTCCTTTCCTATCTGGGGCTGCCCAGGATCACCCAGAGACCGACGAGTTTGAAAGACCACCTTCTTCTTGGCTTTTCTTTTCCCTGCTCTTGGCTGGCACAGTGAACAGGAGGCTGGTATGGGAATGATTCTAGGAAAGCTCCCTGACTGCTTAGTGCTGCCCACACCTGAGGGTCACACTTTGACTTACAGGAAATAAAGTATGTTAGTTTGACTCCAGGGATAACAGGAGAATGGGAGGATCTAGATGGGGAAAATGTCTGAGAGGATCTCAAGTCTCATTTTACAGAGGAAGGACTGAGGCCCAGGAGGTTGGGCATTACCCAAAGTCACACAGGCAGGAAGAGGTGGAGCCAGGATTTGAACCCTGGTTTTATTGTGAGCAGGTCATATTTGGGCGTCAGAGTCAGCTCATTTCCCCATATAGAATATGTCATTGAGTAGCTTATGATTTCATTTTTGTCTATGTATCCCTGTAACTTAGGGCAGGGGCAGCCAGGGATAGAGAACCAGGTCTGGAGTCAGGAAGATTCATCTTCCCAAGTTTAAATCTGACCTCAGATACTTCCTAGCTGTGTGACCCTGGGCAAGTCACTTATCCCTGATTGCCTCAGTTTCCTCATCTGTAAAATGACCTGGAAAAAGAAATGGCAAACCACTTAGTATCTCTGCCAAGAAAAATCACAAATGAGGACGTGAAGAGTCAGACACAACTAAAAAACAACTGACCAACAAAACCTAGGATGGCTCCCAGCACACCGTAGGTCCTCAATAAATGCTTGATGGGTGAACAGTGGATAGCAGGTCCATGGAGGAATGAAAGATAGGCCGGGTGGGTTTGGCCAGGGGAAGGAGGATTAGGAGAGGTGAAGGCCAACTGCAGGCGAAACCATGCCTAAGCCTTCCTCCCACCTCTGCACCCACCCTGTGTCCAGGCTTCACCTGAAGAGCGAAATGATTCTAAGACCCCAGTCCTTGGAACCTAATAAGCTAATCCATACTAATGGCAAAGAGCTAGAGGGGTGAAATGGGCAACTGTATCTTCCCGGAGACAATGCTACCATCTTTGCCCCATAACCCACCAGTAACTGAAGCTGGGTAGGAGGTATCCTGAGATCTGCTGAACTGGGACTTGAAATAGGTTGTCACCGACTGGTCTGACCACCTCATCACCATGGACGAGAAAACATGGGCTGTTGTAAATAAACTTTGGGACTGCTCCCTAAACGAGGGTCCAAGAGAGAGACAGAACAGCCCCTCCTCAGAGTCCTGCTGGGCCTTGACTGTTGGAACTGCCAACTAGTGATGGGCCAGCAGAAAAGAACATTGGCTTTGGAGCCAGAAGACGTGGGTTTGGTTGAAATCCTGTCTCTGCCACTTGCTCCCTGTGTGACCTGGGGCAGGTCATTTTCCTCTTGGTAGCAGCCGAGGTTGCTTTCTGCTCCAAATCTATGATAATGTCAGTTTCTCTGTGGACAGATTGAATTCTGAAGACTCTTCCCCCACCTCACACTGTCATGCTGTAATCTTTAGAAACCTCTTCCCATTCATCTTCAGCATTTCCAGAACCTGTGATTTCTTTAATGTGCCCTCATGTAGATAAAAGCTTTTATGTGATTTCATCTTTTGGACTCTAGTCAGAAAGACCTGGGCCCCAAGGGTCGCTAGGTGGCCCAGTGAATAGAGCACTGGCCCTGGAGTTAGGAGGACCTGAGTTCAAATTTGGTCTCAGACACTTAACACTTACTAACTGTGTGACCTTGGGCAAGTCACTTAGCCCCAACTGCCCTGCCCTTCCCCTTCCAAAGAGCAAAAAAAAAAAAAAATGTAGCTCCAGACATGTACTAGCTGTGCGACCCTGGACAAGTCCCTTCAACCTTTGTTTGCCTCAGTTTCCTCAACTTTAAAATGGGGATAATGATAGCACCTACCTCCCAGAGTTGCTGTGAGAACCCAAAGAAATAAGAATTGTAGAGCACTAGGTAAATGGTAGTTATGAATTATTAGCTCTTATTAAGTCACTCTCCTGGAAGATTCACTCTACACTGAACTTGTCTGGTCCTCAGACACACCACAATCCACCTTTGGGGCTAGGCTTGAAGCCTTTCCCACTTAGAAGGACCTGCCAGATCCTGGGCTCCTCCTTTTCTCCCCCACACCTCCCATTGTGGCTCATAAGAACCCAAGGTTTCTTCCACACTTGGATGAGACATCAAGACTTTATCTGATCCAAATACCTTAATTTTGAGGAAACTGAGGCCCATAGAAGACCTTAGCTGAACTTTGCCCACTCACTTTCACCTAAACTAGCGTCCAAAAGAGAAGGCAGAACACACCACTCCTCAGGCTGTTCAGATCAGATGGATGTGGTATTTGTGACTGGGATGGAGTAAGAGGCTGGCAAATCTGTAGGTCAGCACCTGGGACAGCTACCTGCTTACGGCAAGTAGCTCTCAGTGGCCCTAGGAGAAGGGAACACCCATGTCTGAAGTATAAATTCTGCCCACATGTGTGGTAGCCCAACACAGACCACCCTCTGTTGGTGTAGTGGGAAGGGGGATAGATTTGGATTTAGGGAAACCAAATTCAAATATCAACTCTGCTTCTACCTGGGTAACAATGAACAGGTCACCTTCCCTCTCCGAGCCCCAGTGTCATTATTTTAAGACCCAGGGGTGTACTAACTGATCTCTGAGGCTCCTTTGGGCTCTCTGATCAAAGCGGGCAGCACTCTTCTTTTCAGTGTGGGACCAGATGCAGGGGTATGCTGGAGCCGACTCCAACAAGCTCCAGAACCAGTTGTTAACTTTTCGGTGTGAGCATTTATACCTTGGAGATCAGGAAACACTACAAATCAGGGCTTTATTTATTTATTTATTCATTTTTATTGTCTAGACTTAAGTGAAGGAGAAAACTTAATAATGTAGGGTCAAACTTAAAAGTGTGTTGTGCAGTCAAAACTTGACTCCTGTACCGCTGGCTGGAGGATTCATTTTGGTTGTGGGCAGGGGAGAGGTGGGGTGATCATTCTTCCAGCAGGTCCTTCCAATCTGGGATGTGTTTGAATCCAAATGGACTGATGATGGATGATCCATAACCAGCTTCACAGTTTGGGGGAGGTTCATTACCATGAAAGTGGCTGCAGGGGAACTTTTAAGTCGCAGTAATATATATAATGAGCTATTAGTGAGTCAAGGAGGGACTTCCAGCTAGCTCAGAAGGAGAACCCATACTTGACAAAATCATAGCTCTCCTGAGAGATCAATGATGTGGGAAGACTCCCATCCCAGCATAGGAACAAAAGAAAAGCAGTTAGTAACATTGAGCCACTTGAATTGTGACCATGGACATATATTTGATGCTGGGATCTTACAATATAGGTGAAAGGACCCCAGAGGACATCTAGTCCATTCTGTCTGTGTGACAGATGAGGAAACTGAGGTCCAATAGGTGAAGTGACTTCCCCAAGGCCTCTTGAACAGCACATGGCACAGCTGGGATTCAAACCCAGATTCTCTGGTTCTAGATCCAGAACTTTTCCTACCCTATCATGCAATGGGCCCATGACTGCTAATACCATCTTCAAGTCAGGAACATACTCTACTCACCACATTGTCATTTTACTAGGAAAATTAACTGATGATTTACTGAATGGAGCAGTTTGGAGGTTTTCCCGCCTATCCCCACAATATCTAACTGATCTCTCAAAGTTCGATTATTCTTGGCTGGATTTTTGGCCTGAAATGGGAACGTTAAGTTATAGGCACATTCCAGCTTCCTCAGGACTTACAAACTGCAGCATCAGCATATTTTCTTTGGGTGACAGCAGGTAGAAATAAAATATGTATCCAGGCAAATAGGGCAAAATCTAGTAATGCATTAGGAGCCTTTGTTCTTGGGGTGAGTGATCTGGCTCCTAAGGATTCTTGGGCAAAGGGCATCTGTAGGTCTTTGCCTACTGTGCTTACTGCACTATGGGCAGATTAGAGAGGGTGCTGGTGAGAACTCCTGCCTTGGCAGCTTCCAGACCAGAGATTCCCAAATCCTTGGTTATTCTGGTCATGGAGGCAAACTGAGATTTTTATGTTTATGGCCACCAGCACTGAAACACACCTTTAAGACTGCTTCACATAGGCAGTAGAGAAACGGAGCAGAGTCCAGTAGAGGAAACATCCAGATAATGACCTAGTTCATATGTCACCTTTCCTTCTGTTGTAGTTAACAAAGGCAGGAGGGCATAGTATACAGAGATCCATCCTGGGGGTCAGGAAGGCCTGGGTTCAAGTCTTGCCTCTGCCACCCGGGCTCTGACCCTGGGCAAGTCACAACCTCTCAGTGTTCTGAGCTCTTCTCTAAGGTGGCCGAGCAGACACTTATCTCCATTGGAAGAGGAAGTTTCCTCATCAAGAGTGATTGACACCGGGAAAATCCCAGGCCTGGGGTCTTTCACCCTCCCAATAAGGGGGGAAAATCATTTCTGAATACCAGTGATACTTCTGTAATTAAATGCAACAAGATGGCATTGGGGATGATTCTGACAAGATGGCGGTTCGATGCAGTTTCAATAAGAACCACTGGGTGTCAGCAGAACACAGGGAGACTTTAAGCAGCCCAGTGCTTCGTAGCTCATCATAGCATTTCCCTCTGGCTTTGGCATGGAAAGCACTTCCACTCATTGGCATTTCAGCTAAATAAAAAATGCTGTAAATGTCTCAGAGAGACATAGCATTGTAAATGGACATTAACTGAAACACAATCTTATTTCAATTTTGTTTTTATTATTTCACTTCAGTGACTGTGATGCCAAGGAGACCCCAAGTCAGAGACAGGGAGACTGCCTTCACATTCCATTTCTCTAATGAACCCTGTTTGGGTTGTGCATCGAGACGGACTTGGTAGTTCAGAAAACAAGGCACTAAAACTATATCTCGGCTACATGAATACACTGAAGATAAACCAATCCTTTCAATCAACATATAATATTGAACACAGTGGGGGTTTTTATGCAGACCAGGTCTCAAAACACCCAAGGCACACACTTTTTGGTTTTCCTTGTTTTTTTTTTTCCTTTCTTTTCCATATTTATTTGAAAGCTCAAAGCCAAGGATCAGAATCCTGATAAACAGAGAGTTTCCAATTGGTAGCACTGGATACTGATTGGTTACGGTGTTTGCTGCAAAATGAGAAAGATTGAAATGCAGAAACATGATAACACAGAAAGCAAACAAGAAGCCCACCAGGAGATATAATGTGGCCCCAGACAGAAGGTGTTATCTCTGTCAAAGCTGGGAAAGAAAGTTGGAGACAGCATGGGTCTTCTCCAGTGACTGGTCTGTGGGCATGGCTTGCTCCGACTACCTGGCTACCATTGCCTTGGTTTGTTTTTTGCAAAGGGCTTGACATGTATAAATGGATAGTCCTGGCTGTGGGAAGGTGCTCAAGTTTTCTGGTTTTTAAAATGCCCCAGATACAGTTGAAAATGAGAAACAAAGAAGGCCACGAACAGTTTCAATGAGACAAGCCAGGATACTCCTTGGGGTGGGGGAGGGAAGAAACTCCTCCAGAAAATACAAGGAGCCCAAATGTCCCCCATGGGGGAAAACAAAGCTAATAGGGCTGCTGTTTCCGGTGCCATGAAAAGACAGACTACTCAATGACCAAAAAGACAAGATCATGGCAAGAAGGCCAAGGAAAGGGTTTAAAAAGCAAATTAGTCCCTTAAAGTAGAAGGGAGAGCATCCTGGTGAGCATCCTGGAGCTTCCCAGGGGGGCCAAGTTGCATGGCTCATAGACAATCTGATCACCCAAACCTTTTGGTTTTTTATTACCAGCTGAGCACTCCACTCTGGCCTAGTCATTCCAAACTTTACTGGAAGGTCCAGAGTCAGAAGTACACATCAGGATGGGAGAGTCTGTCAGGGCAGGGGAAATGTAGGCAAGCAGCTACCCTCTTCATTGAAACCAAAAACACTTCTACCCTGTCCCACATCACCAGAAATGTAAAATCCAAGTGCAGCAACCTTTCCCTCCCATATAGATATTCTGTGACCACAGAGAGTGACTGACTTTTATTAACATAAGCCCAAAATTCAGTACCCTCCTTTTCCACATTGTCAAGCAAAGAAAAGCAGACTGATCGAAAATGGGATGATTTGACTGGCATGTTAGTCCTTGGGAAACCTCTATCTTCTCTCCAGCTGTAGGGAGGATATCCCTTCTCTGCAGCATCAAGCCCCACTATGCCTGAGGTCATGAGATTGGCTATTTCTGCTGTGATGGATCCGGACAATTTCTTCTGTTTGTAATCTTAATATAAGCAGGCATTTATTCTGGGTAGTCATTTTGGTCACCAAACAAGAAGAACAAGGACCAGGGAAAGAATGCACCACAGGAAGGAGGTGAGGAGTGGGGGTGGCATGGTTTCCTCTGCTCTGACTTGGAGGAATGAGAAAGTGCCAGAGAGCCACAGAGAGAAGGAGGAGTGGCGGCTGAGGCCAGGCCATCAAGCACTGAGTGCTAAAAAGGAAAAGAGGTTCACGGGAAGCCGTCACCACTTGGGGCTTGGACGTGTCACCGCTGTGGGACTAGTGAATAATGAATGTGCACGCATCTTGTTGGGCTGCTAGGGGACTCAGGAGGAAAAAAAACCCACCCAAACAAATCATTCCTTCATTAACTGAAGTGCCACAAATAAAGAATCAGCTTTGTGATATGTAGAATCTGCAAGCCAACAGCCACATCTGGTCATTGTCATCTAGGAGTCAGCCCGAGAGATGTCCAGATGCTCAGGTAGCGGTGTCCTGGCGCGTAGGCGCCATGTAATGTACATCTTGCGAGGTTTGGTCTCATATATACAGATATTACAGAAAAAGAATGGACATGTAAATACAGTTTATTTAAAGTACAGTATATAACAAAGGTTTATCCTAAAACCCAGAGGACCACAGTTAGCACGTCTCTGAGCAGAGCCGTTATCTAACACCCAGCTCTACCATTAAAGAGTGTCATGAGTAGTGCCTAGGCCTGACGTTCCCCAGTGCGGGGCAGAAGAGGAGGGGGCTCTCTGAACTAGGAGCTACTGCTGAGGGGAGCAAACTTGTCAAACAGAGCTAGAGCCATTCGTCTTGGCAAACAAGGATTTTGTTGGTCAAAGCAGGCCCTTGACTTTGATACTAAGACATGATGCAAAAATAAACTCTTTCATTAGCTCTTCAATGTTTCCCTCTGCTTTCTACTGATGACAGTGCATTGAGGTTGTTAAGTGTCTGCAAAGATGAGAAAGGGTCCCTCCCAGCCTGCACGGCCCTGGGAGTCAATAGCGGCAGCCTCTGAGTCACCTGGCTGAGTTTCTCTCCTATCATTTGGGCTAATGTTTGACCTGACATGGGGCGCTGAGGCAACACCAGTGGAAAGCAAAGGAAGGAAAAGAGCCTGATTGCTAGTGGTTTATTGACTGAATTCTGTCATCTCACCAAGTGGAAGACAAATGATGGTTAAAGTACCTCTTTAAAAAAAAACAAAACACATTCTTACATATTGTGGCCCCTCTGCTGGCTACCTCGAGAACACTTGTCACCAAATTCCTCTATAGTAATGTTTGTTTCACTATGGAAAAATTGAAAGTACTCTGAAGGAAAATGCCTGAATGCATTCTTTTTATTACAAGTTAGGTTGGAACTTCCAAATACAAATATTGACCTGCAAAGGGCATCAGAACAGAGGCAAAGTCAAAAGAAATCTTGGTTTTCCAGAGTTGGGGTGCAGGGGTGCGGGGGGGGGGGTGAGAAAGAAAGGGAGGAGGGGACTGGAGAGGAGTGGCTTTTTGTTGGCTTTGGGACTGGGAAGCGACCGACCGACCAACTGCCGTTCGGTGAATCGGGACCACTTTCGAAGAAACATTTGTCCTTCGGTGACAAAGTTCTAGTAAAGATAGAAAATGTAACACAGCTCTGCTGGTTCAGACGCATCCAAATAAGGTTGATTTAAAAAGGTCATACTCTTTAGAATTATTCCACAGAAATAGTATTATTAGTATTAAATCACCAAAGTTTGTTTTCTTTAACTTCCTAGCACAAAGGCTGCCTAGTAGACCAGCCACTGTTTTTTTTCTCTTAAAATATTGTGCTTATAAACTATCTATACAACTATTTAAACTTGCGGTAAAGAAAGAGTTAAATTGGTAAATTTGCTGTACTCATTCGGGGCTGCTGCAGACCTAATCAGACACTTGATTGTGAGCAAAAGTAATAAAAAGGAAAGAAAGAAAAAGAAAGAAAGTCTTGTTTTATAACTAGAGATGGGCTGGGCTAATATGGAATAGAAAATAAAAAAGCCAAACCCAAACATTCGGGCCACTTCCAGATGTGGGTGGATACACTGGAAGTCTGGCAGGGCCATTGATTAGCTGTGGGCAGTTGACAGCCTCCCTTGGAGATGGGAGGGCCTGTTGGGAGGGAGGGGGAGAACCTCTGGGGGCCTGTGCAGAATCAGGGAGGTGAGGGGCAGGGGAGAAAAGGCATGGAAGAGGGTCTAGAAAAGTTGGCAGTCAGGGTGATTTCATTTCCTATTACTAAAAGACCAGCATCTTTCCTAACCCCTTGGAGATGCCCCCACTTTCCTGCCTCCATTTCTGCGCCATCAATCCCCACTCATGACTTCTCTCCTCCTCGAAATCCTGGGTCCTGTCCACCTTCTGTACCTCTCTCTCACAGCGCTGCTTCTCAATAAGCTGGAGAGATTCCCTGAGGTCCAAAGAGGAAGGGAGACCTCTCAACATGCTGCTCTCCCTGGCCCCAGACAGCAAAGGGACTGTCATAGTATGGCTCCTCAACCTTGAGGGGACCCAGGACCTGGATCCTGGAGCCCCTGACACAGCTCCTGACAAAGACCCCATGGTCCAGGTAGCACCACGTGGCCCCTGGTTCGCCTCATTTATTTGATTGTCCTTTGGGTCCATGTATATGCTCACCTCCTTCAACCTCAGAGGGGTACAGAGACCAAACTAATGCTCAGGAACAGAAGGTCCGCGAGGTGAGCTGCTGTTTCTCCAGCCCAGCTTGATGTGTCTGGATGGGACACCCTGTGTCTGGCAGAGAGGTGACGGGCCTGAGGTGGCTTGGGGACTGCCTAGTTCCTGGGGGAGACTTTCCCCTGCCGTCTCCCTGTCGTGGCTATGTGCTTTACTAACTCCACGTGGCCTGTTGGCCACCTGGGAAATATGCGAAATAGATCTATTTGCGGAAATCAAGAAATAAAAGGTGAGCAAAGCAGGGCCCGGTCTTGTGGAAAGGCTCCACCCTCTGCCAAGAAAGTCACCACCTCCCTGCCTGACGGCTATGGCTACAGCTCCAGGGAGCGCCGGACGCTGGGGGGACCTGGGAGAGGGGCCCATCCGAGAAATAAATACCTCTGGGGCTGGGTCTACTGCAAGCAAACTGCTCGGAAACAAGGAAGCAAGTGAGCACGTACTGACCGAGAAAGGGGAGGGGTGGGCGAGGGCCAGTGCTGGGACCAGGAGGGTCAGGAGCCAGTCAGAGCCAAGGGAGGAGCAGCTCAGGAGACATCCCGCCGAGCCCCAGCCTGGGCTGGCTTCTGGGCGTGGGAGGAGCAAGGGAGGTTACCTGCCCCTGGGAGGGGCAGGCTTGGAACCGGTTCGAATCCCCCTCTCCCTTCCTCCCCTGCCCTGGCGCCCAGGCCGGGGCCTGGGGGGTTAGCGGACCTGGGCTCCGAGACGCACTCGGCCTTTCTTTGGGCGGCAGGAGGTGGACAGAGCCAGGGTGGGGACCAGGAGGCCTGAGCGGCTGCAGCACAAGCCCATCTCTACGTCTAAGCAGAAGTCCATGAAGGCGGAGGGAGCAGGCGTCCTTATCTGTCCAGCAGCTGCTTCAGAGCTCTTTCGATGTTCATTCTGTGGCCCACTCGAGTTACTCCGAGGTCTATAAGGTCTTCCTTCTGAAGGTTTGGTAAGTGACTGCCATCGATTTCATTGTCCAGGAAGGTCTCTTTGTGCTCCCCCAAATTTAAGCTTTCCAGCCAATCAGCCACATCGGGCTTGGTCCACAGGTGGACAGGTTTAGTTGTAAAAGGCTTATTTGAGATTGGCTGTTGCAGTATCGAGGGAGACGGAGACCTGCTGCGCACCGCCGCGCTCAAGCCAAACAGGTCCCCTGAAGGTGGCTGGCTCGGAAGGCTAAAAACCTCAGATAGGGTAGGTGAAGGGGCCGCAGCTGAGACGGCGGCCAGGGGAGCGCTCAGGGCCTCCTTGGCGATCTCGGTGGGGGAGACCACAGGGCTTGGGGCGCGTCTCGTGACAGCGGTCCTCCCGTCATAGTCCGGTGGCCTGCTCTGCAGGGTGATGGGCTGGGTGGTGCCAGGGCGGACGGTGAAGGTGACCGTCGTGCTCCGCGTCCCTGAGACGGTGCTCATGACATCCGTGCTCCTGCAAAGGCAACGAAGAGACAGGCATCACAGGCAAGCAAGGGAGTGCTCACCAAGAGCGCGGGGGCAAGGGGAAGGGAGGTTGTGTGGGGGAAACCAAAGGAGGGGGGGGCCTAAAGGCAGACACACTGGCAGCAAATAATCTTGGCACGCCAGGATCAGCAGGGGGAAACACCAAATCAGCCACCCCAGGCACCTGAAGTCAAAGATGAGGGAGGGATGGGAGAAAGACAGCTGTCCTGAGGAAGGGAACAAAGAGGAAAGGGAGGAGAGAATGATATCTCAGATGGTGGACGTTTTTAGGAGAGCCATGGGAGCCACTGATGGTTCCGAAGACCAAGACGGGGCCAGAAGGGCTCTCGGTGATATCAACAACCCTGTCCCTGCCCCGCCCCCCCCCCCCCAGCCCCCATTGACCCGTGCTGAAATCCTGTAGGGCAGCTCTGGGCCCTGGGCTGTCCCTTGCTGTCCCTGAATGTAACGTCCTCTTTGCACACCCAAGCACCCGATACTCCACGAATCATAGTGTGTTCACTCGGAAGAGCGGAGGGGGCCTTGGTTTGGTTACAATCCTTCCGAGCTCACCATCTGCTCTGGCTGGGTAGGGCGGAGTGGAGGGCTCTAGCCGGTGTCTCAGAGAGGAAAGAGCGAGCAGGACTGAAAAATCATGAGGAAACGCTAAGTCCTGTCCTTGGGTTTGGTTTGGCTTTGGCCCCCCCTCTCCCCGATCTCTACTTTCAAGAGAAAACAGAAAAACCCCAGAGGAGGAGGTATTTTAGAAGCCCCACCGAGCCCCAGGGGGGTCCTGGCCCCTCCCACCAAGCCCCAGGGGGGGTCCTGGCCCCTCCCACCGAGCCCCAGGGGGTCCTGGCTCCTCTCAAAGTTCCAGGGGGGTTCCTGCCCTTCCCACCAAGCCCCAGACTGGGTCCTGCCCCTCTTCCCCAGCCACACCTCCTCCTGCATCTTCTTGATCACGAAGAGGCCTGGGGAGCAGGATCACTGTGGTTCCTCTCACGGTTTGGGGCAGATCCCGCCCTAACCCCGGAAAGCCTCAGAGCTGACTCTCCAGCATGTTCTCCTTAAGCTACCGGGGGGCCGCGGTGAACTCAGCCCGTTTAGAAACATTTTCGACAATATTGAAACTGACTGTTTTCTTGCTCAGTTGCCAAGCAAATGTTGGTTGTCACGAGCAGTCGACTGTAAGTTTCCTGAAGGCAGGGCCTGTTCTTTTCTGTCTCTGTATTCCCAGCATCGGTACCTGAGGAGCCGGTTTCTACACCTGGAGTTGCCCAAAGCAGCAAAATCATGAGTTCGGAGCTTACCCCCTCCCAAAAGAAAATAAAAACTCCTCCATTGTTCCTGAAATTCAACAGACTGAGGCACTGAATGCCCTCCCTTCTGCTCTCCGCGCCCTTTCCAGTCTCATTTCACGCACACACATACATTCACGCACACACGTGCACACTCACATGCACACACCCACACCCTCAGACACATGCACACACATACTCATACACACAAATGCACGCACACACTCACACGCACACACTCACACACACACACACACACACACACACACACACACACACTCTGTTCCCTGTTCTCCTCCATCCATATATTTGCACAGGCCTTCCCTATACCGTCAATGGAGCCTCTCTTCACCTCTTGCCTCTTAGAATCTTTAGCACTCTTCAAGGTTTCTCTGAGCTGCTGCCTTCTCCAGGAAGCCTTCCAAATTGCCCCCAACAATGGTAGTGAGGCTCCATAAGAGTGAAGGAGTTGTAATGCAGGTCTTCCTCTGGGGTGAGAGGGCGAGAATTTGAATCCCACCTCTGCCTTGTACTAGGGGGGAAAGGAGGGAGGAAAGGAAGGAAGAAAAGATGGTGGCCCCAGGGAAAACCCTTCATCTGTCTTCCTTTGGGTTCTTCATCTAAGGCTCCCACATGCTTCCAGTACTGGATCTCAGATCCTGGATGAAGTGCTTTACTAACCACAAGGCCTGATGCAAACCTGAGCTACTTCTTGCTAATTTTCTAGTGGATTCGATTTGCTAAGCCCTGTTCTTTTAATAACCATGAGGGGGCTATGTTCAAAACCAGGACATGGAAATGGCTACCAAGCTCTGCACATCTCACCGGGTCTAGTGAGATGACTCACCTGGGCCACCCTTGGCCTCCCAGCAGCTACAGGGATGTGCCAATGGCCACATGTGTCTCTTTGCTAATGGTTACCTTGTAATGTCTTACATGTGGCTGGGGTCCCAAGGAGGCAGTCAGGGAGTAAAAAGACCTATGTGGGGTCCCAGACTTTCAGGCTTGAGGGACGGAAGGGACCCTCATTGAGACCAACCCCATCATTTGACAGGAGAAAATGAAGCCCAGAGAGGTTGTGACTTGTTCAAGGCCACGCAGCTAGCAAGGTTGGGATCCAAATCCAGGGCCCCTCGTGGGGGGGGGGGGGTGGGGTACCATGTTGCTTTCCCATTCCAGCTCTGATGCCTCTTACCTCTGATAGTGATTATGGGCTAATAACTCAGTTTCCTCACCTGTGAATAGCACCTCACACTCTCTAGCTCATGGGGCAATTATGGAGAACATGCTTTGCAGAATTTAAAGTACCAAGAATCTGGCAGTGTTTGACAGCAATAATATAATGATAATGAACTACTACCATCTTCTCCTGGGGATGTTCCAGACAAGAGGGGGCACTGGTAGTAGGTGAGTTTGGCCGCCTGTTGCTTCCCTCTGGGGAGGGCAGGTGGCCATGTCTGGGGTAGTGCTCAGGGGTGATCACAGTGGGACAACCTCCTGGCTGAAGTGACCTGGGGCCGACACATCCTGGGAAATCCTAAAACTCCGTCCTCCACATTCCTCCCCATGGCCATGGCTGTCTCTTCGTTCTTTCTTTCCCTTCTCTCTTGTGGGGATTTCCTAGGCATCTCACTGAGGCTCAGGACCTGCTAAAGCCAACAGTCACTTCTGTCATTACAGATGAAGGGAGGGTTGGAACTTTGGGTTCAGATTCATTTCATGTAACAAACAAATTGATTCCATTCCTCCTCGTGTCTGGCCCTTGCCAGGCAGGGGCATAAAACTATCCCTGCCCTCAAAGTGCTGCCCTTCTCTTGGAGTTGGGGACACATCTCTCTGACACAAGATCAATTCAAAGTATAAACTGTGGCTGTTCTTCCGTCATTCCAACTGTGTCTGACTCTGTGACTCCATTCGGGGTTCTTTTGGCAGAGATACTGGAGCAGTTCATCATTTCCTTCTCCAGCTCATTTTACAGATGAGGAAACTGAGGCAAACAGGGGTAAGTGACTTGTCCAGGTCGCACAGCTAGTGTCTGAGTCTGGATCTGAACTCAGATCTTCCTGACTCCATGCCCAGTGCTCCTCAGCATGGCTCTTGTCACAGGAATAGGGCATGAGGGAACCCTGAGAGCTTATATCCTATTTCTGGGATAGAGCTGCCTGTCTCCTTGGATGGTATCATTACTGTGGGCTTCAGGCCTGGGGAGGGGGACAGTGAAGCCCAAGACACACATCACATGATGTTATTTCCTCCATGGGATGGTGCCAGTGGGGGTTGGCAGGGCCACTCAACAGTCCACTTGATTCTTAAATCTGAAACATGGGTGGGTGAAAAGCCAGCTTGGGTAGCCAGGGCTCTGTAGATCTTCAATGGAATCTCTATGTTGGAGTCATGATTTTTTAAGCAAGGATATGCTAGGGCTTGGCTCCTTCTGTCTCCCAGTGTGTTCCTGATCAATAACTCCAGCATCAATTAGGCACCTATTCTATAGGAGCTGTTGGGGCTACAAAGAAAAGAATGGGATGACCCCAGTGCTCCAGGAGATGACATTGGATTGATGCTGAGAAGATGCAAAGGAAGCCAAGGCCCTGAATGCAAATCCCGGTTATTTACTTGTTCCCAGGTGATTTTTGGCAAGTCAGCTGACCGCTCTGGGCTTTAGTGTCTTCCTCAGTGAAAAGAAGGAATCGGGCCGGGGTCTCTAAGCAGATGGTTCCCTATGATCTAAGAGCCAGCGATAATAGATGGGAGAAAGGAAGGAAGGAAAGAAAGGAGAGAGGAAAGGAGGGAAGGAAGGAAAGAAAGATGGAGGGAGGAAGGGACAGAGGGAAGGAAGAAAGGAGGGAGGAGGAAGGGATGGAAAGGAAGGAGGGAAAGAAGGAGGGGAGAAGGGAGGGAGGGAAGGAAGGAAGGAGGGAGGGAACATTTGCCGAGCCCCTGCAGTGCACCCGGTGCTCGGCTGAGCACTTTATAAATATCCCATTTGATCCTCAAACTCTGAGAGGTTGGTGCCCTTATTACTCCCATTTTACAGATGAGGAAATGGAGTAAGGGACTTGCCCAAGGTGACACAGCTAGTAAGTTTTGGAGACTGAACTCGGGTCTTCCAGCACTCTGCCCACTGGGCTTCCCAGCTGCCTTTTCTGGAGTCACTCAGAGTTTGCACAGTGCCTCACAAACATCACCCTGGGGGGTGGGTACAATTATTATCCCATTTTTTTTTTTTTTTTTACAGAAGAGGAAACAAGCAGAAAACAGTCAAGTGACTTGCTCAGGGTCACACAGTTAGTAAGTGGCAGATGCAGACTTTGAACTCAGGTCCTCCTAACTTCAAATCTGATGCTTTACCTCTTGTACCACTAGCTACCCATTTAGAAATGAGTGTGCCCCATCAGCCCCTTACGCTGGGCCGGGGCACCCAAGCTTGCTCCTGAAGGCACCATGGTTTGTGGCAGGGAGACTCAAACAGCAGACTGTCAGGATACAAGGGGAAAACCTTCCTCCCCTCTCTCTAAATTATCCATGTCTTTTGTTCCTGTATCAGCTTTATTTCCAAATCTCTGTTTCTTCCTTTACCTACCCAGGGACCCAGTCATCAGAAAAAAGAAAGAAAAATGCAGACCAGTAAAACTAAAACAGCAGCTTAGTAGGAAAATCTATGTATGCACGGTTCCACATCCATGGTCCCCTGCCTCTGCAAAGAAGGGAAGAAGGTGCACTTTCTCCTTTCTTTTTCAAGGACAAGAATGGTCATTGTAATTTCCCAGTATCTAAATTCCCTTTGAGTGGACATTCTTGTTCTCTCCCAGGAACCTCTGCTGCTCTAGGTAAAAGGCTGCAGTCTACAAATGGATGTACCTCCTCTCCATCCCTTCCCCCACCCCATAACTTTACCATTATGGGGAAAGTGTAGAGACCATTTGGAGATGAATAAGAATTTGGCCAAGTTCCTGCCCATCCATGGAGTGGTTTGCTCAAGCAGATTCACAGAATCTCAGGGGTGGAAGGGATCCAGAGGGGCTCTATGACCAAGAACCTCTTCTAGAGGATCCCTGACAGGTGGCAGGTAGGTCTTTGCTTGAAACCCTTCGGGAAGGAGGGTCTGCTGCCTCCTGGGGCAGCCCCTTCCATGATGGGATGGATCTTGCCCAGACACGCCACCTGGTACCTTGGCCTCCATGGCTCCTGGGTGTGCCCCCAGTCTTCAGGACAGCCCTTTGGACGTGTGAAGCCAGAGACCACATGTGCTCCCCTTAGTCTGCCCTTTTTGGGGTTGCTTTGGCTCCTGTGTTTGCTTTCAGTCCTGGCTGCTGCCCTTGCTGTCTAGGGGGCCGGAGAGGGCAGGGGACACAAGGTCCAGCCTGGAGACTCTCCCTTCTCAGTGCAGCACCAGCGTTTGGTGCCTCCCATGGGCCAGGGGGCAGTCCTGCAGCCTGCCTGGACCTTTTGTGCAGAGAAATGCCATCTACCCCACTCCCTCACACCTGCCATTTCTGAAGGTGAGCCTTTCTCCCCCAGCAGAAATGGAAGACTTCCCATTCATTATATATGTCCAGTAGACACAGACACATATGTAGCATGCACAGACTCAGAGAGATGTCTAGTGATGGCATTAGTCATGCAGCTAGGAAGTGGCAGGTATAAAATTTGAACTCAGGTCCTCACTATGCAGACGAGCACCCCTCTGGAATTTACAGTCCAGCCCCTCATCCCTGGCCACACAGTTACATGCCAGGGGCAGAACTCAGCCCTCCTGTCTGGGGAAGATGAAGAGACAGCCCTCTCTTGACTGGCCCGGCCTCTGTCCACTAGACTGGGTTGCTGTGTATACATCCTGGCGATCACTAAGGGGCCCCACAGTGCACGGTGTGTAGATCCAGAGTCAGGGAGACCTGAGCTCAAACCCAGGCGCAGACAGGTGCTCGTGCGGGCCCTGGCAGGATGCCTCGGTTTCCTCATCTGTAAAATGAGACTCATCATAGCACCTGCCCCCCCCAGCGTTGTGATGATCAAATGAATTAACATCTATAAAGCGCTTTGTGAACATTAAAGTGCTGTATAAATGCCAGAATTATATATTACATAATAAGCATGATTACATAATATATTGCCATCTCACATACATCATATATATCATATAATATGTAGCGGCAGGCTGTGTCCGAGGCTTTAAGTCTTGGTGTAGCCTTAGGCTGTTAAAGCTTGTGGCAGCACTAAGCTCTTGGGACATTGTGTAGACATGCGGGTTGCACACACACACACACACACACACACACACACACACACACACCCAGAAACACACCCAGAAACACATCAGAAATACAGAGCTTTTGTCTTCTTAGATACGGCCCAGGATTCTGACCCAAACACTCCCTGTGTAGATTTACTTCTTCAAGACCCACGATTAGCCCCAAATTGAGTGTCAGCTCCTTGAGGGGAGGAACAGGATCTGTGCCTAGCAGAATTCCGGGCATATACTAGGTGCTTATTAAGTGTTTCTGGGACCCTGACTATCAGCCTGTGGAATACTGAAGACTTCCAGCTCTATGGTATCTGTAAGTCTGATGAACAGGCCACCTCTGCATTAATGCCAAGCCACTGACAAAAGTAATTAATGGTGTGGAGACCTCCCTCCAAGCTGACATGGAACCGTGATCACCTCCTGGGCTGCTGGCCTTTGGGAAGGGGAACTTTTCCCATTTCAAATGTGAAAAATTTGTTTCCTTTGCCAGAAAATGCATCAGCACACAGGTACTGCCCTCTGGCCTCCTGGCATGCAGAGGCCCTCCCTGAGCTGCTGATGGCTTCTGAAGGCCAGCAGGGACGCAGAGCAGGGGATGCTTGCTCCAAAGTGGTCCTACTGTAGGTCAGTGGGCATTGGGCCTGGGGTCGTGAGAGGCAGGCTCCCCACCTGTTAGCTGTGTGACCTTAGTGTCAGTTAGGATGGAAGGCCAAGAAGGCAGCCTGAGGTTTCTAGCCAGATAAAGGGTGAGCTGCCCAGGAAGCTGAACCTGCCTGTGGGCCCTGCTTTCTGGCTCCGGGGGAGGGAGCCCAGAGGAGGCCCCTCCAGAGCCCCGAGGGTCAGAGAGTGAGAGACAGAGTCATGCGGCCCAGGGCGTCTGGGCTGCCCCACAGGCCCCACTTACTTGTAGTCAGCACGACCCTCTTCTGTTTCCAGCGACCGTGAGAGCAGATGGAAAAATGACAAAATGGAATGGCATCATGAATTGAAAAGGAAGACAAGAGCATGGCAACAAATGAGGTGAAGTGAGGTGAGGTGAGGTGAGGCGAGGTGAGGGAGCGCCCTTGCTGGCTGGTCCCCAGCCTGCCCTGGCTGGAGGGCTCGGGGAGGAGGCAGAGGCCCGCCTGCTCATGCTGAGGGCAATAATTTACGCCCCAGATCTAGCTCTGGAAAGGATCCCAGTGGCCATCTGGGCCATCCCCCTCAGTGTACTGAGAAGGAAACTGCACCTCTGGGCAGGAAATGACTACCCCCGGTCACACAGGAAGAGTCAGGGGTGGGATTTGAACCCAGGATCTTTGACTCCATAGTGAGCAGAGGACTTTCATCACTGCCCCACGTGGCCTCTCCATTGGTTTTAGTTTAGAAATGGAAAACCCCAGTCACAGAGAGGTTGACAGCCCTGGCCAGAGAGCCTCGAGCTTAGATGAGGAGCCCAACCTTCCTGCCTTACAGGCACATGGTGCAAGGCACATAGCTTAAAAAGGAGGGAGAGAAAAGGGCTAAAAACCACAGTCTGATTCTAAAGGTGCTCCCTTGCTGGGTAATTCAAATGGAAGCATATTTGTAAGCAGTGCTTAGCCTAGTACCTGCTACAGGAGGCGCTTAATATAGGCTGAATCCCTTTCTCTGAGTGACTCTAGGGATGGGGAGCCTCCACAGTGGGAGCCACTTCTTCCCCATCCCTCCCATCCCGCCTGCCCCCATGGGTCTCTGGAAAGGGCTGCTGGAGCCTCCCAGACTCATCCTGATGGCTGAAAAAGCCCCTGGTGGAGTTGAACCCAGGCCTGTCCTGCTCTCCCACAGCTCAGTCATCATTTGGCACTGGATCCTCCAGGTTGCACTGATCATTAGGTTGCCTAGCAACCCCTTGGATCCTAGGCGGAGCACCCAGGAATCTACTGGCCTGATAAAAAGCCTGGTGTTCTTCCCTCCCCCCCCCCCCATCTTCTTTAAGCAAGCCTAAAAGGAGCCGTGAAAGCTTTTTTGAAAAGAAAGAAAGCAAGCGAAAAAGCCCACGTGTGACTGGTAGTATCTCTGTCTGTCTCTGTCTTTCTTGCAAACACTTTCATTTTGACAGTCCAACAACACATCAATTCAAAGTTAAAAATCCTTGTGCGATGCAGACAATGCAGCTGTCATGGCATGGCCAGAGCAGGCGCTCGGGGCCCCTGACCTGCCCCTCGGCACTGGGGGCCCTTGGGTGTGCCCCGGCCTGGGGTTTCTTTCTCTTTCAAGCAAAGGGCCCCTTTCTGCTCCAATGAACCTGTTCATTCTCTTGTCCCGGTGGGAGTTTGCCCTCTGTACAAAGCCAGGACATCTGCCCTGCAGCAAAGTGGCATGGGCATCAGGGCAAGAGGGACCCCAGTGGTCTATGGGAGCCTCAGCCTTGAACTGTGACCCTGCCCTGGGCAGTGTTCAGTCAGGGCCTGCCTGCATTGGCTGGACAGACTCTGAGCATCATGGCCATGTTTTCCCAAGAAGTCCCACAGGGGATCTGCCCACCACAATGGCAGTTTTCGTAAGGCCCTTCCACCATTACTTGGGCACCAGGAAGATGCCAAGGCTGCCCACTTTGAGCCCCGCCTGGCTCATCTCCTTTAGAGTTTACGCAGGCTGACACCCACCACCTGACTTTCCTGTTCCCCCCTAACTACAGGTTCCTGTATGGCACGCATATTTCCAAAGTGGCTTGGAAGGACGTTACACAGTTCTTGGGTCCTGGAGACCTGGGCTCGAATTCCACTCCTGACACCTGCCAGTAGTGGGACCGTCCTCTGGGCCTCACCCTTAAAATAGGAATGAAAAGCCTTGTTTGCCATCTCTACCACATCAGGTTATTAGGAAGATGAAGTGAGAATGTGTGTAGTCTTTAAAACTCGGAGAAAAATGCCAGTTTTTGCTCTGATTATCATTAACCATCAGGGGATGTTTCCTTGACTGTAGTGTGTGGTAGAGGCAGGTGGCACAGAGCTTACAGACTCACTTGGGGAAGAAGAGAAAATGAGTCACAGAGGAGCAAATGAACTTGGCCAGAATCTTAGGGCAACCAAGTCAGGTCTCCTGCTCCTAAAGTCCCAGGTCCTCCTTCCTTCCTTCCTTCCCACGTCCCCAGGTTCCAAGAATGGAGTGAGAGTGTAGACAGAATTGGGTGCTGGGGGTGAATTCTCCTGGCTGGTTCCAAAGCTCTATCGGACAAACTGAGAGCCAGGGTCCCGTGTCTGAATCTCATCATTGACTTGTCTGGCACAAAGCTTCTAGGACAGTCAGACTTCTCTCCACTGGAAGGGTTCACTGACCTCTTTGCAATCTTCTTTGCCCACATGCCAATGGGCACCAGGGAACAGGGGCTTTGCCAAATCTGGCTGGTATCCTCAAAGCTTTCTCCAGATTTGAGGCAGCAGAAAGAATTCTGAGCAACCAGACTGGATTGATCTTGCATCCGAAAGACCATCATCGCTATGTGATTTCACAGAGCTATGGAAGAGTGTGGGGCAAGTGAGGAGAGCAGTAAGGCACTGTCACACAGGATCACAGAGGCGCAGAGCTAGAAGGTGATCTAGTCCAATTCCCTACCCATGAGGCAAGTGGCCATCCAGCCTCTCTTGAATGGTTCCAGTGATGAGGAGCTCACTACTCATCTTTTTCAGGATCAGGCATAGAGCTAATTAGGAAGACCCCCAGGTGATCTGAGCACTTCCCAGCTCTGAGAGGATGAGCAGGCTGGATATTAGAATCTCAGAGCTGAAAGGTCTATCTATCCCATCGCTTTAACAGTTGAGGAAAATGAGACCCAACCAAGGCTATAAGGTTAGTTAATGGCTGAGTTAGGACTTGAACTTGGATCCATTCAACAACGGGCATCCAGGTGGTGCAGGGGAGGGGGCACCAGGCCTGGAGTGAGGAAGGCTCATCTTCCTCAGTTTAAATCTGGCCTCAGACACTGCCCAGCTGTGTGACCCTGGGCAAGTCACTTCACCCTGTTTGCCTCAGTTTCCTCATCTATAACATGAGTTGGAGAAGGAAATGGCAAACCACCCCAGTATCTTTGCCAAGAAAACCCTAAATGGGGTCATGGAGAGTCACATACAACTGAAAATGACTGAACAACAACTAATCCACAAAAACAAACCTTTATCAAACACTCTATATAGGGCACTGTGCTAGTGCTGAGGACTGGCAACAAGAAGAGAAACCAGTCTCTTTCCTCAAGGCGCTAAGGGTCTCCTGGGGGGGGGGGGGAGCGGAAGAGAGAGAGAGAGAGAGACAGAGAGAGAGACAGAGACAGAGAGACAGAGACAGAGACACAGAGAGAGAGACAGAGAGAGAGAGAGAGACAGAGAGAGAGAGAGACAGAGAGAGGGAGGGAGGGAGAGAGACAGGGAGAGAGAAGATTAAAACACTAGGACAGTCAGATAAGACTTTCTGGAGGAGACAGCACTCACAGGGCAATGGCTTCGAGAAATAGGGGTGAGAAGGCAGAGTGTTCCAGGCCTGGGAAAGACAGAAGCCCAAGGTTTGAAATGGCCAGTAGCCCAGTCTAGCTGGAGTCTAGAATGTGAGAAGGAAGGAGCATGAGAGGTTAGCCAGACAGGTGGGAGTCTGATGGAAGAGGGGCTTCTAGGCAGAGGCAGGGTCCCTGGGTTTCAAGCTGGGGAGTGTTGGGGCCAGAGATGAACTTTGAGGAGCTTCCTTTGGTGGAGGAGTGGAGGCTGGTGGCAGGGAGGCCAGTGAGGAGGCCACTGCAATCATCCAGAGGGAAGCGGATGAGGTCCTGCACCGGACCGGGGGTGGAGGGAGTGGACAGAAGGGGGCAGATGCAGGAAACAGTGGGGAGGACATGCCTTGCACACAGAGGGTACTTAAGTCACCATTAGTTGAATTGAATTACAGCAAGGAGCCGGAGCTCCAACATGAGGCTCTGTAACTGCTGGGGAGGGCTAGGTTACTGTGGACAAGACCCAGTAATTTCATGTCTCAACTTTGTCATTTGTAAGATGGGGACTGGACGTTGGCCCTGTCTCCCTCCTAGTGAGGATGGGAGGTTCAAATAAGGGAACAGAGCTTGGAAGAGTACTATTGTCCAAAGGGCTGCTCTTTGTAGACCCAGCATTTGGGCATCTCAGGTTTCCAGTCCTTTCCATGGGCCAAGATGGCTTTGGACAATCATTGGATTCATGGCTCCCTGGAGAAGGGGGCTGGTTCGGTGTCTGCTCAGTCAATAGTGGCCCCCCACAATGATGGAGTACTGAATGAAGGGAGGGTAAGTTAAGGCAGCAAGTTATTAGTGACTTTAGGTCTCCAGGGGAGTGACTTAGGGATCTGTGGTTGGCCTTTTCTATTCAATATTGTTTCAGTGACTTATATAAATGTATAGATGGCAGGGTATCCATTCAAATTGCACCCGGCACCAAGCTGAAGGGGAGAGCTGCCACCCTGGAGCAGAATCGGGTTCAGGAGGATCAGATAGGATGAGCCAAATTTATTAAGATGGGATTGAGTGGCTAAGTGACTTGGCCAAAGTAACAGAGGAGACCATAGATCCAGACCTGTGAGGGACCTGAGAGTCCCCCACCATCTAACAGTGATAAGCCCAAACACCCCATAGGTTAAATAACTCATCCCAGATCATACATGTGATGAGGGTCAGAGGGCAAATTTGAACCCAAGCCCTCTGAATACAGAACCAGTACCTTTCCCCTGAACAAGGCTGCTAAGATTCTATCATTCTACAGGGGAAAATGGCATCCGCCAGAGAAGGCTTCATTGACCAGGACATGTCTGTGTACATATATGTATACATGCCCACATATGCACATATATGGAACCCTAGAACTTGGACCCAAAAACAGACTTGGGGATCAGCCAGTCACTCCAGAAAGGAGTGAAGCAAACTGATGTAGGCAGACTGCTGTCTGTCACACTTCAAGGGGGCTTGCCAGGACTCATTAATGAAGGCTCTGAAGCTTGAGTCACCTTCCTCCTCCCTGGCCCAGAACATGCTGCTGCTCACAGCTTACAGCTCATGTCCAGTCCAGACTAAATCCTAAGGGCCTCAGACCGCAGCTTTATTCTTTCCTTTAGGGATATTGAAGGCTCTTACAGTGGGAGCTGGCAGGGACCTGGGAGGCATCTGATCCAAGGCCCAGAGAAGGAAGGAACTTGCCCAGGGTCACTCTTAGGACTTTGTTCAGAGTAAGTAAGACAAGGAACTGGCCTCTGGAGGCTTAGTGGCAACCAGAGAATGCCTTGGCCAATCACCATCCTCCTCTTCTACCAGAGAGTTTGATGAGGCCTGCAGGGAGTCATGGAGGAAACATAAGATGTGGTCCCCTCCCTACAAAGCCTCCGTCCTGCTCTTGGTGCAGCCACAGCTCAGGGTGATGGCCTTTCTCTGGCTCCGGCCAGGGACAGCTCCCCAGTACTGAGTCTCTCTGGTGACCAAACCCTGGACACCTGGAAGGATGCTCTTCCATAGTGCCCTCAGGTGGGGGGCATTTCTAAATATTCAGGCCTGCCCCAGGCAAGTGCTCAGACCTCTGCCCTCTCTCAAGGGGGTACCTTGTCCACAGTCCACTTCTGATGCCTCTTCCAGAGATGGAGTTAAGGGGGCTGCTCCCAGCCTCATTTGTAAATGCTCAGGGGGGGTCCCCAAAGATAAGCCTTGCACAGGCTGGGCCCCTGGTCCTGCAGTGATGAGCTGATGCTCCAAACCAGGGATCCTTCCCTGTAGGCAGTTTTCTGCTTCCATCAGTGCTTGGATAAAGGACATTGACATCAGAGAGTAATGCAATTAAGATTCTTCGGGGACTATAGTGAAAACACACCAGTTCCAGCTAGGGAGGGCTCTGACTTGTACTTGTTCTGAGAGGTGGGAGAGGGAGCAGAGGGAAGATGGTAAGAGTCAGAGAGTTGGAGCAAGGATTGATATCAGGAAACCCTTCCTAACAATGGCGGCTGTCCAAAAGTGGCACGGTTGCCCCAGGAGGGAGTGAGTTACCCATCACTGGAGGGATGCACATAGAGGCTGCATAGCTTTGTTCAGACACAGCTTGGTCTGGATCAAGCAATAATCCTTTATTAGTCATCTAGGTGGTGCAGTGTGGACAGAGCACTGGGCCTGGATTCAGGAGACCCAAGTCCAATTCTGACCTTAGATACTTGCTGTGTGACCTTGGGCAAGTCACTTTCCCTCTGCCTTGCTTTTCTCATCTGTAAAATCGGGATAATAATAGCCCCTCCCTCCCAGGTGTGAGGATCTGATGGGATAATGACATTCGTAAATTCGTTGGAAGCCAGACAGTTCTATCTAACAGTGCTAAGGGGGGCAGGCTATTTAAAAAGACCCCTGGGATGCAGGACTTTGGCCCAGAGAGGGAAGGAGACCTGTCCAAAGCCACGCAGGAAGGGGGATCCGGGGCCATCTTGTCCCACTCCCTCATCTTCCAGCCTGGGGAAGCCTTGCAGACCTTCTGGTGCTTAGGCTTCTGAGCCCACTGAAGAAAGCACAGCTTTCTCCTTTTCTGTCACTGCTTTTCCTTCTGTTTGCTCCACTGGGCTGTATCTCTCTGGAGACAAGGCCCTGGGCTCCTTTCTTTCCTCAATGCTGGGGGTTCATAAGAACACTTTCTATAGTAACTCTTCATCTAAATCTCGTGATGTTTCATAAGATCAAGAGCTAGAAGGGACCTAAGAGGCCCCTCCCCCCATTTTACAGGTGAGGGAACTGAGGCAGGGACAGATGGAGTGATTTGCCCAGGGGTGATATGGGCAAGAGATGGCCAAGCTAGCATGCCAAGCCAGGTCCCCTCACTCCATTTTGAGTGTTCCCTTCAAGGACCAAACAGTTGTTGAAGCATTAAGCGGCAATGGAGCCCCCCCTTGGGGTGTGTCACCAGGGAGGAAGCCTCTACCACCACTGCAGAATACTTCCAAAATCAGAGCACCAGGACTCCCTTCAGGAAACAGGGTGCCTGTGTATGTGTGTGTGTTTGCCTGAGGGCTCCCCCAAAGCCACATATGCAGGCACAAACATCTCTAGCTACTCTGGAGAGAATCAAGGCTTAGATGCATCCTTTCAGCCAGAGCTGAAGCCCAATCTCTGTGCCCTGATGGCGTTAGTTCCCAGGTTCGGGTCTCCAGGAGAGGGAGGGGTCCCATGATGGGCTGGTCAAAGAGCACTGGGCTGGCCATGAAAAGACCCGCTCCTGCAGCCCAGTCCTACTGTGCGATGTCCCCCTGCCCTTCATCCTCCCTGTTATGCAGATGGGCAGGCATGGGAGCTGAACAAATGCTGCTGTCAGTCAGACTCAGGTTCCATGAGGCTATGTGCTCTCATGGACCACAGGCTGCTTTCTCTCCTACACTGGCAGCTGATTAGAATAGTGGTGGGTACTTGTCACTGAGGCCACATAAATCCCGCCTCCCCAGAAACCCAGCATGTTGGTGACCATCCCCCAGCATCTCTCAAAACTCAACTCATGTTAC
The DNA here is from genome assembly GCA_028627135.1 of Pseudochirops cupreus. Lineage (NCBI taxonomy): Eukaryota > Metazoa > Chordata > Mammalia > Diprotodontia > Pseudocheiridae > Pseudochirops > Pseudochirops cupreus. The sequence continues at coordinate 4,342,302 of CM053583.1, read as the reverse complement.
CTCCTCCAGGAAGCCTTACCCTGATTACCATCCTCCTCCTTTCCTCCCTCTCCCCTCCCCTGGAAAATGACTTCTTAGCTCTTATGTCCACAGTTTCTAGGCATGTTGTCTGGTGTATTGGGACGGGCGTTTACTGCTAGTAGAACAGTAAGCTTGCTGAGAGGAAGGATGCTTTGATTTTTTCCTCTGTATGCCCAACACCTAACACAGTAACACAGGGCCCTGAGTAAAAGGATTAAGTGAATTGAGTTAGAAAGGCCTGGTCTTTTCTGGAACAGACCACTGGCCCCTCCAGCCCTCCTGAGAAGTCATCTATCACAGGGAGGAGGTCACCTCTTTCCCATGAGTCTCTCCCACTACGGGCAGCCCTGATCGCTGGATCGCTGGCTTTTCCTCACTCAATCCAACACCAATATGCGTCTCTGCATCACTGCTCTGTCCCTCAGCCTGTTTCTGTTCCTTTCCTCTTTCCAGGTGGTGACCCTTCCACAGTGAAGTGAGAGCTGATGCCAGCTCCTGACAGACAAGGGGCCATAAGCCCGACCGAGGATCAGTACGGCCTTTCCTCCACTTTCCAGACCCCAGGGGCTGCTCCTTTCACTTCTTCCCAGTTTCTAGGAAATGCAGGCTGTGTGCCGACCCGGGGCTTGGGCAGACTCCTCGCGGCACCTAGCGGAGGCCCCTGATCGACGGCAGCCCATCTTTAAGAAGGGGTGTGCCAAGTGAATGCGGGAGAGAAGCTGCTAGGCCTAACTGAAGGCATCGGGCGGTTCTCATCGCAGAAGCCCAGTAGGGCCACTTGTGTTTGCAGAGGCTTGCCCTCGGCTGTTTTCGTGGAGACCTATGCTGGCACCTGCTCCGGGATGCGCATGCCGCCGGGTGAGCCACCCCCCAGCACTTACCTTGTACCGAGGCTGGCGGTTTTGGTTCCAGTCGGCGAATCCAATCCTTCCCCTGGTTTCGTAGATTTCTCTCGGTTCATTTGCTGTAGGATTGAATTCAATTCGCTAATGACGTTCGCCTTTGGGCCTGAGAGAATCGGGCTTTTGACTTCGGGGACATCCCCCCACAGCTTGGAGGTCCTTTGCTGGAGAACCTTTGCGGTCCCCCCTGGCTGCGCGCCGGAGGGCGGCGGGGGCGGCGCTGGCGCCTGTGCGGGCAGGGGCATCCCAAAGCCGTCGGCGCTCTCTTCTCCCAGGGCGTCCTTGTGAGGTGCATTGCTTTTGGTGATCATGGGCTTCATTTTTGGCTTCGGAGGTACAGGGGGCTTGTCAACCATAAATGCCTGCCCATCTGCATAGACCGTGCACGTGTCCAGGGTCTCGCCCCCTTCCGAGGACAAGGTGGAGATGCTGGAAACGGTGGAGATAGTGCTGGTTGTCTCAAGATGGTGGTCACTGCTACTCCGGCTGTCCACCTCCTCGATCCCGGAGTCAGTGACGTTATCAAAGCTTTCAGGGGGCGGCAGGAACGAGGCTGGCAAACAGTTTGAAAGCCCTGCCGGTTTCTTACCGTCCACGGAGTTGGCTGATTGGCTGGGGGCGGGTGAAGGGGACTGGGGGGAGTCTTTCCTCGGCTTCCCCGGGTCTGTGGGAGGGGGAGTTGGAGCGGCCCGGTCGTCAGGGATATCAAAACTGTTTGCAAACTCTAGGGGCGGAGGCAATGGTTCTGTAAAAATAAAATCTTCGTCTAGATCCACGGACGCCAGAGGAGGGGGCGGGATACGGAAGGGCAAGACGACCGGCTCGTCCACGGAGCCCGTGGGCGCCATCACCTTGCCTGGGCCGGCGGCCGAGACCTGTAAAGCACCTTCGGTTTCGGGAATGCTTTCGGGCAGCTCAGTTGGAGAGCGTTCTGGCTCTGGGTTCACGTCCGCTTTCTCATCTTCCTCTTCCAGGGAGTCAGTCACCTTGGCGGCGTCCACGGTGTGGACCATGAGCAGGCCAGCGGGCTTCTGCTGGGAGGTGTCCACGATGCTGATGAGCATGTTCTTCTTCTCGTCCCCCTTCCTGTCCTTGTCCAGCTCGTACTTATTCTCCGTCTCCTGCCTCCTCAGCGGGCCGCGCATGCTTGGCCTGGCCACGGAGGGAAAGGCGGGCTCCATGTTGGGCCGCATTTTGGTATCGATATATAGGGGCTTGTTCAGATCTGCCTTGGCTGCTTCCCCCTTGCCGGGACCCTGCTGGGTTTCTTTCAATGCTCGATCTCTGGCCGAGAGGGCCAGAGCCAACGGTGAGTTGGGGTCTAAAAGCCTTCCAGTGAGGGGATGGACGTAGTTATCAGGGCTGACTGCGCTCCCACCCTTGGCTGCCGTCCCAGCATTGTTCTCAGGGCCTTTTGCTTTGGGGACAGAATTCAATGTCCTCACGCTGCCCGGGTCACTCTGGCCGCCAGCCTCGCTGCCGCCGAAATGGTTCTCGGCCTCCCTTGGTGCCGCTACTGGAGTGGGTGATGGCAGCTGGCCCAGGCTGTCCTCGTCGGCAAACATCTCGTCCTCTGGGAACTTGGAAGGCCTCGTCCTGGGCGCAGGAGGCCCCGGGCCCAGCCCCACGTCCTCATCGCCCAAGTCCGTGGAGAGGAAGGCCGGCGAGTTCCTCCTGGCTTCCAGCCTCTTCTCCCTGTCACGCACGGCTCCGGCGATGGCTGCCGCGAAGGGGCTGCTGACGCTGAGGCTATCATCTGGCCGCAACTGCCCTGGCGGCTCACCCGCCTGAGCGTCGATCTCCATGCTGCTGCCCTGGCTGCTCTTGCCGCTGCTGCTCGTGGATGGCTCCTTCACGATGATTGTCGGGATGGGGATGGAGCAGGTTTTCTCAGGACTGTCCTCCACGTTGGACTGCTTCACCAGCATCCCCTTCCTTCTGGCTGGCTTGGCGGGGACATAAACAGCCTTGCTCGCGATCTTCCCCACTTCGGAATAAGGGTTTTCTGGCATCTGACCTCGCTTGTTCCTAAAGTTCGCCTGGGCGGCCACGTTCCGGCTGTACAGGTCTTCTGAGTCGAGGGAGTAGCGGTCCAACTCTCTCCGGTAAAATATGCCCTTCTCCCTCATCACTGTGCCGATGTTCTCAGGCCGAGGGGAAGGGGAGACCTTGGGGACTGAATTCTGATTGAAGGGGGGTTTGATTGTCCCATAGGGTCTGGCTGTCGGCGACTTGGGGGAGTTGTAAGCTGTTGGGGAGGGTGGCGGTGGTGAAGGAGGTAAGGACTGGGGAGGAGGAGGGATGTCTTCGGAGGTGTCTGGCATAGACAGGCTTCTTGTGAACTTTAGCATGGGAGGAGCCAGAAACTGGCGCTCTTCCTCTGTTATTCCTGGAAGCAGAGAAGGAGTGAGACCCGCTGTTAGTTATCCAAAGGGATCCCTATCTGGTCACTTCAATGCTGCATAATCTGCCGTTCTGTGGCTTCTCAACAGCCACAGGTTAAGACATGCATAAGACAGACAGACACACACACACACACACACACACACACACACACACACACATGCCTGCCCAGAGCGTAGCACTGTCCGAGTCATTAACTGGTGCGTTTCTGGGCCAAAAGAAGAAAAGAAATCTCTCCTCTGGGGGATGGAAGGAGAGATTAAGACATGCTGATGCCTGCTGGAGGCACTTTTATGGGCAGCACCGGCAGACCTGAGCCAGGGAGCTACAGGCCTCGGTGGCCGAGGGACTGGTCTTCAACGTGGCCACTCTCAGTGTTGAGCCTAATAAAGACCATAAAGGGCTTTTGAGCTTGACATCAGGGAGGTGAGTTAGGCTTGGCTGGAGGCTCTGCTTTCTGCCTGGACAGAACCTCTGTCTCTTGCCTCATCAACACTCATTTCTTGCCCACTGAACTGACTAATCACAGACAGAGTTTTGGATGATTCTTCCCTCTTCCACTCCATAATGGGATTTGGGTAAGGAGCCCTGTGGTTGGCAACTCATTACCTTCTACACTCTTACCGTCATCTGTGGCCTCCCCAGCGCTCATTTGAGCTTCCTTTGGTCAAATAAAGTCATACTGGTAGGGGGGAGGGATGGGGGTTAGGTCAGAATTTATTAATATTCTACAGCCTATGCAGGAATGCTACTAATTTCCCAAAAAGCAGTCTTTCCTTACAAGCCCATCACTGAATAACTGGAGTTTGTGTTGCTTGGGGGCTGGAAGATTTCCTTCTCAATCATGCAAAAACCATGAAAACACAATGAAAACACAGAACACTGGTGAAAGTAGCAATATAAAACACGAACCAATGGACACGGACAGCCATTTTGTAATGACAGGGGGCATGCAAGATTTCAGAGAGGGAGCCGAATGAGAGCTTTTTAGAAAAAAGAAATTCCTATGATGAACTAATCATTGATTGAGAATAAAAAAAAACAACAACAACTTTCATTCGATAAGGGTATTCTCAATGGGACATACTCCTTGGGGAAAGCATCCTTGGCATCACCAATGCTTTTGGGACGACCGAGGGCTCGGAGTCACCACTGGCTCCAGGTGCGTTGGCCAACGGTTGAGTTTGCAAGGAGCCACCATTGACGAATACACCTTATGGAGCAGAGGGTGTTACATTGAAATGACAGATTTTAGACTATAGAGATTCACTGACCTGATAGAAAGATTCTGCTGTCTGACAAGAGGAAATCAGTGGTTATAAACTGGGTTATTTACCAGAGCCAATCATCCACCATGGCTTTAGTGCTGCTTCCAACTTGGCTGGTCACACCACACTATGAGCATGAGGCACTCCCATGACTGCGGGTCAGTGGGGGTATGCCTCCTCAGCAGCATGGCCCACCCGCACCCCACCCTGCTAACAAACAAGTCACACGCTAACAGGAAGAATGCAGAGAACACTTCTTGATGATTAGGCCTGAGAACGACATAGCAAAGCTCCCCTTCCCCCCAAACCAGAGAAGTGTCCCTGGAATGGTCAAGTTTGAGCTCCCGCTACACTGTCTTTGGGCACACATATTGTGCCGGTACTTCTGGTCACATAGAATACATCACCTAAAGTCACCTGGACAGGCTCCTGCTGTCTACTGGCTAAGGGGACTTTTCTGCATTAAACAAATTCTGGATTATCTAGGAAAAGGGCTAGGTTCAAGTGAGAAAGTGTATCTTTCTCTATAAATTCATGGGGATCCAGATAATGTTTGTCATGGAGAAAAGGCATCTCTGAACATAGTTTTAGCTAAAGCCTCTTCCTTGAGTTTGTTCTGAACTCAGCCCAAAGAAAAGGCTCTCTTATTCATTTTACCCAAGCTGGCCCATGACAGATTTCAGCAAATTCATTCTAGTAGAGGGCAAAGGGCTGGGACCTTGGAAGATGAAATCTCATGAAGAGAGAGGGCCTGACAGCAAGACAAGGGATACTGAGCTTATACCACATTAGGGAAACTCTTGCCCAAGATGTCTTTTGTTTATGGGATTGGTTTAGACAGAAAAGTTGTAACACAACTTGGAATACTCAAAACTGGGTCAGATGAGCCTGGAGGGCAGGCAGGACTAGAGGCCTGGGCTCTGCGGGGCTGGGCAGCAGGCAGGTTGCTGGGGAAGAGGGCCAAAAGCAGCCAAAGGCTCAGGGTACCCTGGGGTTTGCCTGCTGGCTGTCTGCCTCCTCCCACCATGGCTCTTAGGGAGGTCTCCCTCCCCTACTCCCACTTGTTCAGGGATGGGGGCTGCTTAAGAGAACAACCACATGCCTTACCTATTGATTTTTGCCTTCTCATCGTACCTCGAGGGAGGCCCAGGAATGGGCCCTTTGGACTCCCTGGAACTGTGGGGGTCATCACTGCAATTCCCTGCCGCTCGTAAATGGACTGGAAAACAAATAGTTCATTGGTCAGGCTCAGAGGACCCTTGGACTGGGCACCCTGTCCAAGAGGGCAGGAGAGAAACAAATCAAAGGAAAGAGAAGTGTGGTCAAGGGCTAGAGGCCCCCAGGGCTGTGTTCTTGGGGGAACGCAGCTAGAAGGACCCAGAAATTGGGTGAAGAATCCTAGCCTCTCTGAGCTAGAAGGTGAGGATTTCTCCTTCAAAAGAAGCTTCAAATGAGGGTAGGAGATCTCAGCAGTAGGGTAGGGACTCTTCTTGAAACTCAATCTTAACATGCCCTTATCTATTCATTCAACAGACATTTCCTGAGCACCATCTATGGGTAGGAGCTTGTGCTAGGCTTTCTTCTCTTCAGTCCTCAGTTTCCCCTCTAATGTCAAACTATTTTTTTTCTTTTTTCTTTTGATTGGGGGAAAGCAGGGCAATTGGGCTGAAGTGACTTGCCCAAGGTCATATGGCTGGTAAGTGTTAAGTGAAGTGTCTGAGGCCACATTTGAACTCAGGTCCTCCTGACTCCAGGGCAAATGTTCTATTCATTGAGCCACCTAGCTGCCCTTAATGTCAAACTATGGACAAAGTGTTGATAAAGGTGTCATACAGGATGAGACCTTGGTATGATGTTGTCCCTGTGGGCCTTAGTCTTACCATCTTGAAGAAAAAAAAGAATAGTTTGGACAGAATGACTTCTAAGGCCCCTTCCAGATCCAAATCTAGGCTCCCAAAGCTACATGTAGGGAAACCTCATAACCAAGCCCCAGTCTGCCAGATCTTCCTGCTGGCTGGGCTTTGGCTCAAGGTCCTTGTTTCAATGCTGCCTAGCAGGGGAGACATGTGAGGCCATTATCTGCCATTTATAACCACTCACATATCAGTCTGCCAGATGAACTAACAAGGTGTAGGTCTTGGGGCAATGCAGTACAGGACAGATACATTTGTACTGTGGCAGGGTGGGGATAGCACAGTCTGATCCATGGAGGCATTGTTCTAGGGGAGGGGGAGGCTGGATGGGACTGAAGAATGGTGGTGGTGGTGGGGACCTGGGGGACCCCAGCCAAAGGGGATCTGGGGAAGAAGAGAGGAGAAGACACCAAGAGACAGGACAGGGAAGTCCACTCATCAATTTCATCACCAATTTCATCCAGCATTGGCCCTGTGGTCAGCCCTATGCCAAAGTATAATCCTGCATGATTTATTTCAGCACAGTATCACACATGTGTGAGTGCGTGCGCGCGCGCACACACACACACACACACACACACACACACACCCCCTCCCCCCCCATGTGCCAGAAATGGGGAGGGAGACAAAGAACTGAGTTTCCTATTGAATAAAAACTCCTCACATGCCACATGGTAGAACTTAGCATGGTGGGCACTCCCAAGTTTGGGGAGAGCTTGCTCTGCTGCCCACTAGCTCAGTGCTCTGCCCACAGCTGGCCTTTAATAAATACTTGTCATGATGACCACAAGGATTGGGGGTGGGGGAAAGAGGTCATTTAACTTCCAGGTCTCAGTTTTCTCCTCTTTATTGGGGGACGTCAGTGCTATCAACTTTACAGGGACATCATAAAGAAACTGCTTTGTAAGCTTTATGGAAAATATTATAATATTGATGCTTGATAGAGCTCTGTGCTGCTAGAGTCTCAGTGAGGTTGGGGACTTTGTTGCTGCTAGACTTCTAGGCCATTGACACAGGGTTGCACAATTATCCTTCCTTCTTGCCTGGGGCCCTTATTTCATCTATCCCAGGCCAGAAGGCATACAGTGCCTGCTGTACTGTCAAAGTCAAGTTTATTGGTGATATCTCTCATAATAATACTCTGAGGCAAGAAAAGCAGTAAAAATCAGAGTCAATAAATCTGGCTCCTGGGGTGGGCAGAATGAAATATTCCCTTATCTTATCAGATGGGAAGATGTGGGGGAGGAGAGGATGCCATCTGGCAACATCCCATTATAAGTCATTCTTGATAGCAGGCACTGAATTCAATTGCTTTTATGCTACTAAAAGGCAGATGAATGTTGCCAGTGCCCTGTAAATTTTAGCAGCTGGGAGCATATCCCTGACTGCCCTGCCCTAGTTATAGCTCTGATTAAAAGTGTTATTAGTCTCTTTTTCCAGATTAAAACAAAAACTCTGAGGTGGCTTTAAGGGATGAAATTATGTGTCTGAGAAGGGATTTGAACTTAGGTCTCTTGATTTCTCCTCTGGTCCTTTTTCCCCACATTGCCACATTAGTTCTTAAGATGATCCACCAATCTCTTCTACTGATGAAACCAGGTTTAAGCCACTCAGTTTTGGGGAAGACATGCTAGGTTTCAATTTCACTTTAATCTGGTTTATGACAGAATATAGAAAAGACTTATATTAAAACAATATAGAAAACACTTCTGCCTCTCTGCTCCAAGCCCAACCATGACCCTCATGCTTGAGAAGGGCTCTCAAGCTTTGCTCTCCTGCATCACCATTCCACCTACAGTAGAAAGAGCCTGGCTCTGGGCTCCAAAGACTTGAGTTCTAACCCAGGTTTTCTGACTGGTTAGTTGTGCCACCATGAGTAAGTCATTATAGCTCTTTGGGCCTCAGTTTATTAAATTGTAAGGTGTGGGGCTTTTGGTCCTAAGATTCAGCACTGGTAGGGACTTCAGAGCTCATTTTATAAACGAGGAAATGGAAGGCCAGAGAAGGGAATTCATCCAAAGTTGCACAGCCAGCAGGGTGGGCTTCCGATAACTAAGAGGTGGCATTGAGCTTTGAGCTTTGCCAAATTCAGTCTGGCTTCTGTATTTAGCCAGCTCAGACATTCAGTGTCCCGCCCAACTCACTTCTTCCCCTGTCCCATCAGTGCTCATGAATCCTGGAACATCCCTAGCACCTCTATCCTCTGCTCCCCCTCTCATGCTTCTCAGTGCCCCTGGAAGAAGCCACACCACTATGGTGAATGAGTCACTACCCAGTCCTCCAGCTGGGCCTCCCTGGTGTCCAGTGAGCCTCTCTTTCCTTCATTGTCTTTGTTCCACTCCCTTCAGCAGTGGCTCCCACCCTCCTCCGTTACCTTGCCTTTGTCCTTGTCTCCTGTGGTGCCCAGAAGGCAGAGGCCTTCCCCTCTGAGGCCTTCCTACTCCCTTATTTTATACCCCTTTCCATTAGGAAATGTTGAACTGGGGTCCATGGATTTGTTCTTTTTTTTTTTAATTTCATAATGATATTTCAATATAATTGATTTTCTTCATAATCCTATGCATTATATTTCTTTAGAATTACCTTCGTCGAACTGCCTGGCAGAGGGTTCTTAAGACAAATCCTTGAAGCCAGGCTCACAGCCATCTCCCCTCTCTTCCCTTCCTCCCATGTTTGAGGAAGAAGTGGCATCTCTCCTAGGATAGCTTCCCATTCACTATCTCTCTCATCCCTCTGTGAGCCACAGGGCAGTGGATTTAAAGTCAGAGGGTGTGGATTCTAGTCCCAGCTCTGACACTTACCCTATGGGCAACCTCCAGCCAGTCACTGGATCTCTCACAGCCTCAGTTTAACCCTCAACTATAAACTGAGACCTAGGCTAGGTCATGTCTTCAATCTCTTACCAGTTGTTCTTTCTCGGCTACTTACAACAGGTTCATACCCTCCCCTCGATTGAAAAAGTGACCCTCCCATCCCCTCAAGCTACAGCCTTTACCTTTCCTCCCTTTCCCTCTCAAGATCACAGAAAGAATCATTTACCAAAGGCTTCCTCCACTTTCTCACCTCCCACTCACTCCTCAGTTCCCGGAAGTTTGGTTTTTAGAATTCTCTCTCTAATGAAGTTATCTGCAGCTCCTGGCTGCTCACCCCAGGAGTCATTTCTAGTTCTCAGACTCCTTCAGCTGTCCGAAGCTTTGCACGCGCTACCCCCTTCACTGGGCCATTTTTCACAACAATCAATCAATGACCATCTGGGACTTCTCTTCCCCTTCCTCCCTTCCTTCTCTGACTGCTCCTTCTCTGTTCTCTTGGCTGCATCTTCATCCCGTGCCACCCGAGACTTTATTCTGCTCTTTCTTGTCTTCTCTTTGAGGCCATCTCTGTTAGAGATCGCTTTAGCTCCCATGGGTAAAAGCAGGCTAGTATGCAGATAACTCCCAAATCTACATAACCATCTTGATTTTTCCTCCTGAATGCTAATGGGGTACCATTAGCTGCCTGTTGGATGTATTCCTGTGGATGTCCTAGTCACATCTCAAATGCCTAAATCCTTCTCTTTCTTCACAAATCTACTGTTCCTCCAAACTTTCTGTTGAGGCCACTTCTTCCCAGTCTCCTCTTTCTCCCATCTGTCCTTTCTCTATTTTCAGCCTCACTTCACACAGCTGCAAAAAAAAAATATTCATGAGGCACTGGTCACTTCCCAGTTCAATGGTTCCCTACTACCTAGAGTATAAAATACAAAATTTTCAGTCTAGGTCTATGGAAACCTGGTTCCCACCTACGTTTACAGACTTACTTCTCATGCTGAGACAAACGCTACTTTCCAAGTCAGCTGAATTTCTTACTATTTCTTGACACTCCTTTTCACCTCCATGTGTGTGAACAAGACATTCCCTAGATCTCCAAGTTGTGCTTTCTCCTCATGCCCACTTCATCCACACCTCGGCTGCTCAGATGTCACTTCTATCCAGCCTTCCCGGATACTCCCCTGGTGTTTAGATTTCTTCTCCTCAACACTCTTCCTGATTATCTCTGTAAGATGTAAGCAAGCCCCTTGAGGGCATGCAGTGGTTTTGCATTTTGTATTTCCAGCCCCTGGGACAGCACCTGGCAACAGCCTATCACAGTCTTGAGCTGCTCTCTCCTTTGATCATCTCGACAAAAGGTCTTAACTCAAAGGTCCATAGGGAAACACCTGTCTGTGTTTGCAGAAGATTGTCATTTCACCAGATTTGTGATTTTCTCAGGGTGGGGAGCTTTGCTTTTCCCAATGCAGATCGGCATCTGCTTTGCAGCTGAGAGGCAGGTACTCTGGTTATCAGCTTCCTCATGTGCGGCTCAGAAAATCTGAGTGACTTGCCCAGAGCCATGCTGCTAATAAGTGGCTGAGCCTAGCTGTGCCTCCTTAGCTCTGCTGGTTTCCTTTTGGGGAGTAGAGGCTGTATAAAGCCAAGCTCTAAAGACAAAGCTTGCCACGTGGCCTCTGAGCCCAGTGTGTGCCCATCGCAGTGAGACTGCTCCCTCTGCCTGGCCCCCACCCCAGGGAGCTGTCACACTCACATTTATGTCTGCCACCGATGGGAAGCACCTGCTGGTTGGTCGCTGCTTGATGGTTGCCACTCTTGACTCTACAGTCACATTTTCTGCTGTCCTCGATGGCTTGGTGGCTGGCACAACCTCATCAACTTTATCTGCAAGAGACAAAATGTCACTATAAATGAATAGAGATGGTCAGGTCCCGCCCCACCCCCCAAACAGGACCTCAAGTCTCCTAAGGTTGAGGGAGAGACCAAGTCATTCAAACGCCAAAGTGTCTCTTTGGCATTTTCACAAGGCAAGAGGTCAGCCCCAGGGGAGGGGTACAAGCCAATGGCGGTCTACCACTGCTGCCACACATGCATGCTAGGAGCGCTAAGCCTGCATGCAGCCCAAGTTTACTTAGGGTCACTCGAAAAACCATCCTCTTCTTCAAACCTTCAAAATGTGAAGGGTGAAAATCTATACAGAAATGGAAAGAAAACCTTTAGCAGAGGGCTCCTGAGTCTGTCAGAGAGTGGGAGAGGCTTTCAGCACCATGGGCCCTTCCAGCCAGGTGATGGTAACGAGGAGGGGTCGGACAATGTCCTTCTGCTAACACTCTCTTGACTTTTCCCAAAAGGGTCTTAACTCAGGAGGGTCATTAGAGAACTTGGGTCTGTGTTTCTGGATTTTTGCTTGACCAGGCTGGCGAGTGTATCACTCTAGGCAGTTCTGCTCTTGCCAATGCTGACTGGCACCTGCTTGTCAGCCGACACTCCCAGGGAGCTGCCTGGGGCACCTAGAGGGAGGTTCCTGGCCCAAGGTCCTGCAGCCCTTATGGGCCAGAGGCAGGGCTTGAACCTGGGTCTTTCTGGCTTCGAGGCCATCATTCTCTCCATTCCCAGGGGCTGGACGGTGTTGGGTAAAACTTAGTCTTGTTTTTAATTTTTGTTTTTAAATTCACAACAAAGAGATATTCAGGGAAGATGCTTGATCAATCATCAGGTAACATGGTAATGAAACAAGGCACATAATTAATATGAACAAGTCTAGTCTTTGAAATAAATTTTAAAAATCTTAGATTTAGTTCTAGAAAAGGCTCGAGAAGGCATCTTGATCATCCTCCTTTTCAGCCAAGAGACTTGTGCAAGGTCATACACATGGCATCTAAATTCAGCACACTTGCTACTACCTCAAGTCAGCTCCTCCCAGCTGCCTCCAGGACACTCCTCCTTCCCATTTCTCTTTGCAAAAGAATCCGGGAGGTTTGGCGATTTGTCTTGGGGTGTGTGTGTGTGTGTGTGTGTGTCGGAAAGAAATGTGCATCATTAGTCTTCAGGCATGGACACAAGGGAGTCATCGACTCGGTCATTGGTTAAGTTTTCGTGTCTCTGACTGAAGAACAATGAACCCCATTTCTTTCAAACACACACACACACCCCCCCCAAGATAAACAAGCCACCAAACCTGCTATGAAGGCAGTGGGAGGCGCTGTCCTGGCTGGAAGGAGAGCTCTGTCCTCGGAGCCAGGGGTCTGGCTCAAAGCGAGAATTGAGGAAATGTTCATTCACTCACTGACAGGCACAGCTGGATTAGTTGAATTCTGATTTTCTTGATGATGTTTCATTTCAGAATTGGGGCTGAAGTGAATGTGTACCAGAAGTTGGGGGAGACACATACAAGTGTCAGAATCTGAGGTGGCTAGAAATTGACTTGGAGTAGCTTGCAAATTGTTGGAGAGCCAGACCCCCAACAGGACTTCTTTATCCTCTGTGCAGGCATGTGCTTGACCTGGGCACTAGGACACTAGGTCCCTGCCCCTGGAGGGTTTCTAGTTGCACCTGTCCCAAACCCAGGTCAAACCTCTAGGCTCTATGTGGCCCATCCAAGAAATAGCAGCTTATCATGTAGGACCTTGGCTGGTCATATAGCCATGCCAATGGTGGGGATGTGCTGCTGAAGGAAGACATGAAAGATGGGGAGCAAGATAGAAACCCTGAAGAGGAAGTTGAGGTCATAAAGTCACAAGAGATGACCATTTCACAGACACATTTGATTGCTTTAACACACACATACACATGTATACCACATATACCATGTTCTCTGGCACAGAGATAACAAATATTGAGACAGGGCCCTGGACATCAGGGACAGAAGGAACATTTCACACAGATAATCCAACAAATTGGCATCCAAAGTGGCAAAGCCACCCAGAGTGGCACCAGTGCAATGCAGGGACTTCCCAGACCCAACCTGGGGAATCACTGGGCAAATCTGAAGACCCATGTCTTAAAGTGGGGAGAACCATTGGACGTGGCTAGGGTCAGGCTCTTGGTGCATTCTGTTTGGGCTGTAATGAATGGGCCATCAGTAGTAGCAGGATGATAAAAGCTAGCATTTATATAACTCTACAAGGTTCACAAAGTGCTTTTCAGACATGATCTTTTTTGATCACAAAGACAGGGGGAGATAGATGCTGTTATTATACTCATTTTATAGATGAGGAAACTGAGCTTTAAGAGAGGTCAAGAGGGTCATACAGCCAGAAAGTATCTGAGACAGCATTCACGCTTAGGTCTTCCTGATCCCTCTTTTAACACTCAACCCACTCTGCCAGACTGTTTGGTTTAGAGAGTAACTGAGTCACAGAATTACAAGTGGAAGGTATCTGAGAGGTCCAACTCTCCCATCTTACAGAGAAGAAAATGGAGGCATAGATAGGGAAGGGACCCAGTCAAGGTCATCCCCAAGTTATTGGCAGAGTTGTGATTGGACACCAGGTCACCTGATCCCAAGTCCAGGGCTATCTCAATAAAACAAATATCCATTAAACACTGGTTATAGCCAAAGCACTGTGCCCTCAAGAAGCTTATATTCCACTGAAGGGAAATGAGTCCACAATAGGCAAATATACCATAAATTAAGTAAGGAGAAAGATGATTGGGGAAATTTGAGGAGATTCCACGGAGACAGCAGCTCCTGAGATCAGAGAAAGGAGGGATTCTAGGACGCAGGGGATCAGGGCACGGCCTTCCGAAGCATCAGCGTCACAAGCGGGACACTGAGCTTGCACAACGGCTAGTTTGGCTGTGACTAGAATTTGTGAGGAAGAGAAAGATGGAATATTTGGGAAGGTGGGTGGGAGCCAGACTGTGGAGGCCTTTAAACACCAGGATGAAAAGTCTTCACTTTTCCTAGAGGCAGCGGGAGACAACGAAGGTTCCTGAGCAGAGTGGTACTCTTGGAGTAATAGTCACACTTGTGCTTTGGGAAGACGGTGCTAGATGCTGTGTGACGTATTGAAGAGATACTAGAAACATGGAGACCCATGAGAAAGATGGCGGCCATGTGAGTGGAGAGAGGATGGAGGAGAGGGAAGAGGTTAGGGGAGGGATGGGTGAGGTTGGCCCCTGACTGGCCAGAAGGGATGAGACATGGGGAAGAGGCAGAGGCGACTCCTAATTTGACCAGGCTGGAAGGAGGGAGGCACCCCTCTGAAACTGGGACATTTGGAGGAGGGGCAGGTTTAGGGAAGAGGATGATGAGTTTCACTTTGGATGTGATGACTTTGAAAGGCACAGAGGCCATTTGGGGGGACGGTGCTCATGAGTGACATTAGGGTGATGTGTATACATTGAGAATTAGATGATAATTGAATTTGCAGGTGCAGATGAGGTCGCCAAGAACACTGACAGAAGAGAGGGCCCAGGACAGAAACAGGACAAAAGGCCCAGAAATCTCCACGCTGGGGGTGGCACATAGAGGACAATTCAGCAGGCTAGCCAGTGGGGAGGAGAGTCAGGAGGAAGCAGTGTCAGGGAGGGCAAAGGGAGAGAGTATGTAGGAGCACGAGGTGGCCACCAGGGCCCCAAACTGAGGAAGAGGCAGAGAGGAGTAAGGTAGGAAGGTTATGCAGTTCCACAGTGAATAAGAGGCAGAACCATGGCTGAAACCCTTGCTTTTGCCTCGTGACCTCGGGCTCTTTTTGTTTCTCTCAGGCTACCAAATGGGGCACAGCTCCTCTGGGGACTGCCTGGGGCTGGAGGACCTTAGCCGGCTGTGAGCTCCATGCTACTGAGCCCTTGGAGGCTGTTGGGCCTCTTCCTCCTTCTGAATCTAGATCATCAAGCTGGAGTGGGGGCCAGGAGAGAGCAGGGTTCTGCACCTGTGGGATGCCTGCCTTATCTCCCCACCTGGCTGCTTATCCCCCGGGAGTGTATACCTGGGAAAGGGGCATCCTGCTGCTTGGGGAGGGTCAGGCTCTTCTGGGCATACTTATTGCCAACATCTTCTCTGTTCCTGCCTGATGCTGAGGAGCAGAGGAAGCTGTCACTGTGATAGGCAGGGAGGCCACAAGCAGGGACCAGCCTGACCCAGCCTCCAGTTCTTTTCCTTCTTCATCATCGGGCATATTCATTAACCCTAAATACTGGACATCCTGCCTGAATTCCACAGCATCTTAATCACAGGACACCCCTAATGGCACCAAACATTCCTTTTGTGGGATGCAGTCATAGGAAGGTTGGGGATGTGGCCATTGGCCGCCTCTTACTCAGGCTGCTCAGGCAGAACCTGCAGCCTGTCCTGGGGCTATAGAGATAAGCCCAAATAGTCTCCCCCAGGCCAGCACTTGGGGGCTGCTTCTCGGAAGCCCCTTGTCTGGCTCTTAGGAAAACTGAAGTCTGGATGGTGGGCACAGACTGGCCAGTATCAGCTATTCAGAAGACTTCAAGTGGCAGCTTCAAAGATGTGATGAGAACCAGCCCTTGCTGAGGTCTGTGGGGCCATGACCACAGCAAGGGCCAGGACTTCCTTCTGTTCCCACAGAGATGACACGGTGGGGAAGGCTGCAGAGGATTTCCCTGGATTTGAATTCCTGGAAAATGATGAGTCCCTCCATGCATGCATGGTCTTCAAAGTTTCTTCATTAACCAGACTACATGATTCTCCATTCATTCCCAATGACCTAGAACCTATAACTACATGTGACCACCCCTGCTGCGGTGGGATGGGAAGCTGGTGGGGCTAACGTTCAGATAAGCAGGGCTTAGATGGGAACCAAAATCACTGGGCAACTTGGGCACCCAGTGTGAAAGCAAGAATGAAAATCCACTGACAGGGAGAGACAGAATGGGGTTGAACATCTCATGGAAGAGGCAAAGGATGTTTGTTACAATAGAGGGAGAGAACAGGAAGGCAAAAGGGAAAGAGTCAACATTACTCTCACTGAACTTGGCTTAGGGAAGGAATGACATAAACTCTAAACAGGGTATCTTGCCACACAGGAGAGTAGGGGCAACGGGGATGAGAGGTGGGATGATGGAGGGGAGGGCAGGGTGAGGGTGAGGGTTGATGGAAGTGCACACTTCTGTAGAGGGACAGAGACAGGGACAGGGTAGAGAGGGGAACGGGGCGGGGGCAGGATAGGAAGGAGGGACATGTAAATAGTCTTTCACAATATGCCTACTGTGGAGAGGTTCTGCGTAATTACACATGTACAGCCTGTATTTGATTGCTTGTTCTTCCAGTAGGGGTGGGTGATGAGGGAGGATGAGAAAGAATCTAGAACTTAAAGTTCTATAATCAAATGTTAAAAATACATATGTACATATATATGTATATATATACATGTATATATATATATATATACATACAATTATTATTATTATTATTAACTACCTCCAACTGCAACTTAAGATACACAGGCACTGTGGTAGGGAGATCCATCCTGCCCTACGGGAAAGTCAGAGGGGCAATGGGGGAGGACATAGGAGAGAATAGATTGGGGGAGGGGTTATACAATGGGATGGTTGTTTTGGGGAGGTGGGTAGGGGAAAGATGGGGAGAAAAATTGTAACTCAAAATCTCATGGAAATGAATGATGTAAACTAAAATAAATAAAAGTTTAAAAAAAAAAGAATGAAAATCCACTTTGACATACTGTATTTTCACAGATGTAAAGACTAAACTCCTTGAGAATAGAGACTATTTTGATTTTGTATCCTTCATGTTGGCACATAGCATATAACCCTGATTTTAATGAATGCTTCTTGATTTGAATAGAGAATCACAGAATGTCAGAGCCAAAAGGGACCTTGGAAGTATTAGAGCCTGAATCCAATCCAACCACCAGCCCTACTGCGGCATACCCGAGCAATCTCCATCCAGGTTTGGCTCAAAGACAGGGAAGAGTCCACTCCTCCCCAGGGCAGCCCAGGTCATGTTGGGACAGTTCTCACTCTTGGGAGGTTTTCTTTACCATGAGCCTTGATCTTTCTCCTCGTACCCTTCACCCATTGTTTCTGGTTCTGTCCTCTGGGGTCAACAAGAAGAAGCCAAATTCTTCCTTTCATGTGAAAGCTTTCTGAATAGATGTGGACATCAATCATTCCCTGCCCTTGTTCTCTGCCTTTGTACATCTATAGAAATCAAACATTCTAGAGCTTAAACAATTTCATAACAGGTTTTCTGAGGGAAACAGTTAACAGAAGGTCCTTCTGAACTCTGGTCACTATGCTCCTGGGACAGCTGGAGTAAGAGAGACCTCCCTCCCTGGGGTGGGCGCACTGGGCTGTCAGGTGAGGGATTCTGTTCATCACTTTTTGTCTCGGGGCGACTAGGTGGTGCAGTGAATACAGCACCAGCCCTGGAGTCAGAAGGACCTGAGTTCAAATCCAGCCTCAGACACTTAACACAAAAAAACTAGCCATGTGACCTTGGACAAGTCACTTGACCCCAATTGCCCTGCATTCCCCCTCCCCCCCCCCCCCCGCAAAAACAAACAAACAAACAAAAGACTAGGGATCTCTTTATAAAATCCCAAGGCTGAGGCATTCCATCCAAGGCTGGTTTCAGCTTAGGCTTAAAACATAAAACAAGCTGCTCATTCAGGGACTGAAATGAAGAGGAGTGAGAGCTTCTAGCCTGCTGCCCAGTGAAGTTTTTGGTCACTAGAAACGATCCTGAGAAAGGGATGGAAAACTGTCAAGAAAGAAAGCAACCCCGAATTAGCTGGACGGAAACTGATTGGAGAAGAATCCTTCATCGGATTTTCTCTGAAAACTACTAGGGGCAAATGGCAATTCACACTGCAGGCCACAGACAACTGGGCCCCGGAAGACAGGTGAGTCAGCCAGTGTCTACGAAGCACCTCCACTTACCAAGCACTGAGCTAAGTGTACATGAGAAAGACTCAGAGGGTCTGAGCCCCTGAACGATGACTCACTGGGGCTGTGCTGGCTAGGATAGCAGGGCATGAGTGCTGTCAGGTGCCAAGGGAAGGGCTTCTCATCCAGGACCTGCTATGGAGATTCCCATGGGAAGACCCCAAAGGGGCCCCTGAGAGGAAGGTCCAGGAAGAGCTCTGTGGGCTGCTCCGTGGAGCAGGAGGAACAATGGGCTGGATTTAGCAGACTGTTTCTGTTCCATGTTTCAATCCCCAGCACTTAGCCCAGTGCCTGGCACATAGCAGGCATTCAAGAAATGTGCGTTAACTCAGATTGAACTGAAGTGACAGGAAGAATCAGGCAGGAACGTGGAAATTGTTCCTCTCAGCACGAGCTGGTGTAAAGAAGACTGAGCAGCCCAGGGAGGTGGTGAGCTCCCTTCTCCTGGGAGCCAAGTCCTTGTTCCACAGGTCAATGAGGTCATGGATGTGGAAGCACTTTTATGAAAAATTTAGCATCATGTAAATGTTCTTTCTTCTCCTCTCTGAGGAAGAGGATGGGAGGCTGTGGGCAAGAATCCGATGTGACGGTCAAGCCCACGTGGGCTGTGATCTGCCTCAGTGGAGGGAATGCCCACATCAATGACTGCACAGATCCATTGGACTGGCTTGGGGTTAACACCACAGTTCTGAAACAGACCTTAGATCAGGACCCTCCCCCTCACCCCCAACCTGCATCCTCCTCCTCACATTGATGATCCCTCCATGGGAGGAAGTTCCAACTGCACCAGCCATGCTCACTTCTAGACCAGCTGAGCTCCAAACTGTCTGGACCTTGTCCCCACTTCCCCTCAGCTTTATTGGCTGTATTGACTTTGTCCATTGAATGGAAGCTCCTTGAGGGCAGGGACCATCTTTCTTTTTGCTCGCATTTATATTTCCAGTTCTTAGCACAAGGCCTAGCACACAGTAGGTGCTTAATAAACACTTCATCTCATCAGACTAATTTTGAATATGAGGGAAGATGATTGCTCCACAGTCACACAGCAAGCTAGCCAGGACCAGGACACCAGTCTCCTCCTTCCCAGCTCAATGGCTGGCCAAAGTCAGTTCTTTTATATCAACATCCTGAATATACGCATGCCCCAGAATCACCCACAGAGCAGGAGAACATTGACAAGGCCAGGAAGCACCTTGGTTTGTTCTGGAGAGAGAGAACAAAGCCTCAGCACTTGCACCTTGATGGACCGGTCTCTTATTTTCACTCTGCCTACCATTGCCTCTTCATAAGGTCTGCTGGCAGATGGTATGTCTTTGGGAAAACACACCAGGGGGTCTTCACTTTCATTGATGTGGGCGTTCCATCCCAACCTGCAGTCTCTGACTCAGGAGGTAGGGACACAGTGGGGAGAGCGGCGGATGGGTCAGAAAGGCCTGGTTTGGATCCCCTCCCCGATGTCTTCAAGCTACGTGATCCTGAGCAAAGCACTGAACTCTGCCAGCTTTGGTTTTCTCATCTATAAAGTGGGGGGCAATAACAGCACCCACTTCTCAGGGCTGTTGTCAGACTCAGATGAATCCTATTGGGAGGCGCTTTGCAAACCTTAAGGCTCTGTGTGGTGCTGGTTGATCAGTTGTGTGTGACTCTCCATGACCCCGTTCGGGGTTTTCTTGGCAAACACTGGAGGGGTTCACCATTTCCTTCTCCAGCTCATTTTACAGATGAGGAAACTGAGGCAAACAGGGTGAAGTGATTTGACCAGGATTGCACAGCTAGAAAGTGTCTGAGGTCAGATCTGTACACAGGAAGATAGTCTTCCTGACTCTTGGCCCAGTGCTCTATCCACTGCACTAACGAGCTGCCCCAGGGCTCTACATAAATGCTGGCAATTCCACTTTACCAAGGGCTCCAGGCTTGTTCCAAGATGAGATAAGATATGTAAGATACTTTGCAAATGCTAAAGCTCTAATATTATTATTAATATAATTATATTATAATAAACAAATACATAATACATACAGATAATAGATAATATACAAGTAATATATAGCATATGAAATAATATTATGTATAAAGTGATATATAATGTAATGTGATATGATATATATGATATATGATACAATATGATGTAATGCAATGTAATACAATACAATGCAATATAATGTAATATAATTTAATATAATATAAATTTGTTATTCTCTATGTCAGCCTGTCCTGTGTGATTCTTAGCCATGTGTTCCTCTCAAAACACAAAGCCGGAGTGTTTGACTTGGCAGAGTGGGCCATCTCTGAAACCCCCACTTCTTTAAAATTCAGGCAGACAAAACCATTTCTAGGGTGTTGTGATCTGGAACATTCTCCTTTAGGGATGACTTGCCAAAACTTGTTCTGGGTCATCAGCTGACCTTTTCCGTTAATCGCCTGTGACCCCGACAGTTCCCATTTCCCCGCCTCTTGGCCATGGCCATCGCTCTGCCTCCATCTGTGGGGGTGAGACCCGGCTTCCCGTACCTGAAGTTTAAGCTCACGTGGGTGTGGGCGCCGGGGCGGCTCTGGGGGCAGAACTCGGACTGTGGGCGGGCGTCAGAGGGGATCGATTTCAGTTCGGATTAAGGACTCCCGGACGCGTCTGCCCAACGGTCGGACGGGCTTTTCTAGGAGGCAGTGACTTTGCTGACCATTTCTTGGGAAAATCTTAGAGGAGATTGAAGATTGGGGTAAAGGCTGGATGAGAAAACCTTCAAAGTCCCTTCTAGTTCTCAGAGTCTGAGATTGGTAAATCTCATGCTGTACGATTAGGGATTCCCCTGAGCTCCCACCTTCAGAGGTTAAAGGGTACAGAACAAAATCCTCTCCAAACAATTCTTCCTGAAGGGAATAAAGTCTAGAAAGAGCTTCATGTGTTAGTTCACAACATATGCACTCCACAATTTGAACCTTCCAATAATTGACTTTTTTCCTGCCCTAAGAACAGATCATTAAGAAAGAGAAGCAAGAGTGTCTTCATCATTTTTTTAAACTCTTATCTTTGTTTTTAGAGCTCCTTCACTTTCAAATACTTCCCTCTCCTCTAAACTGCCCAGAGAGTTTTCTCTGATAGCCAAAAATAAAAGAGAAAGAAAGGCAGGTCAGCAAAACCAGCCAGTCGCCACAATCTTCACCCACAGACCCCACTTTTCTGTAGAGGAGGGGTCTCACTTTCCATCCGGGCTTGTTCTTTCCATTCCCATGCTTGTAGTTATGGTGGAAATTGTTTTCTTGCCTCTGTTGACTTCTCTTTGCATCAATTCACAGAAGTCTTCTTTGCTTCTCTGGATCCCTCACACTCATTGTTTCTTCTAGTCCAGTAAGGCTCTATTCCAGTCACGTGCTACAATCTCTTTAGCCATTCCCCACTCATTAGCAGACTATTCTGTTTCCGTTCTTTGTAAGGGTTATGATGTAGATGATTTGATGTGTACAGATCTTTCCTTCTGTCT
This sequence comes from Pseudochirops cupreus, assembly GCA_028627135.1. Taxonomy (NCBI): domain Eukaryota; kingdom Metazoa; phylum Chordata; class Mammalia; order Diprotodontia; family Pseudocheiridae; genus Pseudochirops; species Pseudochirops cupreus. The sequence goes on along the minus strand of CM053583.1, from coordinate 4,320,629 downwards.
TTGTCTCCCTTGGGGTATGTGCACAGCAGGGAGATCTCTGAAAGGGCAAGGACATTCAAATCACTTTCTTAAATTCTTCCTACTAATTCAACCAAGCCACCTTATGGGATGTGATCGGGATCCTGGAAGTGGAGAAGTTCCATTCAGGACGCCTAGTCCATTCTCCACTTGGAGAACCAGTTTCTCTACTCTGCCCTGACAGTCTCCTCCAGGCTTGAAGGAAGTTCCCATGTGCTGGGGTGGACTTGGCTTGTAGAGGGTTAATTAACCAGGTGGTTTTGATCTGTGTGTGGGAACATGCCAAAGGCAACAGAGAGCCAGCTGGTCACAGTGGCCCAAATGGCATTATCTGGCTACCTCCTCTTCTTCCTCCTCCTCTCTCCATGAGGATAAATACTGCCCAAGTAGGCTTTGCATGGTGGGGAGGGGGGCTAGTGCAGGGAAGGCTGGGCATCTCATCAGAAAGGAAACCTACCTAATTCATCTGTTCCACGAAGACACTATGTTAGGTGAGACAATGTCCAAAGGGGGAGCGTTCAGGTGGTGAGTGATATGCTGGTGATAAGCAGACTGGTGGCTGCTGGAGTGAATGCCATTGGGACTCAGGTGCTGGCCTAGATTGCTGCCAACCATCCAGGGTGCAGGTGGGCGGGTAACAGACTGGTGCATCAGCAGAGCTTGCTTATAATGCATTAGTGACCTTCTTGCAAAAGCTTGTTGCTCTGGGCAACAGGACATTTCTGTATTCTGTAATTAATACAGGAGGAGGCCTTTTCCGATTTTTTTTGGTGGAGTTTGCTTTTTCAAATCATCACAAATGTTCAGTAAATACTCATTGATGGACGGATAAAAAGATTTGGAGAAACAAAGACCGCCCCTTTGGAGGTCCCTGTAGCCTTTGCAGTTGGGAAGGACCTGGTCCAACTCCCTTCATTTTATAGAGAAAATGAAGAGAGAAGAAAGAGCAGAGCAGTAATTCGAATCCAGGCCCTTGAGTTCCAAAAGCCCTGAGAAAACCTTGCCCAAATGCACCCAAGAAGGGATCGGGAGAAAGAATACTGAGAAGAAGGAGGGGTGATGAGATCTGCAAAATGGGAAGGGGGAGGCAGGTCTGGGCAGGATGATCCTCAGGCTCACTGGGGTCCTAACCAGGGATGTGGCTCCTGTGCATCTCCTTCTCGTTATATCTGCTTCATTTTTAGCTCCTTCAGGGCAGGTACTGTGTTTTGCTTCTTTTTGTATCCCTGGCATTTAGCACAATGTCTGCCCCGTAGTAGGTGCTTAGAAATGTTTACTGACGGACTGATCTCAAGGTGGGCCTCCAACATGCAGTTTGGAAGTGTATTGTTGGTGACTTTGGTGCCAGAAAGGAAAGGAATTAGAGTATGGGGCTAGGTCACCTTGACTGCAACATGACAGATGACCAGCTTGTGGATGGCGGCCAGGCCCCTACCAGAGTGGCTATGGCCTCAGACCTTTGATGATACTGGGGATCAGTGCAGTGCTCTGCCTCTGGTTGTTTTTCCTTTGGGCTTGGTGGGCTCTTTCATAAAGCCTCCAGCCTGAGCTAGTCAGGTGGGTCATGCTTCCATCACTGAGGGCAAGAGAAACTGCTCATTGGGAGCCCAATGGTGCTGGGCCCTCTGAAGACAGAAGGCTTCATGTGTTCCCAGGGCCTCTCCTGGGCTGGACCATGCTGGTGGCAAAGACATTCTTTGTTGTTCTTCCAGAACATGGGCAGATCATCCCTGAGCCATTGAGGTGGGGGCAGAGATGGTTCTCTTGGACTTCTTTTCCCATACACTTTCATTTCAAGCTCATGTATCTCCTTTCTTTCTATATTGTACGTAATGAAAAAAAAAAAACCCAACAACCCTGGCTTCTTTCCTGTAGGGATGACCATGCTTTGCCACATGCCTCTTCCTTACTGCCCAGAAAACAACTGTTCACTGACGTGTTGAATTACTGATTTTTAAAAAATTAAATTAAAAAATTTCTTGCAGGAACCTTAACAAGAGAGACAGATGTTTCTGCTCCTCCAAGGAACCAGTTACCAGGCAGTTTATTGGATGTCCTCCTCAGGAGCTCCCCACAGAGAAGAATGGTCAGTGACAATGAATCAGCCCAAAGTGTCAGGCACTCTGCTGGGCGCTGGAGATCCAGAGACAAAGACAGAACCCTGCTTGTCCTCAGAGAGCTTGCACGCGTTCTATTGTGCCAAGACATCTGAGGACGTGTGGACTGCACTTCAGCTTGGATCTTCACAGGCCTTTTATCGGGGTGCTCAGAGATACAAGGTCAGGCTTCCATCCACCCACTTGGGACAGAAACCCAGCGACAGACTCCTAGTGTTCCCCTAGCCTGCAGCTGCAGGAGGAATGCTCTCTTTGAAGCTAGCTACTGCCCCAATGCCCAGCACAAAACATCATGGTTGAAATGAGAAGACCCTCCTGGCCAGTCTGTTTTTCTCCATAAGCTCCAGGATGACAGCTTATTTCCTCCAGGCCAAATCAGGATGATCCTTTTGGCCAGTGGGATGAATCAGAAGGAATCCTTTCCTGGGTGGGTTGCACTGGACAGATGCTAAAGACCTTCCCTTAAAAAGATGTGATTCTCTGACCTGGCTCAGGCTGCTGAGAGAGGACACTCTGCAATCTGATATTGCTGGCTGTTAGGGGAAGATGATTTGTTACAGAAATGCCCTTCCATGCAACTCATTTGTTTTCTTATATTGCAGTTCATGTTCCAGGGTTTCATAAATCACTTGGCTTGATGTTACTGTTATATTAGAAATATTGGCGGGAGAGCTGTTGTGCTGCCCTGACTTGGGAACAGCTCTGAAGGTGCACCCAGTGACCCACCAGACTGATGGGGAAGAGGTGACCAATGGGAAGAAAGGAGCCCAGAACTCTCCACTTAGGCATTCTTTGCTGAAGTATTGCCTTCGGGCTCTGGCCACTAACTCCCCTTCCGCCTTTCCCATTGTGCTATCTTAGCTAAAAAGGAAAGGAAAAGGGAGAGCCCAGAAAGAGGGAAATCCTGGGATCTGAGAGAGCCCGACTGTGGGTGTGTGGTACTGGGAGTGTTTATCAGTGTGAGTGTGAGCTCCTTGCGATGGGGTTGGGCAAGGAGGTGAGTCTGCTTTAGGAACCCTCTGAACATCAACTTCTCCCTTCCCACCCACCAAGAGCATCAACCTTGAAGTGACAGCTTTGGGTGCCAGGGATCCTAGTGAAAAGCCAAGAAAGAAAAGGCAAGTGGGCTTGGATACTTTCCATCTTATTTCCTAGAAAGTGTAAAGAGTGAAAGAGAGGGAGGTGAGATCCAGGTGCTTGGGTGACCCAACTGGACAACTCCTCCCCCGACTTCCTGTTTCTTTCCTACCCCATACCCCACTCTCGCTAAGTTCAGTGGTTTCCTTCCACAAGATGGGGCTTCTAACAGATGGGAGCAGGGGAATTTCAATAGCATAAGGTCAATAGTGGAGCAGGCAAAGAAAGAAGGGGCCACGGTTTCAGAAATCCTGCCCCTCCCCTTTTTGCATCATGAGGGGAAGGGGCTATACGTGGATGGGTGACAGGGGGCAGGGTTTGCCTTGGTGACAACCACAGGGGCAACATGTTTTCTTTGTTTATTTGCTCATGGGAAGATCCTAAGATGTTCTTTGCATCTTAAGCATTTTCTGTGGCACATGGAATAGAGCTCAGCCATCCCCAATACCCATGTTGTATGTTGGGTGCCTTTGTGGAAGGGTCCTCTATCAAGCCCATTTGGGGAGACTGAACCATGGAGAAATTTGGACTGGACTGTGAGCCAAAGAACCTCTGAGACCAGGTCCTCAGAATCAAACCTGGTCCATATGAATCCAGAGCTTGTGGTGAGCCCAGGCTAAAGGTGTCACTTGGGCTAGATGGGGAAAAGGAGGGGACAAACTGTCATTCTGTGAGCAGCATGAGGTCTGGGGCTGTATTCCTGGCCCCCCACGTGCACCCTGTGTAAGTTTTTGACCTTGTAGAGACAGAATCTTGAACCTGAAGCATGAAGCACCACTGGCATTATTGCATCTGAAACTTAGAGGAAAGAATCTGGGAAGGAAAACAAAGCATGTGAGGAAAGTGCCACAGACAAGAGAACAGCAGAGGAGAGAAGGATGGGAGGGAGCGAAGGTCTGGATCTGGACAACGGAACCACTCTTGGAGCTGTGATCCATCGCATGGGCAAGACAAGCTCGAAATGAGGCTCATGGGACACAAGACGAGCACCGAAGCAGGACCACACAGCCACAGTGACAAGGGGCCACTTTGTGCTACAGAGTGATGGGAGACAGCGCCACCAACAACACACAGCTTGAGCTTCCCCTTACCCTTCTTCTTCCGAACTGAAGCTTGGAAACAGAAAGGGAATGGACGGTAAATCACTTTGGAAGGCAAAGCCCTTTTACAAATGCTCACCCCAGGGCTGGTGTCTGAAAGCAAGCTTTCTCTGAATGGGCTTCCTGGAATTCAGTGGCTCATGTGACTTGGGGAGGTGACACGAAACTTCTGAAAAACTCCATTCTCAAAATTAGGCAATGGCCAATTAAGGGGTCAGAAGATTTGTAGCTCAGAGGGACATTAGCAATCAGCAGGTCCATTTCATTCAGATATTTGTCCATTCATGGATTTCATTCTTGCATATGAGCTGAGCCCTAATATGGAGCCCAGATTTGTTTTGGGTCAGATGACTGATCCCTACAAGCAAAGGGTCACTAGAAGGCCTTCATATAACCCTGTGGCTCCTCAGCTCCTTCACAAAGGGCCAGTGCAGTTTAATCATTCCAAATAATCATCCAAATGCCACCACTGTAAGGCCCAAGCAGGGCTGTGGTTTAAAATACCATGGCAACCTTGTATAGGCATTAAAGGATGAGATTCAGATGTGGAATGGACCTAGAAGATATTCAGGCCGACTCCATCTTTTTACATAAGAAGAAAAGAGGTGAAAATATTGAAGCTGTTCATCGCAAGTTCTCTCTTCTTCTCACATCCCTCAGATTCTTCTGCTGTGTGTCCTCCTTCACCCCATCTCACATGAAGAGATAGCCCTTTTCCTCACCAAGGTGAACACTTCTACATGCTCAGGTTACCCAATCCATCCTGGTTTCTTGAGCAGATCCCCCCTTTGTCCCCCCCAAACCCTTGTCTACTGGCTCCTTCTCTGCTCCCCAAAGACATGTCTATCTCCTACCTTCAAAAACATCCTCACTTGATCCATCTACCCCTGCTAGTTGTCACTCTGTCTCTCTCCTCCTTTTTGTGATGAAAACTCTTGAAAAGGCTAAGTCTACAACCAAGGCCCGTGCTTCCTTTCCTCTCATTCTCATCACTTTCTGAAGCCTGGCTTCTGATGTCATTGTTCCACTGATAGTGCTCTCTCCAACCTTACCAAGGTCCCCATCATGGCCAGACACAACTTCCTCAGTTCTTGTCTTTTTTGACCTTTCTGCCGCCTGCTGCTTTCTTCTGCTCTTTCCTAGGTCTTCCTCCTATTTCTGTGACTGCCCCTTCTCAGCCTTCTTTGGTGGATGTTAATCTAGGTGATGTCCACTAGCGCTGGATGACCTCCTATACCAGGGTCAGCAAACAATGACTTGAGGGGAATTCCAACCTCCAGCCAGTGTTTTCAGGGACTGTGAGCAGATTGGTTTGTGTTTTAAAACATGCATATAAATATATATTATAAAAGAGGGGGGACATCAGCAGTCATAGGAAAACCAGGCACAGCCAGATTGCCTCTAGAGTTTCAGTTTCCTGGCCCCTCTCTACACTCTTCTCCTTTTGGACTATTTAGCTCGGTCACCTCATCAACTCCCTTGGATTCAATGACCTTTGTAGATGATTCTTCAATCTACATATCCAGCCCTAATCTCTTCCCTGACCTCCAGCATTGCACTGACCAACTGCTCGTTGGGCATGTCAAGCTGGATCATATAGAGACACCTGAAACTCAGCCTGTGTAAAACTCATTACCTTCCCTTCCAAACTCTTCTTCCTAACTTTTCACCTACTATTGTGGGTGTCACTCGGGCTCAAAAGCTCGGTGTCATCCTTGACACTTCACCCTCTGTCATTCCCCTCCCCCCATGGCATTGTCCTTGACGCTTCACTCTTTCTCATTCTCCCCCCCACTCCAGACCTGTCAATCTGACCTTCCTAACATCTCTCATAGATGCCTTTCCCCATCTCTTAATACTAGATCTTCCCTCTGAGATCAGCTTCAATTGATCTTGTTTGGACATCATTTTCTGCAGGTTGTTTCCTTGACAACAGATGCTTTCTTTTACCTTTGTATCTTCAACATTTAGCAGAGTGCCTGGCACACAGTAGGGGCTTAATAATTACTTGTTCATTTGACTTGCCTTGGCCAAGGTCACATAGGCAAAACAGTAAAGTTGAGATTGGAAGCAAGGTTCTCTTCCTCTAAATCCAGGGTTCTTTCTACTAGGTGCTAACAAAGACAGGTTCCTATTCCCTAGAGGCAGGAATGCCACCACCAGAAGGAACTCTGCTCTGCTTTGGATAATAATGTCCTAAGCAAAAATCAGATGTCCTCAGGGGCACCTGTGGTGTTTCTATCATGACTGTCAGTGGAAAGCAAGGGATTCAAAGAAGCAAGGCAGATCCCAAAAGATCCCAGCTGACTGAGAAGGATTTTAGAAGGTGGGCTCTGAGAATGCATTTCTGGACCTTAGTTTAAAATATAGGAATGATGGGCTTCATGGTCAGGGATCCGGGGATGGAAGGCATCTCACAAGAGCCAGTGATAGGTAAGTGTGTGTGTGTGTGTGTGTGTGTGTGTGTGTGTGTGTGTGTGTGTGTGTGTGAGATATCTTTAATAGCTTAAAACCGTGCTAAGACTTTTGGGACATGCAGTATATGTATACATATGTACATATACACACATATCATTTACATGTGTGTGCATACAATCCCTGGAGTTCTGTGACTGATAAAAAATTTTTGAAAAGGGAAGGAGAGGAAAAGCTGCCCCTATTGATCACTAAGCTTGGTATCACAGAGAATGCAGCTGTGGTATAGAATGAAGACTTTCTACTAGGTGCTAACAAAGACAGGTTCCTGTTCCCTAGAGGCAGGAATGCCACCACCAGAAGGAACTCTGCTCTGCTTTGGATAATAACGTCCTAAGCAAAAATCAGATGTCCTCAGGGGCACCTGTGGTGTTTCTATCATGACTGTCAGTGGAAAGCAAGGGATTCAAAGAAGCAAGGCAGATCCCAAAAGATCCCAGCTGACTGAGAAGGATTTTAGAAGGTGGATTTCAGAGAAAGAATAGCAAGGGGACAGTAGCTTTGTCTTTGACAGGGGAAGTTGGTACACAGAGAAACCTTCAAGAATGAGATTCATAAAAACAAGCAGAAATCCCACTGAGAAGTGAAAAAGGGGGCTGCCAACAGACACAAATGTGGCCACACAGGGAACTCTTTGATGAGCTGGGGGTGTAAAAAGGCACATAGAGAAGATAGAAACAAGGGGGAGGAACAGATGAGGGATCCAAAGCAGCAGCACAACATTGTAAATGGAGTGCCAGAAACAGGAAAGGAGCATGCGCCAAAGCTGGAGATGAAGGCTGGGAACAGAGAGCTGTGGTGCCCTGGATAGAGGATCAGGCCTAGAGTCAGGAGGCTCTGAGTTCAAATTCAGTGCTGTGTGACCCTGGGCAAGTCACCTCATTTCTGTTTGCCTAAAATGGGAATAATGATAGCACCTACCTTCCAGCGGGGTTGTGGGGACACAATGAGACGCTATTTGTGAAGCGCCTAGCCCAGAGCTAGAACGTGTTAAGTGCTGTATAAACATTAGCTCAGGCAGATATGGTGACCATGAACAGTGGTAACCTGGGCCACCCACTCATCTTTCATCTTTCTTTTCCTTTCTTAGTCAAGGAGAATGAGAATTGGGTGGACAGGGTGATCACCGTTGCCCAAGATGACTGATAACGTGGCAAGAGAATGCCTGGCTGTTCTTTAGGAGTGTGAGTCACACAAGGTAACCCAAGGCTTGGAAGGTTTGCCTGATGTGATGGTGAAGGCACCGTGGGGGATTGAGCGGTCTTGCCAAATGGGGCAGGGTGCCACAGATGTGGAGAAAGGCAAATATTGTTCTGGCTTTGAAGAAAAATCACAGAAGGTGAAATCTTCGAACCTGACATCAGTGAGCTTAACTTCTACTCACTTCTTTTCCTGGCAAAATTGTAGCACCAATCATTAGAGGAATAGACTAGGCCATGGGTTGGTTTAGGAATCAGAGATGATAGAAAGTGATCGAGAAAGGGTTGCTTGAGGAGTGGAAGGGGAGAGTGCTGGAGGCACATCAGGCTGAGATTTCAGGCTGGCTTGTTGACAAGATGGCAGGGAGATGATAGCTCACTTCTGGTGGGCTTAGAACTTGTTGAATGGCTAGACCCCAAGCCCATTAATGGTTTGACATCACTTTGGAAGGAGGTCTCTGGAAGAATGCCCCAGGGATCTCTTCTTTTTTGCTACCATTTTTCGTGTTGGCTATTGATGACAAGAATATCCTTGTCCAATCTGCAGATGACACAAGACTGAGATATATCTAACATATTCAGTGACAAAGTTAGGATTTCCAAAGATCACAACAGGCTAATGTGATGGGCCAAATTGAGTCAGGTTAGTTAACAGGCATATATGTAAAGTTTTATTTACACTTGGATAGAAAAAAAGCAACTTCTCAGAACCAGCCTGCAGCACAGGGTTCAACTCTGGGGGCTGCATCAACAAGTTGGAGCATGTGTAGGAGCAGGAAAACAGCATGCTTAGGGGCCTGTGACCCAGGAAGGTGGGGTGTGTGGTGAGCAGCCCAAGGACAGAACTGGAGGGACCCTGAGGACCTGTGCCTCCTGTCTAAGGTTTTCTAGGAAATAGAACTGCTTACTAAAATCAAATGGAGGGGGACGGAGTTCAGAGTGACAGTCTCATTTCTGGTTCAGGGGATGATAAAAATGACTTCAGTTTAAGGCCAAGATGGAGAAAAACACCCAACAACCCAACTCCAAAGCCACAAAGCAATGATCAGAGTGGTGCCATGACACCTGCCTGGGGTCGGCAGGCTCTGAGAGGAGTCACTCTTCCTGTCCCCATCAGCCCTTGCTCCTGGTGCCAGGAACTAGTGATGTCTTCTTTGGGCTTCTAATAATGGGGATTTGGCCTTTAAGCTTCAAACCAGGCTGACCTTGCCAGGCCACCGCCATTTTCTTTCCCATGGCTTCTTCTGTGTGATAGAGTGTGAACCCCAGCCTTGAGAGGCCAAGATGATGGGTGGGGTAGGGACGGCAAACATGTTTAACACCAGGTGAAAGGGCCACCCTAAGCTTGTCCGCCTAAGTAGCTCCTGTCCATACTTCCCCATCCACTTAACAAGTGCAGAGGCCAGTGGGGACACATGGCCCACATGGACAGCTGTGGCTGCTTCCTATATATCTATCAGCAAAAGATAAACTTCATTATTTAAGCTGCCCAGACTCATCAGAGGCAGAGTTCTTTCAACGGCATCCCTCAAAAGGATATTAGAGAGACCATTGCCTTTCATTCTTCAAAATGGGGATATTTCCAACAGTGGAATGATTGGGAATTACGTGCATATACATTTATACACACATAGCTTTCTCTGTCTCCGTCTCTGTCTCTGTGTCTTGGTTTGTATTTTTGCATTGCTGGGATAACTTCTCAGTGGTATCCACTGAGAGCTAATTAGACAAAAGGACCTTTAAATTGCCCACCTGGCCACTTACCTTTGTCCACTAGTGAGAGGCCCAAAAATTCAAAACAAAACAATATTAGATAAAATCAAAGGACAAAAGGGCAAAACTCATTCTAAAAAATTCATTGTAAAACTTCACCAACCACAAACACACGCACACACAACACAGAGAACGTCAACTGCACACGAAAGAGAACAACTTTAAGAGAGAAGTCAGACTGGAGACATCATTTCTTCCCACACTGATCAATTTCAAACCAGGCAGGGACGGAAGCAGTTTCTAGAGAGAACACCATCATGCGGGGTGGGGGGCATGCTGCCCCCAAATGGAGCATTCCCGGCCAGGGCCTCTCTGAGGGGAGTGAGCAGGAGGGGTAGGCTCATTCGGGGGCCAGGGAGCTCAGGCAGCCCTGACATTTCCTTTCCATCTCTACTACTGCAGCATGCTGGTGAGACAACAAGGCTTCCTTACCAAGCTCTTCCAGCTCGGAGGTCATAGATTTAGACCTCAAGGTCAGGGCTGTGGTTGGCGCTCGCTTGGGAGGCGGAGGGGCTTCGCAGAGGAGTGAACAAAAGCAGACACAGAAGCATCAATAGTTAGGTCTATTGCCCTAAACCCAGGCCGTTCACACAGGCCGACAGGGTCAGGTTTTCCCGAACCATGGAAATAGCCTGGTATGGGTGACAATGGCCTTGCCCTGGCAGGGCTCTGCTGAGAACACAGACACAGAAAGCTGTTTCCGGAGGGTGGGGATGGTTGGGTTTGAAACAGCATCTCAGTGGCCTTTTGGTGAGTCATATTGTGGGATATTTCCATGAGCTCCATTGGGGTTATAATTATTAGTTGATCAGAGTGGGCTTGACAAATTAGTATGTTTATGAAGGCGTGTGAAAGGACCTTTGAGGCGGAGCTGCTGTTTACCTCCATATATGTGAATCTGGGTCCAGACAGACACAGACTCTTGGGGAGAATCACACCCCCAGCAGGCCCTCACCCTGGTCCCTCTCGAAGTGTTTTCCAGCTCTGGCCAGAAGGGAAGGGCTCCCAGGGCTCAGATAGAGACCTAAAACTTATCGATTAATCAGCCAACATTTCTTAAGTGCCTCCTGTGTGCCCAGTACACATTATGCCAAGTGCTGGTGCCCAAGGCTGGCAAGGAAAGGAATTCATTATCTTAGAGGCCAGGAGTTTGCAGATTCCTTTTACCTGGATTTCTCCTGGTTAGGGGGTCTCTGCCTAAGTGAGACTCTACCCTTCTACATGTCTGTGCCCAGCAGGGTGGGTAACAGCACCCTGGTCACCTGTTGGCTGGTTGCAGCTGCTACATGGGTTAGGCCATGTTAAAGCCCTTAGGGAGATGGAGATTAATATGTGAATCTCAGCAAATCGTGATAACGAGAGACTATCCCCACATCAAAGCCTCACTAGGAAATATTCCTTTGCCAGTGGGTCTGTTCTTTAGGCACAGAGGAGCTGAGTAATCCTGTGCATTTTCAGGAGAGCTCGGGTTTGGCGATGACCACGAGACATCTGGTCCTGGGTCTAGAGCTGGAAAGGGCCTCAGAGGCCACCTTTTCTTGTTGATTCATTTTACAGCTGAGGAAACTGAGGCTGTCTGGTCCTAACTTCCCACCTGGAGAACTGGAGGGACCCCTGAAAGACTGATCACAAGTCACGATCCCCCTGATTTTTATGGAGGATGGCACTGAGGTTCAGAGAAGGGGAGGAGATTTGGCCAATGTCAGTGGCAAAACCAGGTGGGAAGCCAAGCCCTGTGATGCTGAATCCATGAATCTTCCTCTTACTCTCTGTGGCCCTGTAGGTTGACAGATTTCAGGAGGAAGGGACCAAGGCCCCTCTTGAGGCTTTGGCCAACATGGCAGCCCCACCTCCCCAGCAGTTATAAGGGGCCATTTTGACCAAATCTCCTTGCTGTGGCTGGGCCTTGTGCAGGTGCTTGTCCCTAGGTTTCATGTATATTTGAGAGCTTCTGTGCCCTAGAGGGATGGTCCTGGATGGGTGACTCCAAACAACAGGTGAAGTCTTGTGGCTTTGTCCAAGCCACGAGGCCAGTGGGATGCTTTCCTTCTTACTTCTCAACTTGGAGTCAAGGCAAGGGGGAAGTTCTTGTCAGGGGAAGAGAAAAGGCATCTCCTACGCTCTTTTTATAAATGTCTTAACACTTTGAGCATGAACGTTTCATTACAAAAGCAGTTCCTAAAAATGGGGGAATGTTTCTCAGATGGAGTCATGAGCATGAATGGGATCCTGTGGTCCCCTGCCCTGCCCCACCCCACCAGCCCCATCTGGCTTGACCAGACAATGGTGTGACTGGTCAGATCAGCTGGGAAGAGAACACACACCTTTCTTCCTGGCTGTATCATCAGGATCGAGGTTTCTGGTTACTGTGACAACCTTGAGGACGAGGTGATTCCCTCCTTGGCGAATCATGTTCACCACCTGTCTGTGACCAACTTTCACGACATTCTCATTGTTGACCTGTAGGGAGAAAACAAAGGAGCCTCAGACAGGGAAATTGATGGCTGGTGACGGGGCAGAAATCCACCCCTGAGTTAGAAAACCCCCTTTCTCCTAAAGGGGGCAATCCTTGGGGGCATTGGCACAATAGAGTGTTGGCCCACCAAAGTTTGCAAAGTATCGGTTGTGGCAATTGATGCTAAAAATGATCAATCCTGGCCCTAGCAAACAGATGCCAACACGCCTCCTGCCTCTTAGGTGAGGGATAGCGGGGGCAGAATGTTGCATGTGTTGTCAGTTTTGTATAACTGTCGGCCCTTGTTTCAAGGAAATATATCGAGAAATGATCGTGATGTAGAAGACAAAAAACACCAATGAGCTTTTTTTTTTTCCTAAAAGGAAGTTAGCCATCCTTCCCCAGGAAGCTGGGTTTTCAGATGGTAGAACACGATTGCAATCATTGAAAGCTGTGTTTCTGGCGGGCATGAAATAAGAGGGAGAGGCTGCATGGTCTCTGGTCCATTCCTGCTCCCAGAAGGCCTCCTCATTCTTTCTCCATCAAGCCCTTGCCAGCTCCCTAGAGGACAGAGGATGGATTCCAGGTAAACCATTCCCCTCCTGTGTTTACTCATCCAGAATCGGGAAGTGGTTTTATGGCCCCCAGTTATGCATAAGCAGCCCCACAGGACCCACTGGGCCATTCACGGCCCTACTGTTGCTTTCCATTTTCACAGTTATGGAGAAACACGACACCTCAACCTGTTTGCATGGTCTAGAAAGACACCTTGGGGCATCTCCTCATTCCCTTCCCTCCCATTCTCCTCTTTGCCCTCCCCAGAACTCCCTCTTGAGAAGCAATTTCTTACAGGTTTCCAGACTAACGGGCATTCTGAGACTCTTGTTCCCCTCCCACTTTGGTGAAAGGCCCAGAGCTTTGCCAATCTCCTCTGGGGCACTTGGGGGCCTGACAATGACCTCACACCCTGTTAGGACATTTGAGCCTGGCAATGAGCCCTCACAGCCAGCTGGGGCATCTGAGACTATTCACCGCTCTTTGGCAACCGTGATCTTATTAGAGGTTTGAAGCAAGACCATGAGACTCGGCAGGTCTGGGTCTCTGCTCCCTCTTCATGGAAATAAGAAACTTATAGCCTCCATCAATAGAAGATATATGCAAAATAATGTAGAGGAGGGGGAATCAAAGAAGGCTGAGTGGAAGAAGAGTCACTTGAGCTAAGCCTTGAATGCTGCCAGGAATTCTTAGAGATGGAAGCAAAGAAGATGGCCTTCCAGGCATGAGGGACTGCCTGGGCAAAGGAAAGGGGGTGAGAAATGGAAGGCAGTGCATGGAGACTGTGCAACATAGTTCAGTTTGGATAGAATGTGGAGGGCACGAGGGGAAGTCCCAAGGAATACTGATGCTGGAAGCAGACTGGGAGGAGCTTTGAACACCAAGCAGTAGAACGCATCCTTTGTCCAAAGGGTAAGAGGGAGCTACTGAGATCTTTTGTGTAGGGAAGTGATGTGGTCAGAGCTATGCTGGAGGAAAATCACTTGGGCAGGTGTGGGAGAATGGACTGGGAGGGAGGAAACTGGGGGCAGGGAGGCCAATTGGGCGGCCATTGCAATTGTCCAGGTGAGAGATGAGGAGGGCCTGGACAAGGCTGCCAGGGGAGGGGGGATGGTATTGTGAGGGGGATGGCAGGGTTGATAATTGGATATGGAGTGAGAGGAAGTACCAAGGATGATGCTGAGGGTGACTGGAAAGATGGTGAGGCTCTTCCTCACCCCCTCCCTTTTTTGAGAGGCTTTTGGGGTTAAGTGACTCACCCAGGGTCACAAGCTAGTAAATGTCTGAGGCTGGATTTGAACTCAGATCCTTCTGACTCCAGGGTCAGTGCTCCACCCATTGCACACCCAGCTGCTTCAAGACGATGATAAAGCTCTTGATGAAATCAGAGACCCTTTGATCCACAAAGTCTGAATGATTTGTCCAAGGTCATAAAGTCAGCAATAGAGAAGGGCAGAACCCAGGTCTCTTAACAGCTAGGGCCAGGTCCTAGAGGGCTCTCTCCACTGAAACAAGCTTTTGTCAACAAAGCCAGCTTGGGAGCTGGGTGAAGAAAGGACGGAGCATTTTCTAATTCTTCAAGTTCATTTGACCCACTCAGAAACCCTGGCATCAGCAAACCTATCAGAGAATACACACCCCTCCTGAATCTGCTGCCCTCCTCATGTGGCATCCAGTCTGGAAACAAACATCAAGACAAATCCTTGGATGAACGCAAACAGTCCTTGAGGAATTCTCCTCCATGGGGAGGCCCAAACTGATTGACAAGCTCTTCCAGCCTCCCACAGGCAGAGGGGAACCCTCTTGTGTAGGCATCCTTTCAGGCACCGATTCTCCCAGCAGAAGGGGAGAGGCAATGCAATAAAGGCCACGGGAATAAGAAGAGCATTGGCTTTTTCCTCTCTATGTGACTGGAGGGATTCCCCCTTTCATCTGTTTTTGCCTACTGTAATCAAGGAAGCAAATTCAGTCCAGGAGTGGGAGAGGGATGGCGTGCCCCAGTGAGAGGACTCTGGAGCTGGAGGGGTCCTCTTGGAACATTCAGTTTGGAGCATCCCTGCACAAGTAGCCCTTCTACAAGTCAGTGACACCGGCCTCTGTGCTGTTCCTGATTGCCAACTCTGTGTTTTCACTGGGATGCTCTCCCTCCTTCCTCTTCCCTGTCTCCCAGCTTCCCTGACTTTGTTCAGTCCCAGTTAGAATCCCCCCTACTGTGAACAGCCTTTCTGATCCCCCTTAGTGTCAATATCTCCCCTCTGGTGATCACTTGCAGTTCTTCATGTATGTCTTTAGTCTGCCCATAGTTCTTTGCATGTTGTCTCCCCATCACACTGTGAGTTCCAAGAGAGGAGAAATTATCGTTTGCCTTCCTTTGGATCCCCAGGGCCTACCATAGTACCTGGCATACAATATGTGCTTACTAACTAACTGCTTGTTGACTGACTGTCTGACATATTTGGCCACTAGTTAGTTCTGCTTCCAGCCCAGCCTTCGATACAATCGTTTGGGGAAGCACTTCCTGCGTGCGGAGAAGGGGCAGGTAATTCCCAGCCCCTGCCAGCCAATTACTGCCTACAGAGCAGGCCAGGTAGCAAGGCTGAAGCAGCCAGGCACCCTGAGGGAGAGAGAGGAGGAGCAAGCGCCAGTGCGTCAGGCTGCCCCATCAGCCATCATCTCCCCTCAGCCTCTGCTGGAGATAATTCAGGACCTGGAGGCCCAGAGCCTTGGGAATCCCAGTATCCCCCAAACCACCAGGCATGTTTATTGGAGAGAAATCACGGTGGAGACGAGGTCTATCTTGATCATCACTACCAACTGCTGACCAGCTACCATCAGGCCATCCAGCTCACCAGCTGCTACCCACAAGGCCGGCAAGCCAGTCTCACTGAAGCTTCCAGACACCACGAGGGAGAGACAGAGCAACCCCTGTGGAGAGGCAGCCTGGCAAGTGCTCCTAAAGGCACTACGGCCATAATTACACCCTGGAGCCCCAGAAAAGAAAGATCTTGCCATCTAAATCCTTGGCCTTGCCAAATGGTTCAACGTCAGGAAAAGAGGGAGGAGGAGGAGGGTGAAGGGAAGGGAAGGGGGAAGGAAGAGGGGGGAGAGGGAGGGAGAGGAGAAAGGGGACAGAGAGGGAAGGAGAGGAGAAGAGGGAGGGGGAGGGAGGGGAGGCTGAGGGGGAGAGGGAGGGGGAGGGGAAGGGAAGAGGAAGGGAAGGGGGAGGGGGGGAGGAGAGTGGTTTCCCAAAGCTAATCACACATTTAGAAAGTCCACATTATATGTAGGATTCCACACCTAAAAGAGCCCACTTCTACAGCAAGGGTGGGCACATAACTTCTTATATCTCTTCTGTGGGACCAATTCAACATAAAAATGAGTGTCTGATGGCAGAATGTCAGGAGGTCTTGTTCCTTTCCAATCACACTCCCCCAAGCACCTGCCTAAGGATGTCCTGTTTGAAAATGCTCCATAGGAAGCAGTGATGAACTTTGGCTTCATCTGCTTCCCAGATACTAGGGGTGGTTCCATCCTTAAGACCCACAGGCAAGTCATTTCAAGACTGGCACCTTCTTCTGGAGGCCTCCCTGGAGGGCCCCTCCCGGCATCCCTCTGGGCCCCTCGGTTGCTGAGCCTCGCTCTTCATCAAGGCTCTTGTATCTTGTAACCTGACAAGGCATCTATTGTTTCCACCCTTGGAATTCAAACCCCTTGAGGGCAGGGAAAGTGTTTTTGCCTTTGTTTCATCCCCACTGCTTAGTATAATGCCCCACACATAGCCGGCACTTAATAAATACTTATGGTTCCCTCAGTTATAAAGTAGGACTAATGAGACCTATTTTAAGTTGAAATGGCCCTTCCTTTGCCTTGCTGATCTTTTTAAAAAACATCATTTTATTTTTAATTTATGGATTAAAACAAGCATTTCTATAATAGCAGGTTGGGGCGGGAGGAAGTGGAATGTGAGGGAAAGGACAGAGCATTTGTCTGAGGTGACCAGAGACTACCAGGCATCCATCAGCATGCCAATGGGGCATGATGACAGCTGGGCCTTCTGTATCCTTTCAGGGTTGGCCAAGCACTTTATAGACCTAGCTTATATTATACAAACCCTCCACAATTATAGGGGTTATTCTCCCCATTTTATAGATGTGCAAGTTGAGACTCCGAGGAGGGAAATGATTTGCTGTGATGAGAATTCAGTCTATACTCTAGTTTATTGGGACCTCTTGCAGGCTTGTTACTTCCCAAATCAAGCATCTGAGTGGTTTGGGGACTCTCAAGTGATTTCACAAGGTCTGGTATTCTCCTTCCAGGATCTGAGGGCCAGCATCTCTTCCAATGGTCCTGGCTAGCATCTTCTGTGACCCTCCTTAGCCTCACCTTCCTGATAGTGAGAAGACAGAGGACTGGCGAATATAACCTTGGCCTCACCTCCATGGATTGTCTGTTACAATTTCTATTAGTGAGGACCCAGAAGCCCTGATTGTCAGCCTGCAGGGTAGGAATCAGGTTCTCTCCTGCACCTAATAGACCTGGTTGGCTGATTATCAGTAGTAGAATGGAAATAAACCTTGGCAGACGGTAGCTAATGTTGAAAATTACTCTGGAGTGGAATTAGTAAATAACTTTGTAATTGGTCACAGGGATCCAGTAGGAGGCTTCCCTAAGAATCTGGAGACAAAAGAAATTTACTTACCAGGTCACCTGACTGAGATAAACTTTGATCAGAGGAATCTCTGGGTATTTTATTTGCTTTGTGATTTCTGGCAATCTGAATCATATTGTACCTGAGTATTTAATATGGAATGCTTGTCACCAGTGTAGGTGTGAAGGGTGCTGGATGTTACAGACTGCACAACTTGGGCCAGTCTAGAAGCAGCACCTGTCCTCAGCCCCATTCTTCTAAGGAGAACTCACTGAGCACCCACTGTGTGCCCATGACATTACCTGGCCCTGAGTGTCAGGGCACTGCAGTGGACTGAGTGCAGCCCTCAGCTTCATAAGACAAGGGTTAACCCACTCTCTCTGCCACTAACTCCCTCTGTGGTCCTGGGTAAGTCACTTCAATATTATGGACTTCAGGTTTCTCATCTTTAAGAAGATGAAGTTGGATGAGAAGTCTTCAGCAGTCCCTTTTAAGCTTAAATCTGAGACTCTTAAATGACCAGCTGCCTCCTGGGGGCTCAGCTGCCTGCATTCTCCCTTCCTAGGAGAGTGAGAGGCAGCTGTGGAAAGTATGAGTGGCATTGCTGGTATTCCCAAGTATTGCTCCCCTTCTAGGACAACAGAATCTCGGAACAGCAATAGCGCTCCAAGGAGATTTAGCTCAATCCACTCCAGAACAGGCGCCCCGCCCCACCCCCCAAAGACCTCCTGAGGCAGGCCACCCACTTTGGCGGGAGTCTAAGTGGCTTGGAAGTATTTTGAGACATCGAGTCCAGATGGCTGCTGAGCTTTCACACATCGCTCCTAGTTCCGTCCAGGGGGCCAAACTGAGCAAGCCTCATTCCTCTTCCCTGTGGCAGCCTTTCCAATGCTTAGAAACATCTAGCAAATTGCCTGGTGGGAGCCTAAGCAATGTAGGCTGAATTGGTTGCATTGATGTCTCCTCTGAGCTTTCTTTTTCACTTCTTTAATTTGTAAAATGGGGAATAATCCCAATTATGGGCTGCAATGGATGATAATAATCTCCTAAGTCCCAAAGTAGTTGTTATGAGGGTCAAATGACATTTTATATATATAAAGTGTTTTGCAAATCTTACGGATAATAAAAATAGAGGCTATCAGTAATATGGGGTTCCCTAATCATTAAATTTTATATTCTCTGGTTTCAATTAAAAAAAAAGGACAATTTAGACCTCTTTGCTATATTTCTCTCTCAAAATAAAAAAACAGCTGAAGTTAGGTGACTTTTGGTTTTCACTTGTGTAAAACTCAAGATGTTTTTTGTGGCCATCTGTGAAAAAAGCTTCTGGAATCTTGCATAACTTCTACATAGTTATAGGGACCGGGTCTGTGATTTCATTGGTGTAGGGAACTCGATTAAAAAAACAAAGTTCCCTCTGCCAATGGAGGCTGGCATTTTCTCTGTAACTTCTAGTTTAAGAGAATTATCAAGAGCACGAGAAGATTGAGTGACTTTTCCAGAGTCACACAGCCAACATGTGTCAGAGGTAAGACTTGAACTCAGGTCTTACTGACTTCAAAACTTGTTCTCTGTCCTCTGTGTTGGGCTGCTTTCCAAGCCTTGAATGAATGCCTACTATCTGACAGAAATTGTGCTGGGCACTGAGACTACAAAGACAAAAAATGAACAGTCTCTGCTCTCAGAGAATGTACATTGTATTTGGAGATGGGGAAGAGACACTTTGTTACATTTCTTTTAAGAAATATTGGTACTTTAACCACCCCCCCCCCATCTCCATTAAATCTGTTCAAAAGTACTTTTCCTCAGGAGGCACCACAGGCCAGAGAGAAGATATCACTAATCGAAGGCACTGAGTGTTGACTCTCCAAATTGATCAGTGATGTTTGCAATGGGCCATCTGCTGGCACTGTTATGGGCAATGAAGGAGGGAGCATTTGGAGCTGGGATCAGTACTGAGTCTAGGACAGCTCCATTTTTCAATCTCACTGCATTTTTAGTCTAATCCACAAGCACAATGGGTTTGTTAAAAAGCTGTTGACAAGAGAATTAGAAGTAAGTTCTCTTTGGATAAGCATTAGAAAATGCTATAGAGAGCAGTGCAGCTGATTAAGATTCTTGACAAAGTGGGGACTCCCCGAATGACAAAAAGCAAAGTCCATTGGGGGAACAAAAGGTCCTTATGGTCTTTATCTCATGCCAGCCCTCTGATGGCTTCCCTTCCTGGCCCCTGCCTCCTCAGCCAAGATAGCATCCTCTCAGTTTTTTCCTCTAGAAATGGGGATGCTGGTATTTGAATTACCCACTTGGCTGTTGAGACAAGAGTCTTCTCAATGTACACCATAGTAAGTACAGAGGAAAGAATTCTGGACTTGGAATCAAAGGGCCAGGGCTCGGATCCTGTCTTTGGTATTTAGTATCTGTGAAATTTGGGGGCAATTCACTTCATTTCTTTGGCCTTTGTTCTCTCCTCTCTAGGATGAGAGACTTGGACTAGATGCCTTCCACGGTCCTGCCAACTCTGACTCTAGGATGCTGGGCACACAACCCTGGAATTAATACAATGGGAGTTATTGCAATTAGCATCATTGCTGAACTGGAAAGGCCAGGAGTGAAGACAGGCAATGAGGTGCACACCGATACACAGAATACAGAGCAGGACATGGGACACACAATAGAAGAGTACCAATTACCAAGACAGAATGGGGGAAAGCCTAATTCTAGCTAAAGGGCATAGGGAATCATCGTGGAAGGCAGCCTTGAAGGCCAAATGGAAGGAGGTGGGGGGCACTGGAAGGAATGACCTCTGTGGTCCCTCCAAGGAGACTCCAAGCCCAGTGACCCTTTTCTGGACTCTGCTTACTTGGAGAGGCAGCCTGGCATAGTTAAAAAAGCAATGGGCTTCAAGTCACAAAGATTTGGGTTCAAATTCTGCCTTTGATGCTTTGCAGCTGTTGTGACCATGAGCAAATTACTTCCCTTCTACAAGCCTCTCTAGCAAGTCAGATGATAAATTCTAGATGGGGTGTGATCTGAAACAGTGGAAGGATTTCTTTTCTAGGCTTGTCCATAACAAGGTAATCACCTTTCTTGCCATATTGCCATATGACATATACTCACCTGATTGAAGTTGCATCAATTAAAGGCTGGAAGGGGCCTTCAGGGTCACCTGGGCCAAGCTTTGCATTTAACAGAGTAGGAAATGGATCTAGAGAGGGCGAGTGACTTATCTAATGCCATACAAGTAATAAGGGACAGAGCCTAGATTTGAACTCACTTCCTTGGACTCCAATCTGGCATGTACCTGCTGCTTCATGTCAAATTATTGTAAGACGGAAGGAGAAAGGAAGGGGAGGGAATAAGTACTTATATGGTACCTAGGATGTGCCAGGCTCTGTGCTAAGCATCCAACAAATATTATCTCACTTGATCCTTAAAACAACTCTAGGAGCTAAGTGCTATTGTAATCTTCATTTACAGCCAAGGAAACTGAGGGAGACAGAGGTTAAGTGACTTGTCCCGGGTCACACAACTAAGGCCAGATCCAAACTCAGGTCTTCCCAACTCTAAGCTCAGTGCTCTGTTCATGGCACCATCAACTGCTTCTTAGAGGTAGGTAGCAACAGTAACATGATCTCCACTTTAAGTATGAAGAAACTGAGGCTCATAGTAGCTCAGAGACTTGCCCAAGGAGGCTCCTGGAGTTGTCTAGGTCATCTGACTGCAGAAGCAGGACTGTTTCCATTGCAACATTCCCTCTGATCCTCACAGCCTGTGCTGCTATGGCCCCTGGGAACTCCTGATGTGTGCAGCAATCCTGGCTGCTGGTTTGAGAAAGACAATGGTCCAGCCTTGCTACACTTCAGCCAAATCCTGATGTCACACCCCTGTAGCTTCTTGTTGGTCTAGGGCTCTCTTACAATTCATGGTAGAAGATGCTTGTATGGTCAGTTGGATGCCCCTCCCTCATTCCATCATGTGGAGGTGATTGCTAACAGGAGACCTTTTAATAGGAAGTTATTTCTTGCTTGAAAGGTTCTTGGCTGAAAGGTCCAAGATCTCCATCAGTATCTGGAGATATTGATTCCCCTCTTCTCCCTCCTTTTGCCCCCCTCACTGTTTCATGGTTGTACATTCTCCCCAGGGGCTTCTCATGTGCTGTTCATGTCAAGCACGGGCTGGTGGTAGGACTGATGTAAACCACTGAATACTCTCCATATTTCCTCTGGGCAGAAGCCTTGACGAATGGTGACCAGGGAAACCAAATCTGGATTAAAATTGCATCTTATATGAGTATGGCTGATTCACAAATTCTCAGCCTGAAGCCTCTCTCTACTCTCATTGCTTTTGCAAACCTCTGTTGTGCTCATCTCTTTAAAACACCACTATCCTCGTAGTACTCACATCCCTGGAAAAGAAATTTTCTATGGCTCCCTATTATCAGATACATGAAGTCCAAACTGTGGTGTCTGGTTGTCAAGGACCAAGCTGTGACACATCTGCCCAGCTTCCTGTCTCACTGCTCCCTAGCATCCCTTAGGGTAACTAGAGTTCAAGATCTTGTCCTCCAGGGAATGGAACCCAGAGACAGCTCGAGTTGGTCCATGGGCTTCTATATTAGGGAGGGCCCTTAGAGATCACTGGGTTGAAGCTTCTCTCTCTCTCTCTCTCTCTCTCTCCCTCTCTCTCTCTCTCTCTTTCCCCCCCTTCCCCCCCATTTGAAATCTTGAACTTAACAAACATTACATTATACAAAGAAGAAGAGAAAAAAGATGGCTGTCGTAGAGACCATGAGAAGCTTTTTACACCTCTTCACTCATCTAACCTTATTTTATAACCAAGGTGGCATGGTGGACAGAGTGTTGGAAGACCTGAGTTCAAATCCCACTTCCAACACTTACTAGATGTAGGATCTTGAGCCTCTACTATAACAGGGGGATAGCAGCACCTTATTAGGTTGCTGTGAGGCTCCACATGAAATGATATCTGTTATTTTACAGAGACTGGATGAGGCAGCCTCAGAAGTCCCTTCTAGATCTTGTGTGAATCTGGCCTTGCCTCACCTGAATTTCACTCCTCTCCCCTTTCCCCTTAGCCTCTTTGAATCTTCCTTTGAATCTCAGCTCAAGACTCAAGTGGTCCAGAATGCCTTCCCTCATTGCTCCTGCCCCCTCCAACTGTTTCCATTTTTGATCTCCTATAGTCATGATGATCATAGGATCTTGAGGTGGAAAGGACCACAGAGGCATCTTCTCTAATCTCCCCATGTCACAGAAAAGGAAGTGGAGGCCTAGAAAGGCAATGGGACTTTCCCAAGGTCACCTAGCTAATAATCAGAACTGAGATTCAGACCCAGATGCTCTGACTCTGCATGCAGAGCACACTTTGCCTCCTAATTCTGTGGGCTTCTGAACGTGCTTCCACATGTTGGTTTTCTCTCTCTTTTCTTCATACCTTGAAGGTGTGGGGGCATTTATTAGATCTTAATGTCTGGGTATGGAGGATCACAAATATATCCCAGGGTCTAGAGCTGGAAGCACCTCCAAGGTCCTTGTTCCCCCAGTGAGGGTGGACACCATTTTGCTTCTCCCTTTTATCTACAGCACAGTGGCCTGCTTAATAAATGTTGGTTGGATTGAATGGAACTGGGAGTATGTGGAGGCCCTGTAGCCACTAGGCATGCCTACCTAAGAAGGGGGGAGGGGCAAGGAACAAGCACCTACTATGTTCTAGGCACTACTTTATGGATATTACCTTATTTGACCCCCACAGCAACAGCTATAAATGACACTTGGGGGCAGTTTTAAGGCTTGAAAAGATCCAGAAACTCATGATTTCATTTGGGTCTCACAGCAATCAAATCAATCAGTCAGCAAGCATTTATTAAGCCCCAGACACTGAGGGTGTTTTCCCACTGGCATTCTCCCACCTCACTTTTCTTCATTCCAAGTAATTCATTTCCTGAGGGAGGGAGTATAAATAACGGGATTGGGAGGGGAGATGAGGAGAGGCCTCATGCAGAAGACTTTGGGAAGGAAGCCAGGAGTTTTCAGAGTATCTTGAGGAAGGAGGTCACTCCAGACCTGGGGGATGGCCTGCGCAAATGCAGAGAGGTGAGGGAGAGACTGTCATGTGGAGGAGCAGCTAGCAGGGCTCATGGCAGTCAAGAAAAGCAGATCTTGCTGTGGCTGCTTGACCCCAAAATCGCCAATTCGATCAGCTTCCATAAAGTGCTTAGGCACCAGGTGCCAGGCTCTGCCCTGAGGACAAGAAGATGAACACCCCAGCTCTTTGCCTAGTAGAGCTGGGACCCCGAGTGTCCTCTGTCACCAATGGTGGCCAGTGTTCATCAGCCATTCTCTGCACCTTCTCAGCTTGCCCCAGAGGCCCCTGGGATTCTCAGTGCTTTGCCAATCTTGACCTGAACTGGTCCTAGATTGATGTCTTGGGGATGCCAAAGCTGCTCAGGCCTTCTGAGATAGCCCTTGGATCTGGGGAGGAAGGGCCCTGCCCCTTCCTGCCCATATTTTATTCTCAGATCAAGTGAGATTTCCAACTGGCAGGTTTATGGCCTGTGAAATGGGCTGGGAAACACTGGCTGTCAGACCCATGATCCTCTCAGGAAGGGACAAAGAATCCTGTCAGCAGCCCAGCCCCTCAAGATGAAATGCAGTGTTTGCCTCTTTGCAGGGGCTGGGGGATGGAAAACCCTCTGCTTGTAGGCATAATCCTGCTCCAACAGACAGTCATGTCCCTCTTCCTACCTGGTGCCTCCTCTCTCCTGTCCTGACCCTTGTTGGAATCTTCTAAAGAGGGAGTGCTTTAGGCTAGGCAATCCACTTTCCCACCTAAATGTGGCCTCCCTGCTGTGGTGTCAGGGGGAGGGAAGCTCCTTTCCTGAGTCTCCAGCTTCCTTCCCCTCACCCCACCTTCATACATGACTCTGTAATGCTTCTGAACTACCCAAGAGTATGGGACAGATGTGGGGCTCAAAGCCCCAGGGAGAGTTTGTGACAGCTGGGGGCCAAGGGCTGGTCTCGAGACCACCAAAGGCCCATCTGGTCCGTGCCTGAGGGCCTTGGAGCCCGAGCCTCCCTGACAGCATCCCATCATGGGGGTGGGCACTACCCTGGCCTTGTTTCCTTGGTGTCTCTGCCTCCTCCTCCCCCTCCCTTCCCTCTTGCTGGTTAAGGGGCTTGGAGTAAGGAAGGCTGGAGTTCAGATCCTGTTGGGTGACCCTGGACAGGTCACTTAGCCTATCTCAGCATCAGTTTCTTCATCTATAAAATGGATATTCCAATAGCACCTACCTCACAGGCTTGTTTTGAAATGACACATGAAAAGGGCTTTGCAAAACTAAAAGGGCTGTATAAGTGCTGGCTGGGAATCCCTTAGACACACACACATCAAAATCCCATTGCTTCCAGCCTGGCCTGTCTCTCTCTCCTGCAAAGCCCCCTTTGGTCCACTACAGACCTCAGTATCAGGCAAACCAGATGGGAAGGGTCCTAAAGGAGACCAAGTTTCATTTTCTATCCCTCAGTCACCCACCACACATCCCTGTCTTTGTGGGAAGGATGAGGCAGGGAGGGGACAGTTACTCCCATTCCTGGCCCAGCCCAGGAAGATGCAGGAAACCACGGGGAGCCTGAGAACACCTGGACAGTTCTGTGGTTTGTGACTCCACTGTCCTTCCCTCCAGAAGTCCTGCCAGAAAAGGTGAGGAGGGAGGGCAGATTCATGGAAGCATGGAGGGTTGAGGGGCTTATGGGCTTGAATGTGAATCCCGAGGGGACCAGGCACAGGTTTTAGTGCCAAGGATCACACAAATCTGAATGACTTCTCTCTTTCTCCATCCATTCATATACATATATGTACATATACACACACATCCGCATCCACATATACACATACACACACAGATATATATGAAATGAAAGGAGCTGGGAAAAGTCAATGCTCTTATGGACTCATCAATCTGCCCTGCTGAGTGACAGACAGGACAGGGAATGAAGGAATGCAGAGGCTGGCTTGGTTCCAGTATCATTAATGCTCTCCCTTCCCCACCAGATCAATGGGTTCAATCAAACAGCCAGAAGAGAAAGCTGCTTTTGACTTGGGCCTTTTTAAATTCACCAAAAATAAATAAATTTCAGCCTGAATCGAACCTCTTGGCTTGACCCTACCCACAAAGCAGGGTTGTATAAATCCCTCCCAGGGTCAAGGCAAAGAGAAAGAGGAGATTCCTGCGGACTGGCTGATTTCGGTGACAGGCTCGAAGATTAAACCTTCCTGAGGGTCTGGTGCCTCTCAGGGGATTTGTTCTGCCGATGAGGGAGTGCTATCAATTAGGAGGTGGTTGGTGACTCTGTTACAGGATCTCCACAAGCTTCCATGTGGTTATTCTTTCAATAAAAATGTCTTGATTCCTAAGTGGAAGGCACCGTTCTGTGCTCTCTGGGGGCCACAAAGGGAATGGATGCTGTTTTTGCCTTCACAGAATTTGCCATCAAGTAGAGAGGATGCCATATGTTCAGAAGCCACAGGCAAAAAAAAAAAATTGAGATCAGCAAAATGCTTTTCTGCTCTTCCAGTTTGAAATATATGTATATACATATACACAGTCAATTCTTTATTAAAACATTTAAATACCACAACGTCTGAAAAAGCACTCTCTAATTATACATTCAATGTAGGATTTAAGGAAACAGGTACCAAGGTATAATTTGGCATCTTTCTCGTGCTGTTCCTTAACCATTATAAATCACAGCTGAATTAAATCCCTTTTATACCCAGAGACCTGATTAGAAAGACTCATTCAAACTTATTTTTGATCTCCTGGGCCAGAGTGAGTCTGTTACAGTTGGTTGAAATATTTTGTCACTGTGTGGTCTATGTGTAAAGTCATCTCACTCACAACTTCTCTTGACTCTCTGCACCTGGCACCTGTATCCTGCTGAAGCTGCCACACTGGGCAGACCCGAGGCATCAATGACGAAAGCAAGGGTGCAAGCCTTTGAGGGGGCTGACTTCATTGCCATCCCTCTGCAGCATTCCATGCCTACCTCCGGCCCATCACTCTGTTCCCACTAAACCCACCACATCTGGGGCTTTCCCCCATCTTGCTCTCTCTGATCACAAAAGACTAACACATGTTACAAATGCTGATCCTTAAATATCTTTGAGAACTCAATCGACAAGTTACACCAAAACCAAGTCAGCACCATAGGAAAAACTTGTTCACAATCACCCAGTTCTGAACCCACTGACCCATAAACATTTAAGAAAATTTTCAAACATAAATTTTCTAGACTGAATACTAAGAGTCTCCAAACTCCATGGAGTGAAAAGATTTTAAAATATAGAGACAGCAGAAGAAATGAAAACAATGTGGGTCAAGGAGAAGGAATGTATTAATGCACTGCCTTGGCTTGTCTGCCCTGGAGTTGTCCCAAGGTTGCTTTCAGTGAGCCTACAGGGGAGGAGAGTACCGCCCAATGTTCCTGTTCAATTATTTTTTAAAAAAATATTCATTTTATATACTCATAAGAGCCCCCAGAACATCAAATATGAAAGAATAGTGGCAAAGGATGATTTTTCCTGTGGTCTTTCTATCTGATCTCCATTGAATAAGAGAAGAAAAAGACACCAGAGAGCAACAATAGTATCACCAACTCCCACTTGTCGGGGGAGGACCTTAAGGGTCAGCAGGCCATTTCCTCACAATGCCCCGTGAAGCAGGCAGGCCAGTTCTGCCAAGGAAGGAACGGGGAAGTCGGGTCACAGACCCACAGACACACAGGCATTAAGGTGCTGCAGCCAGCATTTAAACTCAGGGCTCATGACTCCAAGTCTGGGACTCTTTCCACGAAATAATCTCCCGGTGCTTTGCTACTGAGTCTGGCTTAGTCCTTCTTGAGACGTCTCCCTTCCATACGGAAACGTCTCAGTCTTCCAGCCTGTTCCCTTGTGGTTGGACCTTACTCCTTAGCAGTGGTTTTCAACCTGTGGGTTATGTTCAATTTGTAACAATGAAAATACATCCTGCATATCAGATACTTACATTACGATTCATAACAGTAGCAAAATTACAGTTAGGAAGTAGCAAGGAAAATAATGTGATGGTTGGGGGTCCCCACAACATGAGGAACTGTATTAAAAGGTCGAGGCATTAGGAAGGCTGAGAACCACTGCTTTATGGCATTAACTGGGCAATCTGAGGAATGAAACAAGGCTAATGAGGGAGGCTTAGATGAACAGTTCACTCTTCCCTTAGGGAATTTAAGCGCAAGCACCGTCACAGGCTCTGGTCTTTGCTGCCTCAGCCAGAGAACAGACTGGCCCTTGTGTGGAGCATTACTGGATAGCAGAGAGGGAGCGGTGGCTTCTAGGCTCCCTTTTGGGAGTGATACTGAGAGCTGGGCGGAGCCTGGTAGGACCTACTCATGAACACTGTCGCTCAAGATCTTCAGGAGGCTTTGGACTCAAAGGATTTAGCAGGGCAAGTCTTAGCAGCAACAGCGGAGGCCTCTTTCAAAGAAGAGTTTGTCTCCTGATCTGTAATTGTACTTCTGTGGTGTGGAGACAGTGTAACCTGTTTCTGTGTCAGGAGGAGTTTGGGGGAGATCCAGGAATCCACCTGGGATTCCTAGAAGTTCAGCTGAAACGCTTCCCAGGCAGGACCACGGCATTTTCAAAATTACTGGAGATAGCAAATGATCTTCTGCCTCACTGTCCCCTGAATGGAGGGGAGGGAATCAGGTTAAAATCGTTATTGCTTCAGCAAGAGAGATGGATAGTCACTGATTCCACAAATCAGGCCCCTGCAAGTAGCGACAGACAGAGCCCACAGGATAGACAGAGCCCACCCGAGAGACACAGCCCACAGGAAGTTCCAACTGGCATTAACTTAGTCACCTCCCGTAATAAGCAGAACCGAGGAGATGTAATTAGCTGCCAGGGGCCTGAGGACTCCGTTGGTTAAGCTCAGAGCAGCTCCTTGTCTTTGAGGACGGCTTATGTGCCAAGGCCTCCTGCCGCTGGTGAAGAGGCAGATGGCCCACACCTAGCTCTTCTCTGGAAGATCAGGGGCTTGGGTTCATCTCGAACTCGGCACAGTCCCAGAATCTCAGCTGATCCCGTGCAACAAGGCCTCGAGACTCTCAGCCACCCTGTCTGGCCTCCTCTGGATACGCCCCTCCCTCACCACCCTGGTCTCCAGATGAGGTCTGGCCAGGGCAAGGGCCCAGGGACTCTGACAACTTAGTTCTGGATACACGGCCTCTCTTAATCAAACCCAAGCTCAGTGAAGGAAAGAAGGGGGGGAAGGAAGGAAGGAGGGAGGAAGGGAGGGAGAAAAAGGCGAGGGAAGACTGGGAAGGAGGAAGGGAATATGCATTTATTAATTGCCTACTGTGTGCAGGCACGGTGTTAACTGTTTTATGTCATTTGATCCTTGAGACAAGGGGGGGTGTGATTATTGAACCCATTTTATAGTTGAAGAAACTGAAGCACCTACTACGTGTCAGGCACTGGGCTAGGCACGGGAGGTACAAGTGAACGAAACACCCCATCTCACAGGGAATGTGCAGAGACAACCAAGACGTCTATACAGAAGCATCCATATAAAAGGAATAAACAGAAACACAAACACTAAGTTGTCCATTACGGGGTGGTTTGGGACAGGGACGGACTGGAACAGTGGGGGGCATCAGGGCTTCTGGCTGCCACGTCACACAGCTGACTCACGGTCCACTCGGCCCTCCAGATCTTCCTCTTACTTCCTGTGATGACTATTTCAATGGAACTGTTTCCCTAATAATCTACTGTTTTATTTATCATTCTGAGAATGGGTCCATAGGCTTTGCCAGGTTGTCAAAGGGGTCCGTAAGACACACACACACACACACAGTTAAGACTTCTTGATTCAGACTAATCCACAGCTGCGTGAACAACACCTCTAACAAACGGCCAGGGATTGTCTTGTTTTCGTTTTAGGCTCCCAAGCCCCTAGCAGAGTGCCTTACATTTAACAAATGCTTACTGGATTGGGTAATTAATATTGCATGTAAAGTAAGAGTCATTAAGCTCCAAGGGCAGGGTCAGAGGCTCACCTATGTCACCATATCACAAGGGAGGGCAAGACAAGAATGGCTCAGTGCACAAATCCTAAGAATCTCTTCTGGTTCTTAGCTATATTTTTGGTAGATGAGACCAATTGCTTTCTCTAGGATGCTGCCTGCATGGTCTGCTGGGCACAGCAGGGAGCAAGCTTCCCCTGCCCCCTGCCCCCTGCCCCCTGCCTGCTCCCAGCAAGCCACCCTGCTTCTCCACTGGTGAGTTGGGGCAGCTTGATTTCCACTTTCCAGTTTCTGAGTGGGCATAAAGCCCTCCAGAGAAGCCTCCACATTCTCCTGGCTCCTCCATATCAATTTAGCATCTTGGAAAAAAGGCCTGCCTTTCCCCAGCCATGTTTTCATCTTTGTCTTCCCACGAAATCTTTACAGTAACCTGCTCTCCCCTTCTGCCCCAAGCCACCATTGCCAAGGTTACCAAGGGCCTCATAATGGGAAAACCCAATGGCTCCTCTTTTCACTTCTCATCTTTCTGTCTCTCTGCGGCACCTGACATAGCTGGTCGCCCCCCTTTCTTGGAGATGTCCCCTCTCTGGGCTCTTTGTGAGTCCCACCTGTCTGCTCAGTCCTCCTTGGCATCATCACCTGTGTGGGGTCCCCATGAGTGGCTGCCCCCTCTCCAGCCTCCTCTTCTCTCTTCATAGACTCTCTTCCCATGGATTCAGTGATCATCTCCATGGTGATAATTCCCTAGACTAATAAAATTGCAAAAAATGGGTGCTGCCCTCACATTGAGACTGACCTCATGATGTGCCTCAGGAAGGTCATGGGGGACTGGCTTTCCTGGGGAGAGGTAGTTATGCAGTAAGTCACCCATACGCCTGTATGTGGCCTCTCTCAGAACTAAGCACCTACGTCTGTGCAAGTCCTGGCAGTTGTCATTTGGGAGTAATTCCATGGGTGCAAACCCTACCTGTGCCAGTGTAGACCATTATCTATCTGGTTGTTTCCTCTAGTGATGCTTATTCAGCTTTCTCCATCATTCTCTTCCATAGAATTATAGGTTTCAAGGTAGAAAAGTCAAACAAAATTAAGATCCTCAGGACCTCATATTCACAGCAAAATGACACCATAGGGTGATGGGATCTCACATTTAGAACTAGAAAGGACCTTGGAGGTCTGCTAGTCCAGACCTCTCATTAAAATAATTTCTTTATTGTTCAGTCATTTTTTAGTCATTCCCAGTTCTTTGTGACTATTTGGGGTTTTCTTGGTAAAGATACTAAAGTGGTTTCCTTCTCCAGCTCATTTTACAGATGAGGAAACTGAGGCAAACAGGGTAAAGTGACTTGCCCAGGGTCACACAGCTAATAAGTGTCTGAGGCCAGATTTGAACTCATGAAGACGAGTCTTCCTTACTTTAGGCCTGGCGTTTTTCTAAACATTGTGCTACCCAGCTGCCGGAAAATGTGTGTGTGTGTATGTACACATAAATATATGTGTATATGTGCATATATACATACATACACATACACACATATTTATTCTCCTTTGTTTTTATATTGTCTTCATTTCCCAACATGTATTTACCCCTCTCCCACCCAGAGAGCCATTCCTTATAACAAAAAGTTAAAAAGAGACAGAAAAAAGCAGTTTAACAAAACTAATTGACTGAGTCTGATAGTATAGAAATATTCCAGTCTAAGGATGGGAAGGAGGTACATGGCATCATCTCTTCTTTTGGACCAATCTTGGTCATAACCTCAGTAATTGATACAGTAATCTAATTCCTATTAGACTGTAAGCTCCTTGAGGGCAGGGCCTGTCTTTCGCCTTGTATCTCTAGCGCTTAGCTCAGTGCCTGGCTCACGTTAAGCACCTAATAAATGTTTATCGACTGCCTGCCTGACTGACCACACCAACTCCCTCATTTTACAGAGGGCCAAAAAAGTGAAGCCGCTTCCCAGGTTGCATCCCCCAAAAATGAGAAACAAAGCCAGGATCTGAACCTGGGTTTTAAGACAATAGAATCCTAGATCCAGCACTAAGAGGGTCCTTGGAGGTCATCTAATCCAACCGCTTCATTGACAGATGGGGACTAAGTCCCATGGAGGTTGATTGATTTGCCTAAGGGAGGATTTGAACCTTGGCACTCTGACACCATATCCAACTCCTTCCACTAAACCATGTGACTTCTCAGTTCCCTACAGGAGAATTCCATGTAGGGTGGAGCCATCTTGGTTCTAGAAGGACCCTATTCTCACATGGTCTTTGTGCATGGTAACTGAGGAGTTTAGAGCTAGCAGGGAAATGACATCATATACAAAAATACATACCACATCTATGTCTCTATCACCTGCTCTGTCTAACCTACATACGAGAACTGCTGGGTGGCTCTCAAGCCATTACCCCATCTGATCTTTCACCAGGTGATGAGCCATTTAAAGAACTCAAAGTCTCTGAAGCCAGCCTCCCCTGGAAGCCCGGCCAGCTAGTCAAGGAAGGCTCTAAATTACACTGGTTACTGCCCCAGTTTCCTCAGGGACCTGAAGGCTTCCACAAAGAGCCAGACAGGACAGTGATGCAGAAAAGCCTCAGACCTCTATTAACGTGGAATTTGAAGTCAAATAAGAGAAAGCACAAAGCCTATTTTGAGACCCACTAGGACTAAGGAAATGGGACAGGAAAAATGGGGTTCAAGAAAATGGATTCTGCTGGAAGACCTAGTCAACAGAGGGGCTCATTGGCAGCATCTCAATAATGGTGGTCTTCTGACCATCATCCATTCACTCATTCATTTGCTCATTCATTCACTCATTCACTCATTCCCTCATTTTTGACTCATTCATTCATTCCCTCATTTGCTCATTCAATCACTCACTCATTCATTCATGGATTCATTCACTCAACAGCATTTGTTAAGGATCTACTAGAGTATGTGCCAATCATTGTACTAGGATATGGGAGTGGAGAGGCCCAGATGAAATCTGTCATTGTTCTGATGGAGCCCATATCCCACTGGAGGGAAATGATCATGGGTGGGTCTCCATCACCTCCTCTGACTAGATGGACTTTTTTCTCTTTTCTTTTCTGCAAATGGGAGAATCAGTTCCAGTAGCTTCTTGCTGCAGCCATTGGAGGCAGTTCACATCTCTGGCTTCACACTCTGGAAATAGTTTCTAAGGGGTAGAGATATAGACAAATGATTGATGCTCACAAGCTACTGACTCAGAGATCCAGAGACCAGCCAAGTGGGCTGAGGGAGCAGACACCAATGTCTACACCACTTTATCACCAGAGCAGCCCTGACCCACCTCAGTTTCCCTTTCTAAACCACAACATCCTATTCTTTTCAAATCCAGCTCATGTCCACTGAATAGACAGTATGACAGTAAATCCAAGCTGGACATGAGGCCCCTGGCTGCCCACCCAGGCAGAGCGATTTGGAGACTCTTCAGGGCTGAGATGCAGAATGGACGCATCACCAAGGCTGATGGCAGACCATTGGTGTCTACTGAGGGAGAGCAGCAACAAAAGAAACAAGCCGAAACGTCTACAAGGAACCTTCCTGTTCACCACAGGGGGCAAAAAGATTTTCACTAAAACATTTTTTAAAATGGAAGGAAACAAAAGGGGGATCAAAAAGGGCCACCAACAAGTGGACAACTTTGCTCCACACACTTAAAAATGCAAGGAGCAATGGCAAAGACGTTCATGGGCTTCAATACACTCAGTTTTGTTCTTTTCTGCAGGTCTGGGCTTGTTGATGATATGTTAACTACAAAACGAACGTAACAAATTGAGTGCACAGTGACCTGTGTACAATGGCTTCTTCCTCATAACTACTGAATGCAAATGCTCCCAGAGTTGCTAGGGAGACAGAGGAAACACCAGCAAAGCCAGATATCCCCAAAGTACTGGCCATCTCAGCCTCAAGGTTAATGAGCAGAGAGTACTATTCAGACCATTCACATGGAGTCACTTTGGTCCAAGGTTTTCAGTGTCCATAAATAGCTCGAGGACAGAAGCAGATTTCTGCCTTACTTTTAGTCATATTCACATGCCTGTGTGAAGAAAAATTGTTTTATTACAAACAATAACAAAAATCCAGGGCAATGGAAGGCAATCCAATGCCTTCCCGAAGAACTTGACATTGGACTAAACGGCCCCTATAACCCACTGCCCTTTAATTTGTAGCCCTTGGTCCAAATGATTCACATTGACTTTTTTTTTCTTTTTTGTCTCATGGGGCTAATGAGAAGGCCAGTCTTATGCCAGATGACTGTCTTCCACTGGCCTAGGTACAACAGATTCCTTCAAATGAGCTCCTTTTCAGGTTTGTTTTTTTTTTTTGCAGGGAACTTAGCATAGCAGCAATTAAAACAGAAAAGTAGGGGGACTTAGATGCCTGGGCCAGAGTGAGGTCATTGGTCATGGGAGTGTTTTTGTGGGATATCTCAAGGTGGAGGGAATGTAAAAGTGAAGACTGCAGAGACGATGGCCCTTTCTCCTTTCTTTTATTTAAAAACAATTTTTAATTAATGTCTTCTGTTTTTTACATCCTCATGATTATCCTTAGTCTCTCTCTCTCCCTCTCATATAAGAAATGACATTTTTCTTAAGGAGGAAAAAACCCAAGCCCCAAACCTGTGCAGTGTGGAAACCCTATAGACATCCTGACTCCACAAAGGTGGGGAGTGATGTCCTCTCAGATCTCTTCATTTGAGTGCTGCTTGAGCTTATAATTTTATTGTAAGCCCCTTTGATTCTGTGGCATGTTGTGTTCTTTCCATTTACATTGTTGAAGTCACTGCATACAGCGTTTTCTTGGTTCTGCTGACTTCCCTCTGCATCTATTCACATGAGTCTTCCCAAGCTTCTCTGTATCCATCACACAATACAGTGATATTCCATTGCATTCCTGCACTATGCTCGGGTTGGCCATTCTCCTCCTGAGGGGCATTAACTCTGCTTTCAATTCTTCACTGTCACAAAAAGTGCTGCTTTATCTCCTTTCTTTTAAATTCTTATTCCTGCCTCTTGTTTTAAGGCACTTTCATTTTCAAATAGATCCCTCTCTTCCCCCCTCACAGGATAGCCATTTGGATGACAAAGAATAACAAGAGGATGGAGTAATAGGTTTACCCAACTATTGAACACCACACTCCTCACCCCCGACAGCACACACTCTCCTCTACCCACAGTCGCCTACTAGAAGAGGGAGGGAGGGAGAAAGGGAGGCATATTTTCTCTTTTTGTTTGGGGCCAAATTGGGCCATTACAATTCTACAATACTCAGGGCTTTTGTTACTGTGACTCCTGTTCTTTGACATTCCATGTAGGGCAGTCTGTTTTCACTGGCCATGCCTAATTGCATGGTAAAGGAGACCCAGACCACTGAGCACTGTAGGTTCCCCTCCCCACTCCCCACTCCCCAACAAGCCTTGGTCATGAGTTCAGCAAACTAAAATTGAGCAAATATCTGTGTTTTTAAATACACAACTTTTTGGTTGTATGAACTAGGTTAGAAGTAAATTCCTCCAGAGGCTGTGGGTCTGTCCTCTCCTCCCCCTCCAAGGACTACTGCCAATACTCAACCAACCAACTAATCAATTATCAAACATTTATTAGATGCCTACTATTGGGTAGTCACTGGGCTGAATTCTGGGGATACAAAGACAGTGAAACAAAAGGCTTGTATTCAAACAGGAGACATGGGAAAATATATATGTATACAAAGAGATTTTTTTGGAGGGGAGAAAGGAAGCCACAAGCTCTTAAGCAGAGCAGGGAAGGCCTCCAATTGAAGGGAGGGCTTGAAATGATTCTTGAAAGAAAGCACAGGATCATTTATAGCTTTAGAGCAGGAAGGGACCTCGAAGGCATCAAGGAGTTTGACTCTCTCATTTTACAGGTGGAGAAACTGACTTGTGAAATGACTTGTCCAATGACACATAGCTAGTAGGTGTTGAACGACTTCTTGATTCCAAAATTAGTGCTTTATTCCCTTCATCATGCTGCCTCTCAATGAAGGATTTGGAATCCATTTAGATCTTCTCCATTTTTGAAAGCCCAGTTTCAATTCCACATCTTCCTTCTCTGACTCTCTTGTAGAAGTGAGCTCTTCACCACCCCTCTCCTGGCACTAGATCATCCCCTTTTCCCAATTTCCCCACTTTTATGAGAACACCAAGGCAGCTAAGGTAGCACAATGGACAGAGCCCTGGGCCTCAGAAAGACTTGTGTTCAAATCTAGCCTCAGAGACTCAGGGAAAGACACTTAATTTCTGTTTGCCTTAATTCACTGGAGAAGGAAATGGCAAACCACTCCTGTCTCTTTGCCAAGTAAATCCTATATGAGTTCAAGAAGAGTAAGATACCATTGAATGACTGAACAACAACAAATGAAGGCTATAGCATCCCCACCAGCACCCTTGGCAGGCTCCCACCCTTGGAGTTGTCCTCCACTCTTCACTCTCCCACCTGTTGCTAAGACTTGTTGATCCCTCCTCTACAGCATCTCTCCCACCCAGTTCACTGTCTTGCTAGTCAAGGCCTTTATCCCCCCTCTTTCTCTTGGACTATTTATTATAATAGCTTCCTCAGGGTCCCCCTTCACAGCCACAATCGCCTTTCTTAGGCACAGACCCAGCTATGCCATTCCCTCACACTTAAACCTTCAGGAGCTCCCTGTTGCCACACACTTTTCATCCTATCATTGAAAGTACTGTACCATCTGCTTCCTACCTACTCAAAGACATAACAAATGACATTCACTTAAAGCTTCACAAAGAGTTTTGCATCTCATTTGGTAATCCCTTTTTTCAGACCTATTTCACATCATTTTCCTTAACGAATGAATGAACAAGCATTAACAAGTACTTACTACATGCTTCAAATACAAAAGTGGATCCAATCCCTGCCCTCAGAGAGATTATATTCTTACAGAGTCAGCATTATAATAGTACAGGGGAGTCGTGGACAAGGAGGGGTTTGGCAAAAAAATTATTTTGAAAAGTTATAAGAGGAGTCAATTTATACATCTTTTCCAGAACAATGACAATTAATTTGATTATGGTGGCAGAACTGGAAAACGTGTAGGGGAATAGGGAGTGCTGGAGGTGGGTCTAGCTGTGGGAACTGACTGAGGTAACCACTAAATGGGATATTGGAGGCCTGGGTAGGAGTCCATATAATCAGACGGTCGAAGATTTGGAGCTGGAAGAGACCTTGGACATCACTGAGTCTAAGCTGCTCATTTCACAGATGAGGAAAGTGAGACCAGAGCTCACACAGGAAGGAAAAACAGAGTTGGGGCATCAACCCAGGTTCCTGGATCCCAAACCAACGTTTCTTATACTCCATTACCCCATATCCTGTTGTTGCTATCTCTGTTCACAACAAAGGCTTATGTATAGGAGACAGAAGGCTGGTCTTGGGGTCAGGAAGACTCCATTCATTGTGCACCAGTGGCACATAAGCTCCTTGAGGCCAGGGACAGCCCTAATTTTCTGTCTTGGTATGCTCACTGCTCAGTTGGTTGATGTCAATAATTCAGTGGATCTGATTTCACCCACATGGGAGTTTTCTTCAGTGATGCAGATCATAACCCATTCCCGCCTTTTCATCCTGTGGAACTTGCCCACGTCCTCCCAAAAGTTTGCCATTGGGAATCCAAACAGATTGGGAAGGTTCTGCTGACATTATGTGGACATTGATAGAGCCCATGGACTGCTCCTCAGGTAGCTCTCATATTAGTACCCAATAAATGTGTTGTTTTAAGTTGAATTGAATCAAATTCTTGAGTAGATTTTTATGAAGGAAGGAGAAAAAAGTAATGTTGAATCTTTTCCCCTGGTGACTCAGGGCCCCCTTTTTTACCTTAAGCCCAACCCTGAAGGTGCAGCCCTGGCCAAGTGAAAGCCAGATGGCCAAATGGCCACATGGCTTCACGGCTGTTAGTTGTTTGCTGAGGTTTGACCAGACCATGGCTAAACATCCCAGCATCCCTCTCTCCTCACCTCTCTCTAGCATCACAGGATGAGCGGAGGCCGCTGAGTAGCTCTCACATAGTTACCATCGCCAAGGAAACCATGGCATCGCTAGGCTCAGGAGAACATTGTGTTGGCAGCGCTCACTTAGTTAAAGGTCAGTCCCTGTTTTAAATGGCATCAAGCTGGGAAAGGCTTCAACACAGGGGTCCCCCCCCCCCAGAACCACACTCACATGTTTGGGTGTGTTTGGGGGTTGAGCAAGAAAGGACAAAAGAACACAGACTAAGAAAAGAAAATCATGCAGCTCTTTTAGGATTACTGAGCACTTTACAAACATGATTCATTTGAGTTTTATGACAGCCCTGTCAGGCAGGTGCTACATTTTACAAATGGATCAACTGAGGCTCAGAGGGAAGAGCAGAAAATTCTCCTCCATTGTCTTTTCCCCTCAGGTCCAGTTTAGACATGACCTCCTCCATGAAGATCTTCCTAATGCCCACCTGAAGTTTCCTAACACCTCCTGCCAGGCTAACTTCACCCTAGCAGGCCATTAGTTTCCTAGCTATCCATTCTCCTCATCTGTGCAATGGTAATACTTTATTGCCCACCTCCTTTGAATTGGCTGAGGAAAGCCCCTCTCCTGTCTTAATGTGAGCTCTATCAAAGTGAACCAAAGTAAGTGTCTTAGTAGAGAGCCAAGAAACTCAGCACAACTGTGAGTTTCCTTGGTTTGAGTCATTGGGTTCAGCAGATTCCCATGACTTAATATGAGGAGTGCGTTTCTGGCTGGTTGGCTTGCCTAGCCTTTACTGAAGGATATATTGATGGGAGACATGTTGGTGTCTAGATGACCCTAAATGGGAACAGATGCTCTGCATGGCTCCCCTGAGCCCAAGATCTTCCCAAATCCTGGGGCTGTGACATGAGCAATGTTCAATGAGGAGTTCATTCTATATATCAGAGGTGAGCAACCTATTCCTTTATTTATTTACTTTTGATGGGGAAAGAGGTCAGATGGGACTTAATAGGGATTGTCTATAAGGGTCCCATATGAAGGGGATGTAGCTCCAGTTGGTGTCCAGGTGGTGTTTACCCCAGAGAATATTTTCTCTACCTTAAGTTCAAGTACCAGACACATTCCCAGGTGGGGCTCAGGGGTAATGGCTCTCAGCTTGGACACACCTCCACAATGATGATGGGTGATAAGATGAATGTGACCTCATGTATATGTATAAAGTGCTTTAGGGGGTTTGAAGCATATTCTAGACATTATCTCAGTTGGGGGACAATAGTGGTGATGATGGCGATGGGTTCTCCATTTTTCTAAGCCCTCCATCATCATTAGGTGCCCTTCAGTGGACCTGAGTCTACTCTACTCTACAAAGGAATATTGGGCTTTGCTTAGTTCTTCATAATTTCCCTTCCTGATCACTATATTTGGCATTTCCCATCAATTTCTTTGACTTAGCTCAGGATCCTAGATCAAGATACAGAACATTTGGTCTATTCTCTCGATTTTCCAGATAAGAAAACTCATGCCTAGGGAAGTAATTTTTCCAAGGTCACACAGTAAATGACAGAGGTGGGATTTGAACCCTTGCCCTCTGGCTCATTCCTTTCCTTCTCACACCCATTTTATAGATGAGGAAGTTAAAATTCAGAGAGGAAGAGACATGTCCAATGAATTAGTATCTAGAAAACCCCTGGATCATTGGGAATGAAATGACTCGGGCAAAAAGTAAACTACCTTCAAGTAAAGAAACATTTGGAATGCTGTATTCAGTTCTTGGCACTATGTTTGAAGGGTGTTGATAAACTGAAGAGTGACCAAGACAAGCAAGGACCTGGAGTGTATGTGTTGGGGGGTAGGAGAGGCCTTCTGTAAAGGGTGCGATTTCAGCCAAGTTTTAAGGAAGCCAGAGGCACAGATGAGGAAGGGATGCGACCTGAGGTCCTTCCAACTCTGAGAGGAGGCTATGAAAACCCTTCAGAGTGAACGAGATGGGCAGAGAGGAGGCCAATGATCCCCCTCTGCGGAATGAGAATGGCCGAGTAGGAGCCAAACTGACAGGACGTACCCCGTGGGAGGCTGCCTCCCCTCTCCACTCCCGTCACCTGGCTCATTCAGCCCTTGGACCAGCCCGACTGCCAGCTTCAGGCCATCCACAGCCTTTGGCATCAGTGGCCGGTGGCGGCAGGTGTAAGCGTTTCCATGGTAACTAACTCCCAATCGGGAGAGGCGGAATGATAACTCGGAGCCTGGAAGACCATTCGGGGAGGGGCCGTCCGGCTTCCAGCCACTTCCCAGAGGCCCCGCCCGGGCAGCGGGGAGAGGACGGAACTAGGGTGAGAGGCCCCGGCTGTGAATCTCTGCCGCTTGCTAGCAGGGGTCTTGTCTTTAAAGGGAGCTGCCAGGACTAGAAAACCCTCGATTTCACCTCTCTCCGAGCCCATCTAGCGCAGTTCTTCCTTCATTTTATACAGGAGAAAACTGAAGCCCAGAAAGCGAAGTCAGTTTCCTTAGGCCACCAAGCAGGAAGTAGCGGGGTCAGGATTTGAACCCAGAGCTCCTGACTCCCAATCCACTATTGCAAAGGTGGAAGGTGCAAGGGATTTCCTTGGGGTTCATTTCTCCAGTGGCAGGCATGGGGCGCCTCCTAGGTCACAGGTGCTCAGTGCCTGGAGGGCTGGGCCAGGAGAGGAGCCCCGAGGGCCTTACAGACTCTGCAGAGCCATTGTGGCTCCAAATCCAAGGCAAATTCTGCCTCCCCAAGCTGAAGATACCTGGGCTGGTGGTGGGGGTGGGGAGCTGCCCCACCCCGATACCCTCGCAGGTGACCAAGGCTGGTGAGGGCTCCCACGTCCCCTACTCTTCTTTGGGATTGGGAATCTGAGAAAAGTGTTTTGGGACCACATCCTCTAAATTGCAATGGCAACCCATGGGAAAATGTGACTCTCTTTACAGAAACTCGCTTTCCGACCAGCATTTTGTTCTGTGGCCGGTCCTTCCGCCATCCAACGCTTTAACCTGGTGGGGACCCTTCTTCCATCTGTGACCTAGACTGGGGTACTAAAGTCTTCTGGGTCTTCCTTTCCTTCTCTCTTACTGAGGAGCTGGATTACATTAGGGGTCCCTAACCTTGGATGAAGCTGGCCTTCCTTTGGGTCTTACCTTTGGCCCTCAATGTATCACGCATTCTGCCTCTGGAATACCTCCCAGGATGGTTGTAGGGAATCTAATCTATACAGGGAGGTTAAATGACTTGCCCAGGCTCACACTGCCCCCCTGGCAGAACTTGGTGTTGAAGGAGAGGCTCCGTGTCATGCCCTGTGTACTCTGGTACTGAGGAGCCAACTTTCTGTCACAACCCTCCCCCAGATCTCCCTAAAAGCCTTGTAAGGGGGAATGGAAGCACTAGTGCTGACCCTCTGCTGTGTCCTCCGACACCAAAGTGGGTGTGGAGCTGGAGGGAGGGATCGACTTAATCAGAGAAATCGAGGAATTTCCTTGGGTTAGAACACCACCAGACAACCCCATGCGGACCCTCCGAGAATTAAAGGCTCTCAAGGATCAAAGGCAGTACTGTAAACCGAGGCACCTGACTGTGTCTGAGTGCTGACACCTCCCCTTCCCAGTGGCTCCCTTATTTTCCTCTTCTCTCACTGTCATTGGCTGTGCATGCCGAGAGCAGATGGGATTCTTACCACTACTAGGAAGATGGGGTGCTCTTCAGTTTAGCATTAGCTTTTGACCCCTGAATGGAGAGCATGCCATGGGGGGAAAGGCTGCCCCTGATTTCCAGGCACTGAGCCAGCTGAGGTTGACCTGGCAGCGACCACCCACAGCTGCTCAGGATCTGAGTTTTGGGTTGCTATGAGCAGTTGTGAAGTGCCCTCTCATCCGTTTGAGTGTGGCCCCTCCCCAGTGGGGCTGTAAGGTATTTCTCTTACTCGATTTGTCTTACTTAAAACAAATATTTATTAAGTTCTGAATGTGTAGTCAGGAAGACCATTTAAATCCTGTCTTTAATGCTGAGGTTCATAGTTTGAGAGCTGGAAGGGACCCCCTAGCCATCTGGCCCCACTGCCTCATCTTCCGTTGGGCCAAAGACATCATGCTGGTCCAGGTTAACCACAGTGTGGCAGAGCCCAGGTCCTGGGATGCTTGGCTCAGACATCCTAATCCAACACATCCTAAGGAATCCCTCAAGAGTCACTTCACTGTCTTTGAGAATCATCTTCCTCAGCAGCAAAACTGGGATAATAAGAGCAGCTCCCTCCCAGGGTGGTTGTGGGGAATCTTAATCTGTACAGGGAAGTTAAATGACTTGCCCAGGTGCGCACTGCCAGTAATTACATATATGTGTATATATGTATATAAATGTGTATATATATATAAACATGTGTATATGATATATGAGAAAGACAATATACTAAAATATGGTAGAATAGATGCAATATAATATATGATATAATTAATATAATATAACATACATGCTTTGCAAACTTTTAAGTGTTTTCCTTACTTCACTCCCTCTGCCCTCATGGAGTTTCCAGTCTAATGGGGTGACGAGGCATGCACAGAAACAACTGGGACACCAGAGAAATATGACAAGCCTCTAGGAGGGCCAAAGAAAAGGGCCTGAGCCCAGAGAGAGGGACTGAGTCTAGCTGGGACTGGGGGACCAGGGTAGGTGGGCAAGTTACCTGGCCCTGATGAACCTGGAGCAAAGATTTAAATCTAAAGACTTATCCAGACTGACCTCGTGTTACAGGTGAGAAAACTGAGTCTCAGAGAGCTAAAGAGATGAGACAGAGGTTACACACACAGAACTCCTTGTAGTATTGAAAGATATGGCAGGTGGGATTGCTGAGCAAGTGTTGGTGAATAGATGATAGAGAGGAACCAGTGGGAAACAGAGCTAGGTATGGTCACATACAAAATGAACACTGGAAAAGGACAAAGGCTGCCCCCATTTTCACAAAGGAAAGATAGTGGAGTCTGCTAACTCTATAGGTCAAGACCACTTGCTTCAACTGCAGGAAAAATCCCTTATTTTCTTTAGAAGTAGATTAAATGGATGGGTTGGGGAATATCACAGATAAAATTTGCTTAGATTTTAGGAAAGCATTTGACCAATATCTGTCCTCTCATGTTCTTGTTGTAGACCCAGAGGAGAAGCTTGGGCCAGGTAATGGTAGAGTAGGGCCAGACTGGAAGAGTAGTCAGTCATCAATGGTTCACCAATGGCAGTTTGGAAGGGGTCTTTAGTGGAGTGCCTGAGGGATCTGTTAGAGCAACAGAGCTTCCCTTTAAGAGTCTGGGTCATAAGAAAAGCAACTGCTGATTTCTCTGTCTGTCTCTGTCTTTTTGTTTCTGCTTCTCTCTCTCTCTCTCTCTCTCTCTCTCTCTCTCTCTCTCTCTCTCTCTCTCTCTCTCTCTCTCTCTCCCCCTCTCCTCTCTCATTAGCTCACCATGACTTCTTTTACCTGCATTCCAAGAGACTTCCTTTCCCTCTAACTCTGTCTCAGACTAGTTAATGAGCATCCAAGTGACTGATCTTATCCAATTTGCATCTTTGCCCTCACAGAAGGGGGATCAAGCCTTTAATGAGCACTTTTCTTGCATGAAGGTTCCTAAAGGTCTCTCTGGGGGAGAATGACGTCCTTCCATTGACTTTTGATGCACCCTGCCCTCTGTTTCTGAAGCGAGAGGGCGTTGTAGGGAGAGATTTGTAGGATATCAGACCTGGAAGAGACCTCTGAGGTCCCCCATCCCAATCTGTGCACTTTACACAGAGACCCAGAGTTAGGTGACCTGTCCAAGAGGGCACTTTTGCCAGTCAAGCCAACATCCTTCATGGATCCATTTTTCCTGAATGCTTACCCTGTACCCAGCCCAGGTTGGCAACCTCCAGCACAGGGCTCTGCCTTTATCCCTCCCATGATCACACAGCTGCCTGCACATACAGGGATGGAAAACAACCTCATGGAGCTTATAGTCCGATAAGGGAATGAGACATGCATCAAAATAGCCATGCTACCAGGGAAAACATGAGAAGAAGACTAGAGAGTTCTGGGAGCCCAGTCAGGAGAGACCTGAGCTCTAATCTCTGGTACCATGGGATTTAAGGTAAGTCCTTAAACCTCTCAGACCCTCAGTTCTGTCATCTGTAAAATGGGGATAAGAATGCTAGCCATCAGTACTCATAGAGTGATCATGGGGAAAATACTTTGTAAACCTAAAAGTGCTATATGAATGTGGGGGTATGCTTAGGGTGGTATAAAAGGATGCTTCCCCTATCCTTCCAATCTCTTCTCCCCTGCCTTTCTCATGCCCACTTCCTGGGCACTCAGCATACCTCAGACATCTCAGCCTCCCTGCCTGCCTCCTTGTATCCTCTGCCCCAGATGCCCCACATGTCTCTGGGCTGGTGCCCACCATGCTCTTCCTTCAAAGCCCAGCTCAGGTGGCATGCATTCATCTAGGCAGCTAATTACTCTCTGACCATCTCCCTCCTTCTGATGCTTCTTGACTCCCCACTAGTTAGTCTTGTTAGATCCTTTCCTGTCCAAAGGTTATGCTGGTTATTAGAGAAAACAGGAGCTGAGCAGCCCTTTCTTCTCTCTGCCTCAGTTTACATTTTTCCACAGCTGCACGTCCCTATTTGAGTTCTTTTGCTTTAAAAGCCCCATCCTTTCCTGGGGTTGTTTGTCACTTTCCTCTCCAGCCTCAGCTCATTTGGAGCATTCACATTCCTGAAACCATCTTATGAGACCACACCCACCATGCTCTCTGTTCCTAGTCCTAGCTTAGAGCTCCCACAAACATCTCTTTTTAAAACGACGTGAGTTCCCTGTGTAACTACGCCCAGCTCTCAGCCCTCTCTTTTAGTTTCCTCTGGCTAATTTTGGTCCAGGGGCTCCTACCCATCCTTTCCTGGTCCCTTTGAAATCTTCCCCTCTGGAGGCTTCACTTTCATCATCTGTATAAT
Organism: Pseudochirops cupreus; assembly: GCA_028627135.1. Classification (NCBI taxonomy): domain Eukaryota; kingdom Metazoa; phylum Chordata; class Mammalia; order Diprotodontia; family Pseudocheiridae; genus Pseudochirops; species Pseudochirops cupreus. The sequence goes on along the minus strand of CM053583.1, from coordinate 4,276,089 downwards.
GAAGATAATCTTATCTACAATTTGTGCCTTATAGGATTCTGGGGAGGAGCAAGGTGAGAATGTCAGTGTCCTACACAGATGGGTGTAGAGGTCTCCCCTGACCACATGACCTCTCCCTGTCACACTGGGAAGGCAGGGACCCTCTCTCTGCTACAGCTTCTTCTTCTTCTCAGATTGCTTCTCTGTGATTACTCTTCCTCACCAACCTATACTTGCTGTTCCTATGAACCTGAATGGAAATACTGGGAGAAGAGGTGAGGGCATGTGCACGTGCGCATACACACACACACACACACACACACACACACACACACACACAAACACACACACTATCTGTTAGGGGCCCTGCATGCCCCCTGCAGGACTGGACCCAGAATGCCTCTTGAATAATGGAGCAATCTAGAACTCAGACTCTACCCCTCCCCTCGTTTTATAGATGAGGCCCACAGAGGGAAGTGACTGACCTTGAATCACATGTAACCTAATGGAAGAGTCACTGTGCCACATGATTTCCCCTGGTACTATATACATTATCATCTGAATTAGAAGAGAAACTATATATTCTTCTTTATTCCCCCCGACCTCCCATAGTACTCGTGCACTTGGACTTGACCTTGGTCTTGGACACTCCTCCAATCACCAACGTCTCTCTATTTCTAGGGGGTTTTGAGGCTTATAAAGCACTTCCCTTTCAGCAATTTTGGGAGGGTAAGAACACAAGTATTTTCACCCCCACTTTACAGGCAAGGAAAATGAGACTCGGAAATGTAAAATGACTTATTCAGGGTCATTGAGCTAGTGTCAGGGGTAGAACTCAAATTTGACCTGACTCTACATCTAGTGCTACCCCCACCCCAACTTCTGCAAAGACTAACTTTCATTCCTCACAGTTGTAACTTCAAGTGCAGTTCAGAGTCTTGAAGGGCTTTGAAAATAGGGACTATATGTGGGGTGACTCTCAGACCACCAAAGCAATGGCAATGATAATAATAGTTGACATTGCCCAAGGTTGGTGGGCAAATAATACAAGAGCACCTTTCAGCCTTTGGTGAGTCGAAGGCACCTGGCCCACATGAACTGTGTTCTTGGATACAGAAAGGTCTGGCACATGTGATTCCTGAGCTATTGTGAGTAATATCTGAAAGATTGTGGGGAATGGGAAAGATTCCATAGGACTGAAGAAGAACAAACATTTGAATTTCAGAAAAAAAGGAAGAGAACAGAACGTGAAAACAATAGACCAGAGAACTTGGCTTTTTTTCCTGGGAAAATTCTAGAATTGTTGTTTAACGAAGTGGTTGTTAATTATATAGGAAGAGAAATAGTGACTACAAAGAGTTGTCATGGCCTCATCAAGAACAAGTTAAACCATACTAACCTTATTTCCTTTTATGACAGGACTAGTGAATTGGGAGATGAGGGGATGCAGCAGACCTGGATTTAGACAAAGGTTGTGATAAAGTGTGTCTCAGACTATTTTTGTGAAGAAAGTGAAGAATCCAATGCATTCAGTGATGGTTGGACAACTGAACTAAAAATTTATTGTCAAGAGTGTAATGTTCATGATCCAGCCATTCTGGAGAGCAATTTGCAACTATGCCCCAAGGGTTATAAAACTGTGCATACACTTTGATCCAGCAATACCACTTCTAGGTCTGTATCCCAAAGATATCATAAAAAGGGAAAAGGATCTACATGTACAAAAAATATTTATAGCAGCTCTTTTTGTGGTGGCAAAGAATTGGAAATTGAGGAGATGACCATCAATTGGGGAATGGTTGAACAAATTGTGGTATATGAACATAATAGAATACTATTGTTCCATAAGAAATGATGAGCAGACAGATTTCAGAAAAACCTAGAAAGACTTACATGAACTGATGTTAAGTGAAGTGAGCAGAACCAGGAGAATATAGTACACAGTAACAGTGACATTGTGAGATGATCAGCTTTGATAGACTTAGCTCTTCTTAGTAATACAATGATCTATGACAATTCCAAGACTCATGATGGAAAATGCAGCCCACATCCAGAGAAAGAACTATGGAATCTGAATGCAGATTGAAGCAAAATATTTTCTCTTTTGTTTTTCTTTCTTTCCTATGGTTTTCCCTTTTGTTCTGGTTCTTATTTTACAACATGACTAATGTGGAAATATGTTTAATATGATTGTATAGGTATAGCCTATCAGATTGCACGTTCTCTTGAAGAGGGGGAAAAATTTAGAACTCAAAATCTTATAAAAGTGAATGTTGAAAACTAAAAACAAACAAATTAGTAAATACATTTTAAAAGAAAAAAAGAGTATAGTGTTCATGTGACTGGAGATATTTGACCTTGGCCCTGTGTTGTTCAATATTTTTACCAATGATTTTTATAAAGGTATAGACATGTTGCCCATCAAATCTGTATATGATACAGTCTTTCAGTCAGTCAGTCAACAAGCATTTATAAAGTGCTTACTACATGCCAGGGATTGTACTAAATAAAAACCTAGGAGAGAAACCTAACACAAAAAATGACAGACTCAAGATCCAAATTAATGTTGATATGATGGAACAGTGGACTGATTTTAATAAGATAATAATCAATAGGGATAAATGTAAAATATTGTACTAGAGCACAAAAAAATCAACTTCATGTGTATGGAGGCATCAATAGATGGTAGTTGTTTAGAAGAGGATCTGGAGGTCTCAGTGGACTTCAAGATCAAATGAATCATCAATGTGCTATGACAGTCAAAATATTAATTCAATTTTGGAATTTATTAAGAAGGTAATAGCTTATAGGAATAGGGAGGAGACAGTGCTATTGTGTTCTGCCCTTGTATGGATTTATCTGAACTACTGTGTTCAGTTTGCCTAGGTAGCTAGGTGGCACAGTAGATAAGAGTTCTGGGCTTGGAGTCAGAAAGACTTGAATTTAAATCTGATCTTGACACTTACTAGCTTTGTGACCCTGGGAAAGTGCCATAACCTTTGTTTGCCACAGTTTTCTTGAATGTAAAATGGGAAGAAATAGCACCTACTTCTCAGGGTTGGGGAGAGTGGTCTGTTGTTTTCTTTCTCTACTTTGTCTCTCCCTGGTTTAAGGACATTAAACCAAATGAGACAGTTCTAAAGCATTTTTCACATACCTGTCACATAGTAGGTGCTTAATAAATGCTCATTACTGTCCCCTTCCTTTAGTTCTGGGCACTATGGTTTAAAAAGGATGTTGATAATCCAGGGAGTGTCTAGAGAAGGTCAATCAAGATGGTGAAGGGTTTAGAGTCCATGACAGAGGAGAATCAGTTGAAAGAATGGCTCACGTTTAACTTAAGAGAAAAGATGCCTAAGAGGGAATGTGAGCATTGGCATCAAATATTTGCAGGACTGTCACATGGAAGGGGGTTTAAATATGTATTAGATAGATAATGTAGGAACAATTGGAAGAAGTTACAAAGTGGCAAATTTACATTTGACATCAGGATTTTACTGTCCTTAAACCAGGGAGAGACAAAGTAGAGAAAGAAAACAATAGACCACTCTCCCCAATGAACATTGACACAAAAATCTTAAAATAAAATATTGGCAAATAGACTATAACAGCATATCAGAAAGATTATATCCTATGACCAATCTGGATTTATAGCAAGCCAACATAAAAGAATCACACACACACACACACACACAACACTCACATATATACACACTATATACACACATATACACACTATATACACACTATATACACACATATATGCAATATGCATCATGCTAATAATATAAACAACGTATAAATATAATCACCAGTGTAAATAATAAAAAAAGACATCTACATGTTGTCAAAGCGTCTGATAAGATCAAATGCCCGGTTATGTTAAAAATATTACAAAGTATCGGGACAAACACAAATCGTATTTATCTGAAATCTAGGAGCAAACATGTGTGACAGAGAAAAGTTAGAGGAGTTTTCAATAAGACTGTATATCCATTGTCTCCCCTACTACGTTTCATAGTCCCGGACAGGCTACAGCTGTAGTAATAAAACAAGAAGGAAAAATCTAGGGAAGAAGCAGAGTCAAAGAGGAAACAAGAGCACTACCTTTTTGCAGATGATATAATTGTGTTAAAAAAAGGCTAAAGAGGAAACAAAATGTATTGAAACAGCAAACTTAGTACAGTTAAAAGACATAAAGTGATAAGTTTATAATAATTATTACTGTTACTATACATTATCAATAAAATCCTACAAGAAAAGGAAGAAAGAGAAATTCTATTAAAATAACTATAGAAGGCACAAACTATTTGGAAGCATATCTGTCAAGATGCACTCAAGACCTACATAAATCCAAGTATAAAGCATTCCTTGCTGAAATGAAGGGAAACCTAGACAACTGGAGAAATATTAATTGTTCATAGGTAGGCTGAGCTAACATAATAAACAAAATAAGGTTACCTGAATTGATTTACTTATTCAGTGTGGTGCCAATCAAATGACCAAAGGTTCATTTTATAGCACTGGAAAGAAATAATGATGAAATTCATATGAAGGAATGTAAGACCAAGAACCTTAGGGATAATCGTGAAAATAGTGGAATGGAAAGGTGTCTCTCAGGATCAGATTTCACACTATTCTGCAAAGCAGTTCTCCTCAAAAAGATTTGGAAAGGGTTAAAACACAGGAAGGCACACCCAAAGACTTCAATCGCTGGGAGAAAACCTCACTGTTTGACAAAAACTGCTGGGAAAATTGGGAAGCATCACAGCAGACATTAGAGAGGGCTAACACATTGCAAGATAATCTCCAAAGAGTTACAGGATTTAGACATAAAAGGTGGCATCATGAGCAAACCAGATTTACTTTCAGATTTACTGAGAGGGGAAGAGTGCGCCATCGGCCAAGACAAAAATAGATGGTTTTGATTATATAAATAATAAAAGTTTTTGCACAAACAAATCTAACGTAGTAAAAATTAGTAGAGAAATGACTAACTGGGAAAAATGTCTTTGCACCAAGTTTCTTTGATGAAGGTCTCACATGCAAAATATACAAAGAACTGACTCAAACTTACAAGACTAGGATCCGCTCCCTACAGGTAAGCATTCTAGGGATACAAACAGGCAATTTTCTTTTCTTTTTTTTCTTTTGCTTTTTGGAGGGGAGGGGAGGGCATGGTAATTGGGGTTAAGTGACTTGACCAAGGTCATACGGCTAGTTTTTTTTGTGTGTGTTAAGTATCTGAGGTCGGATTTGAACTCAGGTCCTCCTGACTCCAGGGCCGGTGCTCTGTTCACTGGGCCTCCTAGCTGCCCCCCCCCCCCAAGCAGGCACTTTTCAAAGGAAGAATTACAAACTGTCAACAACCATAAGAAAAAATGCTCCAAATTACTAAAAGAGAAATTCAAATTAAAGCAAATATGAGGTTCCACCTCAACTCCATCAGATCACCCAAAATGATAAATGTTGGAAGGGTTCTTAGGCAACAGGTACACTTATACGCAGTTGGTGGAACTGTGAATTGGTCCCAGCCATGCTGGAAAGCAATTTAGAACTCTGCCCCACAACCATGCCCATCCTTTGACTCAGCAATACAGCTACTAGATCTATGCCCCAAAGAGGTCCAAGGAAGATGAAAAGGACCTAGATATATAAAAATATTTGTAGCATTTCTTTCTGTGTCAGCCCAAAACTAGAAATTTAGGGGGTGCCCATCTCACGGGGAATGAGGCACATTCATGCAATGAGATGTTGGTGTGCCCCAAGCATATGATGGAACGGCCAGTTTCAGGGGAGATGGGAAGACCTCTAGAGAGAAACAAAGAGAACCAGAACAATTTACATGACACACAGACAACTTTGAAAGATGTGGACGCCAGGGTGATGGTGGAGGCGAGCCCAGAGTACTTTACCTGCTCAGACGGGTCGGACTCAAGAGGCAGAAGAACATGAAACCTGTTCTGCTGAAAGAGGCATGTTTGGGATGAGAGTTTTATTTTCCATCTAAAAAGTCATACAGTTGTGGTGGCAGTGGTAGGGAAAGATAATTAATGCTTGTAAAAAATAAAGAGTCCCAAGTTTATCTGGCCATCAGTTGCCTGGCCCATGTCCAGAATCTAGGCCTGTTAGGGAAGGGCTGGGGTGTGTGTATGTGTGTGTGTGTGTGTGTGTGTGTGTGTGTGTGTGTGTGTGTGTGTGTGTGTGTGTGAGGAGCTTGAGGAGGAGGGTTAGGATGTTCATTAATGGGTCTCCCCCCTCCCCATTACCCTCCCTCACCCTGGGGCCTGGGGGACCTAGGCCATGGCTGGAGAGGATCACAGAAGTCAGTTCTACCAGGGCTCAAAGCCTGCTTGCTCCTTAGACCTGCTGCTACCATCTGGCCTCCTATTTTTCACCTGTGAAGCTGGGACAGACTGTGGCACAGGCTGTGGAGCCACCAAGGTCATGGCCTGAGCAGAGAAGACAGAGCAGTGATCAAGGTGGCAGCTGCCAGCCCAGCCGGTCCCGTTGACCCCATCGGCGCCATCGTTACTGGCCAGAATGGCCCTTTATCAGGCTTCAGTGGTGGTCCAGCCTCAGCCAAGAGAAGCATCTCTCTCTCTGAGAGAGCCTGGTGAGGAGAGGGTCAGAAACAGAGACAGAGCATCTTTGGGGAGGGAGAGGGCCACAGAGAAGCATGACCTCCCCCTACGAGTGAGCCCTCGGGCAGAGGCTCTGTCTCTGTTACTCCAGTGACTTAGAGAAGCGAGAAGGAGGGCACTCAGGAAAGGAAACCTGCGAACTTCTGTGCAAATAACAAAGGGCTGCAGAAAATCGGGTATTCATTGTTGTCAGTGATAATTTTAATAATCAGCTTCCTATATTCAAGGAATTGTAGTAGGATCTGGGGACAGAAAAACTAAAAAAAAGCAACCCCCCCAAACCCCAAAACCAGACATGATCTGGCTCTCTGTGTCTGAAAACCGGAGGGTCATGTCATTACTGGCCAGGTCTCGGTCCCAACAAGACAAGTCGGGTTAATAAGCACCTGTCAGATGCCTCCCATGGGCCAGGGACTAGGCTACAGCATCTTTTTATAGGGGTGGTTCAAGACAGAAACTCGGGGCAATACATCCAAAGCCAATGCCCCAAATGAGCAAAGATTCCCCACCTTCTACATGTCCATGCTTCTTAACCTGGCATTCAAGGCCCTCTGTGGTCTGATCCCAACCTGCTATGCCAGCCTTGCATCCTGTTATTCTCTCTCATTATTGTATGGGTGCTTAAATGAGCATTAACTACCTATGGGATAGTCAAGTACTCATGCCCGAGTTGACCTTTTTGCCTAAGGTTCTACTTTGGCTCCTTAAACTCTAGAGAGCCTTGAGTCACTTTGGGGGTAGTGAGTGGTTGCTGATGTTACCATGAATTCCCAGGTGTTTACTGGTGAGGTTCATCTTGTCTCCAGTAACCAGAAATCTCAGGTCCAGAAAAACTCATGGGGGTCCTGATTCAAAACCTGCTGTGGTTGAATCCACCTGCCCAAGAGACTGCTGACTGAGACTGCTTTCTTTGAGGTAAGCCACAGATCCCTATGACTTAAAACGAGGCCTCAGAGGGTCACCATGGGGGGGGGGAAAGTTTATCCCCTGTGTACCAAGCTGGGTACCAATTCTCAGAAGAGATCCTGGCTAGTCTCTGGACTATGAAGGCACCACTGGCACCACGAGAAGCCTTTCTATTCCAGCCAAATCTGACAGAGCCTTGCAGATCCCAGGGTCTCTTCCATGCCAGGGAGAACTGGCAGAAGATAGTCATGGAGATCATCTCTCCTCAAAGTGACTAATAGCTTTCATTACAAATGCCCTTCATCAGGTTGCTAATCAAGCACCACCTTCCAACAGCTCATTGATTCTCGACTAGACACTAATGCTCTAAATTGGGGGTTTGATGTCCGTTACCTCCTCTCATCAGAAGATGGCAGTCTCAGGGAGGGCAGCCCCTCTCCACTTCTCATCTCTCCCAAGAGAGGGGAGGTTCTGACGGTGCTCAGTCTAGGTACACAGATCTGACACAAGAACAGAGTCCTGACTTTATCTCAGACTAGCCAAACACTCAGTGGGACCATGTGTTCCTTCACTAGAAAAGCAAGGTCTCTGTCCAGCAGCAGGAGCCAATAACAATGGTTTCCTCTAAGCAATCTTGCTTTTCTGGGTTTGGTGTTCCCAGGCCGATCTCACCCATTCTCTAGAACGCAGAGGCCAGATGATCATATCTAAGGAGTGACAGAGAAGCTGTCAGAAACCCTTTGAAGCCTATTTCAGGGCTTCACAGAAGGTCTGGAGCACTTGGACCATGGGGTGGGGGGAGAGCTGGGTGTTCATAAAAACAAGCTTTCAACCTGGAGCCATGGAGGGAATGGAGTCAATGAGAGTAGGGATGGCAAAGGGCAGCCTCTCCGAGATGGCCACACAGTTCTGCTCACTAAAGATCAGTGGCACAATATGTGGCCCCCTCCCTCTGCTAGAGACCCTGAGCTCTGGGTGGAGACCCCTCAGTTGGCCCCAGGTTTGAGCCCCCCCCCCCTTCTTCCACAAGCTCTCAGGAGTTGGGCCAGCTCCAAATACCAGCGTTCGAGTGATTTTGTTGCATTTTATTATTTTTTTTTCCTGTTCACGCCTGTTGGACTGTGCTAAGCATCAGACTCGGTCGAAAATAACACTTCAGCTGCGTCAGTGTGTGGGCTGTTGAAGCTGCTGGGAGGCTGGATTCTATGGCTGGCAGCCTGGGAGACAATAGGGAGAAAGATCTGGGGGGCGGGGCGGGGCATGCAGCTCTGGCTTGGGGCTGAAAGAGCCTCTCCCAGTTCTCACGGCCCAGGAACCCATCTTTTGCTCAACGTGGAAATCCGCACGCGGCTTAAGGTGGCCTCAAGGCTGAGGAAAGATACAAGAGCAGCTGGGGCTCTCTGCTTTGCCAAAAGCTCACTGCAGAATTCTGAGACTGGAAAGGATCGCGAAACCACGGCAGCTTGGGGTGGGTGGTGGCTAGCTGGTGGAGCCCCTGGACATGGGAGTCTGGCAGGGTAGCTAGGACACTAGTTTGAGCCCTGAAGCCCTGAGTTCAAATCCCTCTTCAGACACTTAATAGCTGTGTGACCATAGAAGCATGACTTCACATGCCTGGGCCTCAGTTTCCTCATCTGGAAAATTAGGGGGTTGACCAGTCAGTCAATAAGCGTTTATTAAGCTTCTCTTATATGCCAGATCCTGTGCTAAGTGCTGGGGTAAAAGGCAGTTCCTGTGCTCAGGGGGCTTCCAATCTAACAGGGGAGACAACATGAGAATAGCCGAGTCTAAACAAGTCATAGAAAGGGTGAATTGGAGAAAAGGCCGGGAATTAAGGTTTGGGGAAGGCTTCCTATGGGCGGCAGCGCAGACCTAAGGGAGGTCAGGGGTCAGGGCAGAGGAGAAAGGGAGCATTCCAGGCCTGGGGATGGCCAGAGGTAGTGCCGGGAGCCTGGAGGCGGAGGGGCTTGTCCAGCGTTCACTGGGGAGTACAGTGAGGGAGGGTGGAGGGGTGGGAGGGCCCGTGAGGGGCGGGGCTATGCGGGATTGAAAGCCAAACAGCGTTTGATGTTTGGTCCATGACTTCTGAGGGCCCTTCCAGTCCCAAAGTTCTCTGACTCCCCCCCCACCTCGCCGCCTCAGTTTCTTCATCTGTAAAATCTGTAAATCTGCTCTAGATCAGTGATCCCAATGAGCCCCTCCATCCCATCTCAGAAACCGGATAGCTGTGTGGTTTGGTTTTCCTGAGCCTCAGTTTCCATATCTGTCAATAAGGTTCAGATAAGACTTTCCCACCTGCCAGGGTCGTGGTGAGGACGCAGTGAGATCATGTAAATGGACAAACGGCCATGAAGACTATCCCAACCCTCACCTGTGGCAGGAATCTTTAGTTTCAGCTTGCCCCCTCCCCCCGCACTGCCCCCCCCTGCACTGCCCCTCTCCTCGGATCTGTCCCCCCCCCCGCCCCGCCCCTCCCGGCCCCGCCCGGCTCCCCCCCTCCTGACCCCCCCCCCCCACACGCACATCACGGGGGCACTTTGGCTGCCGCTTTCACAGCAATCTGGGGCGGGAGAACATTCCCAGCTTCCCCATGAGCAGCAGCTCGCGATGGGGAGAGGTGCGTCCCTTCGCTTCCTTCTCTGGGCCTCAGTTTCTCCATCTGTAAAGTGAGGGGCTTGGACTGGATGGGTTCTGAGACCCTCTCTAGCTTCCAGGTTCCCAGGATGAAGCCTCCTCCCTCCAAAACCAGAGCTTAACCCAACCCCGAAGGCTGTTTGACCTTGGGGCCTCATTTTCCACTTAGGCAAAGAGGAGATAATAGCCTGGGGGCAAAGGAACGTCAGCTACTCTCACTCCTTCACTCCTGGAGCACTCTGTGCTCCGAGCCCCTCCCTAGTCTGGCTCCCAATTATGCTCCTCTCTGCACCCAGCGAGTCCCCTTCCTGCTGGGTTCCTGGGAGCTGGGCCCCCTGGAATTCAAACCTTGGAACCAGCCCATGGAAGTGTCTTCCTAAGGGGCTTCCAGGGCTAAATGAGTCTGGATCCTGGAAGTAGGATCTACAACCATAGCCTGCCCAGGTGGAATCATCTCTGTTCTTCCCAGATCTCAGGGTTAAAGTCACCTTGGCAACAACCTGTGTGTGTGTGTGTGTGTGTGTGTGTGTGTGTGTGTGAGAGAGAGAGAGAGAGAGAGAGAGAGAGAGAGAGAGAGAGAGAGAGTCTTTTGTCACCCCAACCCACCCCCTACCTCTGCACTTCTTGTTAGCAACATAGAAACAAAACTCACAGAGGGACACACACACACTCCTTCCCTTCCTGACGTTCATGTTGGCTTTAAGGTTTGCAAAGCACTTTAAGTCAAGCAAACATTCCATCAAGAAGCACTGATTAGGTCTGACCATGTGCCTGGCACTGTGATATGGTGGAGCCTGTTCTCAGGGAGCTCCCATTCTATGGTGGGGAGACTCCAAGTCTCACTGGGTCTTACAACACCCCTATGTGCTGGGGACTCCTACTCTCCCTCTTTCACAGAGGTAAAGTGGCTCGTGCAGAGTCATACAGCTCATCTATAGAAGATTCAGGCTTCAAACCCAGGTCTTCTTGACTCTAAGGCCAGCTTCCACCCACCACGATACGCTGCCTCTCAGCAGCAACTCTGCCTAATGCCAACACTCAGGACAGAAAGCATCCAGGTACAACTCAGAACAAGGCCCCTCAGTGGCTGGGAGGCAGAAATAAATCTTTAGTAGAGGCAGAGACTGATAAACCCCTTGCCATCTGTGACCTCATAAAGCCCTGGTAGATGGTTCAGGACAATCTGGAATAAACAAAACTCTGGGAAAATTGTCCTCCTCTAAGGCCAGGCCATTGCCTCCTGAATCATCTACTTGGGACCTACTGTAGCCCCATCATCAAACCTTTTGGTGACCTCAGCATGAAACATCCCCAATGCATTCCACTGGTCCTTGGGAGGCATTGACATGAGGCCTTTTGCTCCCCTGGCTCCCCTTTTCTGAATGCTCTCCAGCTTCCCTGTGCTCTCCTTGAACAGTAGCGCCCTACCCTGCACACAGGGCTGCAGATGATGAAGTCTGATGAGGGCAGAGAACAGGGGGACCAATTGCTTCCTCATTGCAGGCTAGGCCCGTATAACAGCCATAGGCTTCTGTTAGGCTTGTAGGCCACTGAAACCCCCAGATCTTTTTCAAGTTGCTCTAATCAACTCTCCCTTCTTGAACTTGTGAAGTCAGTTTTCTGAACCTAAGTATAAGGCTACTCTTATCCTGAACAAAGTCTTTTCTGTTCAAATTTTCCAGCCTGTCGAAAGTTTTCATCTGGTGTGACACTGATTGTTCCTTGCTATATGTTATCTGAGATCTTGACAGGAATTCTGTCTTTCCCTTTACTCAGGTATTTATACAAATGTTAAAAGCATAAGGCTAAGCCTAGATCCCTGCAACACTCCAATGGAGAGCCCTTTCCAGGTCAACATGGAGCAATCCTTGCTTGAGTCTGGCCATGCAACCATCAAACAGAGCAGGGCTTGCTTTCAGCACCCCACGAGCCACAGACAGCTACCATTTGGAGGGTCACAGAGCATCTGGTGAATGCCACACTCCTGTTGGTCAAGGTGGCAGCATTCTGCAACCCCGTGCAATTGTGCTGTCATGTAAAACACATCTCTCTATTTTTCTTACAAGTACAAGAGAAACCACTTTATCAATCTTTTGGCTAAAATTTCAGTAAATTGTATCTACAGAGTTCCCCTGTCAAAAAAAGGAAATGAGGTTAGCCCAGCATGACCCGGCTCCTGAGGCAGCTGCACTGCCTCTTTCTGATCACTAGTTCAACCACTGGAGAGAGGGTGGAAACCAAAGGAGGGGAAAAATGCTTTTTAAGGCAGCAATCACCCTGGAACTATGAGCTTATGTTGGGAAGGATCATTAAGATCTGCAGAGTCTAGACCTAGTCAGTCTCAATGTGTGATCAGTATACTACAACAGTAATGCTTCATTTATTTGGAAGTCATTTATTCCATCACCTCAATTATCCAGAATACCTAAAAAGCAGACACTAAGTTAAAAAGTCAACAATGACTGAATAATTCAAATACAAGTTCCAAAGCCCATGCATGGCACCCAGTTACAGATATGGGGAGTGAAATTGTTCAGGAACAGATATAGAAGAATATGGCAGCCACGGCATGATTCAGACTGATTGACCCCAGCAACTGAAGTCCCCAAAATGGAGGCACCTGACTAGAAAAATTGGCTGCTAGATCACCACTATCCGAGTGGAATTGTTTCAAACATGTGCCCTAAAATATTGGAAGGGCTGGCATGTATGGGAGGTATTGTGCTTGTTGGGTGGTCAATGAGCACAGCAGGATAATGATGATCAAGACAGGGGAAGGTGAGGGGGCAGAAAGGAAAATTTCTTAATAGGCACACTCCAGCTTTGGGAGGTACTGAGCTCTCCTTCCCTGGAGGTGTTCAAGCAAAGGCTGGCTGACTATCAGCCCCAGATGCTTAAAGAGGATTCATCCCTCTCTGTGCCTCAGTTTCCTCCCTTGCTAACTGAATGGTTTAAATTACAGAATCTGCAAGTGAAATGACATGACGAGTCTTAACAAAGTGACCACAGAGTCCGAATTAAAGTTTTAAGGAGTTTTAATTTACCAGCTGGGGCTACTCCATGCCAATTAAAGAGGGAGCAGCCCCAAACTCAGGGGTGAAGAGCCTTTTATACATTTTTTGGTTTACGTATCCAACTAATACAATTTGGTTCCTAAGCAAGTTACCATATAGAGGCAAGCAAGCGGTTGCTAAGGCAAGAGAAGAGTATTAGATGTGGAGTGGAAGGACACTGATGTGCTGGGCAAGGCAGGGCTGGGCTGGAGTTGGGGCAGGGCTGGGCAGGGCTGGAGTTGGGGAAGGGCTGGGCAGGGCTGGGCCAGGGCTGGGCTGGGGCAGGGCTGGAGTTGGGGCAGGGCTGGGCAGGGCTGGGCTGGGCTGGGCTGGGCAGGGCTGGGGCAGGGCTGGAGTTGGGGCGGGGCAGGGCTGGGCAGCGCTGGGCTGGGCTGGGCTGGGCTGGGTTGGGCAGGGCAGGGCAGGGCTGGGCTGGGGTTGGGGCAGGGCTGCGGCAGAGCTGGCTCCTCTAATGTGAGTGTGGCCTCTGATGTCTGTCCTGTTCTCTCTTGGTAACCTCAGCTGCTCCTATGGCATCCATGACTACCTCAGACCCCCAAGCTCAGTCTCCTTTCTTCCTGAGCCCTGTCCAGCATCAGCCACCCTTGGCAGACATCCCCTCACTTGAACAACCCAGAGGGATCTCAAATTCTTTATGACCAGAACAGAGCTCAAGTGTGTTTCTCCCTCCTGCTCCTTCTTAACTTCTTTGTTTCTGCTGAGGGCACCGCCACCAGGAAGGCAGCATGGCGTAATGACTGGACTGATCAGGGCTTTGTATTTCAATAGAATCCTTTCCCTTCTCTAATCCTCAGCGTTTCATTTTCTGCATTTAAAAACATGTTCTAAAAACAGATCGATAGACAGGCTCCAGCAGACTGCCTGCCAAAGGGGTCCATAGCACCTAAGGGTGAAAAGTGCCCACCAGGCACTGATTTCTGCAGCCTCTCCAGACTCCTGCTCTTGTGATTTTCTGGTCTCCCTCTTTATTGGTTCTGCAGAGATAGACAGCAGTGAGGTAAGGACCAGGCATGCTGCTTACTGCAAAAATGTCATTAGAATTTTACTTTGAAACAGACACTTTCATTTTATTTCTATTTTCTTTGCCTTAAAGATGAAAAAATATGCACTGTAGCAACTAAGGCAGCTTGGTGGCCTGAAGCATTTTAGAATTCTGACTCTTATTAAAGAAGTCGCTAAATCACCCGTTGGGTGGGGTTTAGCACATCCTCTTCTCTTCCTGGGCACCAGATCCCTCTTCTAAACAATGAGTAGATTATAGGAGGCCCCTTTCATCTCTAGAGCAATGATCCTATGATGCTAAGAGACTATGGCAGTGCCTTGGCACAGACCTGTCCTAGAATCTCTCCCGGGCCAACCAAGAATTCTCTCTAATTTAAAAGCAAACCTGAGTAATTAAGGAGATGTTTCTTCAGAAGGAGATGATGGCTCACCCTGAAATGATGACCTTTTTCCCCTGAGGCTATCCCCCTTCTGGTACATCCCAGGGCATGCTGTGCCTGTCCAAGTCCTGGTCATTCATTCACCAATCCGTGAAGGAAAGGGATCAAGAGTCACTGTCCTGGGGAGAGCCCAGATGGGACTTTATCAAGAGAATTGGTGCCAGCTCACTTCAGTGGTGGGTGGTCAGTGTAGGGGCTTGGTTTCTTCCCCCTTCCAATGGTAGGATTCTTCTGCAAAGGAGGGCACTCAGCAGCAAAATACTCTGGGCAGGGCCATGATGGCCCTAGAGTTGGTCCATGTCAGATAAGTGAGTACAGCTGGAATAAGGCTGTGGCCCAACCTGGTGGCTCAGTCACCACCCTCGGAAACTTAAGTCAGTTCTCAGCATAACCACACTCCCTTCTGAGGCACTTCCAACTTCACAGGGAAGTCGGCTCAGGGAACAGGCCAGGGGACTCCCAGAGGCCTGGGTCCTCAATTTCTCTCCAGAAGATAGAGACCCTAGGAGGTCTTCACTAGACCATTCCTTTGCAAGACAGTTGGTAGGTCACAGTGAGCCTCAGAGTCCCAGGCAGACTTGTACTGTGGCACAAAGCTAGAAACCCAGGAAGACTTAATGCTGATAGTGGCATGTTTCCAACAAGGCTAGGACTTCATGGGCAGTGATATTCCCTTCACTGGGGCAGATAGCCACCCAACTAAGCCCTGTCATGAGTCACAAGTCTTTTCCATATCTTCCTGGAGTTCCTCTGCTGAAGACTGTCCAACAAGCTGCCAATGATAACTCCCCAAAATGCATTCTGTAGCCCTCCCCCAGGTAGATAGTTTTAGCATGAATACTCCCATTTCAAAGGTGAAGCAAGTGAGACTCAGAAAGCTGAACTGACAGGTAGCTGCTAGTCATTAAAGCCAGGTTTGGAGGCCACATCTCCCAGCTCCATTACTTAGAGTCTGTGAGACCAGGACAAGGGTCTTTCCCTCTCTGTGCCTCAGTTTCCTCCCTTGTTAAATAAATGGTTTAGATTAGAGAATCTCCAACACCCTTTCTCACTCTCAATTTTCCTTCCTATGGTTCCTTTCACCATATTTTCCTTCCTCCTAGATACACAGGTAAAACATTTTTTGGCAGTTATGCAGTACAGTGGACAAAGCTGGGTTTGGAGTCCCCAAGATCTGAGTTCAAATCTAGCCATAGACACTTATTAGCTTCGTGACCCTGGTCAAGTCACTGAACCTTCATTTGCCTTAAATGGGGATAAAATAGCCCCTAATTCCCCAGGTTGTTATGAAGGTCAAATGAGATAATGATTGTAAAGCACTTATCATAGTGTCTGGCGCATAGTAGGCACTATATAAATAGCTACTATTAATATATTTTATCATCATCATCTTCACACGTGCCAAGAACTGTGCTAATTGTGCTGCCTGGTTGAGTGACTCTGGGCAAGGACCTTAACCCGCCACTTCTCAGTCTCCGACTGTGTGGCACAGCAATGCTGACCCGCAGCAGGAGAGGGAGCTTTCTCATCCTCATCTGAATGAACTTCTAGGTCTGGCCAGCTCCATGACCTTCTCCCCCCAAGAAATCTCCTCCACTTGCTCGTAATGCAAATAAGACCAATGGATATGAGGACACCAACAGAGCTGGAAAGATCTGTATGAAAGAACGCAAAGGCAAAGAAAGTAGAACTGGGAGAACCGAGAACCTCCCAATCCTAGGGACAGAGGAGGAGCAATGATGGGGAAGGGCTGGACAGTCAGGAATCCTGATGGGAACTTGGAGAGAGGGAGACTGACACTCTGTGTGCTGAAATGAACAGAAATGTAAATAGTTACTTGGGAAGTTTAGTGAGTTGTATTGATACTCAATTTAGTTCTTTTCATAAAGCTTTTCAAGATCGTTACTGGTTCGTTAAAGTCTATTTCTTTAACTTAATTTGGATCATAAAGCTACATGAGGTTTTAAGCCTGCCTGTTTTCATTTATATTGGTGAAGACCATTAAATTGTCAATTAAAAACATACCTCCCTCCCCAAAAAAGCTTCACTCTCAGGATCATCAGGCTATTATGAGCTTCAGAGACGCAGCCTCTTTGGTCTGTGATCAACCACCAGTCGTGATTTCTCAGGGATTCCCAAAGTCAAAGGCGTACAGCAGAGAGCGGAAGTGGAATGACTGTCTGTCTTGATCACCTCCAACGAGATAATGGGTGGAAAGGACAGGGCCAGGGACTGGAGCCTCTGAGTGAGTGAACAGGGAATTCCCAGGTGAGGAAGCTCTCTCTGCTAATGCAGATCTGCTCTGCAATATGGAGTGTTGGAGAGCTGACCAGAGCAGAGGCAGCAAACTTGAGGTCTACGGGCTTTTGCCCCAAGAGTGGCCAGAGCAGGTGAAAATGCCAAGGGGAAACATTGAATAAAATAAATAAAGATATAACATACAAATAATATATGTTATAGCGCGTTACACAAAATTATAATGCAGCATAGATGATGTTATTAACTTGTGGTGTTCTGAGTCAATAGGTGGTTCACAGGAATAGGTTTATATTTGAGGTTGACTCCATTGGCCAAGAGCACTGAGAAACTGAGTGGCTCTCCTAGGGGCATGAAGCCACTCTGCATCAAAGGCAGGATTTGAACTCAGGTCAGTCAGTCAGATAAAAGGCATCTACTCTCTTTCCAGCACCAGGCTAATAAGCCCTAGATCTCTTAGCTCCAAGGCCAGCTCTCTACCTGATGCTGTCTGTCTGAGGATCAGTGAACACAAGGCATGATACAAATGTTCATTCTCATGGCCATTCTGGGTCAGGACTTCCTAGGGGACCCACCTAACAGATCATTAGCCCCTGAAGCTTCACCTGCAGATACCTGTGTCTTCCCAGGCACCTGGTGTTTACAGGGACACATAAAGTTTCAGAAAGTGATGGGATATGTAATAAAATGTAACAGAGTGATGTGATAAAGTAAACCAACCACAGCTACATTTTCCTTCCGTTAGGACTCCTCTCCAAGAAGTTCTCAGCGCTTTGAGCTTCAGTTTCTTACCTTTTGCCATCCCTGGGGCCTTATCTGAGTTCTCCAGGGCTGACCTGGCCAGAACTTTGGGATCCTGTCATGAAACCTGTCTGTTACCATAATCTGCTCAATGCGATCATTATGAATAGACCAGGGGAGGTGATGCCGACCTTCTGTGAAAGGAGTTAACAGTGAAGGCATTAGCATCATCTGTTATTCTGGCGATGGGAAACATCAAGAGGCTTCACTGGGTGGGATCAGTTGTCAGGAAGTCACTCAAAAAAGCCACTGAGTCAAGGGACACTCCCCTCCTGGAGCTTGGGCTGCCTTTTAGGGAAGTACCACATCAATAAGAAGGAGCCATGTCCCTTTTGCCTGGGAGCTCACCAGGGGGAGCAGATTCAGAAGAAGCTCTTCTTCCCACAGGGCCATTCTTCTCTGGGAGCTGATCACACATACATGGGAAAATATCCTCCAGAGCTAGCCTCAACTTCCCTGCCTGGCATGTGCCATGTGATAACTTACATGGAGTTTGTCACACGAAATCCCAGCATCTCAGAGCTAGAAGGACCGGGTCCAACCTGTCTGCTTCCCACTCAACATCCCCAGCAAGTGAAGGCCATCTCACCCTCACCCGAGGTACTCCAGACATGGGTAGCCCAACCCATTCTAGTCAGAGGCAGCCCATTCACTTTGGGGAAATTCTCATTGTTACGAAGGTTTTCTTGACTGAACTTGTCTTTTTTCTTACTATCCATTGTGGCTGGTTGTGTCCTCTAGGGCCTAGGAGAATAAGGATGTTCCTTCTTCCCCCAACAGGCTGCCAAACGCCTGAAATCTCAGGCATCTCTGGAGTATCACCCAAAGTGCGCCAAAAAAAAGCCACCAGAAAGATCAATGCATCCTGAGAACTTGAGGGAAATGTTACAGAGCTCCAGAAATGGATGGCCACAATTTATTGACCCACAAGGAGAAAGAAAAAAAAAACCCAAATCAAACCAAAAAGGGAAGTAATTTGCTCACAGGCCAAATGTCCCTCTGCACTCACTCAACCTGTCTGCCTTTGAAAAAAAATACCAAAAGGCATCTAGGATTGACTTCAGAGCTCAGGGGCGGGAATGAGAGCTTCTCCAGCCCCAGATTGTTTTAGGGTTTACATCTACCCTGTGAGGTTCTTAGGGCAAGAATGATGCTTGCCATTTAGAGATACAGATGCAAGGTCACAGTGGTTCAGTGGTTGGCCCAGGTTGTACATGTGACCTGCTCAAAGTCACACAGCCACTCAGTATCAAAGCTATGAATTCGATCTAGGTGTTCTGGCTCAACAATCCCAAATACCATTTTTTCTTCAGTGTCAACAGGGAAAAAAAATCCCTGGGTACAAGAAAGGCCCTGGGTGAGGGGGGAGGGTTGAGCTCCGCTGTTTGGGGACCCCACCTTCCTTTCTTCATGTCTCAGTTTGGCAGAAGGTTTCTGATAGATTTTCTCTTTCTAGCTGCTCCACTGGGCTGAGGCAGGAGAGGAAATTGGATAGCAGGGAGGGAGCAAGGGAGGGCCAGAGAAAAGATAGGCTGTGAAGTGGCCAGCATTGGGTCTTAATGGGTGGGGAGGGGTATAGGAGGGAGATGGGACCACTGCAGAGGTGATGCAAAGAATACCCCTATAGAACTTCATATGCACTGGCTCATTCAAACCTCACAGAAAGGTCCATTCATTTTACAAATCAGGAAGGAAGTGCTAGGAGGTTTGGTGACCAGCCCAGGTCATACACCGCTAGGGTCTGGTGGAGGTCTTCTTGACTCCCTGCTGCCCTGCCCTGCTCACTGACAATCACTCTTGGGGACCATGCTCTGGGGGCTTTGCTTCAGCAGCCGTTGTCTGGCTCAGGTGACATGCCTTTCCTCTTGGCCCTCACATGATGCTCATAGGCTTTGTTAATATCCTAATCACATAATGTGCATGTGCTCGGTATGTTGGTCCCACTCGCCGTCTAGCCTGGCAGCTCTGTGAGGGCAGCCGCTTCTCCAAAGCTCTGTTTCCTCCTGATGCTGGGCACCGGAGTCTCTGCATAATAAACGCTTGGCTTGCTAGGTGGGATTTCTGAAACCCTTGCATGTATGAGAGGTCCTGG